>CM038147.1:463975620-464575620 GCA_021437245.1 Aegilops speltoides | reverse complement strand
CGCTTTCTGATAGAAGTGGTAGTACAGGGAATATTCAGTTAAAACAGGGCAATAGAAATGTGTATTGGTAACTAGAAGTTATTAGGTAGGAATATAGTAAGAAAAGGGAATAACAATCGGTTTCTTAAATACTACACAATTCATTTGATATTGCTGGGTAAGTCAACATGCAGATGGTTGAAAAGAATACTTACTTCGAACAAAGTGTGGACGGATGATATCGTTGGGGAATTTAGCATATATCTCACGACCAGGCTCTTTTATGTGCAGTGCAATTTTAGTGCCAGCTTTCAGTACATAAAACTTAGAAATTTCTTTCCAAAGGCCAGTGCCAAAATAGGAGTCACCATGTTCGTCAAGTCTTACATGGTTTGTGTTCAGTATTTTTTTTGCTAATGCTGGTTTGTGTTTAGTATGACATCCCTGAAGTCTTGATTTATGTAAAGGGTAAGATTGTGCACTATAGATTCTATTGCATAGCAAGAGACGCGCTGCAGAAAATGGTAGGATTGTTAAAGAAAATATGGTAACATGCAAATATGGGCCCAAATTGAAAGAACTGTACAACAGTTGAAATCGAAGGACAAAAATCTATAATTAAACAGATAGGATAAACATGATGTCATGGAAATATGAGAGTAATCGAAAGAACAATACATCATTAATTTGCCTAATATAGAAAGAAGAGGGAAAAAAACCCCTTTGACGTATATGGTGCATGTGGCACCTTTAATCCAAATGTACCAATATTTAGAATATGTTCAGGAAAGTAGGCCATGCCAACCGATTTAGGGTGAGATTGAACATACCACGCGCATCCTCAAGTCATCTCGTATGGTGAGATGGAATGTCTGGTGGAGGCCGCAAAGTCCTGATGTGTCGGTGCACTGTACACTCTAGGAACGAAAGAAAAACCTCAAATCAACTCGAATAAAAATGAATTCACAGCGATTTCGGTTGGGTGATTAAAGGAGGCAGATCAACTGGGATAAGAGATGAGATAATATCTCGTTAAATTAGTTACCTTGTTGTCCATGAGAAAGAACCCTCAGTACGGTAGATTCCCCAACCGAGCGGAGTTGGGTCGATTGCAAGCAGTGTCAAGAAAGTCGATGGCGATAGGTGGCGGCAAGCAAAAGTGGCAAAATGTGGTGGGGTTTGCCGGCAGCCTGGCGGCGGCAACACGTGTCGAGCTAAGTGGTTACCGCCGCGATAGGTGATGCCATGCATAGACACGGAGGAGCTTGTGCAGGTGTGAATGGGGACCGGAGGGGGTGGCAGGCGGGGTGAGGGTTTTTGTGATCACTACTAGGAAAAGGCCTATAGATAGGATTGACTCTAATGGCGCACCGTGGGAGCAGTGCGCCACTACTATATACTAATGGCGCACCTGCCACAGATACGCCATTAGATTGGAAGACACTAATGGCGCACCGTGGAGAGGGTGCGCCATTAGTATGATTTTTTTTTCCATTTTCCCATACATACTAATGGCGCATGAACCCTACAATGCGCCATTACTATATATAACTTCTAATGGCCCACCGTGGATGGGGTGCGCCTCTAGTGTGTATTTTTTTTTCCATTTTCGAGTGTTATGATTTAAACAAGTTTGAACATATTTAAACACAAATAAATATAAAAAACACCATTTAAAATGCATAAAAATATTGGGGATCCAGGAATCGAACCCAGGACCTCACAGTGTGTGTCTTGAGTCTTGACCGGTCGGGCTAGTGGGTGGGTTCGGTTGTAGAAAGGGTTGGGCTGTAGATATGGCTCTGTGGTAGATAAAACAACATTCTAATGGCGCACCGAGAGGTGGTGCGCCATTAGAACGATCGACTTATATGACGGCGTGGTGCGCCATTAGAAAGCATCCTCACCTATCTCCTCGGCCTCTCTCCTCTCCCTCGCCAGATCCCCCCTCACAGCCTCTCGCGCCCGTCGCCCAGCGCCGTCGCCCGCCCGCCAGCGCCCGCGCCCTCGCCGTCCCTCCTCCGCCCAGCGCCCTCCAGCGCCTCGCCCTCCTCCTCCCGCGCGCCAGCTCGCTCGCCGTCCCCCCTCCGCCCGCGCCCCTTGGGCTTGGCTCTCTTCCCTCGCTAGTATTACATCTTTTTCTCCAAGTCAGGAGGAGGAGAGCGGCTCGGCGGCGGAGAAACCTCGGCGACCAGACGACGGCGCAGGTAAGCTTCGCCCTTCGCATCTTCTACCACTAGCCCGTGCTCCCCCCGCACCCCATCCCGCCCCCATCCCTCTCCTCCGTTCGCCTCTCCCCGTCTCTCTCCTCTGAACCCGTAGAGAACAGCAAGGCCGCCTAAAATCCTAATCCTTTCCTCCCATTTTCGCAGGTTGGCTCCAGTTCGGCGTGGTGAATCTGCGGCGGTCGATCAAAGGAAAGGTAATGAAATACCATCCATCTGTTGTTATTTTCTGCGACCAGATCCGCCGCCCGGCGCACGACACAACCTGTTCGACCCATTGCTCGTCTCGGCATAAGTCACGTTTCACCGACGGTAGCGCATGGATAGATGAGCACGCGCCGCAGATTTTAGTATGATGGCGTGTTTGTTCCTTAGATGATGCCGCGTTCGCTGTCCCATCGCCGTGATGGCCAACAAATTCGTGCATCTTTGCATAGCATATATAATACCTACTGTTTCTTTGAAAGGGAGGTTTCATGTTCAAGGTTATTGAAGGAACTCGGTTTCTCCAAGATTAGGCAGCGCCACACTGTTTCTTTGAAAGAAAATTTCGCAGTTCACGGTTATTGGAGGAACTCTGTTGCTCCTACACTACAAGCCTACACTAGCTAGTAAAACATCACCATATGCCATGCTCTTTTCTCCAGATGTTTGGTTCAGATGATTTCATTTACTTGTTGCCTAGTGTTGATATTTCAGTAGGGATGCATGGAGTATATTTTGTAGAATTTGCCTAGTGTTGCACAGAGCAAAAATATACTCCATGGCGGGAGTATAAGGCAACTAGCTAGTGTTGCACGGGGTGATCTGGTGCAGATTGGGGTTGATTCTGTGATACTGTGTACACAAATACGTCGAATAAAATGTTAAAAAAGCTATTAGACTGAACAAAGTGCAGTTACAACTTAATACTAGTGCCTCAAGGGGACCATTTTTTATTGTTGACCTGGTAGAAGAAAGATGACACAAGAAAGACATAGCCAATTGCCATTCTTAATGGTCCTAGTTAGAATCTACCAGTAGCATTTTCAAAGACGTCATGGCCCTTTGCACCCAGCGGATACAATTCATGTCAAAGCCAAGTTTGACAAATTGTGTTCTGGTTTTTATTTGAAAATTGATTAGTCACGAGTAAAGCTTCTTGTGCATTTTTTTGCATTACTGTCCATTTTTTTTTATCAACTAGCTAGTTGTTGCCTGCGGTGCAAATTTTGTATCCTGTTGTTGACTTGGAACGTTTCATCCTGTGAGGAGGTTCTCAACAGTCATGAGCTCAAGTATCCTGTAGGTGCCTAGCATTTAGTAAACTAAATTTGAGTAACATGTATCTTGTGAAGAGCTAAGACAGTCAAACACTTTGTGTACAAAAGTTGTCATTTTCAAATTTTGTAGTATTGCGGTACTAGGATGTTTGTTGAACTGGTGGACACATGTGGCGGGATGTGGGTACTTCCAGGCTGAGTCTGAGTCTCAAGAAGCAAATTTGCAGTACCCGAGAGGCCCTTGAGTTTGCGGAATGTCGATTAACTTCCGTTCTAAGCAAATTGGTACTCCATATGTCCTATTTTCAGCAAAGGTCATGCTGAAATTTTCCGTGAATTTTAGCATGACTTTGCTAAAAATAGGACATATGGGGTACTTATGACTAATGCATGGGCCGGGCTATCTTAGTACTTAGTTAAGTAGGATCAACTGCCCGCCATTCTTGCTGCATTAAATCATAGGTGGCAATAGAGCCAAGTGATTAGGCCCAACTTAGAATTATCGTTAGCATCGATAAACCCTAGATGATAAACCCAACATAGGTGGCAATAGAGCCAAGTGATTAGGCCCAACCCTAAATCATGAGACCATGATCTTGTTCCTTGACAATAACCATCTTTTGACCAAACTTTTTCCTATTTAGAGAGAAACATGGCCCACAACGATGAGGCCGGTGGTTGGCGGCAAGCAATTCAGGAGATGTCCCAAGAGTTGGAGGAACAACAACCTCACCGCTATGATGACGCTTTGGAAGACACCGATCCTGATTACACAACCCCTAGTGGCGCGGGGATGACACCACCGATGGTGCCGCCGAGGATGCCACCATCGATGATGGTGGCGCACACACGATGGCAGCCAACCGAAGAAGCAAAGGAAGGACCGGCGCTCAATGCGCTCCGCACCGTCAAGGAGGAATTCACTCAAGTGGACTCGACGGGAATCCAACGGAGCCCAAACATATAGTCAAGGGCACGCGGTTCAGCTCGGGTGCATTCTCCGAGCACCGCCTCGATCAACACCGAGAACCTTAGGCATAAGGACCGAGGAATTTGCGCAGCCTCCTCTTCACGAAGCTGCACGAACGATACAAGTTCCCGACGAATTTGAAAACACACGCCTCGTGGAATAGAGTGAACAATGCCGCCTCACGAAGATGAGCACGGCCCTGTCTACTTGGAGAAGCACGGTGAAGAGAATGATTGATAAAGGTGATAGTTATGACAAGATCAAGGCGAAATATCATTTGATGAGCGAAGATGAGTACAAGGAGTTCAAGATCAAGTGCGAGCCCGCAAGCTCGAATCAAGTCAGTGGGGGAAAGAAATGCGGGAGTTGAACTTAGGGGAACACAAACTCGGTCCCGGCGGTTATAGAGTGGCGGAGCCTATATGGGACAAGGAGGACGCGGAGCGGGCCGAGCAAGGCCTACCGCCCCGCTTCGAGAAATACAGCGGTCACAAGCGGCATCAGAACTATATCAGGGCCCGGTACAAGGAGGACCCGATAACAAAGGAGCTTACCACGGATCCGAAGACCAGGGCGCTTGAGCTTGTTCTGGTAAGGAATACACCCCCGCGTAATTAGCTCCATATGGCTGCACTCTAATTAATCACCAATATTTCTAAATGGCTCATGTTCCTTTCGCAGGACAATGAAAGCGAGAGCTGGGTCGTCTAAGAGCTCCCCTTTCGACACCCCTTTAAATAGGGCGTTGAACGTAATGAAAAAGAAGGATAAGCTCGATAAGCCGACGTCAGCTGGTCGTGTGGCCGGCAAAGGCTTGTCCACAAAATGGGGGTCATACTATACCGCTGGTGTGCGGAAGGAGAAAAGGCCAGCTCGGAAAGCCGACGCGCGAGGTTGAAGCACTCAAGGCACAAGTGGCGCGGATTCCGAGCTTGTCCAAGAGCAAGTGGAACAACAGCTGGAAACGGCTCGAAGCCATGGTGCCTACGTTGATTCATGGGTCGACGACGTGGATTGCGGCGCGCCAAAGGGTCCTCCCGGTTCCCGGCTTCATGGCGAAGAACTTCGCATAGCGCGGCGGCGGCACCATTGGTGTCTTCGGCGGCGGCGACATTGGTGTCTCCGCGGCGGCGCCATTGGTGTCTCCGCGGCGCGCTTATTGGTGTCTCTCGGCGGAGGCGGTATTCGTGTCTCCGCACCGCACGGTATTGAGCTTAATGCACCGGGTGTACGCCGGCGGCACCTCGCCAAAGCGCCGCCTCCGTCGATTGCGCCGCCGTTGGCGGTGCTCGACATTAGCCGAGCTTGACGGCATCACGGTAACTAAGCCTCTCGGCCGATGACTTCATCTCCTTGCCTTTGACTGGGCATCCCTGACGCCCTACACATGTTTTCGCAGGGCACCGCCGACGTTCCTTGCACTCTTCTGCACTTCGTGGGCGCCGAGTTGGTCGATGTCGCCAAGGGCAAAATCGTTCAACCGGGCAACCCCATGTTCCACGGTAATCCGATGCCACCCACAATGTATAGGGTTGAAGTGGTCCGGGTGCTGCCAGGCTTCGACGAGTTGTTACCTCCGATTCGACCCGCTGGGGCCGACGAAGAAGATGAGATGACCCTCGGCACCTGCATAAGCTGGCCCCTGCTATGGCCGAAGAGCCAGATTCGTTTGGGGGCGGGGGACACCACCCCACAGACAAGACCGCCAGTCGTGCCGGCGCCAAGCCATGGCAAGAACGCAGCAACGCTACCGGACCTGCCGGACATCCCTATGGCACAGGATCCGGACAGCCCTATGGCACAGGATCCGGACGGCGACGACAACGACGACGGTACATTTACCAAAGTTGACAAGTACTTTGCTGAACATGGGTACGCTGACGATTTCTGCGGGCCTCTTTCTCAAGAACCCAGCCAAGACCACCGCGATCTAGCTGGTACGGCGGAGAAATCCAATTGCAACAAGCGTCGTCTGGCGTTCAGTTCTCGTGACACGCCCAGGCTCCGTCTTCACCGAGCCTCGAGATAGCCGAGGCGCGAATATTATCAGCCCCAACACGCTGAAGAAGGCGGTCTGTGAGCGAACTCGGTCCCATTACGGAGATCAAGAAGAAGGGCCGGAAACGAAAAGACTAACAAGGGCGCCGGTGCGAGCCAGCCGCACCGAAGTTCGATCCGTGCTCGGGACGGGCCACCTTCACCTAAGGATATCTCGAGGAGGTGCATGTGGCGGGTAGGGCGATGCTACCGCCAAATATGCTGAATGCTGCAACCGGTGCTATGCGGAGTCTGCATGATGCGGTGTTCGATTTTGGAGAAGCGGCGTCTCGAGAGAAGGATGTGGCATACCGGTTTTCGTGGCCAAGGTGCGAGAGCAAGGGCTTTGTGGATGGCGACATCGGGGTATGATCGTCCCGCGGTTTGATGACATCTTTGCTATGTTTAACCTTCATCCGTTGCACTACACCTTCGTTCGGCTGTTTTCGCCGAGCATGCGGATGCGGATCATTAGAGACAATACCCGGACATCGTGATAGTCGACCCCTTCTACATGCGTGCCAAGCACTTGAGCAGCGCCGGGGACCGCCAAGTTGTGAGTTCACACCTCAAGGCGTCATTCGCAAACGCAGATAAGGATAACTTCCTTGTGCCTTACTTTCCGAGTAAGTCATCCCTTAACCGCCCGTAACATATGATTTCTTAGATTTCGATCGTTTTTTTTCTAACATTCCGTGTTACGTGCAAAGGTGACACATTGCACACTCATCCTCTTAAGCCCGAAATATTCCATGGCCACGATTTTGACCCGAACCGTAACTCCATGATAGACTACACAAATGTGAAGAAAGTTCTTGATGATGTTCTCCCGACACGCCTAACTGGAGGCACCTTCACCAAAGGCGGTTCAGTAAGTACGGCAAGCACATCTTCTCACACAATCTGAAGTTCTCGCTGCGTCAAGCAGCCGCTTTGCGGTCGAAGGATGCCTACTACGCCCTCCATCACATGCGGCGATCGTAAGGACCATCATCACCTTCGCTACCAGATAATCTCAAAGATTGGGCGCGAGCTTGTCGGCAGTCCAGACGTGGACCTCGCATAAGAATTCTTCGTGATCCGATCGGAGTTTGCGGACATCATCCATCAAGATGTCCTTCATACGTCGGGCAGTTCTTCCTCGAAATCAACCGTCCAACAAAGTGAGATAGATGGAATGCTACAAATGCAGGGTGACAACGATCGCGATTTCATGACCATCGCGACAGACGGCGGCTTCATCCACGCTCCTGTCCGATGAGTCGAGTCGAAAGTAGTGATGTGTAGTTCTGAAACATTGATTGGTTCATGTTGTAATTAAACTTTTTAATGAATTGTATGTCTCTTTGGTTTGGACGGTTGTTCAACTTAGATGTAATCGATGCTATTTTATTAGTAGGACCATGAATCGTGCTATTAATGTCTTGCTTTTCTCTTCCGATCCTTTTGTTGCATACTTACACATTGCTTATGTATTGTCATTGTTTGGCTTGTGCATAGAGATGCCGTCGTATGTCGTGGTACAAGGGTAAGGTTCCTGAGTCTACGATGATCGGGAGGAGTGTCGGAGACAGGTTCACCATTTCAGCGGTAATAGTTACAAAGGGTACACCACTAGGGCGGAGGCCGAATCTAGATACGCCCGCTATCTAGCGGGAGAGAGGAGGAGCGTTGGAGGAACCGGATGAAGACCGGTTTGATCGCGATGATGCTCATCGTGATGACCACAGCTCTCTTCTATGTGATGGTAGTTTAGATGATCGACATCGACTTGTAATGTGAAGGCAAACTCGATACTCGCGGTCTTGAGACTTGTAATGTTTTATCTTTGTCGGTCTTTTGAATCCGGAGACTAATATGATGAATTGTATTCGGAGACTAATCTTCTATTGTATTTGATGAATTTGATGTTGCTGTGTGCTGCTGTCTATATTCTATGCAATAATATATTTTGTAATCTGTGCAAAAACCAGAAAAGCAAAAAAAAATAAAACCTAATATTCATACTAATGGCGCACCACAAAAGACACTAATGGCGCACTGTGATCATCACACTAATGGCGCATGTACTTGTAATGCGCCATTAGAATGCCATAGCACATTTGTACATATGGCCCCTGGGAGGCATTCTAATGGCGATCTTGTGAGCGATACTAATGGCGCATCGCCGAAGCGCCATTAGAATACTCAGATTCTAATGGCGCACATGTGGTGCGCCATTAGAAAGAAATTCTAATGGCGTGATGCCAGTGGCGCACCAGCCATGCGCCATTAGAAGGCAAAACTGGTGCGCCACTAGCATGCCTTTTCCTAGTAGTGGATGTGGGGATGGCGAGGGTTTTGTTTTTTGTTTTTTGAATTGGGTGGAGAGGGTTTCCTGTCCCACAAAGAATTTTGGAGGCAACGGTTTGCTAGAGCCAACCATGTGTGATTGACACAATAGGCAAAATGAAGGTCATTGCACATGGTTCCAATTTTGGGAACTGTGTGTGATTGACGTACTACCTCCATCCTGGTTTATTCGTCCCGTTTGTAATTTGTACCAAATTTCGACCAAAGATTTAACTAAGAAATGCTTATGAATGTCACCAAAATTATTTTAGTGAACACTATGTTCAAATATGCATCCAACGATATAATTTTTGCTGACCTGCACTAACATTTTGTCAGTTAAATCTTTGGTCAACATTTAACACAAATTACCAAGGGGACCAATAAACGAGGACGAAGGTAGATTCCATCAACCGAACTGATTGCATCCATATCCCACAGTTAGACATAAGTAAACATGTATTAAACATACTCATACATAGATAATAAGCGTACACGTACACAAGCATAGTTCAACCATAAGTACATAGTTCAACTGTCATTAAGCATGCTCAAGCGTACATAGTTTGATCCCACATCACTTCTCACATGTCGGCACGATCCTAAAGCTTCTCCAGAGTACTTGGCGTACGCGCCATGCGCCACCCCACGAGAATACTTCTGCTTGAAGGAGCCAATGGCCCGTACTCTTACATGCGACATAACACTTTGATACGCGTCATGAAGCTTGTGGTTGCAAAATGGGCATCGATAGCCGTCGGCCCAGGTCCTAATATGCCTGTTATGCATTCCTACATAAAGCTCCCTCAGTATTTGCCTCTTGTATCTCCTCTGGAGATCTACATCCTTGCTGTCCACATCGTCAGACAGCACCTATTCAAATAGTAAAAAAAATGTGGCGTCAAATTAATGGTTACAAATTAATCTCTAGCGAACATTTGGCAGTTGCCAAAAATTGGCATCAAATCAATTATTACATGCCGTGAAGTAGTATTAGGAATTTATGGCTATTTAATTATACATATCCAGAGATTATGGTTCAATTTTGCACCTTCGTCTATGTACAGACCAATCTTGAAGAAAATAATGGCACAAACATATGTAGGTCATTCAAAATCAATTGTCAAGTCCTGGCTAGGAATTATTAGCACGAACACTAACCCTAATCAAATTACTAGCAGAAATCATTTCCACAGATGAAACAACTAATCACTTATCACTTGTACCATTCAAACAATGAATACACTACATGGATCTAACGAAACTTACTCAGATTTTATGGATTAGGAGAACATAACCATAGGATTTCAATTCCAAGGGGGGGGGGCAGGAGTAACCAGAGAAACCCTAAGATCTATCTGACACATAAATGGGTATAGATGACTAACTAGTTGTCTGTCGTCGTCGGAGTCGGCGCCGGGGTCGTCGCCCGAGTCGTCACTAGTGTTGGTGTGGAACTCCGCCACCTGCTTTGGAAGCTCGACGACGTCAGGGTGCAGCGATAACTCGCTGGTAGTGACGACAACCTCTATCTCCATCTCCACACCATGCTCCGGTGCTTTAGCAGCCCTGGCGTCGCCACTCCCTCCGATGGGGCACTTCGGCGGCATCCTCATACACTGACGGCTTTGAGGACTGAGAGCGGCGTCGAGGATGCAAGCGGAGAGAGAGGATTATGTGTGTGGCGAGGATGGGTGGTGCGGCCGCTCGGTCGCACCATTAATATGGAGTAGTGGGAGTAGTGGGAGAGAAGCGGGCGGTGGTCAAACCGCTGGCTCGCCTCCCGGTGAGCCTGCGCACCGAACTGCTGGCATGCCTACCGTCATTTCACACAGCTACTCGCACGCCACTCGATGACACTGCGCAGCAAGCATGCCTCCATCAATGCACACACCTACACGCACACCTTTGGGTCTACTTGCGCGGGGGACTGCTCGCATGCGTCCCGTCAACTCACGCCTGCTCACACGGCACATGGGTCGCATGGCGACATTTATATTGTTTTTCTGTTTGGATGATTAATGTTGCCGCTTTATTGCTTAACCAAAGCATGGCACGTATCCATTGTTGGTCTAACGCTCGCGGTTCAAATAAATAATCCGTTTGGGATATTGGTTCCCAATTATTAATAATCTCCCATTTGTAATTAGATAAAGATTACATCAAAACTGATCTCAAATTTGACAAAAAAGTACAATGCCACTTTGTATTGGTGTCCATATGACAACACGATAAATTTCATGAATTTCAAATAAGTTTTGGATGTACTAGAATTTAAAAATCAAGATTCTCCATGTTTGAAATTTGTTGCACGGGGAGTAAACATGCACCCGGTGAGACACAAGTGTTTTTGCAATCCATTTAGGTGCACTGTCATGTGTGCATGTAGCTCAAATTTGATTTTTACACATTATACCCGTAAAAAATCAATCAATTAATGTACTAAAACATCTTAATGATCTCTGTTTTTTTGAAATGAAAACGTCCCTCCTTTGATAACATATGTTCACCGCAGGATAATTAATTTAACATGCATCATAGTTGCGTGGATTCATGGTGTGTGTGTGGGTGTGTGTGTCTAGGGGGAGGCGGGTGGCTCGCAGTACACTACGAGTTGTGAGCTACCGTGTGGGTTGGCCGTTTTGTTACGCAGGTCGGTGCCACATCAGAGTCCTGAATTCGGTATTTAAAATATTACACAACCCTTTCATACATACATGTTTTGGCCACATGAAATCGATGGTTGTCCTACACGACACTCGATACTCGCGTGTGACGCTTTCTGTGGATCCACGAGATCGTCGATGCAGGCATCACTTTGTCCTACATCGGGAGAGGTTAATTAATTTCACCATCAATGAGGATTCTTTTTGGGTTGTATTACGGTAGGAGCATATAGTATGCGTCGAAGAGGGGGAAGGGAACCATCATATGTAGTACGCTTCATGAACCTTGCTCTGTGTGGGTGCATGGTTTACGGTTTTTGAGGCATGTGGCACATCAAAGTTGTGCATTTTTGGTATTCAACATATGTTTGGCCCACATGCAAAGCGATGGTGGTTGTCCTCTCGCACCCACTTAAGCGGTTATCAGCGATATCGATGCTTTCCATCTGTGGGCCCACTTGGTCCATCACTACTTTTTGCCTGACAACGAGAGAGGTTAATTTGACTTAGGATGGGATTGTTTTTTTGCTTGTAACACAGTATATATATATATAGGTCATGCTCTGGGATGACATGCATGATACAGTTTGAGCACACACACATGCATGTGTACACATGAATCCTGATGACCCACAAGTATAGGGGGTCAATTGTAGCTCTTTTCCATAAGTAAGAGTGTCGAACCCAACGAGGTGCAGAAGGAAATGACAAGTAGTTTTCAGTAAGGTAATGTCTACAAGTGCTGAAATTGTAAGTAGCGAGTAGTTTGATAGCAGGATAATTTGTAATGAGCATGTAACGATGGTAAAAATAAGTATGCAGCAAGGTAGCCCAATCCCTTTTAGACAAAGGACAGGCCAAAACGGTCTCTTATAACAAGCAAAGCGTTCTTGAGGGTACATGGGAATTTCATCTAGTTACTTTCATCATGTTGGTTTGATTTGTATTCGCTACTATGATAATTTGATATGTGGGTGGACCGGTGATTAACCCTCCCGCAAGCATCCGCGACTACGAGAAAAGTATTAAGAATAAATTCTAACCATATCATTAAACTCTAGGATCCAATCGGTCCCTTACGGAATAGTGCATAAACTGGGGTTTAAGTTTCTGTCACTCTCGCAACCCACCATCTATTTACTACTCCACAATGCATTCCCTTAGGCCCAAATATGGTGAAATGTCATGTAGTCGACGTTCACATGACACCACTAAGGGAATCACAACATACATACTATCAAAATATCAAACACATATCAATTCACATGATTACTTGCAACATGATTTCTCCCGTGACCTCAAGAACAAAAGTAACTACTCACAAATGATAAACATGCTCAAGATTAGAGGGGTATTGAATATCATAATGGATCTGAACATATAATCTTCCACCAAATGAACCATATAGTAATCAACTACAAGATGTAATCAACAGTACTAGTCACCCACGGGCACCAATCTATAGTTTTGATACAAAGATTGAATGCAAGAGATGAACTAGGGTTTGAGAGGAGTTGGTGCTGTGAAGATGGACCTCCCAAAGATGGGAGAGTTGTTGGTGATGATGGTGACAGTGATTTCCCCCTCCGGGAGGGAAGTTCCCCCGGCAGAATCGCTCCACCGGAGAGCAAAAGTGCTCCTGCCCAAGTTCCGCCTCGAGGCGGCGGCGCTTCGTCCCGAATGTCCTCTCCTAATTTTTTTTCTAGGTCAAAATGACTTATATACCAGAAGATGGGCACCGGAGGTGGGCCGAGGAGGGCACAACCCACGAGGGCACACCCAGGTGGGTTGTGCCCACCTGGTGGGCCCCCTCTAGTAGTAATTTGCTCCAATATTCCTTAAATATTTCATAAAAAATCTCTGTGAAGGCTCAGCTTGTTTGGAGTTATGTAGAATAGGTAGCCTATCGTAGCTTTTTCAGGTCCAGATTTTCAGCTGCCAAAATTCTCCCTCTTGGTGTTTAGCTTGCAAAATATGAGAGAAAAGGCATTAGAATTACTCCAAAAAGCATTATTATGGATAAAAACAGTATAAAAAACAGTAAGAAAACATGATGCAAAATGGACATATCAATCCCTCCCATCGAGTCGAAGTGGCTAGTACAACGACACATCATGAACCGATCTTGCTTTGTGTGGGGAGTGTACAATTTTTGACGCACGTGCCACATTAATGTTGTGAATTGGTATTCAAACATGCATGCACGCATCTCCTCTATACATATGCATGTACTGGTTGTCTTCGAATGGTACACTCCCTCGCGTGGTTATCGGCGACAAGCCTATATATTCGTGGGCCCGCGTGGACATCCATGATCACCTTGACCGACAACAAGATAGGTTACCATGGTAGATTCTTCATTTGGTTCGTATTATCGTAGTCTAGGTCATGGTGAGATTCAGGCCTAATTAAGTTTGAGCGCATATACTATGTAGCCATCCATGCAAGAATTCCCGTCGTCGTCTTGAAGTGTGCTGTAACATACATATGCATCATCAACCTAACCCTCACTAAGTGTGGGGATTTCTAGTTCGAAATCATGGTGCCACATCAAAGTTGTTCCATTGTGTATTCAAAAACACACCTCTCCATACATATGTTTGGGCCACACACATGCAGTGGTTGTCTTCGGGGACTAGCTACTTGCATGATTATTGGCGAGCTAGCCCATCTCCTGCGTCGCATGGACAGCCATCACTTTGACCAACAACAAGAGAGAGGTTGTACGACCAAGGTGGATTATTCTTGGTCCGTTCTACGATCCATCTTTGTGAGATGCCTCTCTGGCCTGCCGACTGAAAGTGTGTGTGTGTGTGGGGGGGCTGCTACTTCGCACTTTGCTAGGTGAACCTTGGTTGGGGGGGCATGCATTCATAGCTTAGGATTCCCTTCGTGCTGACACGAGGGGGAGGGGGGCTGCTAGCTACTTCGCACTTTGCTAGATGAACCTTGGTTGGGGGCATGCATTCATGCATAGCTTAGGATTCCCTTCGTGCCGACACGAGAGGGGTTGCTAGCTACTTTGCACTTTGCTTAGGTGAACCTCGGTTGGGGGGTGCATTCATAGCTTAGGATTCCCTTCGTGCCGACACGAGGGGGGGCAAGCAATATCGTGCGCTTTGCGAGATAGGTGCTCCATCAAAGTTGCATTTGGTATTTGAACATCAAAACACACTTTTCATACATAAATTTGGTCCACATGCAAGTGTGTTCGTCTTCTGACCCTCTCCCGCGTCATTTTTCGCCAAATTTATGAACATTAGACAAGTCAGATGATGCAACAGACACGGTTCACTCAAACTAACTGTGTGCCACGCTGGTGCCCCTGTCACGCACACATCCGCACAGTACATTGGGCTCCACGAGGCTTTCCCTCTCAAAAATATGTACCCGCCTGCAGCTTTTTTCTGTTTGATAACACACAGTTATTGTGCTTCGACCGTGTGTGATGTTTCTTGTACCCAATCCTGCCTGCATCCCTCGAAAATATCTGCCCGCCTCGAGGGTTTTTCTGTTACATAACACACGGTTGTTATCTCTGGACCGTGTTTCTTGCACCATCATCAAAATTTTCAATAGCCCCGACATTTCACTCTCGCGTTCCGCATAGTAAAAATTTTAGTACCCGTGTCATTTCCTCAAACACCCTCCCGCCCCCTCCACACACACACACACCAAAACCTCCTCGGGCGCGCGCACACACACACCCCCTCCCTCGCTTGAAACCCTAGCAAGGTCCCCGCCGCCGCCGTTGCAAGGTCTCCATTGTCAACATCTGCCAGTTTGCCCGTGCATCTTACCCACCGATCTCCATGCCCAGGACGGCCTGAGTTTCTTAGATGACGCCTGCCAAATGCCCCCTTTCCCACAGATCCCCATCCCCCACTCCAGAGCGTCGCAGCTTAAGCACGGCTATGCTTCCCGTGAAGCTCGAGGAGCGACTGACCCAAAAGAGGTGTATCGCGGTCTCTCCGCTCGACGTCGGCGAGGAAGCTGACGACCATTACTAGCCGCAGGCACTCAATCAGCGGGGTAGAGTATGCAGGTATGTCGTGGACGCCGGCTACGACATCGAGGTCGTCGACAGCAACGGGATGAGGTGGGCTATGTCACAGGTTAAGTGGCCCACCACAACCCCTCGTGTTCAACCCCAGTCGATCTCATCCATGGCCCTGCCACTGATCTCCTCTGGCTCACTGTCAAGAATTTGCCGTCCTACATCGCCATCGAGCCCCTTTTGTCATTTGTGAAGGATACGTTTTGCGACGCTGGCTTGGGATCCACATCTTCCAAGTCATACCTCATCGACAGTGACCACGAGGAGGGCACCCTCTCCGGCTCTTCCAAGGGGAAAGAGCCCATTTGCACTTCCAAGGGGAAAGAGCCCGTCTGCGACATCAGGGAGGGCACCCTACAACCGTGCTCTTCCAATGGGAAGGAGCCCATCTGCGACAACATGGAGCGCATCCAGGGTCCATGTTCTTCCCACGGGAACGAGCCCATCTGTGACAAGTGAGGAAACCCATGATTTTTTTGCCTTGTTTATTTTGTTGTTTGTAGTATGCCTTGTTTATTTCAGTTGTTCACAATGTGATGCTCTATATGTGTAATTATTTACTGTGCAGTACATTCCATCAATCCAGTTTTAAACATACCGATAGGAATGCATATATTTGCTTGCTGTTAAGCCTGTTATAGCTAGCATATGCCTCTTTTAATTTTTGATTGTTTGGTTGTTTGTAGTTAGCATATGTGCAGTTTCAAATGACATCTATGGTTGTTTGTAGTATGCCTTGTTTATTCTAGTTATTCACAATGTGATGTTCTATATGTGCAAGTATGAACTGTGCAGTTCAATTTCATCAGTACTAGTTTCAACAATACCACTATGAATGACTACATTTGGTTGCGGCATCTTGTAGTTAACACGCTTTTCCATTTTTATTTAACAATAACCAGTGTACTTAGACCGGCACAATACCAGTTTGAACGACTATGTTTGCTTGTTGTTAAATGTTAGGCCTGTTGCAGTTAGCACACCTTTCCACGTGTTTTTGATTTATTAGCGTGCTTAAACCTGCACACTGAAGCTATCTTTTGGAGATTATTTTGTCTACCATGGATAGGTTGATGTTTAGCCTGTTGTTCTTAACATGCCTCTCGATGTACCTACACATGACAATTTTGGGAATGGCTGCTGTTTTCCATCGAGGTTAGTATCATCCCATGGCTTATATATGCTCACTGTTCAGGATATCGGCAGCTGGTACCATATAGGCCGGGGGCTGATAAGGGACTAATCGGTGAATCAGACTTTTAACTGAATATATCTACAACCCATTTATCGTTAGGTTAACTAGGGCGAGATGTAATATATTTGAGGCTACATAGCAACATGCACTGCACTTAACGTCTAAATATGCAATCTTAGGCTACATCGCAACAAGGAAGAGTGTTACCTTAATGTTTTGATGATGTCTAGATATACGTAGAAGAGCAGCAGCACCACCACCACCAACAACAACACAACCCTGTTTGGATACTCAACTTAGCTAGAGGTTAGCGTTAGTTTCTAGCCCATGACTAACCCTGAACTAACTCCACCCAAAGAGGTGTTTGGATCACAGGGTTAGATTGACAATAAATGCACTAGGAGAACTAGCTCCAATTAGAACCTCTTGGGTTGGATAGTTTTTTGGGGTGGGTTAGATGCAACTAGCTCAAACAATCCCTAATGTCTAGATATATTTTAGAGCTATTTGAACCCTAACTAGCTGAAACTAACTCCAACCCATGGATACAACAATAGTTAATCAACCGATAATTTGTAAGAATGCAATAAACTCCTTCCAGCTCATAATATAAGATGTTAATTCATCTAATATGTGAGTTTATTGGATGTTATAAGATATTATAAAAGAGTGTTGTACTACATCGTTATGCAATTGCTGTTTTGCTTCTAATATTAACTTGGTGCTTTTAGGTACATATGTCATTGGTAAAGATTCGCGCTTCGACCCTTTCTGCATATGGGAAAATGAGATATCGATGAACCAGCATTAAGTGAGGAAGCTGATAAAGATTGTTAGTAAAATGGGTTAAAAGATGACAATTAAACTATTTATTTACACTTTATCCAATACAACATCAAACTGCAGGATGGTAAGTAAGAACTCTGTAGCCTTCTTTTTACTGCCCATAATGAGTTGAGTTAGATGACAATGTCTGAATCTTTTTTCCTTTGCAGTGGTTCCAAAAGCAGTTTACTCAAGATTACTTTTCAAACTAGATGATTGGTGGGCATGCAAAGGTTAAAGTATTTCTACCAGAACACGATGATTATCTAGATGTTTTTATGAAGACTGTGAACGATGGGCGGTCGACCATCACAAGGGGTTGGACTAGAGTCGTGCGTGCCTTCTGCATAGAGGAGGGCACAATATGAGCATTCCGCTTCACCTTGTTCAGCAACCAGAATGTATTTCACCTCTTTCTTTACCGTCTTTAATAGTACAAGTATACAACTGTGGTTCATCATTCTTTATTTGGTTCTTATGTAATTCTTGAACATATGTAGCTATGAATCAAATAATGCATTGGTTGTTTGAACCTAATAGATATGAATAAAGCTATAGCGTACATTCAAATTCAAATCCGATTCAATTTGAAATAGCGGCAATTAAATTATGGTGAAATTACGCTCTCTAGGTCATTACGGCACAAACAGTTGGTAAAACACAAATGTTTGTGATATACACCATAATCCGACATGGTTAACCGAGCAGAAACGTGTGCAACAATGCACACAATTGCCGTTTGCAAAGTGTGTGTGATGTCAGACAATATCACAAACGGTGCGGGCAAACTAAACGTTTGTGATAGTTGCCTTATTGTACATGATTCACAACCATGAACTATTTCTAATGAAGTATGCATCGTAAACGTTGCACCACAGAATAGCGTGTGTGATAGTTGTCGTGTACGATGATGTTACGATGGTCTGATGTTTTGTAATCCTGTCCGACACTCGTACGACGATTAGCTAATCTTCTTAATTAGTTATCGCATACGGTTTGGGAAAAGCCAATGTGTGTGATTGTATGCTTATCATATACGTTCTATAATAGTGAACCGTTTGTGATGGGCCACACATCATAAACGTAGCACCACAGAATACCGACTGCGATGGCAATGCGAGAACAAACGAGTAGGAGTACTGTATATGCACCTTGGCTCCCTATCCCCGACGGTTTCTGGGTCGTGTGGGAAGGTCCCCCTATCGCCCACACTCACTTGGCGACGGTTCCAAATGCCATCACGGAAAGGGGTTAAAACCGTTTGTATAGCACCGATGCGTACTAGTGCTAGCTAAGAGCGAGGTGATGATGTGTGTTGGAAGTGTTTCCAAGGTTGATGTGATCACCATCGCATGCTCACTCTACCTTCGGGATTAGTGTTAAATCTAGATAAATGTTATTTGGTATCTGCATTGAGCATGAACATGATGAATTCGTTTTTATTGGAATGCGCTTATTCATTTAAGTCAGAGAATAAGGGTTATTCTGTTTACATGAATAATACCTTCTATGGTCATGCACCCAATGTGAATGGTTTATTGAATCTCAATCGTAGTGATACACATGTTCATAATATTGATGCCAAAAGATGCGAAGTTAATAATGATAGTACCACATACTTGTGGCACTGCTGCTTAAGTCATATTGGTGTAAAGCGCATGACGAAACTCCATGTTGATGGACTTTTGGAGTCACTTGACACGTGTGAACCATGCCTTATGGGCAAGATGACTAAAACCCCATTTTCCGGTACAATGGAACGGGAAAGGGACTTGTTGGAAATCTTATGTGTACGGTTCGATGAGTGTTGATGCGCGTGGTGGATATCGTTATTTCCTCACCTTCACCGATGATTTGAGTAGATATGGGTATATTTACTTAATAAAGCATAAGTCTGAAAAGTTTGAAAATTTCAAGCAATTTTAGAGTGAAGTTGAGAATCATCGTAACAAGAAGATTAAATTCCTATGATTCGATCAAAGGGGAGAATATCTGAGTTATGCATTTGGCAATCACTTAAGAAAATGTGGGATTGTTTCACAATTGATGCCACCTGGAACACCACAACGTAATGGTGTGTCCGAACGTCGTAATTGTACCTTATTGGATATGGTGCGTTCTATGATGTCTCTTGCTGATTTACCACTATTGTTTTGGGGTTATGCATTAGAGAAAACTACATTCACTTTAAATAGGGCACCATCTAAGTTCGTGGAGACGACAACATATGAACCGTGGTTTGGCAAGAAACCTAAGTGGTCATTTCTTAAGGTTTGGGGTTGCGATGCTTATGTCAAAAGGCTTCAGCCGGAAAAGCTTGAACCCAAAGTAGACAAATGCGTCTTCATAGGATACCCAAAAGAGACAGTTGGGTATACCTTCTATCTCAGATCTGAGGCCAAAGTGTTTGTCGCTAAGAATTGGTCCTTTCTTGAGAAAAAGATTCTCACGAAAGAATTGAGTGGGAGGAAGATAGAACTTGATGAGGTTGTTGAATCTTTACTTCAACCAGAGAGTAGTGCAGCACAGAAAGACTTTTCTGTGGCACCTACGTCAATTGAAGATGAAGCTAATGGTGATGATCATGAAGGTTCAGATCAAGTTACTATCAAACCTCGTAGGTTGACAAGGGTATGTATAGCTTCTGAGTGGTACGGTAACCCTGTCTTAGAGGTCATGTTGTTGGACAACGGTGAACCTACAAGATAAGGAGAAGCGATGGTGGGCCCAGATTCCAACAAATGGCTAGGAGCCATGAAATCCGAGATAGGATCCATGTATGAGAACAAAGTATGGACTTTGGTGGACTTGCTCGATGATCGTCAAGCCATTGAGAATAAATGGATCTTTAATAAGAAGACATACGCTGATTGTAATGTCACCATTTATGAAGCTCGACTTGTCTCAAAGAAGTTTTCGACAAGTTCAAGGAGTTGACTATGATGAGACTTTCTCACTCATAGCAATGCTAAAGTCTGTTGGAATTATGTTGGCAGTTGCTGCATTTTCAATTACGAAATCTGGCAGATGGATGTCAAAACAAAGTGATCTTGACGGTTTCTGTGAGGAAAGGTTGTAAACTAGAAGGTTTTGTCGATTCTAAGTATGCTAAAAGGTATGCAAGCTCTAGTGATCCTTCTATGGACTAGAGCAAGCATCTTGGAGTTGGAACATATGCTTTGATGAGGTGATCAAAGCTTTTGGGTTTATACAAAGCTTGCAAGAAACTTGTATTTACAAGAAAGTGAGTGGGAGCACTACAACATTTCTGATAAGTATATGTGGATGACATATTGTTGATCGGAAATGATGTAGAATTTATGGAAAGCGTAAAGGGTTGTTTGAAAGGAGTTTTTCAAATGAAGACCTGGGTAAAGCTACATACATATTGGGCAACAAGATCTATAGAGATAGATCATGACGCCTGATAAGACTTTCACAAAGCACATACCTTGACATGATATTGAAGGAGTTCAAAATGGATCAGTCAAAGAAGGAGTTCTTGCCCGAGTTGTAAGGTATGAAGTTGAGTTAGACTCAAAGCTCGACCACGACAGAAGAAAGAAAAAGGACGAAGTTCGTCCCCCTTGTCTCAGCCATCGGCTTGATACGGTATGCCATGTTGTGTACCACACCTGATGTGTGCCTTGCCACGTGTCTGGAAAGGGGGTACAAGAGTGATCCTGGAGTGGATCACTGGACAGTGGTCAAATTTATCCTTAGAGGAATAAGGAAATGTTTCTTGGTTATGGAGGTGACAAAGAGTTCGGCCTGAAGGGTTACGTTGATGCAAGCTTTAACACCAATTCGGATGAGTCTCAGTAGCAAACCGGATAGGTATAGTGGAGCAGCCATTTGGAATAGCTCCAAGTGGAGCGTGGTTGCAGCATCTACAATATGACATAGAGATTTGCGAAGTGCACGCGGATCTAAATGTTGCAGACCCGTTGACTAAAACCTCTCTCACAAGCATAACATGATCAAACCCCAAAACTCAGTGGGTGTTAATCACATGGTGATGTGAACTAGATTATTGACTGTAGTGCAAGTGGGAGACTGTTGGAAATATGCCCTGGAGGCAATAATAAATTAGTTATTATCATATCTCCCTGTTCATGATAGTCGTTTATTATCCATGCTAAAATTGTATTGATCGGAAACTCGGATACATGTGTGGATACATAGACAACGTGTCCCTAGTGAGCCTCTACTAGACTAGCTCGTTGACCAAATATGGCTATGGTTTCCTAGCCATAGACATGAGTTGTCATTTGATAATGGGTTCACATCATGAGGATAATGATGTGATGGACAAGACCCAAATTATAAATGTAGCAAATGATCGTGTCAAGTTTATTGCTATCGCTTTCTGCATGTCAATTATATGTTCCTATGACCATGAGATCATGCAACTCACTGACACTGGAGGAGCACCTTGTGTGTACAAGCGTCGCAACATAACTGGGTGACTATAAAGGTGCTCCACAGGTATCTCCGATGGTGTCTGTTGAGTTGGCATGGATCCAGACTGAGATTTGTCACTTCGTATTATGGAACGAGTAAAGAGACTTGCCGGTCATGAGATTCAACTAGGTATGGAGATACCGACGATCGAATCTCGGGAAAGTAACATATCAATAGACAAAGGGAACGTCATACGGGATTAACGGAATCCTTGACATCGAGATTCGACCGATAAGATCTTCGTAGAGTATGTGGGAACCAATATGGACATCCAGGTCCCGCTATTGGTTACTGACCATAGAGCTGTGTCGGTCATGTCTGCATAGTTCTCGAACCCGCAGGGTCTACACACTTAACGTTTGGTGATGATATAAGTATAGTTGAGCCATTAAGGTGGTTACCGAAGGTTGTTAGGAGTCCCGGATGAGACCCTGGACGTGACGAGGGACTCCGGAATGGTCCGGAGGTGAAGATTGATATATTGGACGAAGGGTATTAATGTTCGAAAATGTTCCGGGGGTACCGAGTGATGACCAGCATGACCGAAAGGGGTTTCAGGGGGCCCCGACAAGAGTTGGGAGGTCTCATGGGCCAATGGGAGGGGCAAACCAGCCCACTAAGGGGCTGTGCGCCCCCCTCACCCCATCCCATGTTGCCAGAAGAGGTGGGGGCGCCTCCCTAGGGTTTTTCCTCCACCTGGCTTGGGGGCCAAGTCTCCTAAGGGGAGGGCAAAAATCCATCTAGGGTTTCCCATCCATTGTGGCCGATGCCCCCCTAGACGGGATCTAGGGCATCCCTCCTCCTCCCTTCCCCCAATATATAGAGAGGTGGAGAGAGAGCAACCGCACCCATAAAGATCTATTCGTGCCACGGTACTGCTCGTCCTCTCCCTCATATCCATCTTCTTCTCCGTAGCACTTAGCGAAGCTCTGTCGAGATTTCTCCACCACCATTGCCACCACGCCATCGTGCTACTGGAGGACTTTAGCTACTACTTCATCATCACTCACTAGATCGAGCAGGTGAAGGCGTCATCAAGCCGTACGTGTGTTGAACGCGGAGGTGCCGTCGATTCGGTTCTAGATCGAAGTTCGCGGGACGGATCATGATTGGATCGCAAAGACGTTTGACTACATCAACCGTGTTTTCTTAATGCTTCTGCTTAGCAATCTACAAGGGTATGTAGATCCAATCTCTCCTCTCATAGATGGTCATCTCCTAGATTGGATCTTGGTGAGCGTAGGGTTTTTTTTGTTTCCCATGCAACGTTCCCTAACATCTACTACACCGTCCAACTTTGCTTCCTGCACGGCGAGAAGGTCTCCAACAACATTGCGGAGTATGAGGGCCTGATACCGGGTTCAAGGCCGTGACCTCTTTGGGGTTCAAGCACCTCACCATCAAGGGCGATTCCCAGCTCCTCGTCAACTTCTCCAACAAAGAGTACAAGCCAAAGGACGAGCATATAATGACATACCTTTAGGAGGTGCATAGAATTAAAAAGGTTTTCCTGGGTTTGGAGTTGCAGCACGTCCCGCGTGTCACGAATAAGGAAGCTGACAATGTCGCCAAGTGAGTATCCTACCGCAAGCCTCAAAAACCCGGTGTCTTTGAAGAAAGGCTCTTCAAGCCATCAGCTGCCCCCCCCACGACGGTTGGCCCGATGCTGCTCCTTGAGGAGTTGCTGCCCGCACCGGCCACAGGCGCCTGGCCTGTGGCCCGACCTCAGGAGCCTGCCTACTTCTGGCGTTGGAGCCTTAGGCAGACTGTTGGGTTGAGGAGCTCAAGGCCTACCTGCTTCACGGCACCCTACCTGAAAAGGATGCGGAAGCGGAGTGCGTGGCTCAGCAGGCCACCGCTTACTACTTGAGGGACGACGAGTTGTACCGCAGGCGCCTCAACGACGTCTTGCTACGGTGCATATAGGAGGAGCATTGGCGCGAGCTATTGGCCGACATTCATGGTGGAGACTGCGGGCACCACTCCTCGTCATGCACCCTCATGGGCAAGTTGTTCCGCGGTGGGTTCTACTGGCATACGACACTTCATGACGCCACTGAGTTGGTTCGATCCTGCGAGGCTTGCCAGTTCCATGCCAAGCAGATACATCAAACGGCACAAGGGCTCCAGACAATTCCAGTCATGGCCCTTCGTGGTCGGGGGCTGGACATACTTGGCCCATTTCCTTGGGCGGCTGGCGGCTACCGCTACCTCTACATCGTCGCCAACAAATTCACCAAGTGGGTGGAGGTGGAGCCTGTGTGCACCATTCGTGCAGTCTTGGCCGTCATGTTCATCAAGGGCCTCATGAGCCGATTCGGTGTTCCCAACCGCATCATCACCAACAACGGCTCCCAGGTCACAAGCAATCTCTTCAGGTCATATTGTGCTAACTTTGGAACGCAGATTTGTTACGCTTCGGTGGCACACCCGCAGAGCAACGGCCAGGCAGAGCGCGCCAAGGCAGAAGTCCTCAGGGCCCCAAGACCAGGAGCTTCAGGAAGAAGCTTGAGGCTTTCGGCAATGGCTGGCTGGACGAACTGCAATCCGTGCTGTGGTCTATCCGCACCACCGCAACTAAGCCCACCGGTGAGACTCCCTTCTTCCTCGTCTACGGGGCCGAGGCAGTCCTCCTATCTAAGATCAAGCATGGTTCCCAGCGGGTCCTGGCACTCGGCGAGGCGCGCCAGGATACCCCACGGGAAACTAATCTTGTGCTCGGTGAGGAGGCCCGCTGCCAGGCCTCCCTCTACACCGCGAGGTACCAGTAGGCCATGCAGCGCTACCAATAATCCCGGCGTGCAAGGAATCATCATAGAAATTTCCAAATATGGAAGTGATAAGTATGGGGTGTCAAACCCACAAGGAGCTCAAGGTAAGATCAATATTCTCTCCAGTCCTATCTGCCACTGATACGACTCTACATACACCGAATGTTTGCTTCCATCTAGAAACGAGAAATAAAACAACGTTGTGGATATGAAGAGGATAGCTTTGCATGATATCGGAGAACTAAAATATAAAAATAGGTGCTATTAACATAAAGTTAGAATATATTACAATATATTATAAATAGTGAGTGTGGAATAATGATGGGTCGGCGTGCGGAATTGTCCTAGACAATTGTTAACAAGATCGGTAATCATTATTGCAATTTTATATGACGGAGAGGCATAAGCTAACATACTTTCTCTACTTGGATCATATGCACTTATGATTCGAACTCTAGTGGTGGCGGATTTGTTAAAATTATGTGTACTTAGGCTTTGTTTTTAATGCTAGTCTTTTGTTAGAGCAATGTTTAGGTCAACCAGCTCTATTTAATTACTAAAATTTCTCGATTCAGTAAGTGTGGTCTGTGTGCTGTACGCGCTTTTGTGTGCCCAAATTAGCAAGCGATATTAAATTATGCAATGACGTACCAAGGGAAATTTTCACCAAAATTTGAATTATCAAACTCATCCCATGCGCGTAAAGCAGAAGAATCGTTTGCGATGCACACTATCGTTCAAAGTGAATGGTGTCCGGCGGCACCACGCAAAGTTTCCCTCCACATTTCGAAATTTTTGGCCTACCGCCGAAATATCTACCCCCTTCCCCACCCCCTTTTCTCCCCGACCACAAGTCACATTTCCCCTCTTTCCTCCTTCCTTCTTTCCTTCCTTCCTAAGCTATAGTCGCTTCCTCGCTTGCTTCCTCGCTCTCGCCGTCTCGCATCCTACCACTGGGGTCGCCATGGTCTTCTTCAAAGACCTCTCCAGCGGTTCCTCCGACGATGATGACTCCTTCACCACCCGGGTATGCCTCTCTTCTCTCTCTTGGGCTATGACTTGGAATGAAGGATTCTTACCCGGTGATCGATTTTAGTCATTTCTTCCTCTTGTAGTTCCCTAGGACCATCAGTTGCAACGAATGGAGTGGGGTGGCTGAAGATCTGTCTGCTCGTTGTCACCATCAATCCTCATGCGTGAAGATAGTTGCGTTTGAATCTGTGGATAGTGGGAGGAAGTTTCTGGCATGTGCAAAGAAGGTTAGACCCTCTTACAAATCATTTGTTAGATGTGATTCAGTCACTATCACGGCCCCAACCCATTCAAACCACACCTTCAACCAAACGCATCCTAAGACAGTGTCACACTTTGTACCTAGTATCTAAAAATGTTGCCATCTCATCAGCGGTGCCATTAGAAAATTATTTGGCACCGCTTTAGCAGTTTGTGCAGCCAACTTGACCACACATTCGAGCAGCCAAGCAGTGACATACTAAATCTTTATGGCACGAAGGAACTGGGCATTGGAGCAACTAGGTGCTCAGGAGTTCGGGTCCTTGATTTTTTTTCTGCTGCATCGGCTCGCCATTGCAGGGCACCGGTGCGGGATGTAGCAACAATTATCTTTACACCAGTTTTGGCATACATAGTGGACGGCCTTAGTGCTATTAGTTCTATGCTACTAAATTTGTGCATGTACACACCTGTTAGTATCAATTTGCTGTCATCCAAACACTGTCGCTATGTTGTTGCAGTTATATTTACCTTGCTCTTTAAATGTTCAATTTGTTATTTATAGGAGTAAGAACTTATAGCATTGTTGTAGCTAATTAAAGCTTCTGATGTTTCAGAATTTGGTTGTTGTCTCAGTAGCAATTAATTCATTTGCACATTGATCTTTTTGAGAAGATGTGTCATAGTTAACCTATTTCTTTAGTTTTACAAAATAAGTATAGGTGATTTTCTATGTGGCTATAAACCCATTTTCCCTACAACTGTTACTGATCTAGTTTTAAATATTATCGGATGAACGAAAGTGTTCTTACTTGGAGTTGGTTCATCAAGAGTGGCCACAGTCTTTGAAGATGTGCCTAGCAAAGCTCTAGAGCATGTATGAGGAAGAGAACAGAGGTAGTCTTAGAGAAAGTGTTGTCAACACTAAAGAATATTTGAAGATGCAGGATAAAAAGAGGAAGGTGGAGAATGAGCTCCAATTTTTTTAAATCAGACTTTGCTAAGATGGTGTTGGCGAAGGAGGAGGCACTTTCCCAGTTGGCCAGTGCAAAACAGGTTCTTACTGAACTCAAAGCAGAGGTGGATAAGACGAGCCTGGATGATCTCGATTAGGGAAATGAATATATTGTTCTTATGAAGTTGAACTAGCTATATGCTGTACAGTGCTATTTTCAGGTAGCTATCGTACTGTGATGTTAAAATATATCTATGTGCCTGATATGAAATTGGCGAGTAGCTGTTCGATATGAAATGTGATGGATAGCCCAATGCCACACAGTTTTCTTCATCAAATCATGTGTGATGTAGTTGATAAAAGCAAACGCTTAACCAAGGCGGAGCGTGTGTGATAGTTACACCTATCACACACGAGCCGATACATAATCCTGTGTGGGATGTACATACGAACGAAAATGTTTTCCCTGGAATGACTGTGTGGGATCTACATATGAACGGAAACGTTTTCCCTGGATTGACTGTGTGGGATGTACATATGAACGGAAACGTTTTCCCTGGATTGACTGTGTGGGATGTACATAATAATGGAAACGTGTTCCTTGGATTGACTGTGTGTGATATACATATGAACGGAAATATTTTTCTGGATTCATCTGGTGGGATGTACATACGAACGGAAACGAGTGGGTTTCGATGCCTCGCCCGATCGCACACGAGCTCATTTTGCTCCAGTCTGTGTGCCAGGAGGGCATATCCCCGACGGTTTCTGGGTCGTGTGGGAAGGACCCCCCTATCGCCCACACTAACTTGGCGACGGTTCCAAATGTCGGTGCGGAAAGGGGTTAGAAACCGTTTGAATAGCACCGACGCGTACCATTGCAACCATAGCATTAAAGTATCATGACCCCTTTATCCCATACGCAACAGCCTCCTTACCTGGGTTTAAGCATCTGTCACTCTAGCAACCCAATATAAGCGAATCATGAATGCATTGCAACACCCTACAGCGGGAATCCTTCAGGTATGCGTTGCAAGGAAGGCACCATAGGATGACATCAAAATAAAACTTACAACTCAAACTAATCTAGATCATTAGTCAACCCAAAAGGCAAAAGAAATCTACTCAAAACATCATAGGATGGCAACACATCATTGGATCATAATATGTGGCATAAAGCACCATGTTCAAGTAGGGGATTACAACTAGGTGCGGGAGAGTGGACCACTTAAAAGAGACGAGGAAGGTGATAAAGATGGTGATGTTGATGAAGAGGATCATCGCGGTGATGATTCCCCCGGTGGCACTCCGGCGCCACCGGGAAAGAGGGACAAAGAGTTTCCCCCTTGTGTTTCCTCCTCCATGGCGTCACCCCTAGATGGGGCGATGTTCTCCCTCTGGTCCTTGGACTCCATGGTGATGTTGGCCCCCTCCGGCTTTCTCCTCCATGGCCTCCGGTGGTGATGGCCCCCTCCGGCAGGGTGCCGGAGAGGGCCTGGATTGATTTTTCATGGCTACAGAGGCTTGCGGTGGCGGCACTTTCGATCTAGGGTTCTTTTTGGGGGGTTTTGGTATTTATAGGAATTTTTCGCATGGGTCTCACTTCAAGGGGGTGCTTGAGGAGTCCACAAGCCATGGGTGCCCTCCCTGGGGTAGGGCGCATCCCCTAGGCTTGTGGCCTCCTCGGTCACGTCTTGGCCCAGCTCCGCTGCTTTGTGGGTCTCTTTTGGTCCATAAAGAATCATCGTAAATTTTCAACCCATTCCAAGAACTTTTATGTCTGCACAATAAACGACACCATGGTAGTTGTGCTGGAAACAGCATCAGTCAGGGTTAGTTCTAATCAAATCATACCAAACCCATATAAAATTGTTGCAAACATGGCATGAATACTTCATAAATTATAGATACATTGGAGACGAATCTGCATCCCCAAGCTTAATTCCTGCTCGTCTTCAAGTAGGCAAATGATAAAGAAATAATTTATGAAGTGTGAATGATAGCATAGTGCATAAATTTGATAAATGATATTTCCAAACACTTTTTCTAGCACCATTATATATTATAAATAGTAGCTCATCTCATAAAACTTCTCATGATCAAGTAACAAGCTATTCACATGTTAAAGTATAGACAATAAAGTTTCTTGAAAATTAACAAACTATGTTTTGAGTCACCAAACAATTGCAATTCGTCTTATTTTCAGGAAGGGTCTATGTAAGAGCTTTGATTTAGCACATTCCACACACTCAACTATCATATAGTCTTCCATGATTGCTAACACTCAAAGCATATTTTTAAAACAAATAGCATCCATCAGACACAGAGAAAGATAGGGTCTTATTGTTTTGCCTCCCAACTTATATATCATATAGATAATTGCCAACAATAATAATTCATGATAAAATATATTTGAATGGCCATATATACTTGGATCTTTCCCCACCATATGATGCTTGCCAACTAAAGAATAATTGAGGTTGAAATAAGAAGGAATACTATTGACTCTTGCACAAAAGTAAATACATGAAAGTAAAAGAGAGGCCCTTCGCAGAGGGAAGCAGAGGTTGTCATTCACTATTTAATTTTGGATGTGCAAACCCTTAATGCAAGGGAACGTCACGTTGTATTGCCCTTTGTGATAGCAACCTTTATTATGTCGTCTGTTGCTTTTATTTCTTTACCATCACAAGTTCGTACAATGCTTATTTTCCCTTACAATAAAAGATCATACATATTTAGGAGCAATTTTTATTGCCTTTTGCTCTGATGACAACTTACTTGAAGGATCTTATTCAATCCATAGGTAGATATGGTGGACATTCATGGCATGAATTGGGTTTAAGGGTTTTTGGATGCCCAAGTAGTATCTCTACTTAGTACAAATTTTTGGCTAGCAAAAGATCCTAAGCAAGCACCACATGTTGGAGGATTCATAACAACATAACTTCCATACAAATATACTCAACCATAACTTATTACATTGTCTTCCTTGTCCAACTTCAACTAATTTGCTCAAGTTTGAAAATAATTAATGGGGCTCACAATCATAGAAGATGTCCAAGATAGTATATTTATATGTGAAATCTCTCTTCCTCAATATTCTTTGATGAATTGTTCAAGTGACCAGTGTTGTGTTTGCTAACTTTCAATAAATTTTTCCACCTATACTTATTATATGTGAAGTCATTATTCCCCATGGGATAAGCATATGAAACATATATGATTTCAGATTTATGATATTCAATTCGTTCAACTATTTACTCATAGGATATAAGTGAAGCACGAGAGTAAATGACAAACTTCTCCAAATAGATATAAGTGAAGATCAATGAGTCAAGTAGTTAAATAGAAATGTGAGGGCTCTCTCTCATTAAAGATTTCAGATCCAATGATTTTACTCAAACAACTAGTAAAATGAAAATAAGCTCCAAGCAAAACACATATCATGTGATGAATAAATATATAGCTCCGAGTAAGGTATACCGATAATTTTGAAGACGAAAGAGGGGATGTGTTGTAGGATGGAACCCTAGGTGAAGATCTTTCACGAATTGGAGGGGAAATCCCCAAGAACAAGATGAACACAAGAGGGAAAGCAAGAGGAACACTCAAGAACAAGTCCAAATCACACATCCACTAGACCAACAAACAGACAAGATCCACTAGGTACATGAACAATCAAAGGGAAATAAGATACATGGTAGAGTACATCCCAAATCCTATGAAGGAGATGAGGGCTTGATGATCCTATGATGGGGATCCTTCCCCAAGGAGGAGGTCTTGATGTTTGGTCACTCCAAGAGGAGGTCTTGATCTCCTAGTGGAGTGGATCCATGGAGAAAAGCAAAAAATGTCTATCAAATACTTTGCTATCCTTCTAATGAGCTCGGAGGGAGGTGCGTATAGTCTAGAGGCGGACTAGGAGGGGGATAGGGATTACATGGGCAAAAACCTAACAAGGCACGCAGCCTGGACGGGTCGGGCACCTGGGGTCCTAGGCCCGGCACCTGTAGGCGCAGGGGCACTGGCGGTCGAGGCCGGCACCGGGGTTGGTGGCCGGGCACCGGGCGGGCTGGGCAGCGCCAGCCACTGGTCGGGCACCGGGTGTGGTGGCCCGGGCACTCGGTGGGGCATCTCCAGCGCAAGGTGGGGGAGGCCGGGCACCCGGGGGTAGTGGCCCGGGCACCCGGAGGCAAGCTGGGCCGACCAGGCAGAGGCGGGCACCCGGTGTTGGGGCAGCACCCTGGTGCTACCTGAGCCACGGCTAGGCGATTGGCCGGGCACCCGGTGCTTGATGGCCGGGCACCCGGGGCCGGCTGGGGCTATGGCCAAGTGGTGGCAAGGCACCCGTGGTCGAGGCGGCCTGGCACCTAGGTGGTCCATGGGCTTGGCCCATTCCTCATCCTTGCTCTTCTTGTCCCCTCTTCTCGTCCGTAGGTGCTCGGGTCTTCACGCTAGCCTCTCCATGATCAACACCTTGACACCTAATCATGCATAGTACTTCCATTTGAGGTAGGACCCAATTCTCATGTGAATTAGAGTGGAGTTTGAAGAGGAAGGAGTCAACCTCGGTTTCGACGGTGCGTGCGTGTGCTCTAGTCCACGGTCCTCTCCGTCCTTGCTGTGGTGGTGTGACATGCATGGTGATGGTCGAGGGATGCTCCGCATCATCTCCCCTCCCTTGCGAGAGATCCATCCACGGATCATGATCTTCATCACCATGGGAAGGAAACGGCGTCGCCGTGTAGAAGTGTACAACCACCAAGCACGTGTCATGTTAAAGCTCGAAGTGGGCACTCTCCAATGTCGCACTGTCTTTTAATACCTTCAAAAGGAGCAAAGATAACAAGCACTTGGAAAAACAAATGTGGTTGGCATTAAAGCAAAACCAAGCATTCAAGAGGTGATTCACCCAACAAGTGTTGTCATCAAGCATAGCATATGGTGTGACAAGGGAGTGTGGCATGGCATGTAAGCACGTAACTTGAGCACAATCAAGGACATCATGGAAACAAGCATGTAAATGTGAGGTAAGGATGCTAAAACGGTTGACAAGAGAACAAGCATCAACCTCAATATCATAGCAAGCATGCATAAAGTGCTCGATAAATGGTCTATGGTATGAATAAGAATCATTCACAACACCCAAGAAGATGATATGACTAAGCATATGCAAGTGCAAGACAATACGATCATAATGTGCACATGGTGTAGTGAAGAAAGTGTGGCACTCAACACAAATGATATAGCAATTGTTCATCTTTTGTGAGGCAATCAAATCAATCATGTGACAAGCAATGGGGCATGTCATATGTGAAGTAATGACAATGTTGCCACCGAACATAAGATAGGAGCAAGTAATCCAAGAGGTGGATGCAACATGAGAAAGCATAGAAATCAAGTCGTGCAAACTAGTGGAGCGAAGATGCAACACACTAGAGGAAATCATGGCAATCATGTCATGTGAGCAAAGAGTAGGCATAGGCAATGCACATGGCATATCACAAGCACGATTGCAAAGCAAGATATCATCATAGGAATGGAGCACATAGCAAACATGGCAATAACAAGCAATATCTCCACCAAGCTTGCAAATACACATACAAGTAGTAGAATCAATCATCATGTGTAATGCAAAGCATGGGTCACAAATGCATGGCAAAGGCATAGGAATGAGCATATCATGCAAAGTGAACATGGCAAGATGGGCATATAAGATGTAATGGATGATAACCCATAACCATGTGAGGGCCATGTAGAAGAAATGCGCGAAGTCTTGGCGCGAAGAGAGCAGTGGGAAAGACACTCCAACGGATCCCAAGTCATCGTTGCTCTCTAGAGCTCGTTTTGTCAACTCATGGGATTGCGAGGTTGACAAGTATTCATGGGTACCTACACAAAAGAAACACAAACCAAAGAAATTGTGCACGTGGTAAATGTACACCTGATCCATCATGATGTGTATGTGCACATGTGAGTTAGCATAAGATAAGCATTGCTCAAAGAAATTTGATGCATGGTATAAGAACATGTCATCCATCATGAAAGAGTAGTTATTGTGTATGACACGATGGGGATGCAAATTTATCATAGAAGTATATGGCACATCAATAGCATGTTTATTCATGGGGAGCATATGGTGCACACAAGTAGTGGGATCATGCAAAGTATGGGATGGATCAAAATCTCCTAATATGGATGAGGAAACTATGGGGGTCTCCTCATTAGCATTAGCGGACACATCATATGGAGAAAATGGAGAACATCCAAAACAATGCATATCCTAAGCTAGGTGGTCATGGCATGGCATATGAGATAAATGATGCAAATGAAGCATATCAATATCATCACAAGAAAAACAAATGCCAATAACCAAGGGCTTGTCATCTATGCCATATGTGCAAATTGGGTTTATATTGATGGCATATGCATAGTCACTAAGATGAGATTGCAAATATGACATATTTTTGATCTCATGCATAGCATATGACAAGTCAAGAGGATTGTCAAACATGATGTGACCAAGAGAATTATCACAAGAAATCCTATGTAACATGTCATATCAACTAATAGACTCCACATGAGAATCATCATAATCATCATAAATGGGCAAATCATCGCATGGGGAAATCGCACTAGCATGAAGCATGGAAATAGGTGGATCAACATCATGCAAGCAATCAATGTCAAGAATGTCCACTAGTGGGACAAGAGCATCACCGTCACCTATGTTACCGATGTCATTCCACTCATGTGGTGTAGGTGAGGTGGCAAAGACCAAATGGTGGTCATCATCTTCATCTTGATGGAACCATGTGGGGGGTGCATCATATTCCACCATGGCCATCGTCTTGTCCATAGGAAGGACGAAGTCATCGAGGATCGGCGCGTCATCATAAATGGGACCTAGCACCAAATGAGAAGACACAATAGAGGTAGAGGTTAAGTTGTTAGAAATTGAAATGGCCTCGCATGCCGTATCAACTACCTCACTCTCTCTATGTGGTGGTGGCTCACTCACTCCCTCAAGGTAGGTGCACTCAATGTCACATATGGTGGAGTCACTCAAATCACTCAAGTGGTGGTGGTGGTGTCTCTCCTCACATGGGAATTGTGGCAACTCATCATATATGGGGCTAGTGGTGAAGTCACTCTCACTCGCAATATGGTGGCACAAGTCACCCAAGTCATCATACGTCGCCATGGTCGAAGGGAAAATCCCATGCTCAACCATCTCATCGTCGTTGCCGTGGATGAAGGCCGAAGATGGCACATCATCGCTCTCCTCCATGACCGAAGGGAAAATCCCATGGTCGATCATCTCGTCACGGTCGCCGTGGAGGAAGGCCAAAGTAGGCGTACTCATTGGAGGTAGACGAAGATGCCATACGTCCAAAGGCAAAGATGCCTTGATGACACTTGGCGAAGATGCCGAAGTGGTCGTAGTAGTCGTAGCTCCGTCTTGGTGGTGCTTGTCTCCCGGTCTTCTCTTGTGCTCATGACGTTTGGCCGTAGCTTGATGTAGAGCTTTTTGGGACTTGTAGGTGTACGCATCGCGAGCATCTTCATCTTGATGGTGCTGTAGTGCTTGAGCTCGATGACATGCCGAAGATTGGCCACTTGAGCGTCGCCTCCTTGAAGATGACGAAGGGGAAGAAGACTTGTAGTTGGCCATCATTTCTCGTACTTGATCCCTTTGTTCGGCCAACTTGGTGTCGAGGTAGTCCCATATCCTTGCTTCATTTTGGCGAATGTCGATGGCGAGTCGCTCAATGCCATGCATTTGTAGTCCGAAGATGGACGTTTTGGTGATGTAGTTGTTCGCGTTGTCGATGTCGTGGAAGACCGGAGATGAAATGCCTTGCCTATCCATCACAAGACTCGAGTAGAGGTGATTAGGAAATGAGATAAACAATACCAAGTTACCTTTTCCCAAAGTTGAGGATGTAACCCGTTTCACTCAATGTGAGATGAAAGAATAGTGGAATTGGTACCGGACTTGTTCACTCACACCTATCAAGTAAAGCTTATAGTGGAGCTCTCTGAGGATAGTGGCACAAAAATTTGATGCAAAATTTTAGCAAGAGTCAATAATGTTGGAAAAGATTGACAAATTCGCAAGTGAAACAAGTAGACCAATAGCAATATGTGGCACACGGAAACACACACAGAGATAGATAAATGGGGTCGTGCAACCAAGGAATGAGCACAAAATGTGGAATCCACGGAAAACGCTCGTGTTGCACAACTCAAGAGAGATGCTAGCACGATTGCTCAATAGGCGGATATGACACTTGTGCACAAGCCATAAAATGCAAAATGTATGAGCTTTCGATCCCAAGTATGCTATGTGTATGATGTTCCCGTTGTTTCACACATGATGATCCAAGATGATCAATATGGTAGTATGGTGTGCGATGTGGCGATGCTATGGCTCTTGCTTACAAGCTCTTTGCTCTCTTTTTCTTTTGCTTAAAAGCTTATTGTTTTTTTGATATGGCCACTTATGCAAAATGCACAAACCAAGATAGCAATTGTGTATATGCGGGAACGATCTTGTGACACAAGGGATGATATGATGATACCAAGATGATACCAATATGATATGGTATGTGTGCAATGGAAGGTATGGATCACTAATGTGCACAAGTAATGTTGCCGGCAATACTCAAATGGCTAGTCTTGATAGGCAAGTGACGCAAAATGGGCTAAGGGGTTAACAATGTAATGGCAAGAATGTACAATGAAGGGATACCACAATACCAAGGTGATAAAGAGGTTACCGCTCTTGCTTACGGTTAGGTTGTCAAAATGGTGAAGTGGTTGATGTCGATGACGACCTCGTGGAGATGATGAGTGGCGGTGTTCTTGATGTATATACCAAGATGATGTAGACCTGTCCCTTAGTAGCCGAAACACCTTAGGAAACAGTAAAAACCCGCAAACTCAAAATCTCAAGGAAAATGTCAAATGGTGGTAGCGAAATTCGTTGGTGGTTCCGGAGTTAGCAATGCGGAAGTGGTGGTGGTGGTTGATGACGAAGAGACCGTCCCTAAGTAGCCGAAACACCTTAGGAGACTCAAGTCACCACTCAAGCAACCACAAATGCTATATGGATCAAAAACGGGTTAGGTTGCGGAAAGCGATGGTGGTTTTGCGTATGATATGGTGGATGGCCTATGCAAAGATGCAAAAATGCCAAATTTTTGATGGAGTCAAACGGTGATGAAACCTATATAGATGGATGGGGGATGTCAATAGCTACTCAACGAGCTAAAGAACGCGAAAATCGGACTCCGAGAGTAAAAGTTATGGCCGAAACGGTAAAGTGCACGCGGCTGATTCTGGGGGGTGCGGGTGCCCGGGGTGGGCAGGGGCAAACAGCCCGGGGGTGCGGGCACCCGGGGTGGTCAGCGGGGGGGGGGGGTGGACGGGTGTCCGGGTGCCCGGGGGTGTCGGGTTTGGGCAGAAATTCGTGGCAAAATGGAAGAAATTGGTGGATTTTGTGGAGCGAAAGGTGGAGATGGATGGGGGAATGCTAGATCCACTTGAAACCAAGCAAATCCATGGATCAATTCCAACAAAATCTCATCAAACCAGCAAATCACAAAAAAAAATTGGGGCTATTTCTGGTAGAGATTTTTCGAATTTGGGGAAGAACACAACAAAATTAGGCTAGAGAACAAGAAGGGGGGCTCCAATTTCGTGAGAAACCATGCCTCATGATACCAAGATGTTGTAGGATGGAACCCTAGGTGAATATCTTTCACGAATTGGAGGGGAAATCCCAAGAACAAGATGAACATAAGAGGGAAAGCAAGAGGAACACTCAATAACAAGTCCAAATAACACATCCACTAGACCAACAAACACACAAGATCCACTAGGTACATGAACAATCAAAGGGAAATAAGATACATGGTAGAGTTCATCCCAAATCCTATGAAGGAGATGAGGGCTTGATGAGCCTATGATGGGGATCCTTCCCCAAGGAGGAGGTCTTGATGTTTGGTCACTCCAAGAGCAGGTCTTAATCTCCTAGTGGAGTGGATCCATGGAGCAAAGCTCACAAATGTCTATCAAATACTTTGCTATCCTTCTAATGAGCTAGGAGGGAGGTACTTATAGTCTAGAGGCGGACTAGGAGGGGGAGAGGGATTACATGGGAAAAAACCCAACAAGGCACGCATGCCCACGGACGGGTCCGGGCACCCGGGGGTCTAGGCCCGGGCACCCGGGGTAGGCGCAGGGGCCTGGACGGTCGAGGCCAGGCACCCGGGGTAGGTGGCCGGGCACCGGCGAAGGGCTGGGCGGGCACCCGGGTGTGGCGGCTGGGCACCCGTGGGGCATCTCGGCGCCAGTGGGGGGCGGGCACCGGGGTAGTGGCCAGTGCACGGAGGCAAGCTGGGCCGACCCAGACGAGGCCGGGCACCGGCGCTGGGGCGGGCACTGGTGCTGCCCAGCCGCTGCTGGTGGCGATTGGATGGGCACCGGTGCGTGGCGGCCGGGCACCCGGGGCCGGCTGGGTCTGCGGCCAAGTGGTGGCTGGGCACCCGGCGTCGAGGCGGCCGGGCACCCGGGTGGTCCAGGGGCTTGGCCCATTCCTCATCCTTGCTCTTCTTGTCCCCCTCTTCTCGTCCATAGGTTCTCGGGTCTTCGCGCTAGCCTCTCGATGATCAACACCTTGACACCTAATCATGCATAGTACTTCCATTTGAGGTAGGACCCAATTCTCGTGTGAATTAGAATGGAGTTTGAAGAGGAAGTGAGGGAGTCCTGGACTAGGGGGTGTCCGGACAGCCGGACTATCATCGTCCGCCGGACTCCAAGACTACGAAGATACAAGATTGAAGACTCCGTCCCGTGTCCGGATGGGACTTTCCTTGGCGTGGAAGGCAAGCTTGGCAATACGGATATGTAGATCTCCTACCATTGTAACCGCCTCCGTGTAACCCTAGCCCTCTCCAGTGTCTATATAAACCAGAGGGCTTTAGTCCGTAGGACATAACCTCCATTACAACAATCATACCATAGGCTAGCTTCTGGGGTTTAGCCTCCTTGATCTCGTGGTAGATCCACTCTTGTACTACCAATATCATCAATATTAATCAAGCAGGACGTAGGGTTTTACCTCCATCAAGAGGGCCCGAACCTGGGTAAAACATCGTGTCCCTCGTCTCCTGTTACCATCCGCCTAGACACACAGTTCGGGACCCCTACCGAGATCCGCCGGTTTTGACACCGACATTGGTGCTTTCATTGAGAGTTCCTCTGCGTCGCCACCGATAGGCTTGATGGCTCCTTCAATCAACAACAACGCCGCCCGTGGTGAGACTTTTCTCCCGGTCGATCTTCAGATTGGCGGCTTCACACTGCAGGCCAACTCACTTTGCCATCTGGAGCAGATCGAAAGCTACGCCCCTGGCCGTCAGGTCAGATTCGGAAGCTTAAACTTCACGGCGGATATCCACGGAGACTTGATCTTCGATGGATCTCGAGCCACGGCGCGCGTCGTGACCGCCACGAGGGGCATGATCTAACTCTGCCGCCGGACAGCGCCTTGGAGGCCGCACATGAATCCGCTCCGACCCATAGTTCGGAGCTGATCGCGCAGACCGAGGACAAGTGGCTGGACACCACCTCGGGGGCTGCACCTTCCACGGCGATGGAGCCAAACACTAACCCTGTCCCTTGTAAAGCTCGTGACTCCGAGGTGCCGGACTCCGAACCTCCTGCGCCCCCGCCAATCGAATCTGATTAGGGGTCGATCATGGAGTTCACTACTGCGGACATCTTCCAACATTCACCCTTTGGCGACATCCTAAATTCGCTAAAACATCTCTCGCTATCCGGAGAGCCCTGGCCGGATTATGGCCAGGATGGTTGGGATGCGGACGACGAAGAAATTCAAAGCCCATCCACCACCCACTTTGTAGCCACTGTCGACGATCTAACAGACATGCTAGACTATGACTCCGAAGACATCGACGGTATGGACGACGATGCCGGAGACGATGAAGAACCAGCGCCTACAGGGCACTGGAAGGCCACCACGACCCATGATGTATATATGGTGGATACCCCAAAAGAAAGCGATAACGAGGACCAACGGGGCGTGGCAAAGGATAATCCCGCTGATAAACAACCAAAACGGCGATGCAAACGCCGCCCTAAGTCCCGCCTCGACAACAACAGCGCTCCTAATGACCCAGTAATAGAACAGGGCAAACGACTGGACGACGAACATGTGACCAAGCAACCGTCCGAACAGGACGAATCGGATAATCAATCCATGCCCGGCGAAACCAACAGTCTAGACGACCTCACGCCGAACACACCGCCAGAGAATAAGAGCCTTCGCAAAAGACTCGTTGCCACTGCAAGAAGTCTGAAGAAGGAAAAACGGAAGCTCAAAACATCGGAAGACAGACTCAGAATGAGGTGGAGCAAAGTGCTCAAAACCGCAGACAAATACGGCAACGGCCATCAATCAAAGAGCTACCCGAAGCGCAAGGTGCTTCCAGAATTTGACGAGGAAGCCATAGAGCCCCCACAGTCAAAAAATAAAGAGGCCACCTGGCCGGATAGACGGCCAGATGATAGGCCAAAAGCTACAAGCGGCACCGCACACAAACAGACTCATGATCCTGGGAGAACAGATGGCCCAGCCAGGTCCATTTACGGGCCAAAAAATAGGGCCCCAGGAAGAAACACAACACGCAAAATGTTCAAAGACAACGACACACCCAAATACAGGGGCGCCGCACACCCACTATGTTTCACCAATGAGGTGCTGGATCATGAATTCCCAGCAGGGTTTAAACCCATAAACATAGAGGCATACGACGGAACAACAGACCCTGGAGTCTGGATAGAGGATTACATACTACACATACATATGGCTAGAGGAGATGATCTCCACGCCATAAAATATTTACCCCTCAAGCTCATAGGGCCAGCTCGGCACTGGCTCAAAGTGCCTCCCAGAAAACACTGTTGGAAGTTGGGAAGAGCTCGAGGACGCGTTTAGAGCAAATTTTCAAGGGACTTATGTCCGCCCTTCGGATGCATACGATCTAAGTCATATAACTCAACAGCCCGGAGAGTCAGCACGCAAATTCTGGAACAGGTTCCTCACTAAAAAGAACCAAATAGCTGACTGTCCGGACACGGAAGCCTTAGCAGCTTTCAAACACAACGTCCGTGACGAATGGCTCGCCAGACACCTCGGCCAAGAGAAGCCAAGGACAATGGCCACGCTAACAAGCCTCATGATCCGATTTTGCGCGGGGGAGGACAGCTGGCTAGCAAGATGCAGCACCGGCGACCCGAGTACATCCAAGATTAGAGATGGAAACGGAAAATCACGGCGCAGAAAGGATCAGCGCCGGAATAAAGAAAAAAGCCCAAAGAATACGGCGGTCAACGCCGGATTCAAAACCTCGCGGCCAAACAACAAAACACTGCCTCTTAAGGATAACAGTGATGAGCTATCCAACTTAAACAAAATTTTGGATCGGATATGTCAAATCCACAGTACCCCCGGAAGGCCTGCAAACCACACCCACCGAGATTGTTGGGTTTTCAAACAGTCCGGCCGACTAAACGCCGAACACAAGGGGCTGGACGCGTCAAGCGAAGATGATGATGAACCCCACCAGCAGAGCACCGGAAAACAAAAGACTTTCCCACAAGAAGTCAAAATAGTAAACTCACTTCATGTGATATTACGGAAAAACAATGCGGCACCCGCCAAAGTAAGTGCCGCACGGTCCACCCCAGCGGATCCTCGAAGTTGGACGTCAAAACCAGTCACTTTCGACCACCTGGACTATTCCAGAAGCATTCAGAACACAGGATGGACTGCTATGATATTGGATCCTATAATCGACGGACTACAATTTACACAAGTCCTAATGGATGGGGGCAGCGATTTAAACCTGCTATATCCTAACACAATCTGCAAGTTTGGGATGGACCTTACTAAAATTCAACATAGCCGCACTTCCTTCAAAGGAGTGATGCCAGGCCCTTACGTCAAGTGCACAGGCTCCTTATTACTAGAAGTTGTGTTCGGGTCACCGGACAACTTCCGACGCGAAAAGATAATCTTCCATGTCGCCCCGTTCAAAAGTAGCTCTCAAGCACTATTGGGGCGTGAAGCTTTTGTTCGCCTCAACGCCATACCACATTACACGTCTCTTACACTTAAAATGCCCGGTCCACGTGGCATCATTTCATTGCGAGGGTCATTTAAAGACCCCGGACATGGCTAGACGAGTCCGGCATAAATAAGCTAGGGGCTCCCTAGCCGCACACCCCTTCACAAGGGGTTATGCGTATAAGCAACAACGAGCTCATATAGACTCCGCTTTACTTATTAATATTTTTCATATACCTTTTTTCGCACGATTTCCTTTAAAACTAAGTTCCTCTCTTTTTTACAGATGAACAACGTGCACACCCGTCCAGGATAACGGCACAACGGAGACACAGCGCAGAGGCGTGCAAGAGGGACCAGTGCAAGGATTCTTTTCAGATTAAGACCTTGCGTAAACCTTTTTTACTGTCTCTTGTTGCTGTAATCCCCTGGTTTCTCATTATAACCAGAGTGGAGCATGACGTTTTGGCATCGGCCGCGTTAGAGGACCTTGCCCGTACCTGGACACTAGGGGCTTAGGGCATTGTTTTGCCCATTATTATAAATACCGAACACCTTAGGGAGTGTTCGGCATCTCGAGTTAGGCCTTATATGCATCAGCTCCGAATCATGTCTTTTGTCAAATGTTGGGTTTGCCCGGCTCCTGTGTTTTGCTGCCTTACGTTCCGTATCATCGGCTAACGCGACACTAGGAGAACTACTGCGATTGTGCCCCGGTCGGCCGGGCGAGCACCTCGATGAAAGCCGAAAACTGACTGTCATGATACAGCGAGAGACTGGTTAACCACTCGATCGACCACCGGAATGTTTAGAATTCCTCCGCTTTGACAAAGGACCATTTCCCGGTCAGGCACACACGCGCCCCGAATTCGGAGAGCGTGGTGCCCCCAGGGGCTATATCGTAGTCCCACCCTCGAACTCCAATGGCTAAGTGAAAGTGTTCAAGCATTATAGTCCGGTTGCCTCGTTCGCTATGCTACCACCTCCTAAACGGGACCGAGACATTGGATTAAGTGTGAAAATGCGCTATTTTTGCGGACACACCCGCACCTTGTGCGTGGGGGCTGAAGCCGAAGACTGCCATCTTTCAGGTTATACACACGTATACATAAACGGCCGCTTATGAGATATTTCAATACTTGTAACGCACAAGTATAAAAAGCAATTACACCATAACCATTGTTTTACAAAATAAAACGTTCATTTGAACGTGACATTTTTCGAGCACTGCGACTCTATTACACGAGCACCACGCATAACTTCCCCAAAATAGTGCTCGGCGGGTAACCGCTTTCGTTCAACCACAGGTTGCAACAGCGGTGGCATCCATCTCTGTCCAATGTGCCTTCACACGGGCAAGGGCCATCCACGCACCCTCTATGCAGGCCGACCGCTTCATCTCCTTGATATGCGGCACCGCCCCAAGAAACTGCTGCAATAAGCCAAAATAGCTCTTCGGCTTGGGCCTCTCCGGCCAGACATGAGTCACGATATCCGTCATAGAAAGTCCGGACAACCTATTCAACTCAGCCCATTTGGCCAACCGATCGGTCAGCGGAAGTGAACGATCCGGACTATGGAATTGAGACCAGAACATCTCTTCCGTCTTGCGATCCTTCTGACTTCGGAAGTGCACAACGGCATCCCCCGCACTCGCCGCTAACTCCATATATGGATCCTCTGGACCCCACAACTGGCCAAGTTGGGCATACTTTGGATCCGTAAACCTGCAACGCAGCTCCTCCTTCATAGCCCGCATTGCAGAACGGGCATCCTTGGCTTCGGCGGTGGCCTTCCCTAGGTCTTCTCGCTCCGATAAGCACTCCTTTTCAAGAGCCTCATTGCGGTCAGTAGCATCCTTCAACTTAGCGGCCAATTCGGCCATTTCTTCCTCGCTTGGCGAGAAGCAGCCCTTTCGCTTCTAACTCTTGATTAGCCTAGAGGCAGCCGCATTACTTCTTCTGGCTTACTCCTCGGCTTGAGCAAGTTCTGCCCGAAGCCTCTCCACGGCAGCAGCACCATCTGCATCAAGCACAAATATTGTAAGAGGTGGGCTCTGGCTCCCTTAATAGGTAACTGCGGAGAGGAAACTCACCTTGCGACTCGTCAAGTCGCTTGTTGACTAGCGCGATGTCTGCATCCGCAACATCGAGTTGCCGCATTAATTCAGCAACTCCATCAGTCCGGCTAGCCCCCGGACCATCCGCCACCTGCATAGGAAAGGCAAGACTTAATACCTGTGATTTCGATCCTCGGCACGCTGTCGCTTTCGACAACATACCGAGTCTTAGAGGCTACTATCCATACAGGGCGCACTTTTATGCGCAGAACTGTTAAAAAGGCGCGTCGATTTTACGTACCTCAAACCCCGCCAGCAAACTCCTAACGGCATTATGCAATCCGCTTTCGGCGGACGAAATCTTTCCAATCACCATGCTCATCAATGCACGATGATCTTCTGAGACGGACGCCCTCTCAAGAAGATCCTTCAGCTCCCCCGGCCGAACACTAGTCGGCGTCGAACTCTTCGGCTTTGCCAGGCTCGGGGATACCCTCCGTGACGACACTTCAGGCTCATCCGCCCTATCCGATGGTGCAGCAGACGGAGGCATCTCACTCTCCATCATCTCCGGACGAAGGTCCCCCGAAGACGAGCTCATCTGAGAAGGTCGCAGATCCGAACTACAAGGTAAAAATTTCGGTTATCCTCAGAAGCACAAATAGGGATGTTTCTTATTAATGAACTCCCCTTTTCTACCCACGGCTTGCTGGAGGGCTGATTTTTTAGAGAAGACTGTGCGGCCGGGGCCTCCCCAGACGCAGGACCCTCCGGTGAAGATTTCTTCTCCCGCTTAGGGGCTTTGGCCTCTGGGTCTTCGGAGGTGGTCCTCTTCTCCCCCTGGAGGGAGGGATTCTCGATCCCCCCTTCTTCAAGCGCCCCCTTGGGCGAAGCGGTAGCTCCTCCATTTTCCCCTTCGCCTTCTTCTGAAGGCGCAACCTCCAACATTCTAACCAGCACAGGCTCCGGCGCGGTCTCTGGGAGGGGGGCCGGACACCTTATCAGCTTTGCTTGCGCTATCCACTCCTGTTGAAGGATAATGGGTTAAAAGGCGAATTATAGAAAAGCAAACAAATGGTACGTCCGAACACTGAGCTACTTACTTGAGTATCCGGGCGATTGCAGCTTAGGCCGGCATCCTCGGTCAATTCCGGACACACCGCCTGTGATCCGAAGAACAACTTGTACTCCACGGGTGTCATACCCATGAAGTGTTGGAGAATCCTTGGTCCCTCCGGATTGAACTCCCATAGCCGGAGAGGACGGCGTTTGCAGGGCAGGAGACGCCTAATTAGCATAACCTGCATCACCACGACCAGATTGATCTCCCTCGCCTGGAGGTCTCGAATCCGGCCCTGCAATAGGGGCACGTCTTTTGGCGGCCCCCAATTGAGCCCTTGGTTGACCCACGACATCAACCGTCATGGAGGTCCCGAACGGAATGGAGGCGGCGGCTTCTGCCTGCTGCCCTTTGGAGCGGTGATATAGAACCACTCCCACTGCCACAAGCCGAGCTCCTCTTGGAAGGAGCCCTCGGGCCATGGGGCATCGGCCCTCCTTCTTACGGCCGCCCCGCCGCACTCTGCTTGACGCCCCCGATCATCTTTGGCTCCACATTGAAGGTCTTCAGCCACAGGCCGAAGTGGGGGGTGACGCGGAGGAAGGCTTCACAGACAATGATGAATGCGGAGATATGGAGGATGGACTCTGGAGCCAAGTCATGGAATTCCAGCCCATAGTAAAACATGAGCCCTCTCACAAAAGGATCCGTCGGGAAGCCTAAACCCCGACGAAGGTGGGATATAAAGACGACATACTCGCTGGGCTCGGGGGTGGGGATGGCCTGCCCTTCGGCGGGCAGCCTGTGTGAAACCTCGTAAGACAGGTACTTGGCCTCACGCAGCTTTAGCACGTCCTCCTCCGTGACGGAGGAGGGCATCCACCGGCCCTGAAGGTCGGAGCCGGACATTGTTGAAGGTCTGAAGCGCTCGAATCTGGGGCTCTGAGTGTTTAGAACTTGGGGCAAGGAGAAGATTCGATGAAAGATTGGAGAAAAGAAACGAGCCTTGGACCTATTATAAAGAGGGAGAATACCAAGAGCCGTCTCCGTGACTGTTCGTGATTCGCCTTCGATAGAGGAGGCGTGGCGACGGGCGCGTTTGGGTTACCCACGTCCGTATTGATGAGAATACCGGAATAAGGGGAACACGATCTCTGCTTCGACAAGACGTGCCAAGGAAACCGCTTCGCTAAACGCACTGAGGTGGTGTAATAAAAAACGATTCAAGTAAAGGCTTGGTAGTGGCGTGACGTCATGCCGCGAAATACGTCAGCAGATTGAACTTGTGTACATTTTATTCTCTCTACGGTGGAATGTGGAATTTACTTTGCAGAGCCGGACACTATCCTGGTGTTCACAATCTTCTATGGATTATTTGGAGGAGGAACTCGCCTTGCAATGCCGAACATTATGCGCGCCGGACTCATCGTCATTGAAGCCGAGTTGAGGGCTCTTGAGGAGTCTGGACTAGGGGTGTCCGGACAGCGGACTATCATCGTCCCGCTGGACTCCAAGACTACGAAGATACAAGATTGAAGACTCCGTCCCATGTCCGGATGGGACTTTCCTTGGTGTGGAAGGCAAGCTTGGCAATACGGATATGTAGATCTCCTACCATTGTAACCGCCTCTGTGTAACCCTAGCCCTCTCCGGTGTCTATATAAACCGGAGGGCTTTAGTCCGTAGGACATAACCTCCATTACAACAATCATACCATAGGCTAGCTTCTAGGGTTTAGCCTCCTTGATCTCGTGGTAGATCCACTCTTGTACTACCCATATCATCAATATTAATCAAGCAGGACGTAGGGTTTTACCTCCATCAAGAGGGCCCGAACCTGGGTAAAACATCGTGTCCCTCGTCTCCTGTTACCATCCGCCTAGACGCACAGTTCGGGACCCCCTACCCAAGATTCGCCGATTTTGACACCGACAGGAAGGATTCAACCTCGGTTTCGACGGTGCGTGCGTGTGCTCTAGTTCATGGTCCTCTCCGTCCTTGCGGTGGTGGTGTGACGTGCATGGTGATGGTCGAGGGATGCTCCGCATCAGGATGCCTTCCGGGGCATCCCCGAGCATAGTTGGTTGTATCTTCCTTGAATGTTGTCTTGGGGTTCCTTGGGCATCCCCAAGCTTAGGATCTTGTCACTCCTCATTCTTCTCATATCGATATCTCACCCAAAACTTGAAAACTTCAATCACACAAAACTTAACGGAACTTTGTGACATGGGTTAGTATGATAAAAATAATAATTCACTTTGGTACTGTCAAGATAAGATTCATAATTGTTCTCACACAATTCCTCCTGTACATATCATTTATACAATTTATATTGAGCAAGATAAGCCATAGAAACTAGAAAATAAGCAAACTATGCATTGAAAACAGAATATGTTAGAAACAGAACAGTCTGTAATGATCTGAACAACAACCATACTTCTGATACTCCAAAAATTCTGAAAAATAAGGAAAATGTAGGAAATTTTTATATCAATATTGTGTAAAAACTTCAGATCAAAATCACTCTTATGTGATTTTTGAAAATTCAAGCAATGAGCGCAAAAGTTTATGTTTTTCAGGAAGATCAAATCAACTACCACCATAGATCATCCCAAAGGCCTTACTTGGCACTTTATTGAAACAAAAGCTATAAAACATTATTAATACAATATAATAATCATGAGAACACACAAAAATAGTAGGGGTAAATATTGGGTTCTCTCCCAACAAGCTCTTTTCTTTAATGCATTTTTAGCTAGGCATGATATTTTAATGATACTCTTCCAAGCCCAATTCCAATGATAATTTTATTCATACTCTAAAAGATATAAGTGAAGTTCATAGAGCATTCTAAAATTAATATAGATTGACCAATATCCAAGCTAAAAATACATAAGTGAAGCACAAAGCGCATTCTATAAAGCCATACTCAAAAGATTTAAGTGAAGCACAAAGAGCATTCTATAAAGCCATACTCAAAAGATTTAAGTGAAGCACAAAGAACATTCTATAAAGCAATACTCAAAAGATTTAAGTGAAGCACATGAAGCATTCTATAAATCAATGAAGGACTATGTCATACTAGCATGGTGCATAAAGAAGAAAAAACACAAAGGACACATATCATGTGAACAAAACAAAAATCGAGATATACCGATAGATTTTGGAGAAGAAAGATGGGATGCCAACCGAGGCATCCCCAAGCTTAGATACTTGAGTATCCCTAAAATATTTACTTGGGGTGCCTTGTACATCTCCAAGCTTGAACTCTTGCCTCCCCTTATCCTTCTCATATCGACAACTCCTCGATCTCCGAACACTTCATCCACACAAAACTTAACAAAACCCTCCTGAGATCCGTTAGTATAATAAAGCAAATCACTAACTTTAGGTACTTTTTAAAACTCATTTAAATTTCAAATAAGCATTATATCTACTGTATTACAACTGCACCATGGTTCATACCCCCCAATACAACACATAGATTCATCAAAATAAGCGAACAACACATAGAAAATAGAATCTGTCAAAAACATGACAGTCTGTGGTAATACAGAAATTTCGTATACTTATGTAACTCCAAAAATTCTGAAAAATTAGGACCAAATAAAAAATTTGCATATAAGTTCTGTGTAAAAATATCAGAAACTTTTTGTGTCCCAGTAAAAAATGTAAATTCACACACTACAGCTAAAGTTTCTGTTTCTGCAGCGCACATAGCAAACAAGCAATCTAATCATCCTAAAGGCAAAACTTGGCACATTGTTTTTATAATACAATGGATATATACAACGGGATAATTATTTTTGAGAAACTTTCATGAAAAATTCTACATTTTTTCCATGAGCAGGAACACAAGTGTTCAAGGTCGACCCTCACTTCTCCAATGCATAACCTTCCAATCACTTCTCTTTTTGAAAAAGTTTTTAGGCATGAGAGGCAAGTATTTTTTTGTATTTTGCATTCTTCAATTTTTTTGTTTGTTTCACCCACAACTAAAGAAAACAAAAACAAAATAGAAAATAAAATCTACTTAATGAAGAAAGCAAACAAGCACACACGAGAATATCAACCCCACGCTATTGCTTCCCGACAACGGCGCCAAAAAAGAGCTCGATAATCCCTAAGTGCAAGGAATAATCATAGAAATTTCCAAAGGTGGAGGTGATAAGTACGAAGTGTCAAACCCATAAGGAGCGAAAGGTAAGATCAATATTCTCTCAAGTCCTATCTACCACGGATACGACTCTACGTACACCGAACGTTTGCTTCCATCTAGAAACGAGAAATAAAACTACGTTGTGGTTGTGAAGAGGATAGCTTTGCATGATATCGAAGAACTAAAATATAAAAATAGGTGATATTAACATAAAGTTATAATATATTAAAATATATTATAAATAGCAAGTGTGGAATAATGATGGGTCGATGTGCGGAATTGTCCTAGGTAATTGTTAACAAGATCGGTAATCATTATTGCAATTTTATATGAGGGAGAGGCAAAAGCTAACATACTTTCTCTACTTGGATCATATGCACTTATGATTGGAACTCTAGCAAGCATCCACAACTACTAAAGATAATTAAGGTAAAACCCAACCATAGCATTAAAGTATCAAGTCCCCTTTATCCCATACGCAACAACCCCTTACTTGGGTTTAAGCTTCTGTCACTCTAGCAACCCACTAGAACCAATGAATGTATTGCAACACCCTACATCGGTAATCCTTCACGTGTGCGTGGCACGGAAGGCACCATAGAGAACACCAACATAAAACATACAACTCAAACCAATCTAGATCATCAATCAACCCAAAAGATAAAAGAAATATACTCAAAACATCATAGATGGTAACACATCATTGGATCATAATATGTGGCATAAATCACCATGTTCATGTAGGGGATTACAGGGGGGCGCGATAGAGTGGACCGCTTAAAAGAGATGAGGAAGGAGATGAAGATGGTGATGTTGATGAAGAGGATCACCACGGCGATGGTTCCCCCAGCGGCACTCCGGCACCACCGGGAGAGAGGGGCAGAGAGTCACCTCCTTTTGCTTCCTCCTCCATGGCCTCCCCCCGATGGGGATGAAGGAAATATGCCCTAGAGGCAATAATAAAGTTATTATTTATTTCCTTAGTTCATGATAAATGTTTATTATTCATGCTAGAATTGTATTAACCTGAAACATAATACATGTGTGAATACATAGACAAACATAGTGTCCCTAGTATGCCTCTACTTGACTAGCTCGTTGAATCAAAGATGGTTAAGTTTCCTAGTCATAGACATGAGTTGTCATTTGATTAACGGGATCGCATCATTAGAGAATGATGTGATTGACTTGACCTATTCCGTCAGCTTAGCACTTGATCGTTTAGTATGTTGTTATTGCTTTCTTCATGACTTATACATGTTCCTATGACTATGAGATTATGCAACTCCCGTTTACCGAAGGAACACTTTGTATGCTACCAAATGTCAGAACGTAACTGGGTGATTATAAAGGTGCTCTAGAGATGTCTCCGAAGGTACTTGTTGAGTTGGTGTATTTTGAGATTAGGATTTATCACTCCGATTGTCGGAGAGGTATCTCTAGGCCATCTCGATAATGCACGTCACTATAAGCCTTGCAAGCAACGTGACTAATGAGTTAGTTGCGGGATGATGCATTACATAACGAGTAAAGATACTTGCCGGTAATGAGATTGAACTAGGTATTGAGATACCGACGATCGAATCTCGAGCAGTAACATACCGATGACAAAAGAAACAACGTATGTTGTTATGCGATTTGACCGATAAAGATCTCCATAGAATATGTAGGAGCCAATATGAGCATTCAGGTTCTGCTATTGGGTATTACCATTTATGTGTCTCAGTCATGTCTACATAGTTCTCGAACCCGTATGGTCCGCACGCTTAACGTTCGGTGACGATTTATATTATGAGTTATGTGTTTTGATGTACCGAAGGTAGTTCGGAGTCCCGAATGAGATCGGGGACATGACGAGGAGTCTCAAAATGGTCGAGACGTAAAGATCGATATATTGGACGACTTTATTCGGACATCGGAAGGGTTCCGAGTGATTCGGGTATTTATCGGAGTATTGGAGAGTTACGGGAATTCGCCGGGGAGTGTATGGGCCTTATTGGGCTTTAGTGGAATAGAGGAGGAGGAAGCCTAGGAGCCCCCCCCAAGCCCATTCCAAATTGGGTTAGGGGGCGGCCCCCCTTTCCTTCTTCTCTCCCTCCACTTTCCTACCTCTCCTACTCCAACTTGGAAAGGGGAATCCTACTCCCGATGGGAGTAGGACTCCCTATGGCGCCCCCAAGAGAGGGTCGACCCTCCCCCTCCTTTACATACAGGGGAGGGGGGCACCCCATGGACACACAAGTTGATATGTTGATCTCTCCCAGCCGTGTGCGGTGCCCCCTCCACCATATTCCACCTCGGTCCTACGTCGATAGCAACATGATCACCGTCATCACGCTGTCGTGCTGACAGAACTCTCCCTTGAATCTCTGATGGATCAGAGTTCGCGGGACGTCATCGAGCTGAACGTGTGCTGAACTCGGAGGTGCCGTACGTTCGGTACTTAGATCGGTCGGATCATGAAGATGTACGACTACATCAACCGCGTTGTGCTAATGCTTCCGCTTTCAGTCTACGAGGGTACATGGACTTCCCGCTCGTTGCTATGCATCACCATGATCTTGCGTCTGCATAGGAATTTTTTTGAAATTACTACGTTCCCCAAAAGTGGCATCCGAGCCAGGTTTATGCGTAGATGTTATATGCACGAGTAGAACACAAGTGAGTTGTGGGTGATACAAGTCATACTGCTTACCAGCATGTCATACTTTGGTTCGCCGGTATTGTTGGATGAAGCGGCCCGGACCAAGATTAAGCGTACGCTTACGCGAGATTGGTTCTACCGACGTGCTTTGCACACAGGTGGCTGGCGGGTGTCTGTTTCTCCAACTTTAGTTGAACCGAGTGTGGCTACGCCCGGTCCTTGTGAAGGTTAAAACATCACTAACTTGATGAAATATCATTGTGGTTTTGAAGCGTAGGTAAGAACGGTTCTTGCTAAGCCCATAGCATCCACATAAAACTTGCAACAACAAAGTAGATGACGTCTAACTTGTTTTTGCAGGGCAGGTTGTGATGTGATATGGTCAAGACGTGATGAGATTTAAGTTGTTGTATGAGATGATCATGTTTTGTTGAAGTTATCGGCAACTGGCAGAAGCCTTATGGTTGTCTCTTTGTTGCATAAGATGCAAGCGCCAAATAATTGCTTTACTTTATCGCTATGCGATAGCAATAGTTGCAAGAGCAATAGTTGGCGAGACGACCATGTGACTACACAATGATATAGATCAAGATGATAGAGATCATGGTGTCATGCCGGTGACGATGGAGAGCATGAGGATGCTTTGAAGATGGAGATCAAAGGCACAAGATGATGATGGCCATATCATATCACATATTTTGATTGCATGTCATGTTTATCTTTTATACATCTTATTTTGCTTTGATTGACAGTAGCATTATAAGATGATCTCTCACTAAATTTCAAGGTAAAAGTGTTCTCCCTGTGTATGCACCGTGTCCAAAGTTCATCGTGCCGAGACACCAAGTGATGATCGGGTGTGATAAGCTCAACGTTCATCTACAACGGGTGCAAGCCAGTTTTGCACACACGGAATACTCAGGTTAAACTTGACGAGCCTAGCATATGTGGATATGGCCTCGGAACACTGAGACTGAAAGGTAGAGCGTGAATCATATAGTATATATGATCAACATAGTGATGTTCACCATTGAAAACTACTCCATCTCACGTGATGATTGGACATGGTTTAGTTGATTTGGATCACGTGATCGCTTAGATGATTAGAGGGATGTCTATCTAAGTGGGAGTTCTTAATTAATATGATTAATTGAACTTTAATTTATCATGAACTTAGTCCTGATAGTATTTTGCAAATAATGTTGTAGATCAATAGCTTGTGTTGTTCCTTCCCTATGTTTTATATGTGTGTTCCTAGAGAAAACTAAGTTGAAAGATGATAGTAGCAATGATGCAGACTGGGTCCATGGTCTGAGGTTTATCCTCATTGTTGCACAGAAGAATTATGTCCTTGATGCACCGCTAGGTGACAGACCTATTGCAGGAGCATATGCACACGTTATGAATGTTTGGCTAGCTCAATATGATGACTACTTGATAGCTTAGTGCACCATGCTTAACAGCTTAGAATCGGGACTTCAAAGACGTTTTGAACATCATGGACCATACCAGATGTTCCAGGAGTTGAAGTTAATATTTCAAGCAAATACCCGAGTTGAGAGATATGAATTCTCCAACAAGTTCTATAGCTAAAAGATGGAGGAGAATAGCTCAAGCAGTGAGCATGTGCTCAGATTGTCTGGGTACTACAATCGCTTGAATCAAGTGGGAGTTAATCTTCTAGATAAGATAGTGATTGACAGAGTTCTCTAGTCACCATCACCAAGTTAGTAGAACTTCGTGATGAACTATAGTATGCAAGGGATGACGAAAACGATTCCCGAGCTTTTCATGATGATGAAATCGATGAAGGTAGAAATCAAGAAAGAGCATCAAGTGTTGATGATTGACAAGACCACTAGTTTCAAGAAAAGGGCAAAGGGAAAGAAAGGGAACTTCATGTAGAATGGCAAGCAAGTTGTCACTTCCGTGAAGAAGCCCAAAGCTAGACTAAAGCATGAACCCGAGTGCTTCTGCTGCAAAGGAAATAGTCACTGGAAGCGGAAATGCCCTGAATATTTGGTGGATAAGAAGGATGGCAAGGTGAACAAGGGTATATTTGATATATAGGCTATTGATGTGTACCTTACTAGTGTTTATAGTAGCCCCTGGGTATTTGATACTTGTTCAATTACTAAATATTAGTAACTCGAAACAGGAGTTACATAATAAACAGAGACTAGTTGAGGGTGAAGTAACGACGTGTGTTGGAAGTGGTTCCAAGATTGATATGATCATCATCGCACACTCCCTATACTTTTGAGATTAGTGTTGAACCTAAATAAATGTTATTTGGCATTTGCGTTGAGCATGAATATGATTTGATCATGTTTATTGCAATACAGTTATTCATTTAAAGTCAGAGAATAATTGTTGTTCTGTTTACATGAATAAAACCTTCGATGGTCATACACCCAATCAAAATAGTTTGTTGGATATCGATTGTAGTGATACACATATTCATAATATTGATGCCAAAAGATGCAAAGTTGATAATGATAGTGCAACTTGTTTGTGGCACTGTCGTTTGGGTCATATCGGTGTAAAGCGCATGAAGAAACTCCATAAAGATGGATTTTTGGAATCACTTGGTTATGAATCATTTGATGCTTGCAAACCATGCCTTTTGGGCAATATGAGTAAAAACTCCGTTCTCCGGAACAATGGAGTGAGCTACTGACTGGAAATAATACATACCAATGTAGGCGGTCCAATGAGTGTTGATGCTCGTGGCAGGTATCATTATTTTCTGACCTTCACAGGTAATTTGAGCAGATATGAGTATATCTACTTAATGAAGCACAAGTCTGAAACATTTGACAAGTTCAAAGAATTTCAGAGTGAAGTGGAGAATCATCGTAACAAGAAAATAAAGTTTCTACAATCTGATCATAGAGGAGAATATTTGAGTTACGAGTTTGGCCTTCATTTAAAAACAATGTGGAATAGTTTCACAGCTCATGCCATATGGAACACCACAGCGTAATGGTGTGTCCGACCGTCATAACCGCACTTTATTGGATATGGTGCGATCTATGATGTATCTTACCAATTTACCACTATTGTTTTGGGGTTATGCATTAGAGACAGCTGCATTCACTTTAAATAGGGCACCATCAAAATCCGTTGAGACGACGCCTTATGAACTGTGGTTTTGCAATAAACCAAAGTTGTCATTTCTTAAAGTTTGGGGCAGTGATTCTTATGTGAAAAAGTTTCAACCTGATAAGCTCGAACACAAATTGTAGAAGTGCGTGTTTATAGAATACCCAAAGGAAACTGTTGGGTACACCTTCTATCACAGATTCGAAGGCAAAATATTCGTTGTTACGATCGATCCTTTCTAGAGAAGGAGTTTCTCTCGAAAGAAGTGAGTGGAAGGAAAGTAGAGCTTGATAAGGTAATTGTACCCTCTCTCGAATTGGAAAGTAGTTCATCACAGAAATTAGTTCCAGTGATTGCTACACCAATTAGTGAGGAAGCTAATGATGATGATCATGAAACTTCAAATCAAGTTACTACAGAACCTCGTAGGTCTTCCAGAACGGTCCGCACCAGAGTGGTACGGTAATCCTATTCTGGAAGTCATGTTACTAGACCATGATAAACCAACGAACTATGAGGAAGCGATGATGAGCCCAGATTCCACGAAATGGCTTGAGGCCATGAAATCTAAGATGGGATCCATGTATGAGAACAAAGTGGGGACTTTGGTGGAATTGCCCGATGATCGGCAAGCTGTCGGTGTCAAAACCGGCGGATCTTGGGTAGGGGGTCCCGAACTGTGCGTCTAGGCAGATGGTAACAGGAGACAAGGGACACGATGTTTTTACCCAGGTTCGGGCCCTCTTGATGGAGGTAAAACCCTACTCCTGCTTGATTGATATTGATGATATGGGTAGTACAAGAGTGGATCTACCACGAGATCAAGGAGGCTAAACCCTAGAAGCTAGCCTATGGTATGATTGTTGTTCGTCCTATGGACTAAAACCCTCCGGTTTATATAGACACCGGAGAGGGCTAGGGTTACACAGAGTCGGTTACAATGGTAGGAGATCTACATATCCGTATTGCCAAGCTTGCCTTCCACGTGAAGGAAAGTCCCATCCGGACACGGGACGAAGTCTTCAATCTTGTATCTTCATAGTCTTGGAGTCGGGCCGATGATGATAGTTCGGCTATCCGGACACCCCCTAGTCCAGGACTCCCTCAGTAGCCCCTGAACCAGGCTTCAATGACGACGAGTCCGGCGCTCATATTGTCTTCGGCATTGCAAGGCGGGTGCCTCCTCCGAATAATTCATAGAAGATTGTGAACACCAGGATAGTGTCCGGCTCTGTAAAATAAATTCCACATACCACCGTAGAGAGAATAATATTTACACAAGTTCAATCTGCTGACGTATTTTGTGGCATGACATCACACCACTACCAAGCCTTTACTCGAATCATTTTTATTATGCCACCTCAGCGTGTTTAGCGAAGCGGTTTCCTTGGCACGTCTTGTCGAAGCAGAGATCGTGTTCCCCTTATTCCGGGATCCTCATCAATACGGACGTGGGTAACCCAACGCGCCCGTTGCCACGCCCCTCCATCGGCGAGTCCCAAGCGGTCACGGGACGGCTCTTGGTATTCTCCTCTTTATAATGAGACCAAGGCCTGTTTCTTTTCTTCAATCCTAAATCGAATCCGCCCCTCCCGAAGTTCCAACACCTGTGGCTCCAGATTCGGGCACCGGACCTTCGACAATGTCCGCTCCGACCCTGTGGGCGGTGGGTGCCCTCCTCCGTCCACGGAAGAGGACGTGTTAAAGCTGAGAGAAGCTGTACTTAACCCACGAGATTTCGCACAGGTTGCCTGCCCAAGGGCAAGTCATTCCTACTCCCGAGCCTGGCGAGAGTGTCGTGTTTGTGTCTCACCTCCGTCGGGGTTTAGGCTTCCCGATGGATCCTTTCGTGAAGGGGCTCATGTTTTATTATGGGCTGGAATTCCACGACTTGGCTCCGGAGTCCATCCTCCATATCTCATCATTTATTGTCGTCTGCGAAGCCTTCCTCCGCACTACCCCTCACTTCGGTTTGTGGCTCAAAACCTTCAACGTGGAGCCGAAGATGATCGAGGGGCGTCAAGTAGTGTGCGGCGAGGCGGTTGTAAGCAAGAGGGCTGATGCTCCATGGCCCGAGGGCTCTTTTCAGGAGGAGCTCGGCTTGTGGCAACAGGAGTGGTTCTATATCACCACTCCCAGGGGCAGCCGGCAGAGGCCGCCGCCCGTGTTTCGCTCGGGCCCTCCACAACGGCTGACATCATGGGTCAACAAAGGGCTTGACTGGGGGCCGTCCAAGGACGTACCCCTATTGCAGGGCCGGATTCGAGACCTCCAAGAGAGGGAGATCAATCTGGTCGTGGTGATGCAAGTTATGCTGATTCGACATCTTCTGCCCTGCAAACGTCGCCCCCTCCGCCTGTGGGAATTCAATCCGGAGGGACAACAAGCTCTCCAACACTTCATGGGTACGACACTCGTGGAGATGTACAAACTGTTCTTCGGATCACAAGAGATGTGTCCAGACTTGACCGAGGACGCCGGCTTAAGCTGCAATCGCCCGGATACTCAAGTAGCCCTGTGTCTGGACATACCGTTCATATATTTATCATGGATTTGCCTTTTAACCAGCTATCCCTTGGACAGGAGTGGATAGCGCAAGCAAAACTGATACAGTGTCCGGCCCTCTCCCTGAGACCACGCCGGATCCCGTGTTAATCAAAATGTTGGAGGTTGCACCTTCGGAGGAGGGCGAAGGGGGGAACAGGGAAACTACCGCCTCTGCTAAGGAGGCTCTCAACAAGGGGGGAATCAAGAATCCCTCCCTCCAGGGGGAGAAGAGGACCGCTTCCGAAGACCCGGAGGCCAAGGCCTCAAAGCGGGGGAAGAAATCTTCACCGGAGGCCTCGGCCGCACTGTCTCCCCAAAGGAATCAGCCCTCCAGTGAACCGTAAGTAGAAAAAGGGGAGTTTTTCTAATAAGGGACATCCCTATTTTTATTTCAGAGGATAACCAAAGTTTTTACCTTGTAGTTCGGATCTTCGCCCTTCTCAGCTGAGCTCATCTTCGAGGGACCTTCGTCCGGAGATGATGGAGAGCAAGACGCCTCCATCTGCCGCGCCGTCAGGCGGGGCGGACGACCCTGAGGTGTCGTCGCGGAGGGTCTCCCCGAGTCCGGCATGGCCGGAGAGTTCGGCACCAACTGGTGTACGGCCGGGGGAGCTGAAGGATCGGCTCGAAAGGGCGTCTATCTCAGAAGATCACCATACATTGATGAGTATGATGATTGAAAGAATCTCATCCGATGAGGGCGGGTTGCATGATGCCGTCAGAAGTTTACTGGCTGGTTTTGAGGTACGTAAAAATGACATACCTTTTGACAGTTTGCACAAAGAGTGCGCCCTGTATAGATAGTAGCCCTTGAGACTCAGTACGTTGTCAGAAGTGATAGCGTGCCGAGGATCATAATCTTAGTTTTAATATGTCGTCATTCCTATTCAGGGGGCGGAGCATTCGGTGGCCAGCCGGACTGATAGGGTTGCCGAACTGAAGCGGCAGCTGGACGTTGCGGATGCAGACATCGCGCTGGTCAATAGGCGACTTGACGAGTCACAAGGTGAGTGGTTTCTCCGCGGTCACCTGGTAAGGGAGCTAATGCCCACGCCTTACAACATGTATGCTTGATGCAGATGGCGCCGCTGCTATGGAGGGCCTTTGGGCAGAGCTTGCTCGAGCCAAGGAGCAGGCCAGAAGGAGTAATGCGGCTGCCTCGAAGGCGGCCGAAGAGCTAAAAGCTGAAAAGGCTGCTCACTGCCGAAGCAGGGAGGAGATGGCCGGAATGGCCATGAAGCTGAAGGATGTTACCGACCGCTATGAGGTTCTTGAAAAAGAACGCCGAGCGGAGCAAGAGGACCTGAAGAAGGCCACCGCCGAATCCAAGGATGCCCGTTCTGCAATGAGGGCTATAAAGGAGGACCTGCATCAGGCCGAAGACATTGCGGCTGGAAAGCCCTTTCTGCTGTGCAGGAAGTTCACGGATCATAAGTATGCTTAGTTGGGCCAGCTGTGGGGTGCGGAGGATCCTTATCTGGATTTGGCGGCGAGTGCGGCGGACGCGGTCATGCACTTCCGAAGCCGAAAGGATCACGAGATGGAAGAGCTTTTTTGGTCTCAATTCCACAGTCCGGAGCATTCACTTCCGTTGACCGATCGATTGGCTGAGTGGGCTGAGCTGAATAGATTGTCCGGATTTGCCATGACGGATGTGGTGGCTCATCTGTGGCCGGAGAGGCCCAAGCCGAAGAGTTATTTTGGCTTATTGCAGCAATTCCTTGGGGTGGTGCCGCATATCAAGGCAATGAAGCGTTCGGCATGCATAGAGGGTGCACAGATGGCTCTCGCCCGTGTTAAGACATACTGGGCGGAGATGGATGCCACCGATATTGCATCTCGGGGTTCGGACGAGAGCCGGTTACCCGCCGAACAATATTTTGGGGAAGTCCTGCAGGGCGCTCGTTTAATAGAGTCGCAGTGCTCGAAAAATGTTATGTTCAAATGATATGTATGATTTGTGAAACCACATTTATAATGTAACGACTTTTTATACTTGTGCGTTCAAGTATTGAAATATCTCCTGTGCGGCCGTTAATGTATATGTGTATATAACCTGAAAGATGGCAGTCTTCGGCTTCAGCCCCCACGCACATGGTGCGGGGGGTTTGCAAAAGGGCGCATTTTCGCACTTAATCCAACGTCTTGGTCCTGTGAAGGAGGTGGTAGCGTAGCAAACTAGGCAACCGGACTATAATGCTTTATCACTTTCACTTAGCCATAGGAGTTCGAAGGTGGGGCTACGATATAGCCCCTAGGGGCACCGCGCTCTCCGAATTCGGGGCGCGTATGTGTCTGACCGGGAAATGGTGATTCGTCAAAGCGGAGGAATTCTAGACATTCCGGTAGTCGATTGAGTGGTTGACCAGTCTCTCGCCATATCATGACAGTCAGTTTTGGCTTTCATCGAGGTGCTCGCCAACGAACCAGGGCACAATCGCAGAGTTCTCCGGTGCCGCGTTAGCCGATGATACGGAACGTAAGGCAGCAAAACACAGGAGCCGGGCAAACCCAACATTTGACCAAAGACATGATTCGGAGCTGATGCATATAAGGCCTAACTCGAGACGCCGAACACTCCCTGAGGTGTTTGGTCTTTATGATAACGGGCAGAACAATGCCCTAAGCCCCTAATGTCCAGGTACGGGCGAGAACTTCTGACGCGGCCAATGCCAAAACGCCAGCCTCCTCCTCGGTTATGGTAAGAAACCGGGGGATGTGTATCAACAAGAGACAGTAAGAAAGGTTTACGCAGGGTCTTAATCTGAAAAGAATCCTTGCAACGGGTCCCTGCTGCACGTCCGTGCCTGTGTCTCCGTTGTGATGTATCCTGGACGGGTGTAGCATGCTGTTCATCTGTAAAAGAGAAGAACTTAGTTTGAAAAGGTATCGTGCAAAAAATGTATTTAGAACAGAGTATGAAAAAATGAATGAAGTTGAGCTTTTATTGGCTCTCATTGTTCATGCGCACAGCCCCTTGTAAAGGGGTATGTGGCTAGGAAGCCCCTAGTTTATTTATGCCGGACTCGCCTAGCCGTGTTCGGGGTCTTGAACGACCTTATAAAGAGATGATGCCGCGTGGACCGGGCACTTTAAGTGTAAGAGACGCGTAATGTGGTATTGCGTTAAAGCGGGCGAAAGCTTCACGTCCCAATAGTGCTTGGTGGCAACTTTTAAATGGGGCGATATGGAAGATTAGCTTGTCACGACGGAAGTTGTCGGATGACCCGAACACAACTTCTAGTAGTAAGGAGCCCGTGCAATTGGCGTAAGGGCCTGGCGTTACTCCTTTGAAGGAAGTGCTGCTATGGCGAATTTTGGTAGGGTCTGTCCCCATTCTGCGGATTGTGTCCGGATATAGCAGGTTTAAATCGCTACCGCCATCCATTAGGACTTGTGTAAATTGTAGTCCGTCGATTATAGGATCCAATATCAAAGCAGACCATCCTGCATTTTGAATGTTTCTGGAGTAATCCAAATGGTCGAAAGTAATTGGTTTTGACATCCAATCTCGGGATTCCACTGGGGTGGACCGTGTGGCATGTGCTTTGGTAGATGCCGCCGTATTTTTCCTTGTTATCACTTGAAGTGAATTCACTATTTTGACTTCTTGTGGGAAGTTCTTTTGTTTTCCGGCGCTCTGCTTGTGGGGTTCGTCATTGTCCTCGCTTGGCATGTCGAACCCCTTGTGTTCGGCATTAAGTCGGCCGGAGTGCTTGAAGACCCAACAATCCCGGTGGGTATGGTTTGCAGGCTTCCCGGGGGTACTGTGGATTTGACATATCCTATTCAAAATTTTGTTTAGGTTGGATAGCTCGTCACTGTTGTCCTTAAGAGGCAGTGTTTTGTTGTTCGGCCGAGAGCTTTTGAACCCGGCGTTGACCGCCGTACTCTTTGGGCCATTTTTCTTATTCTGGCGCTGATCTTTTCTGCGTCGTGATTTCCCATTTCCATCCCTGACCTCGGATGTACTCGGGTCGCTGGTGCTGCATCTTGCTAGCCAGCTATCTTCCCCCGCGCAAAAGCGGGTCATGAGGCTTGTTAGCGTGGCCATTGTTCTTGGTTTTTCCTGGCCGAGGTGTCTGGCGAGCCATTCGTCTCGGACGTTATGTTTAAAGGCTGCTAGGGCTTCGGCGTCCGGATAGTCGACTATTTGGTTCTTTTTGGTGAGGAACCTGTTCCAGAATTTGCGTCCTGACTCTTCGGGCTGTTGAGTTATGTGACTTAAATCGCCTGCATCCGGAGGGCGGACATAAGTCCCCTGGAAATTTGCTCGAAACGCATCCTCGAGCTCTTCCCAACTTCCAATTATATTTTCTGGGAGGCTTTTGAGCCAATGCCGAGCTGGCCCTTTGAGCTTGAGGGGTAGGTATTTTATGGCGTGGAGATCGTCTCCTCTAGCCATGTGTAAGTGTAGGATATAATCCTCAATCCAGACTCCGGGGTCTGTTGTTCCGTCATATGCCTCTATGTTTACGGGTTTGAATCCCGCTGGAAATTCATGATCCAATACCTCATCGGTGAAACATAGTGGGTGTGCGGCGCCCCTATATTTAGGTGTGCCGATATCTTCGAACACTCGGCGTGTTGTGTTGCTTCCCGGGGACTTATTTTTTGGCCCGTAGATGGACCTGACCGGGCCATCGTTTCTGCGAGGATCCTTATATGGATCGTGTGCCGGCTTGTGTGCGGCGTCGCCTGCCGCTCCAAGCCTGTCATCTGGTCGTCTATCCAGCCAGGCGGCCTCTTTGTTTTTTGACTGTGGGGGCTCTACGGCCTCCTCGTCAAATTCTGGCAATAGTTTGCGCTTCGGGTAGCTCTTTGCTTGATGACTATCGCCGTATTTATCTACGGTCTTGAGTACTTTGCTCCATCTCATTCTGAGTACGTCTTCCGCTGTTTTGAGCTTCTGCTTCTGCTTCTTCAAACTTCTTGCAGTGGCGACGAGCCTTTTGTGAAGGTTCTTATGCTCCGGTGATGTGTCCGGCGTGAGATCGCCAGGGATGGGTTGCTCGTCCAATTCATCCTGGTCGGATGGTTGCTTGGTGGCATGTTCGTCGTCCACTGGTTCGCCCTGCTCTGGGTCAGTATGGGTGCCGTTGTTATCGAGGCGGGACTTTGGGCAGCGCTTGCGTCGCCGTTTTGGTTGCTTTTCGGGGGAGTTATCCTTCGCCGCGTCCCGTTGTTCCTCGTTATCACTTCCTTTTGGTGTACCCACCATGTATACGTCGTGAGTTGAGGTGGCTTTCCAGTGCCCTCTAGGCGCTGGTTCTTGATCGTCTCCGACATCGTCATCCATACCGTCGATGTCTTCGGAGTCGAAGTCTAGCATGTCGGTTAGATCGTCGACAGTGGCTACTAAGTGGGTGGTGGGCGGGGTTTGAATTTCTTCGTCGTCCGCATCCCAACCGTCCTGACCGCAGATCCGCCAGGCTCTCGATAGCGAGAGATACTTTAGCGAATTCAGGATGTCGCCAAAAGGTGAGTGTTGAAAGATGTCCTCAGCGGTGAACTCCATGATCGGGCGCCAATCGGATTCGATTGAGGGGCGCGGAGGTTCGGAGTCCGCGAGGAGTCCGCACCGGAGTCATGAGCCTCACAAGGGACAAGGTCGTTATTTGGCTCCATCGCCGTAGATGTAGCAGCCCCGAGGCGTGTCTAGCCACCCATCCTCGACTGCGCAGCCGGCCCGAATTGAGGATCGAGCGGACTCGCAGCGGCCTCCAGGCATTGCTCGCAGCAGAGCTAAGTCATGCCCATCGTGATAAAGGCGGCGCGCCGGTTGTGGCTCAATCCATCAAGATCAAGTCTCCGGATGTCGGTCGTGAAGTTTAGACTTCCAAATCGACTGATGGCCAAGGGCGTAGCTTCGATCTGCTCCAGATGGCTGCTTAATTGCCCGCAGCAAAGCCGCCGAATCGAAGATCTGTCCGGGAGAAAAGTCTCACCTTGGACGCGTTGTTGTTGATGATCGAAGGAGCCATCAAGCCTATCGGTGACGACACGAGGAACTCTCAATGAAAGCACCAATGTCGGTGTCAAACCGCGGATCTCGGTAGGGGGTCCCGAACTGTGCGTCTAGGCGGATGGTAACAGGAGACAAGGGACACGATGTTTTTACCCATGTTCGCCCTCTTGATGGAGGTAAAACCCTACTCCTGCTTGATTGATATTGATGATATGGGTAGTACAAGAGTGGATCTACCACGAGATCAAGGAGGCTAAACCCTAGAAGCTAGCCTATGGTACGATTGTTGTTCGTCCTATGGACTAAAACCCTCCGGTTTATATAGACACCGGAGAGGGCTAGGTTACAGTAGTCGCCATAATGGTAGGAGATCTACATATCCGTATTGCCAATCTTGCCTTCCACGCCAAGGAAAGTCCCATCCGGACACGGGACGAAGTCTTCAATCTTGTATCTTCATAGTCTTGGAGTCCGGCCGATGATGATAGTTTGGCTATCCGGACACCCCCTAGTCCAGGACTCCCTCACAATCCATATTGTATAAATGGATCTTCAAGAGGAAGACAGATGTTGATAGTAGTGTTACTATCCACAAAGCTCGACTTGTCGCAAAAAGATTTTTGACAAGTTCAAGGTGTTGAATACGATGAGATTTTCTCACTCTATCGATGCTTAAGTCTGTCCGAATCATGTTAGCAATTGCCACATTTTATGAAATCTAGCAAATGGATGTCAAAACGGCATTCCTTAATGGATTTATTAAAGAAGAGTTGTATATGATACAACCAGAAGGTTTTGTCAATCCTAAAGGTATTAACAAAGTGTACAAGCTCCAGTGATCCATCTATGGACTGGTGCAAGCATCTTGGAGTTGGAATATACGCTTTGATGAGTTGATCATAGCATATAGTTTTATACAGACTTGCGGTGAAGCCTGTATTTACAGGAAAGTGAGTGGGAGCACTACGACATTTCTGATAAAGTATATGTGAATGACATATTGTTGATCAGAAATAATGTAGAATCTTCTGGAAAGCATAAAGGGGTATTTGAAAGGAGTTTTTCAAAGAAAGACCTCGATGAAGCTGCTTACACATTGAGCATCAAGATCTATAGAGATAGATCAAGACGCTTGATAAGATTTTTCAATGAGTACATACCTTGATAAGATTTTGAAGTAATTCAAAATGGAACAGTCAAAGAATAAGTTCTTGCTTGTGTTGCAAGGTGTGAAGTTGAGTAAGACTCAAAACCTGACTATGGCAGAAAATAGAAAGAGAATGAAAAGTCATTCCCTATGCCTCAATTATAGGTTCTATAAAGTATGCTATACTGTGTACAAGACCTATTGTACACCTTGCTCTGAGTTTGGCAAGGGAGTACAATTTTGATCTAAGAGTAGATCACTGGACAGTGGTCAAGAATATCCTTAGTGAAGACAATATTTCTCGATTATGGAGGTGATAAAAGAACCCCTCGTAAAGAGTTACATCGGTGCAAGCTTTTACACCCATCCAGATGACTCTAAGTCTCAATCTGGATACATATTGAAAGTGGGAGCAATTACCTAGAGTAGCTCCGTGCAGAGCATTGTAGACATAGAATATTTGCAAAATGCATACGGCTCTGAATGTGACAGGCCCGTTGCCTAACCTTCTCTCACGAGCAAAACATGATCATACCTTAGTACTCTTTGGGTTTTAATCACATAGCGATGTGAACTAGATTATTGACTCTAGTAAACCCTTTGGGTGTTGATCACATGACGATGTGAACTATGGGTATTAATCACATACAGATGTGAATATTGGTGTTAAATCACATGGCGATATGAACTAGTTTATTGGCTCTAGTGCAAGTGGGAGACTAAAGGAAATATGCCCTAGAGGCAATAATAAAGTTATTATTTATTTCCTTATTTCATGATAAATGTTTATTATTCATGCTAGAATTGTATTAACCGGAAACACAATACATGTGTGAATACATAGACAAACATAGTGTCACTAGTATGCCTCTACTTGACTAGCTCGTTGAATCAAAGATGGTTAAGTTTCCTAGCCATAGACATGAGTTGTCATTTGATTAACGGGATCACATCATTAGAGAATGACGTGATTGACTTGACCCATTCCGTTAGCTTAGCACTTGATCGTTTAGTATGTTGCTATTGCTTTCTTCATGACTTATACATGTTCCTATGACTATGAGATTATGCAACTCCTGTTTACCAGAGGAACACTTTGTGCGCTACCAAACGTCACAACGTAACTGGGTGATTGTAAAGGTGCTCTAGAGGTGTCTCCGAAGGTACTTGTTGAGTGTCGTATTTCGAGATTAGGATTTGTCACTCCAATTATCAGAGAGGTATCTCTGGGCCCTCTCGGTAATGCACATCACTATAAGCCTTGCAAGCAATGTGACTAATGAGTTAGTTGAGAGATGATGCATTACATAACGAGTAAAGAGACTTGCTGGTAACGAGATTGAACTAGGTATTGAGATACTGACGACCGGGCAAGTAACATACCGATGACAGAAGGAAAAACGTATGTTGTTATGCGGTTTGACCGATAAAGATCTTCGTAGAATATGTAGGAGCCAATATAAGCCTCTAGGTTCTGGTATTGGTTATTGACCGGAGATGTGTCTCGGTCATGTCTACATAGTTCTTGAACCCGCTGGGTCTGCACGCTTAACGTTCGGTGATGATTTATATTATGAGTCATGTGTTTTGATGTACCGAAGGTAGTTCGGAGTTTTGGATGAGATCAGGGACATGACGAGGAGTCTTGAAATGGTCGAGACGTAAAGATCGATATATTGGACGACTATATTCGGACATCGAAAAGGTTCCGAGTGATTCGGGTATTTATCAGAGTACCGGAGAGTTACGTGAATTCGCCGGGCAGTGTATGGGCCTTATTGGGATTTAGTAGAATAAAGGAGGAGGAAGCCTAGGAGGGGGCACCCTGCTACGTCTCGAGCTTGCGTTGTTTTTCCCCGAAGAGGAGAGGATGATGCAGCAAAGTAGCGTAAGTATTTCCCTCAGTTTTTGAGAACCAAGGTATCAATCCAGTAGGAGGTCACGCGCAAGTCCCTCGTACCTGCACAAAACGATAGCTACTCGCAACCAACACGATTAGGGGTTGTCAATCCCTTCACGGTCACTTACGAGAGTGAGATCTGATAGAGATCATATTTTTGGTATTTTTGGCATAAAGATGCAAAGTAAAAAGTAAAAGCAAAGCAAATAAATAAAGTGATGGAGATTGATATGATGAGAATAGACCCGGGGGCCATAGGTTTCACTAGTGGCTTCTCTCAAGAGCATAAGTATTCTACGGTGGGTGAACAAATTATTGTTGAGCAATTGACAGAATTGAGCATAGTTATGAGTATATCTAGGCAATGATCATGTATATAGGCATCACGTCCAAAACAAGTAGATCGAAACGATTTCAAGATCTACTACTATTACTCCACTCATCGACCGCTATCCAGCATGCATCTAGAGTATTAAGTAAAAACAGAGTAATGCCGTAAGCAACATGACATGATGTAGAGGGATAAATTCATGCAATATGATAAAAAAACATCTTGTTCTCCTCGATGGCAACAATACAATACGTGCCTTGCAACTCTTTCTGTCACTGATTAAGGACACCGCAAGATTGAACCCAAAGCCAAGCACTTCTCCCATTGCAAGAACTACCAATCTAGTTGGTCAAACCAAACGGATAATTCGAAGAGAGTTGCAAAGATAACTCAATCATACATAAAAGAATTCAGAGGAGAATCAAATATTTTCCATAGATAATACTGGATCATAAACCCGCAATTCATCGGTGTCAACAAACACACCGCAAAAAGAAGATTACATCGAATAGATCTCCACGAGAGAGGGAGAACATTGTACCGAGATCCAAAAGAGAGAAGAAGCCATCTAGCTACTAGCTATGGACCCAAGGTCTCAAGTAAACTACTCACACTTCATCGGAGGGGCTATGGTGTTGATGTAGAAGCCCTCCTTGGTGGATGCCCCTCCGTGAGCTCCTAACACGCCCCAAGATGGGATCTCGTGGATCTGAAGGTTGCGCGGTGGAATTAGGTTTTGGCCCTGCTCGATCGCTCAGGATACGAGGTATATATAGGAGGAAGGAGTACGTCGGTGGAGCTCCGAGGGGCCCACGAGGTAGGGGGTGCGCCCAGGGGGCACGCCCTCCACCCTCGTGACGTCCTCGGAAGCTTCTTGGAGTAGGGTCCAAGTCTCTTGGATCACGTTCGGTTGGAAAATCACGATCCCGAAGGTTTCATTCCGTTTGGACTCCATTTGATATTCTGTTTCTTCGAAATACTGAAAAATGCAAAAAACAGCAATTCTGGGTTGGGCCTCCGGTTAATAGGTTAGTCCCGAAAATAATATAAAAGTGGAAAATAAAGCCCAATATAGTCCAAAATAGTAGATAAAGTAGCATGGAGCAATCAAAAATTATAGATACGTTGGAGACGATCGCATCCCCAAGCTTAATTCCCGCTCGTCCTCGAGTAGGTAAATGATAAAAAGAATTTTTGATGCGGAGTGATACTTTGGCATAATTTCAATGTAAATCTTCTTAATTGTGATATGAATATTCAGATCCGAAAGATTCAAGACAAAAGTTCATATTGACACAAAAATAATAATACTTCAAGCATACTAATCAAAGCAATCATGTCTTCTCAAAATAACATGGCAAAAGAAAGTTCATCCATACAAAATCATATAGTTAGGCTATGCTTCATTTTCGTCACACAAAGATGTTCCCAACTTCTATACCCCCGATGACAAGCCAAGCAATTGTTTCATACTTAAATAATATCGAACTTTTTCAACCTTCACGCAATACATGAGCGTGAGCCATGGATATAGCACTATGGGTGGAATAGAATATGATGATGGGGATTGTGTGGAGAAGACAAAAAGGAGAAAGTCTCACATCAGCGAGGCTAATCAATGAGCTATGGAGATGCCCATCGATTGATGTTAATGCAAGGAGTAGGGATTGCCATGCAACGGATGCACTAGAGCTATGAATTCTCAACAAAAGAAAACTAGTGGGTGTGCATCCAACTTGCTTGCTCATGAAGACCTAGGGCATTTTGAGGAAGCCCATCGTAGGAATATACAAGCCAAGTTCTATAATGAAAAATTCCCAAGTATAAAAAGACAACTTATGAGACTCACTACATGAAGAACAAGGTGCTACTTTGAAGCACAATATATGAGACTTGCTACATGAAGAACAAGGTGCTACTTTGAAGCACACGTGTGGAAAAAGATATAGTAGCATTGCCCTTTTTTATTTTCTTTTTTGGGGCCTTTCCTTTTTTTTGTCCTTTCTCCTTTTTTGGGCCTTTCCTTTTTTGGCCTTTCCTTTTTTTGGGCAATGCTCGATGATCATCACACTTTCATTACAACATATGAATTACAACTCGAAACTAGAACAAGATATGACTCTATATGAATGCCTCCGGCGGTGTACCGGGATGGTGCAATGAATCAAGAGTGACATGTATGGAAAATAATGCATGGTGGCTTTGCCACAAATACGATGTCAACTACAAGATCATGCAATGGCAATATGACAATAGTAATGCATGTCACGATGATGATGGTGGAAGTTGCATGGAATATATCTCGGAATGGCTATGGAAATGCCATGATAGGTAGGTATGGTGGCTGTTTTGAGGAAGATATAAGGAGGTTTATGTGTGATAGAGCATATCGTATCACGGGTTTGATGCACCGTGAAGTTTGCACCAACTCTCAAGGTGAGAAAGGGCAATGCACGTGCATCAAGAGGCTAGCAAAGGCGGAAAGGTGAGAGTGCGTATAATCCATGGACTCAACATTAGTGAAAAGAACTCATATACTTATTGCAAAAATTTATAAGTCATCAGAAATCAAGTACTACGCGCATGCTCCTAGGGGGATACTCCCTCCGTTCCTTTATGTAAGGTGTATATTTTTGGGCACGGTGACCAAGGCAACCAATTTTGCATACATTAGTACAAAATTGCCCTTGTAAAATTTATTGATTACTGGCAAGTAAATCAATTAACCTTTTAAAGAAAGAGATACAGCCAATCACAGGAGAGATACTTTCCTTCTTTTTCTATAAAGAGAGATACAGACAATCGGGAGAAAGATACTCTCCTCTTTTCTATAGGGATAAAAAAGGGATTATGGGGAATTAGAAGAAATGCACCTTACATTGTGGAAATTTATCAAAAAACAAATACACCTTATATAAAGGAATGGAGGGAGTAGATTGGTAGGAAAAGACCATCGCTCGTCCCCGACCGCCACTCATAACGATGCACAAGCCAGGTACACTTTCATGTTTCAAATTTGTCACACAACTTTAACCATACATGCATGCTATGGGATTTGCTAACTTCCACACAAGCATTTCTAAAATTCATAATCACCCAACTAGCACGATTTTGATATTATCACCTCCATATATCAAAACAATTATCAAGCATCAAACTTATCTTAGTATTCAACTCACTCAAAAGAAAGTTTCACATATCTTGAACACCAAGTATATTAACATTAAGCAAATTACCATGCTATTAACGACTCTCAAAATAATCTAAGTGAAGCATGAGAGATCAAGTTTATTTAAAACAAATCCACCACCGTGCTCAAAAAAATCTAAGTGAAGCACTAGAGCAAAAATCATCACGCTCAAAAGATATAAGTGAAGCACTATGAGAAAAACTATCAAGCTCAAAAGATATAAGTGAAGAACATAGAGTATTCTACAAATTTCAATTCATGTATGGCTCTCTCAAAAGGTGTGTACAGCAAAGATGATTGTGTTAAACTAACAAGCAACGACACAAATAATACAAGACGCTCCAAGTAAAACACATATCATGTTGGTGAATAAAAATATAGCTCCAAGTAAATTACCGATGGAAGTGGATTTAAAGAGGGGATGCCTTCCGGCATCCCCAAGCTTTGACTTTTGGTGTCCTTGATTATCTTGGGGTGCCATGGGCATCCCCAAGCTTAGTCTCGTGCCACTCCTTGTTCCATAATCCATCAAAAGAATTCACCCAAAACTTGAAAACTTCACAACACAAAACTCAACAGAAATCTCGTGAGCTCCGTTAGAGAAAGAAAACAAAAGACTACTTCAAGGTACTGTAATGAACTCATTCTTTATTTATATTGGTGTTAAACCTACGGTATTCCAACTTCTCTATGGTTTCTAAACTAATTTACTAGCCATAGATTCATCAAAATAAGCAAACAACACACGAAAAACAGAATCTGTCAAAAACAGAACAGTCTCTAGCAATCTGTAACTAACGCAAACTTCTGGAACTCTAAAACTTCTACCAAAATAGGAATTCCTGGACAATTTGTTTATTGATCATCAGAAAAAAGAATCAACCTAAAATCACTCTCCAGTAAAAAATGGCAGCTAATCTCGTGAGCGCTAAAGTTTCTGTTTTTCAGCAGAATCAAATCAACTATCATCGTAGGTTATCCTATAGGTCCTACTTGGCACAAACACTAATTAAAACATAAAACCACATCCAAACAGAAGGTAGATGGATTATTTATTCCTAAACAGAAGCAAAAACAAAAACACAAAATAAAATTGGGTTGCCTCCCAACAAGCGCTATCGTTTAACGCCCCTAGCTAGGCATAAAAGCAAAGATAGGTCTAGGTGTTGCCATCTTTGGTAGGCAATTCTTTAATGAGGCATCTACCTCCTTTAGAATTTTCTTTCTTTCTAGTAATTATCAAAGTTTTAGGCACAAGATCGAAAAATTCATTCGTAGCAAATGGTTCCTTAATGATAGTAAAAAGATCGGGATGAATACTTATAGATTTAAGATCCGCATTTTCCTTACTAGATGATTCACCCTTATTTTTAGGAGCATACATAAGCTTGGCAATTTTAGTGGGAGGACTATGAGTATTCTTTACGAAAGAAAAAGCGGTTCCCAAGTTGGTAATGATACCCTCAAGTTTATCGATTCAAGTGGAATCTAGATTTATTTTCTCATTAACCATGGGTTCCTTCTCCTTAATATTTTTCAAAGTCGTTCCTACCTTAGATCCATATTGAGTAATTTGATTATGTATCTTTTTATCTAGATTTTCAATGGATTCAATGGTAGCAACTTTATTTTCAATAATTTCAAGCCTTTGCATAACATGCTCCAAAGTTAATATAGTTCCATTAACCAAAAGAGGAGGTGAGCCAAACAAATCTATTAAAGCATTATAAGAATCAAAAGTATGGCTACCCAAGAAATTTCCTCCGGTAATGGTATCAAGGATATATCTATACCAAGGATTAGCACCTAGGTAAAAATTACGAAGAAGAACTGAAGTAGATTGCTTCCTGGTAGATCTATTTTGAGCATTGCAAATTCTATACCAAGCATCTTTTAGATTTTCTCCCTCCCTTTGCTTAAAATTTAGAACTTCATTCTTGGGAGATAACAGAGAAGATATGAGACTAGTCATGACGGCAAGCAAACTAACACACAAGCAAACAAAAGTACGAGGAAAAGGCAACGGAAAGAGAGGAGGAGATTGGGAAAGAGAGGGCGAATAAAACGTCAAGGGTAAAGTGGGGGAGAGGAAAACGAGAGGCAAATGGCAAATAATGCAATGCGAGAGATAGGGATTGTGATGGGTACTTGGTATGTTGACTTTTGCGTAAGCCTCCCCGGCAAAGGCGCCAGAAATCCTTCTTGCTACGTCTCGAGCTTGCGTTGGTTTTCCCCGAAGAGGAGAGGATGATGCAGCGCAGTAGCGTAAGTATTTCCCTCGGTTTTTTGAGAACCAAGGTATCAATCCAGTAGGAGGTCACGCGCAAGTCCCTCGTACCTGCACAAAACGATAGCTACTCGCAACCAACGCGATTAGGGGTTGTCAATCCCTTCACAATCACTTACGAGAGTGAGATCTGATAGAGATAATATTTTTGGTATTTTTGGTATAAAGATGCAAAGTAAAAAGTAAAAGCAAACCAAATAAATAAAATGATGGAGATTGATATGATGAGAATAGACCCGGGGGCCATAGGTTTCACTAGTGGCTTCTCTCAAGAGCATAAGTATTCTACGGTGGGTGAACAAATTATTGTTGAGCAATTGACAGAATTGAGCATAATTATGAGTATATCTAGGCAATGATCATGTATATAGGCATCACGTCCAAAACAAGTAGATCGAAACGATTCTGCATCTACTACTATAACTCCACTCATCGACCGCTATCCAGCATGCATCTAGAGTATTAAGTAAAAACAGAGTAATGCCGTAAGCAAGATGACATGATGTAGAGGGATAAATTCATGCAATATGATAAAAAAACCATCTTGTTATCCTCGATGGCAACAATACAATATGTTCCTTGCAACTCTTTACACATCGAGTAAGGACACCGCAAGATTGAACCCAAAGCCATGCACTTCTCCCAATGCAAGAACTACCAATCTAGTTGGCCAAACCAAATGGATAATTCGAAGAGACTTGCAAAGATAACTCAATCATACATAAAAGAATTCAGAGGAGAATCAAATATTTTCCATAGATAATACTGGATCATAAACCCGCAATTCATCGGTGTCAACAAACACACCGCAAAAAGAAGATTACATCGAATAGATCTCCACGAGAGAGGGGGAGAACATTGTATTGAGATCCAAAAAGAGAGAAGAAGCCATCTAGCTACTAGCTATGGACCCGAAGGTCTGAAGTAAACTACTCACACTTCATCGGAGGGACTATGGTGTTGATGTAGAAGCCTTCCGTGGTGGATGTCCTCCCGTGAGCTCCTAACAGGCCCCAAGATGGGATCTCGTGGATACAGAAGGTTGCGGCGGTGGAATTAGGTTTTTGGCTCCCGTTCTGATCTTTCGGGGATACGTAGGTATATATAGGAGGAAGGAGTACGTCGATGGAGCTCCGAGGGGCCCACGAGGTAGGGGGAGCGCCCAGGGGGGCGCCCTCCACCGTCGTGACCTCCTCGGAAGTATCTTGGAGTAGGGTCCAAGTCTCCTGGATCACATTCGGTTGGAAAATCACGATCCCGAAGGTTTCATTCCATTTGGACTCCGTTTGATATTCTATTTCTTCGAAATACTGAAAAAGGCAAAATACAACAATTCTGGGTGGGCCTCCGGTAATAGGTTAGTCCCAAAAATAATATAAAAGTGGAAAATAAAGCCCAATATAGTCCAAAACAGTATATAAAGTAGCATGGAGCAATCAAAAATTATAGATACGTTGGAGACGATCACGCCCCGAGCCCAATCTGAATTGGGTGAGGGGGCCGACCCCCCTTTCCTTCTTCTCTCCCTCCTCTTTCCTACCTCTCCTACTCCAACTTGGAAAGGGGGGAATCCTACTCCCGGTGGGAGTAGGACTCCCTATGGAACACCCAAGAGAGGGCCAGCCCTCCCCCTCCTCTACTCTATATATGGGGGAGGGGGCACCCCATGGACACACAAAAGTATCTATTGATCTCTCCCAGCCGTGTGCGATGCCCCCCTCCACCATATTCCACCTCGGTCATATCATTGCGTTGCTTAGGCGAAGCCATGCGTCGGTAGCAACATCATCACCGTCGTCACACCGTCATGCTGACGGAACTCTCCCGTGAAGCTCTGCCGGATCGGAGTTCATTTGACGTCATCGAGCTGAACGTGTGCTGAACTCGAAGGTGCCGTACGTTTGGTACTTAGATCGGTCGGATCGTGAAGATGTATGACTACATCAACCGCGTTGTGCAAACGCTTCCGCTTTTGGTCTACGAGGGTACGTGGACTCACTCTCCCTGCTCGTTGCTATGCATCACCATGATCTTGCGTGTGCGTAGGAATTTTTTTGAAGTTACTACGTTCCCCACCAGGGGAAAGGTTCTCCCTCTGGGCCTTAGCCTCCATGGTGATGATGGCCCCCTCCGGCTTCCTCCTCCATGGCCTCTTGTAATGATGGCCCCATCCGGCAGGGTGTCGGAGAGGGCCTAGATTGATTTTTCGTGGCTACAGAGGGTTACGGCGGCAGAACTTTTGATCTAGGGTTCTTTTGGGGTTTTTTTGGTATTTATAGAATTTTTGGCATCGGTCTCACGTCAAGGGTGTGCTTGAGGAGTCCACAAGCCGTGGGCGCTATCCCTGGGTGGCCTCCTCGGTTACTTCCTGGCCTAGCTTCGGTGCTTTGGGGGTCTCTTTTGGTCCATCAAAAAACACCGTGAATTTTCAGCCCATTCCAAGAACTTCTATTTCTGCACAAAAATGACACAACGGTAGTTCTGTTGAAAACAACACCAGTCCGGGTTACTTCTAATCAAATCATACCAAAACCATATAAAATTGTTGCAACCATGGCATGAATACTTCATAAATTATATATATGTTGGAGACGTATCAGCTACCACAGCCGCAACATCTGCCACCAGACTCTCGAGGTCGGAGACCTCGTCCTGATGCGCATCCTCTCTAGAGAGGGCCTCCACAAGATTTTGCCCATGTGGGCAGGCCCATTCAGGATCGCCCACGTCTCCAGGCCAGGCGCCACACGCCTAGAGACGGGGGATGGGGTCCCTGTGCAGAACGCCTGGAACATCCAACACCTCCACAAATTCTACCCGTGACATTCTCATGTAATAATGAGTGGGGCTGTACACGCCCCGGAGTCTCCCGGTGTGCCGCCCTCGGCCTCGCGGGAGCTCCCACCCACGCTCACGTGGAAGCCTCACACTACAAGAAATTTGTCAACTTGTGACCACCACTATTGGTCACTGAATGGTCACTGTTTTCAATTTGTGACCTTTTTGTGGCCAAAAACATAAGGTCAAAAGCTGGCCGTCGTTAACTAACTATAGCGACCTTTCTTCTCGAATGGTCGTAGACGTTTATGACGAAAAAAGGTCATAGATTTAACGACCAATTATTTTGGTCACTAGCAATCCGACCACACCATGTCAGATCCACCGTGGCAGAATTACGACGAAATGAAAAGGTCGTAAAATAGAATCAGCCCGGTCCATTTCAGCCATCTACATGGGCCAAGCCCAATAATTCAGCCCATTTAATTTTTACATGGGCCTAGCCCAACAATTCGGCCTTTTTAATGCATTTTTTTCCTATGTTTATTAGCTACATGGGTCTGGCCCAACAATTCAGCCTTTGATTTCTTTGCATGGCCCTTTTAACAGCAGGTTTTTTTTTGATCATGCATTTTTCTGGGCCATTTCTTTGCTGGGCCTCTCATGTTTTTCCCTCAAAAATAATTGTCCAATATATCTTGGGCCTAGCCCAGTTCTGAAAATATCGATCCAATCCAGAAAATAGTATGCCATTGACATAACAACACATCACACCACAAGCTATATTGGGCCTAGCCTAGTTCCGAAAATATTGATCCAATCCAAAAAATATTATGCCATTGACATTACAACACACCACACCACAAGCTATCTTGGGCCTAGCCTAGTTCTGATACATTTTCAAAGCAACATGCAATGTTATTATATTACAACCATTCATTCCAGCGATACTATTTGAGGTTGGCTGGCTGGCTGAGCTACTACTGACTGACTGCGGGCTAACTAGTTTTTACAAAAGGTGAATCAGAAACCTAACGCTACTGCATTTGCATGGCGCTGCTAAAATACTCCAAGTCTTTCTGGTACTTCACAGCAACTAAGTCCCGCTTAATCGAAAGATTTCTTCTCCAAGTCCCGCTTCTCCCTTAGCAAGCAATGATAGGCTGATGCAAAACATCTAAGCATTCAAAAGAGAACAAAAGGTATGTCACTAATAGAATACAGAGTAGTTTTAAAATAAAAAGTAAAGATACACCAGTATATTATCATTCTACTTATTATTATTATTAACCAGATCATTGTAATTATCCAGAATAACAATGACCTTGTTGTAGAACTTTAGATTTAACAGGAAACCATGCATATAACATTCTCATAACAGCAAAAACTATTTTGCAAATGATCAAGTACAACAACAGCAGCAGTTCAAGTTAACACAATAGATGGACAGTACAACAGCAGCAACACACAAGTCATATGCATTACAGGAAGTAAAACAGTTCAGGGACAGCAAACATGCATGCATACAGACAGTCAAACAGTTCAGGGAACAGCAAACTGTCCATCTATTGTGTTAACTTGTAAACAGTTCAGGGAACATGCATGCAATGGAAGTACGTACTAGTAGTTCAGGGAACTTGCAAACAGTTCAGGGAACATGCATGCAATGCAAACAGTTCAGGGAACTTGCAAACAGTTCAGGAAACATGCAAACAGTTCAGGGAATATTGTGTTAACTTGCAAACAGCAAACAATTCAAGGAACATGCATGCAATCGAAGGACGTACTAGTAGTTGTACAACACAATGCCAGGTTGGAGCAAATCATGCTTAAGCAAACAATGGCAACAGCATGGCATAATCAAATTATAATGTGAGAAAACAACTGGATATGATTCACACTTGATCACAGCAAAGAATGTGCTAGTAGTGTGCACTCACAAAAGAATGAATGAATCGACATTGATTTGCTGCACTTCACCATCCAAGGGGAGTGATGTCTACTACACAACCTTCTTCTTGTAGACGTTGTTGGGCTTGCAAGTGTACAGGTTTGTAGGACAGTAGCAAATTTCCCTCAAGTGGATGACCTAAGGTTTATCAACCAGTAGGAGGCGTAGGATGAAGATGGTCTCTCTCAAACAACCCTGCAACCAAATACCAAAAAGTCTCTTGTGTCCCCAACACACCCAATACAATGGTAAATTGTATAGGTGCACTAGTTCGGCGAAGAGATGGTGATACAAGTGCAAAATAGATAGTAGATATAGGTTTTTGTAATCTGAAAATATAAAAACAACAAGGTAGCGAGCAGTAAAAGTGAGCGTAAACGGTATTGCAATGATAGGAAACAAGGCCTAGGGTTCATAATTTCACTAGTGTAAGTTCTCTCAACAATAATAACATAGATAGAACATATGACACCTCAACATGCAACAAAGAGTCACTCCAAAGACACTAATAGCGGAGAACAAACGTAGAGATTATGGTCGGGTACGAAACCACCACAAAGCTATTCTTCCGGATCGATCTATAAAAGAGTTCCTACTAGAATAACACCTTAAGATACAAATCAACCAAAACCCTAATGTCACCTAGATACTCCATTGTCACCTCAAGTATCCGTGGGCATGATTATACGATATGCATCACTCAATCTCAGATTCATCCAACCAACATAAAAGTACTTCAAAGAGTGCCCCAAAGTTTCTACCGGAGAGTCAAGAACGTGTGCCAACCCCTATGCATAGGTTCCCAAGTGTCACGAAACCCGCAAGTTGATCACCAAAACATACATCAAGTGGATCAATAGAATAACCCATTGTCACCACGGTTATCCCACGCAAGACATACATCAAGTGTTCATAAAAGACTCAATCCAATAAGATAACTTCAAAGGGAAACTCAATTCATCACAAGAGAGTAGAGGGGAGAAACATCATAAGATCCAACTACAATAGCAAAGCTCGAATACATCAAGATCGTGCCATAGATGGAACATGAGAGAGAGAGAGATCAAACACATAGCTATTGGTACATACCCTCATTTCGAGGGTGAACTACTCCTCCTCATCATGGATAGCGCCGGATGATGAAGATGGCTCGGTGATGGGATCCTCCGCAGGTGCGAACGGGTCCCAATTGATTTTGGTGGCTACAGGGCTTGCGCGCGTAACTCCCGATCTATTTTCTGCTCGGAAGTTTTAGGGCACGAGGTATATATGGGTGAAAGGGGCACGTCGGTGGACCTCCGGGGCTCACGAGGTAGGGGCGCGCCTGGGGGGGCGCCCTCCACCTCGTGGGCAGCCCGGGATCTGGCGGCACTCCAAGCCCATCTGGTTGGTTTCCTTCCAAAATTAACTTCTCCAGTTGATTTTGTTCCGTTTTGACTCCGTCTGATATTCCTTTTCCTCGAAACACTGAAATAGGCATAAAACAGCAAATCTGGGCTGGGCCTCCGGTTAATAGGTTAGTCCCAAAATAATATAAAAGTGGATAATAAAGCCCAATATTGCCCAAAATAGTACATAAAGTAGCATGGAGCAATCAAAAATTATAGATACGTTGGAGACGTATCAGGGAGCAGACTTCTTCAAGGCATCAATCATATGTAGTATATGTGAAAAAGGGTGTTACAAGATCAAAATCGCCATACCAAAAACAAATACTGCAAGCATTGCTAGAAGGAGCTTTGCAACTAACCCTGAAAATGCCCCTAGCAAGCTTTGCTAGGAGGCCCATGCCTCTCCGCTGGCCTTGTTGACGAGTGCCATGGCAGGGTAGCCTTCCTCAACCTTGACCCTTGTGTCGTACTTCATGTCCAGTGCTGCATCATATGTGTATATTCAAATCAATCAACCACTTGATCAGAGAAGAAATAATACGTACATAAAAAGTCGCTTGAGCAAAAGCCAAACAGGATTATTGCTTTTCCCCAATTAGAAAAGGACAAGGCAGAAACGCAAGTTTTCAGATTCCAATGGCAAGTTCACTATACTATTTTGGATCAGGATCATGGAAGCATGTGACTGATCTTCGATCGATCTTGGGTGTATGTGTGTGTACCTACGTGTCGTCGTCGCGATCGGTGCGGACAGGGCAGACCTTGCCGTCCCTGGCAGCGAGGCTGAATCTTTCATCCCCGGCCTTGCAGAGGATCCTGTACGTCAGTTGACTGGCGTACATAGACAGACAGGATTAGTTGAGGATGAATAGGCAACTGGCATTTACACTCGAATGGTTTACAGGGTATAGATACAATAAGGATGCTAACCACGAATAAGAACTAATGCAATGACTTAGTTGAGGACAATGGATACAGATCTCCCAGATTCACCAAAAAAAAGATAGAGCAAAGAATGAAAAAAGTAACAGGTATTTAGCGAATAGCAGTCTCAAGGTGTTCTTGTGACATGTGGTTGCCGAATATGGAGACGTAATATACTCACGGATATTAAGATTAATAATCTACAGCAGGAAGTGTTTTTTCAGCATGACAGTTGCTTAGTTATTCATGAACTCATAAGTGTTTATTACCAACTCTCCTCAGACTAAATTTACATTGAACAAGAAAGGAATCAGTATCATATCACCAACTCTGCTACAGTTACAGTGCCCTCCACATGTTTATTGTTAAACACCATCAATGAGACTAGAAGTGCGGCACTGGCAACTCATGAAACTTCTTGAACAGTAGTAGTACATAGTAACATGCTAGTGTTGTCCAAGCAGACTGAGTTACATGCATAAAACTACAATTCATCCACCCTGAGCAGTCATGATAAACACATGCCAAATCTAAATCCATAACCAACTGCAGCTTCTTCTTTTATAGTCTACAACAACATAGTTCAGTAGGAAATCAGAATAAAATTGGACAGCACCGCCCACCCGATTGAGCGAGCCACATGAATTGTTGCTTGAGTTGACTCGATAAAGCGATAGTACGATGAAGGAATAAGCTATAGTCCGGGTCAATCAGATGCAATCATCTTTGACTCCAGTTCTTAATAGTATTCTGGAGTACATTGCTTGATGTAATAATCCAGTTCAATTCAATTTCAAGTTTCAATTTCAGCAGCGTAATAATTACTTATAACTTGCTTGTCTTTAACTGATAGAAATACATTTACACTTTGAAATAGAGAGAACCTGAAATGGACTAGGTTAAAATCCCACTGTGGTCACTATCCACAACATTATTTCAGCTAAAATGGACTCATCATCACGTCAATTCACTATTGTTTCCTTCCGCTTTTTTATACTAATGCGCCTCAAAATTCCTTGATTCTCATACCAGGAATACAATCAACTAACAGCTCAGAGCCAAGAAACAGCACTTGGGTGCAACGACAACACACCAGAAACTGCCATCATCAAACACTAATAAAAAACATTAGATGATCCCAAAGTGAGTGACAAAATCTCAATATGACATCATCACTCATTTGGACTGCAAGCCCAATGCAATGCATACAATGCAAGTTTAAAAAGAAATCAATCATCTAAACACGGTACCTGGGTCGCACGACATTTCCTCTCAAAACCAGGACTCTCTTCTACACATGAAATGATGTTCCTTTCTAATGTGTGTGGATTTCAATATAAAGAGTGGAAACAAATACTAATAATTCAACAAGTTAAACTAGAAAAAAAATTAGTCCTTGTCTTGGCAAAATGGACATATACTCTTTACAAAGTCAATGGCTAATGCTAATCCAACTCTACCTCAACATCCACACTTCACAGAGCTGCATCCAGCTTAAAGCCTAAATAGTTATACAATGGGGGCCTGAAACAGAAAGCCTGACAGCTACATTTTGATAATTTCTTAACTTCAGATGCCAATCCCTTTTGCTGGATGTTTATATACAAGGACAACACAACGGTACTACACATAGCAACTATAGGCGACATTAAACATCACTTAGAAGAGATGCCCCAAATTACTAACCATTATAGCTTTCAAACTATAAGAAGCAAAACAGGGACATCTCATCAATATTAAATAGGGACATCTTTTAAACTCACGCTTTCAAACTATAAATATAGCAGTGCATAGTACAGAGCAAAATAGGGACATCTCATCGCCAGCAACATGAATAATTCAGGGCCTACTATGCAACACAAGGACATTTCCATGACACATAAGAAGCTGAACATAACACAGCGCATATGCTGAACTCATAAGCATGTCAGGTCCGCTTGCGGCCTAAACAGGTACCTGCAGGAGGCAGGGAGGAGGGAGCGGGTATGCAGACGGGACCTGGAGGGTCGTGTAGTCGTGGGCGAGCTTGTAGTCCTTGTAAGGAAGTAGCCACCACTGTCAGCCGCCCTGACCCGGCCTAGATGCTATCGAGCGTGTTCTTGCGGCCACTGCACCACCCACATCCTGAAAAACCAGACACACAACAAAAACATCAGATCTGAGTCATATATGCTGCGGATAACCATGAGAAGAAAATGGAGTGGATCTCGCGGTCGGGCGGGGCGGCGCTGACGAACGCCGCGAAGCGGGCGGCGGAGGTCGGGTCGAGGCGGGCGGCGGGCGACGACGGCGGGGGCGGCGGGCGCCGAGGCTGGCGCTGGCCACGGCGCGACGGGATCTGGGCCCGCTGGCTCGCTGCGGGTTGCGGGCGGGCTGGCGGCGGGGGAGCCGGCGGTGCCCACGTGGCGTGATGCCACTGGCTCCGGGCGGCGGCGGGCTGACGTGTCGCCCCGGGATTGGTCCGGGCGACGTGGTCGGCGGACATGTCCGGCGCGGGCGGACACGTCCGGCGGCGGAGAGGGAAGTTGCTAGGGTTTGGACTGCGGGATTGATCCGCGAATTTCGGGGGAGGGGTGTTTATATAGGTAGAGGGAGCTAGGAGACTCCAAATGAGGTGCGGTTTTCGTCCACGCGATCGTGATCGAACGACCAAGAGCATGGAGGGGAGTTAGATGGGTTTTGCGCCACTTTGGAAGGGGTGTTGGGCTGCAACAAAAGAGGCCTTTACGGTTACCCGGTTAACCGTTGGAGTATCAAACGACCTCCAAATGGCACGAAACTTGACAGGCGGTCCACCGGTGCTATACCAAGGCCGCTTGGCAAACCTCGGGCCATTCCGAGAAAGTTTAACACCCACTCACAACAGGAGACAAAAGGGGGACGCCGGGGAACATAGGAGTGCCGGATTGCAAAACGGACAACGGGGAAAATGCTTAGATGCATGAGACGAACATGTATGCAAAATGAGATGCACATGATGACATGTTATGAAATGCAGATGATGACATGGCAAAGTGCAACACGCAAGCAAATGACATGGCAACGACGGCGAATAACTGGCAGACACCTGGCGCAACGAATCCGGGGCGTTACAACCCTAGAGCCACGGGGAAGGCTGCGGGTGAGTTGCTGTGGGAGGAAGAAGGGGGACGGGTGGCCTAAGGGAGAATGACCGCCGGGCGTCGAGGGAACGGAGCAGGGGAGCGGGTGGATCTGGCCGCCGCCATGGCCATGGCCATGCCAAGCGGCTAGGTCTAGGTCATGAGCAAGGAGGGAGCGCGGATCCGACCGCGGCCGTGGGAGAGAAGGGAAGGGGAGGGGTTGCCGGCGGCCGGGGTTGGGGGAGAGGACGGAGGACGGTGGCGGCGGCGGCTGGGTGGTTGGGGATCGAGAGGGTTGGGGTGGCGGCTGTGGGACGACAAGGGGAGAGTGGATCGGGGGAAAGGAGTGGATTGGGGAAGCTAGGGTTTGGTTGAGAGGGTGAGGGGGTGAAGCCGGCTGTTGGATCCATAAGCATCCGACGGTGGTTAATACATGATCCGCGTGATATGCCCATGGACCAATCAGAGCGCACCAAACAATTTGACGATTTTTTGACCATATAAATTGGTCATGATTAATTACATACAAATTTTTCGTTCCATTTTTCAATGCTCAAAATGAGTTTTTTTTGAAAGACCTATCTAATATTTGTTCAAATGATGTCATATTGTGCACAAGTTTCATCTTAGATTGGCAAATAACATTGACAAAGGGAGTTTTTATTTCTTTTGCATGAAAAAACAATTTTCCATTTGTTGAGTGTCCAAAATAAGTTTTTTTGTGAAGGACCTACCATATATTTGTTGCAAAATTGTACCAAATCAATTTTCTAAAATATTAGGACATATTTAATGCACAATTGACCAAATGGTTGGGTGTCAAAAGTTTTGATCCACCTCTGGTGAAAAAGACAAATTTTTGCCGATTCAGTTGGAAGTGGGTCAAATTTGAAATGTAGCTACCTCGTAGTTTGCTCTTTATTTTTTCTAAAAATCATTTCTAGGTACATAAGTGTCGTGGATTTGTCACGGCAGATGTCCTGGCCAAAGGACTTAGTCGTGGAGCCATCGCCACGGGTTTACTTGAAGGGGTTAAAGCGGACACAAAGACACGAGGGTTTTATACTAGTTCGGCCCCTTCGATGAAGGTAAAAGCCTACGTCTAGTTGTGATGGAATTGATGTGGTCTCGATGGCTAGGGAGCAAACAAGCTTTGCCTAGGCTCGAGTTGTGTTTTGTCTGTCTTTGAACCGTCACCGGGTTGCCCCCTTATATACACGGGTGACACCCGTCAGTTCATAGAGTCCCAACCGGTTCATACTCGTATCCCGGTTGGTATCTCTCTATTCCTAACTTACAACACAAGTTATACATCAGGCCGGTTTACAGCTACAATTTCTAAACCGACTACAGGCCTTGGGCCTTTCTCTGCCTATACCACTAATGAAGTTAACCGGCCCAGGCTGGCCGGTTTACACCTAGTGGTAATATCCCCAACATTAGGCCCCAGATTGATTTGAACCGGTTCATGTCAATCCTTCACAAAACTTGTATCTTGAACATCTTCTAGTGATTAGTAAACCGCCGTGTCGTCACCACTTCTGGTTACTATAAACCGGCATGACGTCATCCTGTAATTTTATCATTTATAATGCCTTCTTTAAACGGCAGTTCCTGGATCCACGCGCTTGACCTAGCCTGGTCACCTTATAAATAGGACCGAAGGGTCATTTCTTTCTTTTCCCTTCGTCCTCTCTTCTTCGTCTTCCTCGCGCCGCTTGTCTTGGAGCTCCGCCACCGCCGCCGACTTCCGCCTCGTCCTAGGTCGCTGATCAACTGATCGTATTGCGAGCATTGCGGCCTCTTTCCGCGTCTTCTCCGTTCCCGGTAAGCTTCTTCCCCTTCTTGACCTAGATCTGTTCTTTAGGGTTCCAGTTCTGTGCTGTGTTCTTCGCACGTTCATATCTGTCCTTCTGATTTTGAATGAATCCATGAACCTACGCTGTATTTGAATAGTGATCCCTGCGCATCCGCTGTAGTCTCTTATCTAAGCCCATAGATCTTTCGCATATATCTGCTCCATAGTTCACTTCTGTTTCTGCTTTACTTCTCGAAACTTTTTCTGTTTTCTGTAAACGTCGCGTTTGATCCGCAGCCGTAATATGATCTTGCGAAACTTGTTTCTGCATACTTAGTTATCCACAGCTTCAAATCACTTCCAATGCTTAAGTCAGGCGGTTTAACTTACTAGAAAATAACCGCTAAACCGAGGTATATATCATTAGTCCCCTTGTTGAACCGCCAGAATTCACATGACATAGCATCACAGGAAACCGGTTTATAAATGTTGCCTCTGGTTTATCGTAGTTTGGACCAGTACCTTGTACCAAGCATGCTTCTGAACCGGATCCACAATTTCTTTTAGATCTTACCATGGCCAAGCAAGTGTATGAATGCAACTGGGTTCCTTGGCACAATGAATCACGGTGGATGATCTAGTCTAGATTGGCGCTTTAGATGATAAAGATACAATCCACTGGAGGGTCCCTGGAGATGAATGCCCTCCTACACCTCAGGAAGGAGAAGTTGTGGTCTTCGCAGATCACCTGGCCCGGGGCTTCAAACCATCCGGTTCTAAATTTTACCAGGACGTGTTAGCCAATTTTCAGCTCCGTCCCCAGGACATTGGCCCCAACTCCGTCACCAATTTATGCCACTTTCAAGTACTATCTGAAGTATATCTTCAAGAGGAACCTTCTGTTGAATTGTTTAGAGACCTCTTCCATCTAAACCGTCGCACTGAATTTACTGACGGCCCCAATACTGAATTGGGTGGCATGGCTATTCAAAAGAGGAAGGAGATCACCTATCCCCACGTCAAACTCCATACTCACCCCAAGGAGTGGAATGCGACTTGGTTTTATTGCAAAGATACTTCTCCTGAGGATGAAAATCCCTTACCTGGCTTTCGTCCAGAGCGGCTGAGCAACACCCATCTGTTTCCACAAAGATTGAGCGCCAAAGATAAAAGCAAATATGCCCCGCAACTGTCCAAGCTCCGAGCTTTTATGGCTAACGGTTTAACGGGAATAGACCTTGCACGCTGCTGGTTATCATGGGGCATACTGCCTCTGAGCCGGCGCTCCGGTTTGATGTGCCAGTATACTGATAGTGTCGACGACCCACTCCGACACACCAAACTCCAACTCTCTGATGATGAAGTTCTGACTCGGTAAAGAAGATTTGAATGAGCCGAGCATCTACGTGCTCAAACCGGTCTACCTCCTTACTGCACCACCAACAAACCGCCTGCGGTAAGTTTCTAGTTGTTCCATCATTAAACCTGTTACTGCTTCATGTGTCTTAACATTTAATTATTTCTGATCTAGGGTGATAATCCGTTTTGGAGCAAGAAACTTTCACAAGATAAAGCGGAGAAAGCAGGGCGGCCAACCCGGCCCAAGACCAAAGTTGTCAAGAAACCAGCTCATAAGAGAAAGACCACTGCTTCATCTGACCCAGCCATTGACGATGATGTGGGTAATCCGGATCTTGAGGTAGAACTTGATTCTCTTGGCTTGCTTTTTACACGCCTTATTGATGATGATGCTTGTCAGGACGACACTGAGGCCAGCAATGCAGGATTCGCTGAGGTAACTATTCTCTCTTCCGATTCGGCAAATTTGCCTTTGCCAAAATTTCGCCAGGCAAACCGGAAAGTTAATTTTTCTCACCCTCTTGCTTATTTGGATCCCAAATTTCTTATGAAGATGCAGCAACATGAAGCTCGCCGCACAACCCGGCATAGTGGTCAGGTAGTTACCTCTGCCGGTTTACCAAACAGCCCGGTTCGAAAGCGCTGCTCCGAGGTCTCCGACCTTTTTATTGCTTTAAATTCTAAAGCGGGTTTCTTCCGTCAACCTCTTAATCCGTCCGACTCCGATTATCAGGTTACTTCCCATTCATCCTCTGGTGAATCATCGGCCACTCAGTTACCACCATTGAAGATAGCCGCCGGGTAAGCCAAACCGACCATATGCTTCTAATATATTGTGTAATGGTTTATACTTTTCCCTGACTCTTTGTCTCTTAGAACCAAACCGAAACCCAGCAAGAAGGCCCGTTTGGATAAAACGGCTGAAGAAGATGCCGCCTCAGATCATGAGAGAGCTCCAGATCTTGAAAATTTTGCCTCTAAAGACATTCCCAATGATCCTCCGCTACAAGATGCTGTTATTCCCGAAGAGAGGCCTGTTAACACTTCAATCTCTGCCGATCCACCTGCCAGCACCGTCCGGTTTGATAAATCCCACAGTCCTGCTGACAAAACGGCCGTGCCCACACAATCCGTCGAGTCCAAAGATGATGATGTTGTGATTACTGGTATGGGCCGTTCTGAACCGGGGAATCCTGCAACTTTAACCGAGCACATCTTGTAAAAGAAGATTTTTCCGCTTTGAATAAAGGAAAATGGGATGTTGAACTGGAGACATATGCTGCTCTGAGCGCCCAAGACCTTCATTCTGGCTATTTAAATCGGCTTTATACTAGCCGTGACTATGAAGCTGGCCTGGTCAAGTTAAAGAGGGACAAGTTTGAGGTAACCCACTCCTTTATTTACTGCCATTCTATCAGCCCTTCTAGCCCCCAAGGGCCGGTTTGTAATCTTGATCAAACCGGGACTTGAATATATTCTTTAACAATTTTGAAATCCACCCGCGTAGCCCCCAAGGGCCGGTTTATCTTGACATGTTTAAACCGGGGCTTCAATAAAAACTGTCCTTGGAAACATACGTAGAGCAAATAGCCATTAGCCCCCAAGTGCCAAGTTGAATACTTGTATTGAGCTTGGGACTTTGCCATCTAGTAGTATAAAAATCGAAGGTGCATTAGCCCCCAAGTGTCAAGCATATAACTTTGTTGTGTGGTTGAGACTTTGACTTTGTTGAACTGCTTGCTGAAAATCTTGTCTATATGCAGGTGAGGTGAAAATCAAGGAGGACGGATTGCCGATTTACAAGAGGCGTTGAAAACCCAGCAGTGAAACAGAGAAGGCCAAGAAAGAATTAACCGGTGCTTTGAGCGCCATGAACAAGCTGAAGGAAGGCTTCAAGAAAGAACAGCCGATCGGGCCCCGAGAAGGCCAATTTAATCAAACGAGCGAAAATCTGAAGCTGCCCTTAAACCGTGGTAGACGATCGCGACCGTAGAAGCGGCAAGTACACTCCATGACCGCGGCAATCTTTGGTAAGCTCCTTTGAACAGTTGTGATGTTTTGAACCTCTTTGTAGTATAAACCGGTTTGAAACTAACTCTTTATTGTTGTAGGCACACGCATTGGGCACTTAGGAAACGATGTGCGGAAGAAACTGAAGGCTGTCTGCACCTTAGTAGAACAGCTATATACCGGAGCCCAGCGTATCATCACCATAGCCTCGCATAATAACCCGGCACCTTCCTTAATCCAAGATACTCTGAACAGGTTGTCCATGCTTCCTGCCCGGATTGAGGAGGTGAAAAATCTGCTGCCCGAACCGGAGCTATTAATGCTTTGATCCGAGCCAAGGCATGGGTACCAGATTTTGACCCTGTGGAAGCAGCGCAAGGCTACCCCAGTGTGAAGGAAGATGGTTCTGATTTTAATGAAGAGGATTTACGGGCAATAAACCGTGCAGTGCGCCCTCTGGCTTGTCAGCTGGCCGAAGAAGAAGATTTGGAGCATTATCAAGCACAATACAATGACCAGAACAAGCGAGTGCCTGCCCCAACTTTTGAAGCGGAAAATCTGATCCCTCCAATCCGTAAGCATACTTACGCTCCTAATATTGAACCGTCTTCCTTGATCCATGAAGAGGCTGTTTTCCAAGCGTTAATGGGAATCGACTGGACCACTGTTAATTTCCAGCCAATGGGTAGAGACGAGGAGGCTGAAGCGGCGGAGGATGAAGAGCAGGCTTGAACCGGAGGCCGGTTTAAATAGCTGTCGTTGACGGCTGTCTCAAAAGAACAATGATCTTACTTGGGCACCGTGTTGCCTTGTAATAGCTTAGTTAATACTTTTATCTTGAATATGCCTTCGTGCATAAGTACTGAAGCTTTTGCTCGATTCGTACTTCCTTCAATCAGAAAAAATTTGAACTTCGGTGGCGGTTATACCGCCAGCCGGTTTATGATGTTGAATATATGTATTAGTAATACAACAAATATGTGACACAAATACCTGCCATGTTTGGGCATGAAACTGGCGTAGCCAAGCTTAAAGCGGAGGCCTTTAGAAACCATTACCGTCGGTAACGCGGGGAGAGAACAACTCCCATATAAACCGTGCTAAATCAGCACAAGCCACCTTGTTATTCAATGATGATAACAAGAAAAGGTAAACCGGGCAGATAACCTCCGGTGTAAGATGTAACCGTGTTCTGTCAATTTGTAATTGACAGTTGAACCGGATGAAAACGTTGTCGGTTTAAAAAACGCAACAAAAAATCGAATACCAATTATGAAAAAATATGGAAACAGAGGCAACAACTTTTTGCAAAAGAAAAGCTTTACTGAGCTGGTCAGATGGCATTACCATGGTCAGACGCAACCAAGCTCCCGGCGTAGCGATGGTGCCGATCGGCCAGTCCCCAAAAGACTCGTGGCATTACGCCGCCAAGTCGCATGACATTGGTTCGGGTTCGACCAAGCCCACAATGACTCTAAGGCACAGTAGGTCGACCAAGAGGCGTGACGGTTCAGACGTGACCGTGTCCCCAAGTGATCTGGTGGCTTTTCGCCTATCAAGAGGTGTTGCATTGGTTCGACACGACCAAGCCCCCAAGTGATATATAAAACAAATGTCAAGGGGTAAACCGGAGGCTGTTTTAAAAACAGAATCACTCCATGTAACCACGCATGATGAGAAAGACAGAGACCCCGCTTTAGCTGAGGCTCCGGTTTTATTATATCGAAGATAATATATATATTGTCATGATATGTACATAAATAGAGCCAATGGCTCAAGTGTAGTAAGGCCGAAGATTAGCTATGTTCCACGGCCTGTTGGTCTCCTCCTCTGATGTGCGTGAGTCTTGACGTTCTCGAACATCAATCAGATAGTATGATCCGTTGTGTAATTCTTGCTGACCACAAAAGGTCCTTCCCAAGGCGGGGATAGCTTGTGCATATCTCATGCGGTCTTGGATGAGCGAAGCACCAAATCTCCTTCTTGAAAGGTTCGGTTTTAACCCGCGATCGTGATAACGACGAAGATCTTTGTCGGTAAATCGCCGAACGAGCAGCTGCCATATCACGCTCCTCATCCAATAGGTCCAAAGCGTCTTGCCGTGCCGTCTCGTTGTCCGCTTCAACATAAGCAGCCACACGAGGCGAATCGTGCCGGATATCGCTGGGGAGAACTACCTCTGCTCCATAGACCATGAAGAACGGTGTATATCCAGTGGACCGGTTTGGCATAGTGTTGATACTCCAAAGCACCGATGGTAGCTCTTCAACCCAGCACCCTAGTGTTCTCTGTAACGGGACCATAAGCCGGGGTTTGATGCCTCGTAAGATCTCTTGATTAGCCCGTTCTGCTTGTCCGTTGGACTGGGGGTGAGCCACTGACGACACGTCAAGCCGGATGTGCTCACGTTCACAGAACTCTTTCATAGCACCCTTGGATAAATTAGTACCATTGTCAGTAATGATACTGTGTGGAAAGCCAAACCGGAAGATCACCTTTTTGATGAACTGCACCGCTGTTGCTGCATCACACTTGCTGACAGGCTCTTCAACCCACTTGGTAAATTTGTCTATTGCCACCAAAAGGTGGGTCTTCTTATCCTTGGATCGTTTAAAGGGTCCAACCATATCCAGCCCCCAAGTTGCAAACGGCCACGTTATTGGGATCATCCTCAACTCTTGTGCCGGTACATGAGCACGCCTTGAAAATTTCTGACATCCATCACACCGTTTAACCAAGTCCTCCGCATCAGCGTGTGCTGTTAACCAATAAAATCCATGACGAAACGCCTTTGCCACCAGAGACTTTGAACCGGCGTGATGTCCACAATCCCCTTCATGGATTTCTCTTAAGATTTCACAGCCTTCCTCAGGAGAAACACAACGTTGAAATGCCCCGATACCTTCGCAATGATGCAACTCACCATTAAGAATCGTCATAGACTTGGGCGCGGATTATCGTGCGGCGTAATCTCATCTTCTGGCAATTTCCCTCGAGTCATATACGCAAGGAAAGGAACCGTCCAATCCGGAATAGCATGTAGTGCTGCCACCAATTGGGCCTCCGGATCAGGAATAGCCAAATCCGCTTCACACAGGAGCCGGGTGACGGGTTGTGCAATCGTCCAAAAAGACATTAGGCGGGACGGTTTACGTTGAGAACCCAACCGCTTAAAGCGCCCGCCGCTTCATTCTTCCAGCGATCCACATGATCCACTTGATAACCCTTGAAGCAACCCGCAATATTATCCACTTCCCGACGATATGCGGTCATAAGCGGGTCCTTAGAATCCCAAGTGCCAGACACTTGCTGAGCCACCAGGTCCGAGTCACCAAAGCACTTAACCCGGCTTAAGTTCATCTCTTTAGCCATCCGGAGACCATGGAGCAAGGCTTCGTACTCAGCTGCATTATAAGTACAAGGGAACATTAAGCGGAGAACATAACAAAACTTATCACCTCGCGGGGAAGTTAAAGCGACTCGACCCCGAGCCTTCAACCGCTGGATCCATCAAAATGAATAGTCCAATACGTGTGATCCGGCTTCTCCTCCGGTGCTTGTAACTCCGTCAATCATTAATGAAATCAACAAGTGCTTGAGACTTCACGCTGTCCGTGGTATATACTTTAGTCCATGCGCCCAAGCTCTATGGCCCATTTGGCAATCCGACGATCGCCTCCGGTTACGTATGATATCACCCAAAGGAGCTGAGCCGACCCTTTGTGATAGGGTGCCTTGGAAATCTGCTTCAATTTCCGATCGCCATGAAAACACCATAGACTAGCTTCTGCCAATGCGGATACCTTTGCTTGGACTCAATAAGCACCTCACTGATATAATAAACCGGCCGCTGAACCGGATATTCCTTGCCTGCCTCCTTGCGTTCCACCACAATAGCCACGCTAACTGCTCGAGCATTGGCTGCAACATATAACAACAGCGGCTCCTTGTCAACCGGAGCCGCAAGAACAGGTGGATTGGCCAATTGCCGCTTTAAGTCCTCAAATGCTTCATCAGCAGCCGGACTCCAGACGAAATTATCTGTCTTCCTCAGCATCTGGTACAAAGGGATGGCCTTTTCTGCGAGGCGGCTGATAAACCGGCTCAGCGCAGCGATCCTGCCCGCCAAACGCTGAACATCATTGATACACTTCGGTTTAGCCAAGGAAGTAATAGCTTTAATTTTCTCCGGATTAGCCTCAATTCCTCTATTAGATACCAGGAACCCCAATAACTTGCCTGCCGGAACACCAAAAACGCACTTGGCCGGATTAAGCATCATCTTGTAAATGCGCAAGTTGTCAAAGGTTTCCTTCAAATCATCCACCAGTGTCTCCTTTTGTCTTGATTTTACTACAATGTCATCCACATAAGCATGCACATTGCGGCCGATCGTGTATGCGAGCAATTCTGACACACACACCGATAAGTAGCACAGGCGCTCTTGAGCCCGAAAGGCATAGATACATAGCAGAAGGCTCCAAAGGGAGTTATAAACGCTGTTTTCTCCTGGTCCTTAACCGCCATTTTGATCTGATGATATCCAGAGTATGCATCCAAAAAACTTAAACGCTCACAGCCTGCTGTGGCATCAATAATCTGATCAATGCGGGGGAGGGCAAAAGGATCCGTTGGACAGGCCTTGTTAAGATCTGTGTAATCCACACACATACGCCAAGTGCCGTTTTTCTTAAGGACCAGCACCGGATTAGCAAGCCACTCCGGAAGAAACACTTCAATGATAAAGCCAGCTGCCAAAAGCTCGCCACTTCCTCTCAATGGCTTTGCGCCTTTCTTCGTTAAATGGCGGAGGAACTGTTTCACGGTTTATACTTAGGATCCACATTAAGTGTGTGCTCGCGAGTTCCTCGATACACTGGCATGTCGATGGCTTCCATGCAAAGATGTCCCGATTCTCACGGATGAACTTCGATGGCGCGCTTTCCTATTTGGGATCCGGTTGGTCTTGACCGTGAACTTCTTGGGCGAATCGCAGCACGAAGTCAACAAGTTTGGTCTCATTGCCGATTTAAACTTCAGATCCGATTCATGCTCTGTAGTTGGTTTCTTTAAAGGGTCATATCTGCCGGATCAACATTGTCCTTATAGAACTTCAACTCCTCCGTAGCACAGACCGCCTCTGCATAAGCTGCGTCACCTTCCTCACATTCCAGCGACCGGCGGCTTCCATGCACCGTTATCGTTCCTTGTAACCCGGCATTTTGAGCTGCAAGTAGATATAACAAGGTCGTGCCATGAACTTAGCATAAGCGGCCGCCCAAACAAGGCGTGATATGGACTCGGATCTTTACTACTTCAAAGGTTAGTTTTTGGACCGGGAATCATGCTCGTCTCCAAAAGCCACATCGGGGCTATCTTACCAACAGGATATGCAGATTTGCTCGGTACTACACCGTGGAACTTTGTATTGGACGATGCGAGATCCTTGTCTGTTAGACCCATGCGGCGGAAAGTTTCATAATATAGTATGTTAATACTGCTTCCTCCGTCTATAAGTACCTTGGTGAACTTATAACCCCCCACCTGAGGGTCTACTACCAACGCTAGCTGGCCCGGATTATCAACCCGGGGAGGATGGTCCTCTCTGCTCCATACGATAGGCTGCTCTGACCAGCGTAAATAACGCGGCAGGGCCGGTTCAACAGAGTTTACCGCGCCCTTGTGAAGTTTCCGGTCGCGCTTATCCAAGCTAGTCGTGAAAACATGATATTGCCCATTGTTCAACCGCTTTGGTTGGCTCTGGTAACCCATTGCTTTGTTCTGCTTGCTGGCCGTTCGATTATTCGATTATTGTGACCGCCATACGATTAAGACTGAACCGAAGCTCCATCGTGACCGGTCCGTGGAAACGGATCTGAACCGCCACGACCTCGGTCGTGCGAAAGGCATTAGAATTTTTGAACTCCTGCATAATCTAACAATCTTTCCAGAGATGGGTAGCTGGCGACTCCTTCGTCCCGTGCTTGGGGCAAGGCTGATTCAACAAGTAGTTCAAATGGCTCGCATTAGGATTGGGACCCCCATTACGATTCGCTTTGCCTCTGCGACGCTGCCCCCTATCCTGTGCATTAGTATTGGCCACGAAATCCATGTTGCCTTCCGCTTTGCGTTTGCCTCCGTTTCCATGACCCGTCGGTTTGTACTGTTGCCCCTTGGAGTTGCCATTCTTCTTTCCCTTCCCTGCTTCATCATCATCAGCCTCGGGATCCTTGGTATTGTCTGAATCAGCATACTTCACCAATGCGGCCATGAGGGTTCCCATGTCATTACAGAACCGCTTCATGCGCCCCAATTTCAATTTTAAAGGCTCAAACCGGCAGTTGCCTTCTAGGGTTAAGATTGCAGAGTCAGCGTTGATCCTGTCAGAGGAGTGCAAAATCTCCGAAACACGGCGTACCCAACGGGTCGTTGACTCTCCTTCCTCCTGGACACAAGCCGCCAGGTCTACTATGGACTTGGGCTGCTTACATGTATCCTTGAAATTCTGTATAAACCGGGCCCGCAACTGGGCCCATGAGCTGATAGAGTTGGGCGGTAGGCTCTTTAACCAAGTACGAGCCGTGCCCTCAAGCATCATGGTGAAGTATTTTGCACACGCAGTCTCATCCACGTCTAGCATCTCCATGGCCATCTCATAACTTTCTACCCATGCTTCAGGGGACAAATCAGCGGTGTAATTCGGCACCTTGCGCGGACCCTTGAAGTCCTTAGGCAGGCATACATTGCGTAAAGTGGGGATCAAACAGGGCACCCCTAAAGCGGATGCAACTCCCGGTCCGGCGAAGGTGGTAGGGCGGACCGGCGTAAGTTGGCCCGCGTCACCCTGCGCTGCCAATTCGGCCTCTCTTCGTGCCCGGGCCCGGTCCACCACCTCTTGAGCATCGCGAACACCACCTGTCGGGATATTGCCACGGGCCGCTTCACGGTCCCGCGCATTGCTTGATGTGGCCGGCTCGTCCATGCGCCTGCTATAGCTCCTGCTTGGACGGGGTGTAGAATGAATCCGATCACGGCTGTATGAATACGCTTCCTGTTGAATCAGTGCGGTCCGGAGAAGCTCCTTAACCCGACGCGTCTCGACCGCTTGTGGTGAGTCCCCTTCGACTGGGATAGCCTCCAATCGTGCGGCGGCTGCGACAAGATTGTCCATAGGATTAGAGTAATGGCCTGGGGGTGTCTGAACCGGAGGGGGAAATACGGTATTCTGCTGAGGTTGGACCGTCGCCCCTGGCCCTGGTGCCTCAATCCGGTTTGCCTCCGGTCCGGGCGGATTCTTGGGTCCAGCTCACGGGGTGCGAAAGAGATTTCTGGGATCAAACCCTAACGGTAGGCGTGATTTATACTTCCGCTTCAACACCTCCTGCGACGCACTCTGGTCAAGCATGAGTTTGTAGGCCTGGGCGTCCAGAGCGGCCCGCTCTGCAGCCATCCGTTTTTCGCCGCTAGATCCGCTTTGGCTGCGTGATCTGCTCCTTCACCTGCCATAATTTCGCATTATGGGCCTCGAGATCCGTCGGGTTGTCCTCCGCCATGGCGCAGCTAGTGCATCAAACAGTGCGATGGAACTTGAACGGCGGGCGCTCGGGCCTCCGCCCCTGCTTGCCACTCCGCTGCTGATCCGGAAAGCATCGCTTCTGGCGGTTGAAGAGTGATTCGCTGCTGCGCATCGCCATGAATATTCCAACCGGTTGATCGGCTTGGGGGTCCGAATATGCCGCCATCGGAATAGCCCCTGAACATATCGTCACATGAATGGTACAATGACTCGGTTTCTCCTATTGAAGATTAAATCGCGGAATAAGCAGCGGTCTCACTACCGTGTTACGAACCGGCGTCATGTTCTCCTCGTGGATGACCCCAGCGAAGACACGCTTCACGGCCGGTTTAGCACAGGTAGGTTTCAGACGCTGAGCCGTCTCGGCGAGGTCGGTGCAGATGTCGGCTCAGCCCGGGCTCCCGATCTTGCCGATGAAGGCGTGTATGCCACCAAAGGGGACCCGGTACCCGTACTCAATTGAATCAGCCTCGGGACCCCATCCTGCGTCGTCGATGTAGATCCGGCCGCGACGACTCTTGGTCATCCGGCCCACGACGTAGCCTTCGAGTCCTTTGAGCTTGCCCTCCAAGATCGTCAAACCATCGGCGATAGCCCCACGGTGGCGCCAAGCGTCGTGGATTTGTCACGGCAGATGTCCTGGCCAAAGGACTTAGTCGTGGAGCCATCGCCACGGGTTTACTTGAAGGGGTTAAAGCGGACACAAAGACACGAGGGTTTTATACTAGTTCGGCCCCTTCGATGAAGGTAAAAGCCTACGTCTAGTTGTGATGGAATTGATGTGGTCTCGATGGCTAGGGAGCAAACAAGCCTCGCCTAGGCTCGAGTTGTGTTTTGTCTGTCTTTGAACCGTCGCTGGGTTGCCCCCTTATATACACGGGTGACACCCGTCGGTTCATAGAGTCCCAACCGGTTCATACTCGTATCCCGGTTGGTATCTCTCTATTCCTAACTTACAACACAAGTTGTACATCGGGCGGTTCTGACTACAATTTCTAAACCGACTACAGGCCTTGGGCCTTTCTCTGCCTATACCACTAATGAAGTTAACCCGGCCCAGGCTGGCCGGTTTACACCTAGTGGTAATATCCCCAACAATAAGTATCTATTTAATCAGAGAAACATCAAAAGTTTTCCAAGATTCAACCACTAGCTAGGAACGGTCATGCCCGCTGTTTTGACCGCATTTTGAAACGGGCATAAAAAATTCAAAAAAATTCAAAAAATTGGAAAACCTTCGCATTGTGTCATTAACTGTGACCAAGTTACCAGGAAAAATAATAAATTTGTAATACGGTAATTCTTTTAAATAAGTGTTATCAGAAATGAGCTATCATGTGCGAAGATTCATGGCTTTCAAGTCAAATGATCAATTTTATGGCCATATTCATGGCATAGTTTGTTCAAATGATCTCATATTGTGCACAAGGGTGCATATTGGAATGTCAAACAATGTTGCCTAAGGAAGTTTTCATTTTCTTTGGACGAAAAGACCATTTTCCATTTTTCGAGTGCCCAAAAGGAGGTTTTTTTGTGAAGGACCTCCCAAATAATTGTTGCAAGATTGTACCAAATCATTTTTCTAAAATACTAGGACATATTTAATGCATAATTGACCAAATGGTTGGGTGTCAAAAGTTTTGATCTACCTCTCGTGAAAAAGACAAATTTCCACTGATTCAGTTGGAAGCGGGTCAAATTTGAACTGTAGCTGCCTTGTAGTTTGCTTTTTATTTTTTCCAAAAATCATTTCTAGGTACATAAGTATCTATTTAATCAGAGAAACACCAAAAAAATTCCAAGATTCAACCACTAGCTAGGAACGGTCATGCCCGCCGTTTTGACCGCATTTTGAAATGGGCATAAAAAATTCAAAAAAAATCAAAAAATTGGGAAACCTTCGCATTGTGTCATTATATGTGGCCAAGTTCCCAGGAAAAATAACAAACTTGTAATACAGCAATTATTTTAAAAAAGTGTTCCCAGAAACGAGCTATCACGTGTGGAGATCAATGGCTTTCAAGCCAAATGATCAATCTTATGGCCACGTTCATGTCATAGTTTGTTCAAATGATCTGATATTGTGCACAAGGGTGCATATTGGAATGGCAAACAATGTTGCCTAAGGAAGTTTACATTTTCTTTGGACGAAAAAACCATTTTCCATTTTTCGAGTGCCCAAAAGGAGTTTTTTTTTGTGAAGGACCTCCCAAATAGTTGTTGCAAAATTGGACCAAATCATTTTTCTAAAATACTAGGACATATTTAATGCACAATTGACCAAATGGTTGGGTGTAAAAAGTTTTGATCCACCTCTCGTGAAAAAGACAATTTTCCACCGATTCAGTTGGAAGCGGGTCAAATTTGAACTGTAGCTGCCTTGTAGTTTGCTCTTTATTTTTTTCCAAAAATCATTTCTAGGTACATAAGTATCTATTTAATCAGAGAAACACCAAAAAAATCTAAGATTCAACCACTAGCTAGGAACGGTCATGCCCGCCGTTTTGACCCCATTTTGAAACGGGCATAAACAATTCAAAAAAAATCAAAAAATTGGGAAGCCTTTGCATTGTGTCATTATATGTGGCCAAGTTCCCAGGAAAAATAACAAACTTATGTAATACGACAATTATTTTTAAAAGTGTTCTCGAAGCGAGCTATCACGTGTGGAGATCAATGGCTTTCAAGCCAAATGATCAGTCATGGCCACATTCATGGCATAGTTTCTTCAACTGATCTCATATTGTGCACAAGGGTGCATATTGGAATGGCAAACAATGTTTCCTAAGTAAGTTTTCATTTTCTTTGACGAAAAAACCATTTTCCATTTTTCGAGTGCCCAAAAGGAGTTTTTTTTTTTTGTGAAGGACCTCCCAAATAATTGTTGCAAAATTGGACCAAATCATTTTTCTAAAATACTAGGACATATTTAATGCACAATTGACGAAATGGTTGGGTGTAAAAAGTTTTGACCCACCTCTCGTGAAAAAGACAAATTTCCACCGATTCAGTTGGAAGCGTGTCAAATTTGAACTGCAGCTGCCTCATAGTTTGCTATTTATTTTTTCCAAAAAATCATTTATAGTTACATAAGTACCTATTTAATCATGAATACATGGTTTGGTGGCGATACGTCGAGGTTTGGGCGGTGGCCGAGGCCCCCAACTCTAGAGCACGTAAACTCGCATGCCCGCCGCGTGGTCACCACGTGAACGTGGTGTTGCCCTGTGTTCTGGGCAGCCTAGGCATGTCTAGTGGGTTGGGCACTCCCCAGGTAGGTGCTAGGAAGAAAATTACAACATAAGATTCTCACGAGGAGACCGATCGATGCTCAAACATGAATTAGCAGCCAAGTGTTTGATTAGCGGTACGGGAAATGTACATGGCTAATGGGCGTGAGTTTTGGCTGAGGATGATCAGTTACTAAGAAGACCGTCTTCACAAATTTTCAGCTCAAAAGGATGAGCCTAGGTGGTACTTGCTTTGCAAAGTACCACACTGTACATAAATACGAATGTTGAAGCTGTGCTCAAAATAATGAATGGATTGAGATGGCATTTGGTGGAGGATGGTTATTTGGGCATGGGAAAGCACCGTAGAAAATGGATACTATTTGGACATGCCAAAGTGGTACTTCCTTCACAAAGTGTTGTTTTGAACAAAATAGGAAAATGAATATTGTTGAGTTATTTTTGAACTAGGCAAGGAATGTTTTTGACATATTTGATGAAGATATGATCCAAACAATTTATGAGAATTTTTTGGGAATTTTTGGAATAACAGGAATATAGGTTGCTTCACAACCTAGGGCAAAAATTGACACATGGACATGACACAAAGGCAAAACTGATGAGATGGCGCCTACTCATCACAACCCATCACAATCTACAAGGTTATGACCATCTATATTGGTCGTTAACAACTAGAAATAAGGCCGCGGACCAGCACTGTTTGCTTTATGACCATCTAGTGTAAGGAAATTATGACCTTTCTAACCAAAATGGTCGCAATGGTTTAGGGTTTGGAGCCCCCCGAACAGCTTTTGACCAATTGGTCTCAAATGGTCATAGATCTATGACCAATTCTTTCAGGGTCACTGACAGAAGGTCACTAGTTGACATATTTCTTGTAGTGTCATGCTCCGTGCTGGCGGAACTGTCGAACAGCGACCATGCCCACGCCCAAGTGGAGGCTCCATGCTCCAAGCTGGTGGGAAGACTAGTGTAGGCGACGAACGCGGCAGCCTTTTCCCTTTCCTTGTAAACCAAATTTGCAATTTCTCTAAATAAAGCTTGAAGTTTTTGTGTCTTTGCTCAGAAAAGGGTTGGGGGGGTTTTCTTGTGGTTTTATCTTCCTGAATTTCTTCTCAACACTACAAAAAAAAGACACATCCGTGACATTTTGGGCCGAACGAAATTTTTTTCTGTCATACATATGACACTTGTATGACGATAATTGTGACAAAACCCGGTATCATCATAGATGTGGTGGGCTCCTACTTCTATGACAAGAAATCATGACATAAAATGGGCTTTTCGTCCTGGGCGGGCCAAAGACGCGGCTGCATGACATTCTTTGGGCTGTCCATGACGGAAACAACCATGGTAGAAGCGAGGGCGAGGAAAATTTCGGGGAGTTCCCGGTTACGGTGGGAGGTCGGGGCGGCGATGTGCGTTCTCTCACACGTATCTTGCGGCGTATATGCGGCGTTAGCTCTAATCGAACCCGGCGGCGTTGGGCTCTGGCGAACCCGGCGATTGACTGCGAGCTACGCATTACTGAACCCGAGCGATTGATCAATGGCTATTAATTGAACCCAATTGAGCGATTCCTTTGCTACTACTGCTAACTGAAGTCGATCGATTGGATGAACAATGAGCGTTGCGGGCCGGGGGGGTTGGATGAACAGTGAGCGTGAACAGGACCCCGTGGTGTGGAGGGCTGGATGAATAGTAGATGGTGGAGGGTGCCCGTGGAGGGGTGGTTGAACAGTATCTGGTGGAGTAGCGGCGGTGGAGGCTGGATGAGCAGGAGCAGTGGAGGTGGAGGAGGTCGACGGTAGCCGTGGAGGTGGAGGAGGTCGGCGGTGGAGATGAGCGAGTATCCCATTTTGCGATACGCCACACCCTCCCGATGAAGCAGGACCCCATTTCGATCAGTGGCGCTCGAACACAAGTTCGTTTAAATCCGTTTCTTGATGCGCCACACCTCTCCCGATCAACAGGACCCCCATTTCGATCGTAGGAGGTCCATTTCGTCCGTTTTGCGGTGCGCCACACCCCTCCCGATCAACAGGACCCCTGTTTCGACCGTAGGAGGTCTATTTCCTTCGTTTTGCGGTACGCCAGACCCCTCCCGATCAACAGGACCCCCGTTTCAAACGTGGCCGGTCGAACACAAGGTCGTTTCCTCCGTTCTGCGGTACGCCAGGCCTCGTTTCCATCGCTTGTTCCGTCCAAGCCCTCCCGATGAACATGACCACGCATTCCGTTCCGACCTAGCCGGTTGGCTTCCCATGAACACGACGGCGACATTGTTTCTCTGTTCCGACCCAGTCATGTACACGAGCCCTGGCCGTACATATGCGCGAGTAGGCGTTCGAGACCCTGCCCATATGTACGTACGTGGCCGTATTTTCTTTCTGGCGCCCTGGCCGCTGTACGTACGTGTACATGCTATGTGCTCGCCTCTACTACGACACGTGCGCGCCTCTACATCGACCAGTATATATGTATGTGCATGTTCCCGACCAGAATGACAACGCTACGTACGCTTCGACCAAGTGGGTCCCGACTGTCAGGCAATTTCTGGCGTGCGAAGATGTAGCTGGTGGGTCCCAGCAGTCAGGGGGGCGAATCGTTTTGTGTTGTTTTTTTGCCCGGACGCACTTCCTTGCGTGCGAAGGTGTAGCTTCTGGGTCCCAGCAGTCAGGGTGGCGAATCGTTTTTTTTTTTCGCCCGGACGCACTTCCTTGCGGGCGAAGGTTTAGCTGGTGGGTCCCAGCAGTCGGGGGGCGAATCATTTTTTATTCGGACGCACTTCCTTGCATGCGAAGATGTAGCTGGTGGGTCCCAGCAGTTAGGGGGGCGAATCGTTTTTTTTTCGGACGCACTTCCTTGCGTGCGAAGATGTATCTCGTGGGTCCCAGCAGTCAGGGGGCGAATCATTTTTTCGCGAAATACGGTGGACCGTCCGGTGGGTCCCCGCTGTCAGGTGGAGGAATAATTATTTTGCGCGTAATAAGGAGGCACTTCCTTGCGGCTGCCGTGGACCCAGCTCTCAGCCTCTCCACGTACAGTCCACGTCCAAGGAAAGTCGTTCCTTGACCACGTTGACCACGCCGCGCCGAGAGCACCACGGTGGTGGACGACGGTGAGGCCTAGAAAGGGGACAAACGGAGCCGGGGAAGACGTGGCAGTGGATGCACGCGTGGAGAGGAGTACGAGGGTTCACTGGTTCGGCGGTGCTTCCATCGCCGCAGAATAACAGGGGGTGTGGGTGAGTGGAGGGATGGCCTGGCCAGCGGTGGGAGTAGTAGAGGCGGTGAGGCCTCGCGGCCTGACCCCGCCCACGGGGCAGGAGCAGGCTGCACGACCAGCGCTGCTTTGGGTGACTAGAGCAAGAAGACCAGAGGTTGAAGAAGCACGACGACCATTGGATGGAGATCGTACGGTCACTGCAGCTAGAATCGTTTATATTGACTAAGTTCACAAAGCCCTTGGTACGTCAACTTAGTAGGCCCACAGGTCAGCTTCCGAAACGGTGCGCCCTAGATGTCAGGGGGAGGAATCATTTTTTGGGCGGGTGAAGCTAGAATATCCGAGATTGAAGAAGAAGCAAGGCATCCGTTGGATGGACATCCACTGGCCACTGCTGCTAAAACCGTGCGTTGACTATAAGTTGACAAAGCCTTGCATACGCGTCAACTCTGTTTTTAGGGGACGCGTCAACTTAGTAAGGCCAAAAGTGTGTGGCAGAGAACTTAGCCCATTTGAGATTTGTAAGAATGTGTAGCCCATTTTTGAATTCTAATGGAATTTACTACAGCCCATTTACAGTTTGTTAAAAGTACAGCCCATTTCAACCAACCGTTCAAAACAGAATTCAATAAAATTTCCCACATTTTGATGGGATCCGAAATATTTTTAACCCGAAATTTCTAGTCAGATTAAATACAATTTCAATATAAATTTATACTACGTAAAAATCCAACGAAACATTGTGCCCACAACAATTAATGAAATTAAAATTTTCAATATCCAAAAATAATATTTTATAAAGTAATCACGTGTTTGGTGCATGTTTTTATAGTTATTGCCCAGTTTTTATAATTACATCCCATTTATTATTTCTTAAAGCCCATTTTCCTGTTAACCCTAATGCATCCCTCCTAGGAAAGATTTGCAGCCCAGCGGGGCGGAGAATAACATTTGACCTTGCCTAGGTATTCCTAAAAGAAGTATAGATGGGCTAGCCATTTTCAGCTTGAAAAAAATTAATATCTGGGCTGGATATCGCTTTGGGCTAGGCGGGCCACACCCGCCAGATTAATACTGCAGCGATGTTTTCGTTGTTGTTAGGAGGAGAAAAATTACTATCTGGGCTAAACATCAAAAACTCTGCGGTGCTCACACCTCAAAAACACAAATCTCGCTCGAGCTGCTTGGTCCCGGTATCGGCCGCTTCTTGTGCAATTCTCTCGTTTATTGACTACTCACTCCTTTCCGGTTTATAGTGCTCAATTCAAAAATCTCACCAATCAAGGTAGATGGCGGCGGTGGAATACTTTTGTAGTTTTGCAAAAGCACCTAATTAATGCTCTTGTTATCCTCAAAAAATTATGTTTATCAATGCATTAATTGCAATGCATGCATGCATAAAGTACATGCATTGGTCAATTTTCTCTTAATACTTGCATGCAATGATTTAATGCACCTTGGAATCTGAACATGTGATGGAAAACAACCAAATTGAGCCTTATAAAATGGAAAAACTAAAATTTTGAGATAAGCCCTATAAACCGGAAAGGAGGGAGTACATAGGTTGACAATGGTGTGGGACCATGATGTCAGGAAACCATGAGGAAGCAAAATAAATTATAGTATATATATATATATATATATATATATATATATATATATATATAATAAGGAGGCACTTGCGTACGTGAGGCTATGGACCTGGTGGGTCCCCATTGTCATCCTCTCCAAGTAAAGTCATCTCCTCGCCCGCGCGCGCTTTTCGCCCGAAACAGTCAGCACCGCCCGCCCCACTTCCTGGTGCATGTGATTGCTCCGCCTTCAAACTACACAAGTGTCGTTCGTCCGTCCATCTGCCGCCCACATTAATGATATGCGGTTGCCGAGGTGACTACTCCGGCGCCACATGTCCGTCCGTCTGCCCGCCCACCATTCCTATATAAACTACTGCGACAGCCATAGCCGTAGTCATCCGCATCTGTTCCATTTCTCCTGTCCACACCACTACTACCCACCATGGCTTCCTCGCGCTCCAGCGCTCTTAGGAATGGGCGGACGACGGACCACAAGGAGATGGCAGCCATTGCTGCCGACCGGCTGGCCGACAGGCAGCCGGAGGACGACGACGTCCCAATGGAGAACATGGTAGTCGACGATCCGGAGCCAACCCCCTCCTCCGCGCCATCCTCGCTGGTGCATTGCACCATGACCATCGGCGAGGCCCGTGCCCAATATATGGACACGGAGGCAGATGCGTGAGGAGCAGTTCCGGGAGGCGCAGGCCGACGCTGCCTACAACCACCATCTCCTCCAGGAGCACCTGCAGGCGGAGGAGCAGATCGACTCGTACCGCTCCGCCCGCAAGGGCCGCCTCGAGCGCTGGTGGTACCGCATGCGGGTGGCGGAGGCTGCGGCCGCCTACAAAGAGGCTAGCAAAGAGGGGATGAAGCGGGTGAGGTGCTGTTTGGCGAGACCGATGACGAGGCAGAGGACAATGCCGGCTCCGATGAGTCCCCGCTCCATTGGTGTCAACGAGGCCCTGCTCCGCCGAGGCCCCGCAGCGCCAACAACGAGGCAGAGGACACCACCGACTCCGCCGAGGCCCCGCCCCGCCAACAACAAGGCAGAGGACATCGCCGGCTCAGCCGAGGCCCCACCCTGCCGGCAACGTGGGGAGGATTTCCACCGCTCCGCTGAGGCTCCGCCCGCCGACAATGAGATAGAGGACATCGCCGGCTCCGCCGAGGCCCCGCCCCGCTGCCAATGAGGCCGCGCCACGCAGAAAACGAGGAAGAGTAGAACACGGTAGGTCGCCGCCGCTCTGGTCCAAGTAAGGCCACCGCTGCTACCCTCCGGTTGAAGCCAAGCTAGGCAGGTTGACCATTGACAGCCAGTTAGCTTCTTGGCAGCGACGTGGAGTCGGAGAGCTACGCTAAAGAAGAACGCTGCTTCTACTTAACTGCTAGTGCAGTTGGCTGACTGACACGTGGTCCCAACAGGCCACATGTCGGTTATGCAAACGCACTGCAGATTAAGTCCAGCTTTCTATTGCTCGGCGAGAGACATGGTGGGTAACCGGTTAATTAATTATACCTCCAGCGCACCCCTTTTTATTTGAAGAATGTATGAAATGTAATGAACTCCGGCATGTTTATATGAAATCTGACCGTGTATAAATGAATTTATTTCGATTAATTCGAATTTCTGTATCACTGGCATTGGATGAACAAGCAAAACAATACGTACTAGCATTATTCCCAGGGTGATCACCTCGTTTGCAGCAGTTTCACATGTACTCCCTCCGGTCCTTTCTAGTTTGCATACAAGTTTTATTTGCAGTCATAGTATCTCTACTTTGACCAATCTTATACAAAAAGTATGCACTTTCACAATGTGCAAAGTAAAAAAGAACAGAATGAGTACAAGAGTTTGAGCAGCTTTTTAGCGTTTCTGTACATTGCAATCAAACACACAGGCCTAGCAATTCATAGAGAACATTCAAAACAATCGATGATTATGCATCTTACCGATTCACATGTCAGAGGCAATATTTACTTCACAACTAAAGAATATAGAAAAAATTGATCGACGCTGCTGACAGCAAAGGGCATCCCATTCGAAAATATCAAACGCATGTCTTTCTAAAATCAATGAGCAAAATTTGACAAGGTTGTCCCATTCCAAAATATCAAATGCCTGTGATTGTGGAATGGGCAGGTGAGGGAGTCCTGGACTAGGGGGTGTCCGGACAGCCGGACTATCATCGTCCGCCGGACTCCAAGACTACGAAGATACAAGATTGAAGACTCCGTCCAGTGTCCGGATGGGACTTTCCTTGGCGTGGAAGGCAAGCTTGGAAATACGGATATGTAGATCTCCTACCATTGTAACTGCCTCTGTGTAACCCTAGCCCTCTCCGGTGTCTATATAAACCGGAGGGCTTTAGTCCGTAGGACATAACCTCCATTACAACAATCATACCATAGGCTAGCTTCTAGGGTTTAGCCTCCTTGATTTCGTGGTAGATCCACTCTTGTACTACCCATATCATCAATATTAATCAAGCAGGACGTAGGGTTTTACCTCCATCAAGAGGGCCCGAACCTGGGTAAACATCGTGTCCCTTGTCTCCTGTTACCATCCGCCTAGACGCACAGTTCGGGACCCCCTACCCGAGATCCGCCGGTTTTGACACCGACATTGGTGCTTTCATTGAGAGTTCCTCTGTGTCGTCACCAATAGGCTCGATGGCTCCTTCAATCAACAACAACGCCGTCCAGGGTGAGACTTTTCTCCCCGAACAGATCTTCATATTCAGCGGCTTCGCACTGTGGGCTAATTCGCTTGGCCATCCGGAGCAGATCGAAAGCTACGCCCCTGGCCGTCAGGTCAGGTTTGGAAGCTTAAACTTCACGGCGGATATCCACGGAGACTTGATCTTCGATGGATCCGAGCCGCAGCCGAGCGTGCCGCACTGGCGCGATGGGCATGATCTAACTCTGCCGCCGGACAGTACCTTGGAGGCCGCGCACAAATCCGATCCGACCCATGGTTTGGAGCCGATTGCGCCGATCGAGGACGGGTGGCTGGACACCGCCTTGGGGGCTGCAATTTCCACGGCGATGGAGCCAAACACCGACCTTGTCCCCTATAAAGCTCGTGACTCCGAGGTGCCGGACTCCCTGCCGGACTCCAAACCCCCTGCGCCCCTGCCAATCGAATCCGATTGGGCGCCGATCATGGAGATTACCGCCGCGGACATCTTTCAGCACTCGCCCTTTGGCGACATTCTAAATTCGCTAAAGCATCTCTCGCTATCCGAAGAGCCCTGGACGGATTATGGCCAGGATGGTTGGGATGTGGACGACGAAGAAATTCAAAGCCCACCCACCACCCACTTTGTAGCCACTGTCGACGATCTAACAGACATGCTAGACTATGACTCCGAAGACATCGACGGCATGGACGACGATGCCGGAGACGATCAAGAACCAGCGCCTACAGGACACTAGAAGACCACCCCAACAAACGACGTATATATGGTGGATACCCCAAAAGGAAGCGATACCGAGGACCAATGGGGCGCGGCAAAGGATAATCCCGCCGATAAACAACCAAAACGGCGACGCAGACGCCGCCCTAAGTCCCGCCTTGACAACAACAGCGCTCCTACTGACCCAGCAATAGAGCAGGGCAAACCAGTGGACAACGAACATGCAGCCAAGCAACCGTCCGAACAGGACGAGTCGGATAATCAATCCATGCCCGGCGAAACCAACAGTCTAGATGACCTCACGCCAGACACACCACCGGAGAATAAGAGCCTTCGGAAAAGACTTGTCGCCACTGCAAGAAGTTTGAAGAAGGAAAAATGGAAGCTCAAGACAGCGGAAGACATACTCAGAATGAGGTGGAGCAAAGTGCTCAAAACCGCAGACAAATACGGCAATGGCCATCAATCAAAGAGCTATCCGAAGTGCAAGCTGCTGCCAAAATTTGACGAGGAAGCCATAGAGCCCCAACAGTCAAAAAACAAAGAGGCTGCCTGGCTGGATGGACGGCCAGATGATAGGCCAAAATCTACAAGCGGCGCCGCACACAAGCCAACTCACGACCCTGGGAAAACAGATGGCCCAGCCAGGTCCATTTATGGGCCAAAAAAGAGGGGCCCAGGAAGCAACACAACACGCCAAGTGTTCGAAGACGGCGGTACACCCAAATCTAGCGCCAAGACACCCACTATGTTTCACCAATGAGGTGCAGGATCATGAATTCCCAGCAGGTTTAAACCCATAAACATAGAGGCTTCTGACGGAACAATGACCACAGAGTGCGGATAGAGGATTATATACTACACATACATATGGCTAGAGGAGATGATCTCCACGCCATAAAATATCTACCCCTCAAGCTCAAAGGGCCAGATCGGCACTGGCTCAAAAGCCTCCCAGAAAACACCATTGGAATTTGGGAAGAGCTCGAGGATGCGTTTAGAGCAAATTTTCAAGGGACTTATGTCCGCCCTCCGGATGCAGACGATCTAAGTCATATAACTCAACAGCCCGGAGAATCAACGCGCAAATTCTGGAACAGGTTCCTTACCAAAAAGAACCAAATAGTCGACTGTCCGGACGCCGAAGCCTTAGCAGCTTTTAAACACAATGTCCGAGACGAATGGCTCGCCAGACACCTCGGCCAAGAGAAGCCGAGGACAATGTCCGCGCTAACAAGCCTCATGACCCGCTTTTGTGCGGGGGAAGATAGCTGGCTAGCAAGATGCAGCACCAGCAACCCAAGTACATCCGAGATTAGAGATGGAAACGGAAAATCACGGCGCATAAAGGATCAGCGTCGGAATAAAGAAAAAAGCCCAAAGAATATGGCGGTCAATGCCGGATTCAAAAGCTCGCGGCCAAACAACAAAACACTGCCTCTTAAGGATAACAGTGATGAGCTATCCAACTTAAACAAAATTTTGGATCGGATATGTCAAATCCACAGTACCCCCGGAAGGCCTGCAAACCACACCCACCGAGATTGTTGGGCTTTCAAACAGTCCGGCCGATTAAACGCCGAACACAAGGGGCTCGACAGATCAAGCGAGGATGAGGATAAACCCCACCAGTAGAGCACCGGAAAACAAAAGACTTTCCCACAAGAAGTCAAAGCAGTAAACTCACTTCATGTGACAATACGGAAAAACAATGCGGCACCCGCTAAGATGGGTCTCGCACGGTCCACCCCAGCGGAACCTCGAGATTGGATGTCAAAACCAATCACCTTTGACCACCTGGATTATTCCAGAAGTGTTCGAAATGCAGGATGGACTGCTCTGATATTGGATCCTATAATCGACGTACTACAATTTACACAAGTCCTGATGGACGGAGGCAGCGATCTAAACCTGCTATATCCAAACACAATCCACAAGTTGGGGATAGACCTTACTAAAATTCGACATAGCCGCACTTCCTTTAAAGGAGTGACGCCATGCCCTTACGCCAAGTGCACAGGCTCCTTATTACTAGAAGTTGTGTTCGGGTCACCGAACAACTTCCGACACGAAAAACTAATCTTTCATGTCGTCCCATTCAAAAGTAGCTATCAAGCACTATTGGGACGTGAAGCTTTTGTCCGCTTCAACGCCATACCACATTACGCGTCTCTTACACTTAAAATGCCCGGTCCACGTGGCATTATTTCATTGCGAGGGTCATTTAAAGACCCCGGACACGGCTAGGCGAGTCCGGCATAAATAAGCTAGGGGCTCCCTGGCCGCACACCCCTTCACAAGGGGCTGTGCCTGTAAGCAACAACGAGCTAATAAAGACTCCGCTTTACTTATTAATATTTTCCATATACTTTTTTCTCGCATGATTTCCTTTCAAACTAAGTTCCTCTCTTTTTACAGATGAACAACGTGCACACCCGTCCAGGATAACGGCACAACGGAGACACAGGCGCAGACGTGCAGTAGGGACCCGTCGCAAGGATTCTTTTCAGATTAAGACCCTGCGTAAACCTTTTTTACTGTCTCTTGTTGCTGTAATCCCCTGGTTTCTCATTATAACCAGAGTGGAGCCTCACGTTTTGGCATCGGCCGCGTCTGAGGACCTTGTCCGTACCTGGACACCAGGGGCTTAGAGCATTGTTCTGCCCATTATTACAAAGACCGAACACCTTAGGGAGTGTTCGGCGTCTCGAGTTAGGCCTTATATGCATCAGCTCCGAATCATGTCTTTGGTCAAATGTTGGGTTTGCCCGGCCTGTGTTTTGCTGCCTTACGTTCCGTATCATCGGCTAACACGGCACCGGAGAACTCTGCGATTGTGCCCCAGTTCGGCCGGGCGAGCACCTCGAGAGAAAGACGGAAATCGATTGTCATGATCTGCGAGAGACTGGTCAACCACTCGATCGACCACGGAATGTTTAGAATTCTTCTTTGAAGAAGGACCGTTTCGGTCAGCACGACGCGCCCGAATTCGAGAGCGCGGTGCCCCTGTGGGCTATATCATAGCCCCACCCTCGAACTCAATGGCTAAGTGAAAGTGATAAAGCATCATAGTCCGGTTGCCTCGTTTGCTACGCTACCACCTCCTCAATAGGACCGAGACGTCGGATTAAGTGTGAAAATCGCTATTTTGTGAACACCCCGCACCTTGAGCGTGGGGCTGAAGTCAAGACGCCATCTTTCGGGTTATACACACGTATACATAAGCGGCGCGATAGGAGATATTTCAATACTTGGACGCGCAACAAGTAAAAGCGATTACACCATAACCATTGTTTTACAAAATAAAACGTTCATTTGAACGTGACATTTTTCGAGCACTGCGACTCTATTACACGAGCACCACGCATAACTTCCCCAAAATAGTGCTCGGCGGGTAACCAGCTTTCGTCCGAACCCTGGGTTGCAACAGCAGTGACATCCATCTCTGTCCAATGTGCCTTCACACGGGCAAGGGCCATCCTCGCACCCTCTATGCAGGCCGACCGCTTCATCTCCTTGATATGCGGCACCACCCTAAGAAACTGCTGTAATAAGCCAAAATAGCTCTTCGGCTTGGGCCTCTCCGGCCAGAAATGAGTCACGATATCCGTCATGGCAAGTCCGGACAACCTATTTAGCTCAGCCCATTCGGCCAACCGATCGGTAAGCGGAAGTGAATGATCCGGACTATGGAATTGAGACCAAAACATCTCTTCCGTCTTGTGATCCTTCTGACTTCGGAAGTGCACAACGGCATCCGCCGCACTCGCCCCTAAGTCCATATATGGATCCTCCGGACCCCACAACTGGCCAAGTTGGGCATACTTTGGATCCGTAAACCTGCGACGCAGCAGAAAGGGCTTGCCAGCCACAATGTCTCCGACCTGACGCAACTCCTCCTTCATAGCCCACATTGCAGAACTGGCATCCTTGGCTTCGGCGGTGGCCTTCCCCAGGCCTTCTCGCTCTGATAAGCGCTCCTTTTCAAGACCTCATTGCGGTCGGTAGCATCCTTCAACTTAATGGCCAATTCGGCCATTTCTTCCCTACTTCGGCAGTGAGCAGCCCTTTCGGCTTCTAACTCTTCGGCCGCCCTAGAGGCAGCCGCATTACTTCTTCTGGCTTGCTCCTTGGCTTGAGCAAGTTCTGCCCGAAGCCTCTCCACAGCAGCAGCACCATCTGCGTCAAGCACAAATATTGTAAGAGGTGGGCTTTGGCTCCCTTAATAGGTGACTGTGGAGAGAAAACTCACCTTGCAACTCGTCAAGTCGCTTGTTGACTAGCGCGATGTCTGCATCCGCAACATCGAGTTGCCGCATTAATTCAGCAACTCCATCAGTCCGGCTAGCCCCCGGACCATCCGCCACCTGCATAGGAAAGGCGAGACTTAATACCTGCGATTTCGATCCTCGGCACGCTGTCGCTTTCGACAACATACCGAGTCTCAGGGGCTACTATCTGATAGAGGCAAAGGTGTCCCGTCTTTCGATGAGATGGCGGATTTCGCTTTGGTGGAAGTCGACTTTGACGATCCGACTACGAGCGTGCGAGAACGTCGCGCCTTAGCAATCGCTAAACCAACTCCGAGAGGTTATTGACCACGCCGAGCACGATCAACGACCACGAGGGTCTATTTCCTGCGAGCAAACGAAGAACAAGCAAGAAACTGAGATTGCAATCTGGATATTGCGAATTTAAGATGAAAGCTTTATTGATCAAGGTGGGGTTACGTGGACGCCTTTGTGCAGTCGTTGAACACAAAGCGAAATGCGTGAAGTTGCAGCTATGGCGAACTTTTGATCTAAACAAAACCCAAGTCTAAGCGGTGCCCTAAGGGCTGTATATATGGAAGAAGAGGGGTGAATTTCGTGGCCCTTGGTGGAGGGGTCGAAACTAACCCTATCTCTTGTTTCCCTACACATACGGACTCTAAAAATAGCCTATACTAATGTATTTCGAAATTACATGGGCTGGCCCAATAATAAGGTGACGAGCACCTAGAATAGCCTATGGACGAATATTATGAAGTGGCATCTTGTATATTTCGTCCAAGGCTTCATGCACTCCTTATGGTGGCTTCAAAGTCCTGAAATCATCACTTGTAACTCCGTTCTTGATCTCCTTGCGCATGCCATCAACTCCATGTGTGTTCTTGCTCCAATGTTCATCCTTCTCCAAGCTAGGCCCTTCATTTGTAAGCAAAACAAATGTATCCAATTTAAGCGACATCATATTCTCATGAACATTAGAATCATTACCAAGAAAGCGAAAGTACCGGTAATTTAGTTGGCGTCTTGTGAGCTCTAGTAATTGGTCCAAGATGTATAGCGAGAGGGGTTGTGGGTGTAACAATGGTATTGATGTCCTCATCATTCTCCCTTCTTGAAATGAAGTCGTCCTCGACGGAAGTTCATCTTCCTCACCCAAATATGGCTTCAAATCTGCAATGTTAAAAGTGGGACTAACCCCAAAATCTGCAGGCAGCTCAAGTTTATATGCATTATCATTTACTTTCTCCAACACCTTAAAGGGACCAGCAGCACGTGGCATTAGCTTTGATTTGCGCAAATCAGGAAATCTATCCTTACGCAAATGTAATGTAACCAAACAAGATCTCCAGGTGCAAACACAACATGTTTACTACCCTTATCTCCAGCAAGTTTATATTTAGCATTCATACGCTCAATGTTTTCCTTAGTTAACTCATGCATTTTTAAAATCAACTCAGCACGTTCTTTAGCATCAAAATTAACCTTCTCTGAAGATGGAAGAGGCAACAAATCAATAGGTGCACGAGGTAGGAAACCATACACAACTTCAAAAGGGCACATCTTAGTAGTAGAATGCAATGAGCGATTATAAGCAAATTCAATATGAGGCAAGCATTCCTCCCACATTTTCTTATTTTTCTTTAGAACAGCCCTAAGCATAGTAGACAATGTTCTATTGACTACTTCAGTTTGTCCATCAGTTTGGGGGTGACAAGTAGTACTAAAAAGCAGTTTAGTCCCCAACTTAGCCCATAAACATCTCCAAAAGTGGCTAAGAAATTTAGTATCACGATCTGAAACAATAGTATTTGGCACACCATGCAAACGAATAATTTCACGAAAGAACAAATCAGCAACATTGACAAACATCATCGCTTTTATGACATGGTATAAAGTGTGCCATTTTCGAGAATCTATCCACGACAACAAATATGCTATCCCTTCCCTTCTTTGTTCTAGGTAAACCTAAAACAAAGTCCATAGATATATCCTCCCAAGGAACACTAGGTACAGGCAAAGGCATATATAAACCATGAGGATTGAGTCGTGACTTAGCTTTTTGACATGTAGTGCAATGAGCAATAAAACGCTCAACATCCCGTCTCATCTTTGGCCAAAAGAAATGTGTAGCAAATCGTCCTCCGTCTTCTTCATGCCAAAGTGTCCCATTAGTCCTCCTCCATCGCCTCCTGCAACAACAAAAGACGAACGGAGCTAGCTGGAATGCATAGCTTGTTAGCACGAACACAAATCCATCATTAACGACAAACTTGTTCCATGTTCTTCCTTCTTTACAATTCTGCAATACATCTTTAAAATCAGCATCATGCACATATTGATCTTTGATGGTCTCCAAACCAAATATTTTGAAGTCAAGTTGTGAAAGCATAGTATAGCGACGAGACAATGCATCGGCAATAACATTTTCTTTACCCTTCTTGTGTTTAATGACATAAGGGAAAGTCTCAATGAATTCAACCCATTTAGCATGTCTACGATTCAGTTTAGCTTGACTTTTAATATGTTTCAAAGATTCATGATCGAATGTATAACAAATTCTTTGGGCCATAAATAATGTTGCCATGTTTCTAAAGTCCGAACAAGAGCATATAATTCTTTATCATAAGTAGAATAATTCAGACTAGGCCCACTCAATTTTTCGTAAAAGTATGCAACAGGTTTGCCATCTTGTAATACCACACCTCCTAATCCAATTCCACTAGCATCACATTCAAGCTCAAAAGTCTTATTAAAATCAGGAAGTTGGAGTAAAGGAGCATGTGTCAACTTAGCTTTCAATACCGTGAAGGCCTCTTCTGTGCGGTACCCCAAACAAAAGGCACATCCTTCTTTGTAAGCTCGTTGAGAGGTGCAGCAATGGTGCTGAAATCTCTCACAAAACGCCTATAGAAACCAGCGAGGCCAAGGAAACTCCTCACTTGTGTGACCGTTTTGGGCTGCGGCCAACTCTCAATAGCTTCAATCTTGGCTTTATCAACTTCAATTCCTGTGGAGTAACAACATAGCCAAGAAAAGATACTCGGTCGGTGCAAAAGGTGCACTTCCCAAGGTTACCAAACAAGCGTGCATCACGAGAGCATTAAAAACAGCACGTAAATGTTCCAAATGTTCTTCCAAAGATTTGCTATAAATCAGTATATCATCAAAATAGACTACCACAAATCGTCCAATGAAAGCACGTAAAACTTCGTTCATTAATCTCATGAAAGTACTAGGTGCATTAGTTAACCCAAAAGGCATGACTAACCACTCATATAATCCAAACTTAGTTTTAAATGCTGTTTTCCATTCATCTCCCAATTTCATATGAATTTGATGGTATCCACTACGCAAATCAACTTTGGAGAATATTGTAGAGCCACTCAATTCATCAAGCATATCATCTAGCCTAGGAATAGGGTGACGATAACGAATAGTAATATTATTGATGCCTCTACAATCAACACACATACGTGACGTACCATCCTTTTTCGGCACTAGAATAATAGGAACAGCACAAGGACTAAGGGATTCGCGTATATAACCTTTGTCGAGCAGCTCCTGTACTTGACGCATAATCTCCTTCGTCTCCTCTGGATTGGTACGGTATGGTGCACGGTTGGGTAATGATGCACGGGAATTAAGTCAATTTGATGCTCAATCCCTCGAATAGGTGGTAATCCGGTGGCACGTCTTGTGGAAAGGCGTCGTGAACTCTGCAAAATGTTAGTGACAGCGAGGGGCAAAGAGGAAGGCACGTCCTCGAATGAAAATAATGCCTCTTTGCACACAAAAGCATAGCAAATAGATTTGCTAAAATCTAGCTCATCAATATCAGATTTGGTGGCAAGTAAACATGCACTTTTCAATTTAATTTCGAAGCAACAGTAGATGGTTTATTATTAGGCTTCATGTGTTGCTCAAATTCTTTTGCCACAATCTGATTTTCACTCTTATTTTTCTCCTGTTTTGCTTTATTAGCTCTATTAATATCATCTTTCAAAATGGACTCAGGAGTCATAGGAAGCAAAGTAATATTTTTATCCTTATGAACAAGAGTATACTGATTGTTTCTACCATGGTGTATGAATTTTTATCAAATTGCCATGGTCTACCAAGTAATAAGGAACATGCTTGCATAGGTACCACATCACAATCAACATAATCAACATATGTAGAGATACTAAAATGCACACGAACAATACGTGTTACCTTAACCTTGCCGCTGTTGTTGAACCATTGGATGTAGTAAGGATGTGGATGTGGTCTTGTGGTGAGAGATAGCTTCTCCACCATCTCCATGCTAGCCAAGTTGTTGCAGCTCCCTCCATCTATGATGACGCTGAATAGAACGTTCCTTCACAACTCCCTTTGTATGGAACAAATTATGCCTCTGATTTTGCTCACTTGTGTAACCTGCACACTCAAAACACGTTGAGCAACTAAACATTCATACCTGTCGGCATCTTCAAGACAGCCATGTATTGTGTCTCATGATCGAATCATCTCCACCGTGTTCCTCATGTGTAATAAGAGCCAAAGTCTCCTCATCATAGTCACTAGCGGACTCATACCCACCATCCTCGTGAGCAATCATCACACGCTGAGATTTGCATTCTCTCGCAAAATGTCCTCTTCCCTTACAACGACGACAAATAATATCACTTGTGTGCCCTGTTGACGCCATGGAAGAAGAACTCTGCAGGCCGGCGGTGTGCTCTTGGCGAGATAGTGGTGGTTGTGCACGCTTTCTTGTATCACGGTTGGAGGTGGCACTTTGAAGGAGGTGATGGTGCGGTGGAAGTAGATGATGCACGTGGTGTCCATGATGAAGGTCGACTGCGAGAAAAGTTAGTGCGGCGCCAATGCTGTCGATCCTGCACTTCACGTTCAGCTTTACAAGCAAGATGGAATAAGCGAGTGATATTATTATAATCCTTATAATCTAGAATGGTCGAATCTCTATTTAATCCACCCGTAAAACGTGCAAGCATAGCTTCATTCTCCTCAACAATACCACATCTAATCAAGCCGGTTTGTAATTCCCGATAATATTCTTCTCTGAATTTTTCCTTGTCTTAAGTGCTGCAATTTTTGAAGTAATTCACGTTGATAATATGGTGGAACCCAACGAGTACGCATAGCAGTTTTCAAAGCAGCCCAAGTAGCTGGAACAGGATATAATCTACAATGTTGAGACCACCAAACACATGCAAAGCTAGTGAAAGCACAAACAAAGCAGCAGAACACGTCTCTCCTCGGGATATTGTAAACATGTAAATCGTTGTTCAGTTTCTAACTCCCAAGTAAGATATATATCGGAACATATCTACCCTCAAATGGTGGAATATTCAATTCCAGTTTAGGGAGATGGTCATGATCTCGCACTGAGGGGGAGCCCTAATATTGCCATTATTTGCATGTGGACGACCTGGTGGTTGTGGTGCTGGTGGTTGCACGTAGTTCTGATGTTGATCAACCTCATCCTCATAATCTCCCACATAATCAACATCCTCCTCTGTACCAGCAGCAGCAGTAGGAGGAGCCAAAGAAGCACCAACAGCATGGCAGCGGCACCGAATTTTGTCTGGCTCAATAGGAACACGCTGAGCTCGTCCATCTTGATTCGGAAGGGCGTAGTTGTTGTCGTTGCAGAGGTGCGATAGGTGCAGCCGGCGGTGGTTGTGGAAAAGCGCGAGCAATTCATCAAACTTGCTATCAAGCTTTGTTTCAAACGTCTTCTCAATGCCATCTATCTTCTCCATGGCCTCGTCAAATCTGTTTAGCACGTCTTGCACTGTCCAATCATCATTTGCTGAAACTTATCATGTAGCTGTTTGTTCGTCGAGTTCTCCCAATCAGTCTCGTCGGCTTGTGATCCTGCCATGGTTAGCAGCAAAAGAAACACACAAGAATATGATCCCTGAGACTAGTAGGAAGTGGTGGTGGTGGTGTGGTGGGCGGTCACAAATCCGTCAAGCAAATCTCAAATTCTTACAGTTCTTACCCAGCGGCGGTGATCGGCAACCGTTGTAGTCAAAACTCTCAAAGCTTGGCTATAGCGATTACCAGGGACAATCAAACGCACGACGTAGATGTATGTGGAGCTGGGAAGGCTTATAATATGGTAGCAAAAAAGGTCGACAATAATCAATTCAGAGATGCAAAGTTGAATAAGCGCTCAACGATCAGATCTTTGCGGCTGGTCCTAGGCTAGACCGTGCTAGAGACGCGAGCCTAGAACACTAACAAAATCACGGCGCTGCACGTAAACAAGGGAAAAGCACACTCTGGATTTTTTTTTCGCTCCTCTTTTTTTTTTTGCGCTGCTTTTTTTTTGCGAAAAATCACTATAATGGCGAGTGTCTCAAAACTCTTCCCAGGTCAAACTGACAGGATGGGCACGAAATTTTTCGACAATTTTTTTTTTGACGCCGGACCCAAAACTGAAACGGGTCAAAAAAACTTTCTATAACGGCGATCGCTCAATACGCTTAGAAACACCTAAAATAGGATAGCAGAAAATTTTTTTATCCCGTGCGTTTTGGAAAATTTTGGGCCTAAGCGGAGGGTGGTTTCGGACTCTTTTTTGAAACCAACCTCTTCTACGGACGACAAAAGATTGCTGGAATCCAAACCTACTCGAGACAAGGAAACACGAATCGGAAAATTAGATGGATCCCGAAAACAAACCTGATATGCAAGGGACTCGGATTGGTGGTGGATATATGGTGGTCGATGGCAGCGGTGGTGATATATGGAAGCGGTGGTGGTATATGGATACGGATTCGAAGCGGTGGCGGATAAGCGGTGGTGGTATATGGAAACGGATTCGAAGCGGTGACAATGGTGCGGCGGCGGCGTGACAACTTATGACCAGAACTCGAAACTCTAAAAGACTAGACTCTAAGACCAGCAACTAGACACGACGATGCAACCACAAATTCAACAATGCAAATACAGAAAAGATTATGCAAAGGCTCAGACTGGTTCGGATAGGATGAACTAACCCAAATTTTTTTTTGGCTTTTTCGTGGACTATAGGTATGAAGACAGACTCGATCTAAACTACGAAAATCAGTAAAATCTCACCGAGCAACACGGAAATCTGATACCACTTGATAGAGGCAAAGGTGTCCCGTCTTTCGATGAGATGGCGGATTTCGCTTTGGTGGAAGTCGACTTTGACGATCCGACTACGAAGGCGAGAACGTCGCGCTTTAGCAATCGCTAAACCAACTCCGAGAGGTTATTGACCACGCCGAGCACGATCAACGACCACGAGGGTCTATTTCCTGCGAGCAAGCGAAGAACAAGCAAGAAACTGAGATTGCAATCTGGATATTGCGAATTTAAGATGAAAGCTTTATTGATCAAGGTGGGGTTCTGTGGCGCCTTTGTGCAGTCGTTGAACACAAGCGGCATGCGAAGTTGCAGCTATGGCGAACTTTTGATCTAAACAAAACCCAAGTCTAAGCGGTGCCCTAAGGGCTGTATATATGGAGGAAGAGGGGTGAATTTCGTGGCCCTTGGTGGAGGGGTCGAAACTAACCCTATCTCTTGTTTCCCACACATACGGACTCTAAAATAGCCTATACTAATGTATTTCGAAATTACATGGGCTGGCCCAATAATAAGGTGACGAGCACCTAGAATAGCCTATGGACGAATATTATGAAGTGGCATCTTGTATATTTCGTCCAAGGCTTCATGCACTCCTTATGGTGGCTTCAAAGTCCTGAAATCATCACTTGTAACTCCGTTCTTGATCTCCTTGCGCATGCCATCAACTCCATGTGTGTTCTTGCTCCAATGTTCATCCTTCTCCAAGCTAGGCCCTTCATTTGTAAGCAAAACAAATGTATCCAATTTAGGCAGCATCATATTCTTATGAACATTAGAATCATTACCAAGAAATGAAAGTACCTGGTAATTTAGTTGGCGTGCGCGAGCTCTAGTAACTGGTCCAGTATGTATAGCAGCAGGGGCTGTGGGTGTAACAATGGTATTGATGTCCTCATCACTATCTATACAGGGCGCACGTTCATGTGCAAAACTGTCAACAAGGTGCGTCGTTTTTACGTACCTCAAACCCCGCCAGCAAACTCCTGACGGTATCATGCAAACGCTTTCGGCGGACGAAATCCTTCCAATCACCATGCTCATCAATGCACGGTGATCTTCTGAGACGGATGCCCTCTCAAGTAGATCCTTCAGCTCCCCCGGCCGAACACTAGTCGGCGCCGAACTCTTCGGCTCTGCCGGGCTCGGGGATACCCTCCGTGACGACTCTTCAGGCTCGTCCGCCCTATCCGACGGCGCAGTAGACGGAGGCGTCTCGCTCTCCATCATCTCCGGACGAAGATCCCCCGAAGACGAGCTCATCTGAGAAGGTCGCAGATCCGAACTACAAGGTAAAAATTTGGTTATCCTCGGAAGCACAAATAGGGATGTTTCTTATTAATGAACTCCCTTTTACTCACGGCTCATTGGAGGCTGATTTTTAGAGAAGGCGTGCGGCGGGGCCTCCCCGGACGCAGGACCCTCTGGTGAAGATTTCTTCCCCCGCTTAGGGGCTTTGGCCTCCGGGTTTTCGGAGGCGGTCCTCTTCTCCCCCTGGAGCGAGGGATTCTCAATCCCCCCTTCTTCAAGCGCCCCCTTGGGCGAAGTGGTAGCTCCTCCATTTTCCCCTTTGCCCTCTTCTGAAGGTGCAACCTCCAACATTCAGACCAGCACGGGCTCCGGCGCGGTCTCTGGGAGGGGGGCGGACACCGTATCAGCTTTGCTTGCGCTATCCACTCCTGTTGAAGGATGACGGGTTAAAAGGCGAATTGTTGAAAGGTAAACAAATAGTACGTCCGAACACTGAGCTACTTACTTGAGTATCCGAGCGATTGCAGCTTAGGCCGGCATCCTCGGTCAATTCCGGACACACCGCCTGTGATCCGAAGAACAACTTGTACATCTCACGAGTGTCATACCCATGAAGTGTTGGAGAATCCTTGGTCCCTCTGGATTGAACTCCCATAGCCGGAGAGGACGGCGTTTGCAGGGCAGGAGACGCCTAATTAGCATAACCTGCATCACCACGACCAGATCGATCTCCCTCGCCTGGAGGTCTCGAATCCGGCCCTGCAATAGGGGCACATCTTTTGATGGCCCCCAATTGAGCCCTTGGTTGACCCATGACATCAACCGTCGTGGAGGTCCCGAGCGGAATGGAGGCGGCGGCTTCTGCCTACTGCCCTTCAGAGCGGTGATATAGAACCACTCCTGCTGCCACAAGCCGGGCTCCTCTTGGAAGGAGCCCTCGGGCCACGGGCATCGACCCTCCTGCCACGGCCGCCCCGCCAAGACTTCGCTTGGCGCCCCGATCATCTTCGGCTCCACATTGAAGGTTTTCAGCCACAGGCCGAAGTGGGGGGTGACGCGGAGGAAGGCTTCGCAGACGACGATGAAGGCGGAGATATGGAGGATGGACGCCGGAGCCAAGTCATGGAATTCCAGCCCGTAGTAAAACATGAGCCCTCTCACAAAAGGATCCGTCGGGAAGCCTAATCCCCGACGGAGGTGGGATATAAAGACGACATACTCGCCGGGCTCGGGGGTGGGGATGGCCTGCCCTTCGGCGGGCAGCCTGTGCGAAACCTCGTAAGACAGGTACTTGGACGCAGCTTTAGCACGTCCTCCTCCGTGACGGAGGAGGGCATCCACCGGCCCTGAAGGTCGGAGCCGGACATTGTTGAAGGTACAAAGCGCTCGGATCTGGGGCTCTGAGTGTTTACAACTTGGGGCAAGGAGAAGATTCGATGGAAGATTGGAGAAAAGAAACGAGCCTTGGTCCTATTATAAAGAGGGAGAATACCAAGAGCCGTCTCCGTGATCGTTCCGGATTCGCCTTCGATAGAGGAGGCGTGGCGACGGGCGCGTTTGGGTTACCCACGTCCGTATTGATGAGAATCCCGGAATAAGGGGAACACGATCTCTGCTTCGACAAGACGTGCCAAGGAAACAGCTTCGCTAAACACGCTAAGGTGGTGTAATAAAAAACGATTCAAGTAAAGGCTTGGTAGTGGTGTGACGTCATGCCGCAAAATACGTCAGCAGATTGAACTTGTGTGTATATTATTCTCTCTACGGTGGAATGTGGAATTTATTTTGCAGAGCCGGACACTATCCAGGTGTTCACAATATTCTCTGGATTATTCAAAGGAGGAACCTGCCTTGCAATGCCGAACATTATGCGCGCCGGACTCATCATCATTGAAGCCGAGTTCAGGGCTCTTGAGGAGTCTGGACTAGGGGTGTCCGGACAGCGGACTATCATCGTCGCCGGACTCCAAGACTACGAAGATACAAGATTGAAGACTCCGTCCCGTGTCCGGATGGGACTTTCCTTGGCGTGGAAGGCAAGCTTGGCAATACGGATATGTAGATCTCCTACCATTGTAACCGCCTTTGTGTAACCCTAGCCCTCTCCGGTGTCTATATAAACCGGAGGGCTTTAGTCCATAGGACATAATCTCCATTACAACAATCATACCATAGGATAGCTTCTAGGGTTTAGCCTCCTTGATCTCGTGGTAGATCCACTCTTGTACTACCCATATCATCAATATTAATCAAGCAAGATGTAGGGTTTTACCTCCATCAAGAGGGCCCGAACCTGGGTAAACATCGTGTCCCTTGTCTCCTGTTACCATCCGCCTAGACGCATAGTTCGGGACCTCCTACCCGAGATCCGCAGGTTTTGACACCGACAGCAGGGTTTGCCATCAGTTCGGACATTGACATGGCACCTCATGCTAAATAAACCAGTTGTTCTTTTTGTGCAATTCCACCAAAATCAACCAAATTCGCGCGTAGCTTGTATGATTTCGCCCTTATATGTTGCAACGCCTTGAACTTATCGGCACCTCATTTCTTATGGTGGAAATGAATGATTCGATGTATTCATGAACATTTTGTGCAGTTCCCATTGAAATCAAGCTGAGTATCCCTGTTTGCACAAATACAAAAAAGTGATTAGTATAAAGCAAACTGTCCTATGAATTGATAGTTTCAATAGGCACCTACATGGTCCATGTAGAGCACACTTTTAGAAAAATGGAACTCACCAGAAAGAATCCTAGAACAACATTGTACTCACGCATCACATCAAAAAATGGAGATTTGTCAGTCCTTCTGAGCTGAAGTTAGTTTGCCTTGTGGGGAGTAATGTAACCATCCTTCAACTGCTCCTTCTGATGAGAAGATAGACATGGCTTCTTCATCCTGGCATTATTGGAACTAGTCACTTCATGTACTCCATATTCTTCTTCAGAGGAAGATGATCCTATTGTGCAAAGACAAGAGGACTACTAAATGCTAGCATCCCTGTTTGCTCGAAAAAAAGGAAAGGAAATATTTAAAACAACACAGATGAAGCACTTCTCAAGGACAATACCACTTTTTCATGACAGTATCTAAACAGTAGCACAACACCAATAGAGATGACAAAGCTCAATCATATGGATGAAATCGGTGGCAGTACCAACCTTTGTCAGGAGGCTTATTGTGTAGAGCATACAGATGAAGCACTTCTCCGGAACCATCTGTTGCTATCTACGGTGGTGGCCATGCTTACTATATACTCCTTAATTAGTTTAATGTTTCCAACATCTTCTTGTGCAGTTCCACTAAAATATATGGTATCTTCAAAGAAGATCCCTGTTTGCACAAGTAGAGATAATTACTTATTACATTAAGAGTGGCATCAAATCAATGGCAAAACAATTGCTCGTTCCAGCCATAGCAATAAATTAAGATGCAAAACTATATCATTACTTGTGTCATCACAGTTCCAGTGCTTCATTATAGCACCGGGAGTTGATTTTTGTTTTGCTTCCGCTTGTTCTTCCCCTTGATCACTTGGTTCAATAATAGACAAGCTTCACCTTCAATGTAAGATTTGGCTTGTCAATTAGAGAGCACAAGTATAGTACTAAACTTAATTTTCTGATGAAAGTGGCAAAATACAGGCCAACAGTTGTGAAATATCCTTATCTTACCTCAATGGGATATTACGGTGCACATACAGATTGGAAGTCTTGTCTCCATTTGTGCAGTTCACTAAAATCAAGCAACATTATTGTACAAGTAGCACAACATATGAAAGACACTGCAGAATCATGTGAAAGAAGGGTAGTACTGACCTCTCATGATGTGGAATTCAAACAACTCACAAGAAGAAGATCTGAACCAAATTTGCCTTAACGGATAGGAAGTAATATCTCCTCTTGTGCAGTTCCACTAAGATCAAGCAATCAAGCAACATTGTCAGTGTGACATTTTGGTTGAACTGCACAAAACACTCTTAAAACAAAAGTGTTTTGTGCAGTGCAACAAAAGGTTACAATGGCAACGAGGTGAAGTAGATAACCCTGTTTACACAGAGGTGCAAAGGAAACAATTAGTGGTCAATAATGGTGGATGACACAGAAGCCAACAAAAAGAAGCATCTACCTTATCTAAATGGGAAAGAAAGCAAGACAGTAGCATTTCTCAAATGGTGGCATTGATTAATATTAACATAGAGATTATATTAACAATAAAATTTGTTAAACATGTAATTTGCTTTTAACTGTGGCATTGCATCAATTTTCCAGCGACATTATTAGAGGGTGTCTGTTTACAGGGACATTTTGGTGTAGGGACTAAAGGAACTCCGTGTCAGTCCCATCTAAACCAAACAGGAGGGACTTTTAGGGACTAAAAGTGGGCATTTGGGACTAAAGAAAGAACACCCCGAGGGAGTCTTTTTGGGACTTTTTCCAACAGTTGCCCCTGCCACACATCGCACCTTGTCTCTATTAGTTCATTTCTAGGGGTAACATGGTCTTTCAGCATGTCATTTAATAACCTCTAGTCCATGCTTAGTCCCTGTAACCAAGCAGGTAGGGACTAGGGAGTTTTTAACCAAACAGGTCCTTAGATTAACAACAGCTAATGAGTTGCACGGAATAGTGGATGCACCAGCACCATGTGCATCTACCAATGTATTGTGGTCAAGTACACTCTATTGCAACAAAGAACAAACAACCAAGGAGCATATTTGTGTTGGTCCCAGTGTTGTTATCTTTAGACACCTTTCCCTATGTGAGCGTAGCAAATCTAGTCCTGCTCAAACTCTACAGCCTTGTCCCTTCCTTTCCTTTTTGAACTAGTACTTTTGCCCCTTCCTTTCCTCTTTGAACCACGTCCTAGATTTCTAGGATACAACTTTCCCCACTACTTTCCCCCATTCCTTTCCTCTTTGAAACACGTCCTAGATTCATGTTATACAACTTTCCCCTTTCATTTCCTCTTTGAACCACATCCTAGATTCATGCTATATACAACTTTTCCCACTACTTTCCCCCACTCCTTTCCTCTTTGAACCACGTCCAAGATTCATGGTATACATGCAGCTAGAGCAATGCATGTGGAGTAAGTAAATTATACCTTAAGGTTCTTGGGGCGTGGTTCGGTGGGCGACGGGACGGCGGCGAAGAAGAAGGGGTCGGAGGCCCTCCCGCGCCGCCGCTGGGTGGAAAGTGAACATCTGCGCCGGTAGTGAATTCCCTCCCTTGCCGACGACGACAACGTTAAGCCTCCTTCCCTTCCCTGCGGACGGATCCTGCCGGCTCTTTGAGCAGCAGTGAGGGGAGAGAGAAGTCTTGTTTACATCTGGAGAGGGCGAGAGAGTGTGAAGAGAGCAACTACAAGCGATAAGGCTCCAGCGTGTATATATATATACTGGAGAGAGAGTGTGAAGCGTGCAAACCCTAGAAAACAAGTGTCGAGGCTGCAGCTTATACATGATGAGGTGATTATACGGCCACTACGAGATTGTATAGCTCTGTATCCATCCATTTTGACCAGTCAAAGAATCCTCCTGGCACAAATTATGCTCAAGTGTAGTTATCGAACCCGAGACCTCAAGTTTGATGAGCGAACAGGCTAACCAGCTACACAACCCTCCCGTTATGTTCAACGAGAGGAAAATAACCTTTTATACATTCCTGCATTCATGTGACAAGCATGCTGTGTTTTTTGTGTGTGTGTGGGAGTCATTGGGATTTCAATCATAATCGTGTCATGTGGCTTTGGTAGTAAGACTATCCACAGTGGTGCAGAAATAATGCAGCCTTAGTCACCTTACCTCTCTCCATGTAGTATGTTGGGTCCCACCAGTCAGAGGGTGAAACAAACAAATTAATAAGAAAAATTAAAGCGCCAATGTGTATCTTACCTCACACATCTCGCTCATCGCTGGGAACACCGTCCAATTGATCCTCTGTTCGCTCACGTACTATTTTAAGTGAATCCTTATTATAACATGCACACAAATTTTGGGCACTTGTATTCGACTTAAGTCAGTGTGCCACTGTATCTCGTACACTTACTACTCCCTCCGTCTAGGTGTAATAAGTCATGTTAGAAGGTGCAACGGGACCAAGGTGTGTGCGTGTGCGTGTGTGTGTTTAATAGCATGTGTGTGTTAGAGAGAGCGACAGATCGACCTACTCCTACAGAGAGATGGTGTGTAGTGTATGATTTTAGCCGCGAGAGTCGGTGCATCCTCTCGTTTCCGGGCGTGTCCGGTAGGGACATGCGGACAGCTGCCACACCCGCTCCTGACCAGCCTGGCCCACCCAAAGCCCCTCCATCGGCCGCGAGCGCTTCCCGCCCAAAACGGTTAGCACCGCTCCAAAGAATCGGTGCCGCATTCATGCCCGGGCAGAGCGGACGCGACCTCTCACTGGCGCAAGAGTGATGGTTGCTTCATCCGTCCAACTTACTGCTGGGTCTATGTGATTTGACGGCTCATTGGTCTTTATTACTGAGGTGGTAGGACTGTTAGATGTCCCACGCTTTCGGTGAAAGGAGGTACTACTACTACTAGATTACAATTTTCTCCATTCTTATAGTGGAGGAGTGCAAGAGCAGTGAAAACACGCAGGCTCAGTGATTACATGGCCCACCTCACACTAACATCGTGCGACACCTAACTCTTTACATAGTACTCCCTCCGTTCCCAAATATTACTAGATGAGTCCTGCTGCGTTGCCATGAACAATGTATATCTCTCTGCGCAAAATTATTGATTTCATAGAACTAAAAAAACTCTATAACCGCATGACAAATGTGGTAGCCAAACTAAATAAACTCCCATCATCATTTAGATCATACCAAGATCAGCCAACTCCTACTGCATAATGGGATTATATTTTTCTTTTTGACATGTTAATGGGACTTAAAAGCTCATGTTGATGTTAATGGGATTATATTTTTCTTTTTGCTACCGGTGCATGCTTGCATGCAGACATGTTGATGTGATTTTAAACCCACTCACATGCATGTGCCACGGTATTTCTACATGCTTGCATGTGGCTTAGTGTGGAGCCTCTCAACGTCTAGATCAGATGGCTATTATGGACTGATTTACTTCATCTAACGGCTACATCAATTTTGATGATGTGGCTCAAGGATAGGATAGAGAATTCCTAGTAGTGGGGGCTAGCTATTACTAGTAGATAAGTCTTTGTAGAGATTCCACTAGGTGAACTACATACGGAACAAAATGAATGAATCTACACTTAAAATGCATCTATATACATCCGCATGTGGTTCATGGTGAAATCTCTACAAAGACATATATTTAGGAACGAAGGAAGTACTAGTATAGTACGTATTGTAATTTATCAGCGAGATAAATTTGTACAATGCTATGAAGCTTCCAGCTTCTATTACATGTATCTTGCGTCCAAGGTTGCCCGTAGCTACATTTCATCAAATACAAAGGAGACTAACATGCATGATATTGCATCTCAATGATTGACAGATCATAGCAAATATGTACTCCCTCCGTTCCAAAATAAGTGTCTCAACTTTGTGCAAACTTTAGTACAAAGTTGTACTACTACTAAAGTTGACACTTATTTTGGAACAGAGGCGGCTAAAGAAAAAATGATCCATGCAGTCCCTAGCCCGTGAACCGTGAACCCTGACCAGGCTTCAATTTGCTGGCAGCATTCGAGCTTCCTAATAAATGAAGTTTGCAACCTTTTACCATCGGATCATTTTGTGCAGTTTCACCAAAATCGAGATGAGCATCCCTGTGGCAAAGAAATTTAAGAAGCGTGATTAGAATAAGATTACTGGGACTAGTTGATGAGACATAAACTCATCACAAATACAGTACGTAGAAGCTAGTAGAGGTATGTGCGGGGCAAAGAAGTAGACAAATATCCATAGGGAGTGATGTGGGCAGCTGGAGTAGTGGTGCAAGCCGGCTGTAAAGGGAGTTGTACCTGAGGGACGTAGCTCAACCTTGAGGAGGGCGGTGGGAGGCGGCAACTGCCCATGCCGCGGAAGTGAGCAAGGGACGAAGGCAACCTCACCGGCTTTGTGAGAGAGAATGGCGGGGACCCCTGATCGGGACGTGCCGACAGTGGGTTTTCCCCGTCGGTGACGGCCACCGCATCTACACTAAGCATCCACCCCTTCCCCAAGCGGACGTGATCCGCCGGGATGTTAGAGATGTGGCCACACGATGCGTTTTGTGCGAGAGTGTGAAGAGAGCAACCCCAAGAAGCAACCGTAGGCTGGCCCGCCCCGACTATGTATATAGTGGAGCGGTTTCCTTTTCTCTCCATATGAACCTATCATATTGCGTACGTGCCACTGAAGAAAAAAACTTTATTTATAAATGATGCGGCACCTACTACTCGTTCTCCTATAACCTTGCGCTTGGCATCTCCAAAATATTAACCTTGCGATTGGCTCTTCGCCTCTTCGGGAAGTCGAGCAATAATGGTAGTGCAAAGATATATCGCTCGCTATATGAGACCGAATGAATTGCTGCACGTCCACCACGTGGGCGAGGGTCGAGGGGCGAGGGAGAGTGCTACATACGGAGCAAAATGAGTGAATCTACACTCTAAAATACGTCTATATACATTAGTGTTTGGAGTATGTACTAGTAGTTCATATTGAAATCTACTAAAGGACATATATATTCCAAACAATATGATATAATCTCTATAACCAAGGTAGTAGGGACGAGGAGTAAATAGAGGGAGTAGTAAATATTTCTCCTCATCCTGCGAGCCACCACGTGCATGGGCGAGGGAGCGGACGTAAGGCAGAGCAAGCTTCACCTCATCCTGCGAGCCACCACGCCCGTGGGCGGGGGAGACGGTGTACTAAGCAAGCTTCTCCTCGTTCTACGAGTTGATGGGACACATCAAAAGTATGCCAGTGTATAGAGCCTTGCCTCTAAGGTAGGCCCCCACATGGTTTGCCTCTTTTTTAACATAACACGTCGAGTCGCAATTTGTTTGTTCACCCGTGGTAGACGATCCTCCCTCCACCTAGTGGACAACCAGTACACGTGCCAAATTACCACATGGGTTGCCTTTTTCGTACAGAAATGAGCTCCACCGTGTACCCGCGCGGGTGTGGTTGGGAAAGAGACGGGAGTACGTGCGCCGTACATGCACCTCTTCTCTTCGTGCACGTCCCCCACCTACGTGTGTGTGAGAGAGAGATACAAACCGCGTTCGTGAGTGTTTTTTGTTTTGGGGTGGGGGTGGGGGTTGATTTCGTGAATTATTTGTGGGAATATGTGTCGATGACATCTCAAACAAAATTTTGCATGCAATGTGTGTGAAATGGAGGCCTATCCATATCATACATAGAGGGTCGGGCAATCAACGAGAAGAGAGGGAGGGGTCATAGCTATCGATAGAATCGAAGAGAGGATCAAGTGGGTGGGTGCGAGAATCGATGAAGAGAGGCATCAAAATTGTGTGTGTGTGTGTGTGTGTGCAAGTCAAAGATATAGGGTGACTGGCCTACCGGAACGTTAGAGGGCACATGTCAAGTTTGTGTGTGGCAGGGAGACATGACTAGAGCGCTCGATGTATCGGTGTGTGTGGGGGGGGGAGGGGTGGGGGGAGGTGTAGGCAGAGGCCTAACTATAGAGGTAGAACGATTCGTATATGTGTTGAGAAGGAGAGACCCAGCTATGTCTTGAGGGAGATCGGTCGACATCCATACATAACTGAAGGATGGGAAATATGATGGAACAGAGAGAGAGAGAGAGAGGAGAGAGAAAGGGAGGGAGAGGGAGGGAGAGGGGTAGAGTGTTGGATGGGTGATGGAGTTGCTTCTCAGAGATGGTGGGAGAGGCCTACTAGGCAAACTGAGGGTAGAACTGCAATGTTATCAATAAGAGTGGGGATGTGTTTCTGTGTGTGCCTGTGCATGATAGATCTGTCGGGATGCATCCATGGATGATGAAGGGGAACCATGTGTTTGGTAAGCAAACCTAAATAGATCGGTAGATCAATTGTTGTTTGTCGGAGGAAGGGAGAGACACAACTAATGTGGTAGATCGATCGACGTGTGGGTAAAAACGAGTTATAAGGACCTAGCTAGCTATATGTATAGCGAGAGATTGGTCGGTGTACGTCCATTTGTTAGAGGCAAATAAGGCCCAGCGAGACGGGTAGACAGAGAGAATGGAGCTAGGAGGTGGTGCGAGAGGCCCAACTACTAGCTAGATAGGGGGAGGAGTGTGCGGTTGTGAGATCGATGAAAAGAGGTGCGAGAGTTTACACGTGTGTGTGACCGTATGAGAGACACGAGGCAAGGACACATAAAGGAGGAGATTGAAGGTGTGTGTGTATGTTGTAGGCAGGCATCGCTAGAGAGGTTTATCGATCGGGGTGTGTCGGAAAGGAGTTGTGGAGACTCTGGGAGAACGACCTAAAGAAAAAAAATGAATGTGCCCGGTGGATAGAATGCCAAGGGAGGGGGAGGGCGAGGAGGGTGTGTGCATGCACGAGAGAAAGTTAGTGGTAGCTACAAAGGTTAGAGGATTGTGTGGGTGTAAGAGACTAACAAAGATCATAATTTGATATGAAAGCGGATTCATATATTTTAATAGGATATCATAGTGTTTTAAACATTGCATGCATGAATATAGCGGCGATACACGTGTTGTGCACGTGTTATACCATAATGTGATAATGCATGGCGTTTGCAACTCACAGCTAAATGCCGAACAATCTAAACCGTACTATACATCAAACAATCTCACATTTTATTTGAATTTGTGATAATGTGTGGCGTTTGCAGCTTACAACTAAATATCGAATAATCTAAACAATACTATATATCAAACATTCTCACATTTTATTTGAATTTGTGGTAATGTGTGGTGTTTGCAACTCACATCTAAATACTTGTAGGCGTAGGGGGCGGGGCACCATACATAATGTGATAAACACATTATACATATGAGACATGGTTTAGATTATGAAGATCTAGCTAGAGATAGAAATGTAATGTGATTTGAAATCAAAATCAAGTGGATTCAAAAAATCTAGTTCGAGTTCATATAGTACACATAGTTCATATGTAACTCGAGACTAATCATGTGGTGTGCTGTGAAGATAATACACAAACGATGGTCTAACTTGACAATAATGATGATTGTAGATCTTATTAAAAGTTTAAAACAGAGAAACGAATTCAAATGCTTTGACTTCACAACAATCATTACTGTAGATCTTATTCAAAAAGAGAAACGAATTCAAATTTAGTTCATATTGAAGTGGTAGTATATACGTTTGGAATGCACTAAAACATTCATTTGAGTAGTAGGTTGCATGCATTATACACGTCGCGAAATACTTTAATTGAACATAACATGAATTCAAAGTTTTGAATGACATTTGTAGTGCGCATTGATTTGGTACAGTACACGTTAGGCTTGTCCGGAAATTTCAACCCGCGCCTTGTTAGCCCGAAATATTTAAGATATATCTTTGTATCATTGTGCTCCGACAACTCCCTCCATCTCAACCCGCGCCTTGCTATTCCGAAATTACAACACGCACGAAAAATCCCACCTCCTGTGGAATCCCGACACGCGAAATGCCCGTGGTACCCCTGAACCGAAAGAACCGCCTCAAATTGGTGGGGGTACTTTCATAACTTACCCCACATTTCGGACAAGAGCGTCTCTAAGCCATGGTTCCCCAGTGCCATCCCATCCGCCCACCCATTCGTACACCGAGGCCGCGAAAACCCGCGATGAAACCACACACCCTGCTCCGTCCGCCACCCAGCCGGAGTCTCTTTCCTGACGACTTGTCCACAGCAACACCTCGACGTCCCTCATCCATCGTACCGGATGAGGATCCATCGTCGGTCTCATTGTCTCGCCGGTTCAGCCACCCTGTCCTCCACCTCCAAGGAGCTGCCCCGATGTTCCCCTTGTCTTTCGCGCCACCTCCATTCCCACACCACCGTCTTCACCTGCACCACCGGAAGAGCATCATCATCACCGTTTCCTCGGATGAAGCTATGGCCTAATCGGCGCCACCAAAGAGGTTGTGCATTAATAGCCGCATTTTCTTCTTGATTCGATCTCACGGTGCTGCCGGCGCTCGGTCCCGAGTCGACACGGCGCGGCTCCATCCACGGCGGCGTCACCGGCCACTTCCTCCACGGCGTCGCTCCCTCGGCGGCGACGTCCACATCAGTAGGAGCTGCTGCTGCTTTAGCTCTCGCTTGCACTGCTGCTCTGCTCTTGCTCTCGGTCCCTGCCTAGTCTGCTCTTGCTATTGCTCTTGCTCACGCTGCTGCTCTCGCTCTTGCTCTTGCTTGCGATGCTGCTCCGATTTAGCTACACTTCAGTTGACTGAATCGACTTTTGGGTCAGTCGATTTTCAGGGGGTGGGGGCAGCTCGCCGGGGTGAAGGAAGAACCAGCCGCAGCGGGGAGGGGGGGCTCGCCGGAGAGGTACCCCACTATCTATCTTAGGGTTCAGGGTGGGGCAATGGTCGCCGATGGTGGCGGGTCGTTGGCGGGGTGGTGGCGTGGGGATCGCCGGAGAAAAAGCTCGGCACGGGGGGGGCTAGAGGGATGGCCGGGGCGGCGGCGGGCCGGTGGTGGGGAGTGTTTTCGAGGTAGGCGGGGCGGCGCACCGCCGGACACGGGCGGCGGGGGGCTGCTGTTTAGCCGGTGGTGGCTGGCAGCTTAGGGGGATGGAGGTTGAAGATGAACCGCAGGCCCTTGATTTCGTATCCAACGGCTGCAAAATCGACTGACCAGAGATGAAAAAATCAGTCGACCGATGTGTAGCCTCACCTTGCTAGTGCGTTCAGTTTCGACAGGAAAATTCAGTTTCGACAGCAAAATTGAGTTTCGATAGTTAAGTTCAGGCCGACGTTAAGTTCAGATTCGACAGTTAAATTCAGTTTCGACAGTTAAGTTCAGAGATGAGCGGCTAATGTATTTTACATCTAGCACTTTGTGGTTATCTATTTTATGTCATGTATTGGAGATGCTATTAGAATTCCACTCAGGTTAACGTTATTCGTTGTCTCTCTTGTCCTGCTTCAGCCTCGGTGTCGTACAACTCACCGGAGCTGCTCCAACAACGAAACCCTCCATCACAGCGGAGCAGTACCTCGGGCTCCATCTCCAAACGCCTAAGATCTTCTTCCCTCCTCCGACAAAGAAAGTCACTGGAGCATCCTCACCGCCAACCCAATCATCTTTGAGATCGACATGGCTTTGCCAAAGAGGTTGTACACTTGTTACATCTCTTTTTACTCTACATGTTATATATATTGTCCATCGAGCACACGGATTTGTTCCTTTAGTGTCTCCTTGAAAGAAAAAACGAGGAATTTTAATTTTCACTTGTCCTCCTTTTCAAATTCCTATTCATGAAGCACACGACTAAGAGATAGTAGCATAATAGCATTATAACCGTACATTTTCTTGTGGTTTGACTTAATCTCACCATGCTTCTTTGCGTCCTGTGATCTTCCAATTGTTGTGAAACAAACACCCAGATTGGCAGAAATCCTGTGTTTTTAAATTCTTTGTTTTGCACGTGCATTCCTATCCTATTCCTGTCTATTTCCTATCCCTGCATTGTTGGAATCCTCCAATTCAAACGAGCCCTTACAGAATTACTTCTCTTATAGATAGTTGTCAAATAAAACCTTGTGTGGTTTGTCCCGCTCCTGCTGCGCCGTCGTCCACCCCAGATCTGCTGCTCCAACGATAGAAGGGTATAGCACAGCAGGGATCCGGCCTCCAGACTATCTTTCGCCGCCTCAGATCTTCTTCTCCGCCACTGGCAGCCATGAAAACTGCATTACCATCATCAACCGAGCAGATGACCTCGAGGACTACACAGGTCCGCAAGAGAGGTCGCACTCTTTCGTGTCTGCTTACGTTATGCATCGCTTAATATTACATGCTACTTTATCGTCCTTTTCACCGATTAGACTCTGAGTCAACTCCAAACTAATGGTCAAACTTGAGTTTTTAAATGGTTGTGGGGTACATATCGGGGCCGCTATCAATAGTATCTATCTACTATCTGGTTAATCTCCGGTGTCTACTATGAGTTTCATGTTGGGTGGGAAACAAATAGTAAAGAAGCCATTATCTATATTTTTTAATTGAAGCCATTATCTGCCTGCTATTATTGGTTTTGGGTCTATCCATAGGGTGCTACCATCACTCTGGATTTCTGCATGCACTCCTTACATAATCTCACTATGTTTTATTCCTATGCATGACAGTTATTCTAAACAATGGAACTGAACATGTAGAGCAAAAGAGACGAGCCTTGCGTGGCAATAAAATTTCATGCAGACGTCGCTCCATGGTAGGCGCAAAGGCAGCCCCCCTCCACACATTTCGGATTGTAATCGAGAGGAAGATATCTGTTCTGAGGGGGATTTAGAAGGATAAGACAACTCCTATTTACCCCCTAAGGTCTTCGCTCTAACTTGGCATGCTGATGTTGGTTATATCATGCATATGGTGTCTTGCATTGCTTACTTTATACATCAAATATGTCATCTGCTTAGTTTAGACATCCTTTGTGTGAATGCCATTTGTTTAGTTTATTCATCGTTTATGTGAATTATGCAACGCCATCTTGTTTAGCCAGGCATCATATATGTGAATTTTGCAACGCCATCCCGCTTAGCCAGTCATCTTATATGTAAATTATATTAGGCCATACTTTTTTTGGTTACATATTACATTTGTCAACAATGTTAGTACATTCAACTGCTCTTCGTGTGCATCAGCCAATTGACACGGTGATGGCAAATTCTGGAGTGAAAACAAGGTCTTCAGAGCAGACTATGCTATCTGACGAAGCGCATATCTCGCTGGTTATGGATAGCTCCTCGGAGGAGGATTCATAGACAGATGACCAGTCCTATTCCCCCCCCCTGAGGTGTATGCTCTAACTTGGTAGGGTTATGTTGCTCATATCGTGCGTATGGTGTCTCGCATTGCTATGTCATTTGATTAGTTTAGACATGCTTTGTGTGAATGCCACCTGCTCAGTGTCTAATTACCATATATGTGAATTATGCATTGCCATCTTGTTGCAAGACATTATATATGTGAATTATACAATGCTATCTTGTTGCAAAGGCATTATATATGTGAATTATGCAATGCCAGGATGTTTAGCCAATCATCATGTATGTGAATTATATCATGCTACCATTTTTTTTGTATTAGTTGTTCCATTTGTCGACAACGTTTGTATATTCAACTACTCTTCCTGTGCATCAGCCATTTGAAGCGGTGATGGAAATATCTGGAGTGAAAACAAGGTATTCAGAGCAGACAATGCTACCTGCTGAAGCAGACATCTTGCTGGTTACAAAGAGCTCCTCAGAGGAGGATTCAAAGACTGATGACCAGTCCTATTTCCCCCCTGAGGTCTATCCTCAAACTTGGCAGGTTTATATTACCCATGTCATGCATGTTGTCTTGCATTGCTTAGTTTTTACATCATATATGGATTGCCATCTGCTTACTTCCTTACTACATAAATCATATATTTGAATTATATCATGCCATCATGTTTACATAGTACATACACATCATATATGTGAATTATGGCATGGCAACCCATTTAATAAAGACATCATATAGTTATATCATCTCATCCTGTTTAGTGTTCACAGTCATCATATTTTGAATTACGGCATTCTATCCGTGAATGTATGTGAATTATGGCATGCCAACCTATTTAATAAACATATTATATAGTTATGTCATGTCATCCTGTTTACATAGTCTCATATTTTGAACTATGTCTTTCCATCTTTTTTAGTTAGCCATCATAATGTGAAATTGTGTCATGCTATCCTGTTTAGTTAGCCATCATATATGTGAAATTGTGTCATGCTATCTTGTTTGGTTAGACAACATAAATATGAATTATTTCATGCCCTCTTTTATTCCCCACTATCCATTGCACTGCTCATCATACAATGTCTATAATTTCAATTTGTTTTCTTGTTTATCAGCCATTTGAATTGGAGAGCGTGATGGCAGTATCTAAGGGAGTAACAACACGGTCTTCAGAAAAGATAGTGCTACCAGTTGATGCAGATAGAACCACGGTTGTACTTGCCCAAGGACCAGATCCACCACACATAACCCAGACTCGCAGATTGTACCCCTACCCAGTTGGACAGAGAACCAGCTACACCCCTTCTAACCCCAACCCCGGCAGATAGTAACCCAGCCCAGATTGACACAGACCGCCTCCACCACAGAGCACCCAAACACGAAAGCAGTTAGTAAAGGAACTGCAGTGCCCAAAGCACGAGGACCACCACTCCAATCCCAACTCAACGCTTAAGGGAGAAGAAGATTTGTTCTCGTGTCAGTTCAGAGCTATGGTTCATACTCCTTTCCTCTTGCATTACTGTATTTACTCATACCAACTATTTTCAAATTTGAAGGATGGAACTGAAACTCCAATGGTGCAACAGGTATGTTTTAAACCTGTTTCTTTAACTGGTTTGCTGTTGTAACCTGCTGTAACGCCCCGGATCCGATGCGCCAGGTGTCCGCCAGTTATTCGCCGTCGTTGCCATGTCATTTGCTTGCGTGTTGCACTTTGCCATGTGATCATTTGCATTTTATCATCTCATCATGTGCATTTCATTTTGCATACATGTTCGTTTAATGCATCCGAGCTTTTTCCCCGTTGTCCGTTTTGCAATCCGGCACTCCTATGTCCCCCGGCGTCCCCCTCTCGTCTCCTGTTGTGAGCGGGTGTTAAACTTTCTCGGAATGGCCCGAGGTTTGCCAAGCGGCCTTGGTATAGCACCGTAGAACCGCTGTCAAGTTTCGTGCCATTTGGAGGTCGTTTGATACTCCAACGGTTAACCGGGTAACCGCAAAAGCCTCTTTTGTTGCAGCCCAACACCCCTTCCAAAGTGGCCCAAAACCCATCTAAGTCCCCTCCATGCTCTCGGTCGTTCGATCACGATCGCGTGTCCGAAAACCGTTCCTCATTTGGACTCTCCTAGCTCCCTCTACCTATAAATAAGTGACCCCCCTCCAAATTCGCGGATGATTTCCCCTAACCCTAGCCCCGCTCCTCTCCGCCGCCGGACATGTCCGGACGGAGCCGGACACGTCCGCCGGCCACCTCACTTCGGCCAACCACAGGCCGCCACGTCACCTCGCCGCCGCTCTCCTCCAACCCCCGCGCGCCACCTGTCCGTCGCCGCGCCGTCCCACGCGCCGCGCCGCATGGGTTCATGCCTGAGGCCGCCCGCCGCTCACAGATCGCAAGCGCCCGCCCAGCGCTCCTGTCGCCGGCGCGGACCCGCCGCCGGCGGCTCCTCCGCCGCCGCCCGGTCGCGCCGCCTGGCGGGCTTCGCCGCCGCCGCCAGGCACAGACCTTCCGCCGCCGGCGGCGCGCCCGCCCGCTCGCCGCCGCCGGCGAGCGCGCCCGCCTCGCTCGCTGCTGGCGCCCCTCCGGCGCCTCGTCTGCCCGCCGCCGCCGCTGCCGCGTCACCCGCCTCGCCTCCCGGATCCGGCAAGGCGCCGCCGGATCCGCCCCCTCCGGCGCCTCTCCGGCCACCACCGCCGCCATCTCCGGCGAACTCCGGCGACATCCAGCCGGAGTGGATCAGATCCACCCATACACCGAACCAAACGCCTCCGTCCGTCCCGGGATCTCTCCGTCCCAATCCCACGAGGTGAAAATTCCACTAAGTCCCAGATTTCTGACAAAAACATGCCATGTTCATTGCATCACATCTCTGCATCCGTAGGTCCGTTTCATGCGTATAATATGTCAAATTGTTCATCTCGACGAGTAGATCATTTCATTCCATTGCATCATTTTCATTTGAGCTCATCTTGTGCCAGAAATGCTGTTGGAAGAGTGCATGTTGATGTTAATCTGCTGAAACTGTTATAACTTGCTGTTTTATCATTTTTGCCATGATTGATGTGTGCATCCTATGAGTATAAGCTCTACATGAATGTTGATCTATGCCATGCCTTCTTTCCAGGGGTGCCAACCATGTATTTTTGTGAGTTATGTGTTGAGTGCATCAAGCTTGCTAAGTAGGGTAGTTGCTGTTGCTGTTTTGCTAGGCAGATTCTGTAACTTTGTGAGGCCATGTTAACATGCTTCTACTAATCATTTTATGCATAATCTGGAGATGCTTTATAAACATGTTTTGATCTACATGTCATGCTCTATCCATTCATGCCCTTGGTTGCAATTATAGCCTGCTGGAACATGTTGTAATCTTGCTCTAAAGTTGCTTGAAAATGTTGCTGTCAGCCTGTTAACATTAGGTTCACTTGTTCCCATGTGTTTTCCTAGTGATCCATGCACCCTATGAACTTGCTCTTGCCATGCCTAGCTTCATAAACATGCCTTCTTACTGTTGGTTGCCTTGCCATGCCATGTGTTGCTCTGTGGTGAGTGGTTCAAGCTCACGAACATGCCTACTTATTGTTGTTCCTGCCATGTATGAATCTGTAATATAACTTGCCATGTTTACATGGGTGCCATCATTTTTTTCCGTGCCTTTTTAGCTCATGGTAAGTAAGGGTCTTTTGATCTATGCTATTAGTAGGTTCATGCCATGCCTTTGTTTGCCATGATATGTTCCTGTAACATGTTGTTTGCTAGCTCTAAACATTGCAACCTGATGTTATTTCCTGATAAGTCTGAAACTGTTATTATTTGTAATATCTCCATGTGTTTTTGAGCATGTTCTAGTTGTTTCTGGAGATAGCTCAGTGTTCATGTTTTGTTATGCTTTACTTGTACTTCATGCCCATGCCTTTTGTTATTATGTTGGGGTGCTGTAGCATGATGTTTTGATGCTAGTAAGATGCCTAGTTGCTGTTATGGACAGATTGTTGCTATGACTTGTATAGTGTGTGTGTGTTGCACCGTTGCTCCGTTTTGAGTGTGCTCTATATGAAACTTGCTTGTTTTTGCATGTAGCTTCATATTATCATGTTGCATCCTTGTTTTGAGGTGTTTGCTTGATGTTTGTATGCATTTTGCATCAATGCCATGTTTAACTTGTTTTGCTCATATCTTCTAGGCCGTAGCTCCGAATCTAATGAACTTTATATGTAACTTGACTAGAATTTCGTGTAGTTCATCTTGGTGCATCTTAACTTGCTGTTTAAAAACTTGAACTTAAGGTTTAATCAGCTCTGGACCACTTTTGAAATATGCATATGAGGACTTACCGGAATTGTTATATGTTGTTTCTGGCCTCATTTAAACTTGCCTTGATGTGTTGCTCATGTATGCATCATCTCTTGCCATGAGTAGCTTCATGCAGCTTGGTCATGCATCATGCTCGTTGTGCATCATGCCTTGTTCATGTGTGGTGTGTTTACCTATGTTGTGTGCTTCTTCTTGTTAGTTCTGTTTCGCTATGATCGTGAGGATTCGCTCGCTCACGGTTGGTTCGGCTTCATCCGTTCATCTTCTTCATGGACTCGTTCTTCTTCCTTGCGGGATTTCGTGCAAGATGACCGCTACCTGGATCTCACTACTATCATTGCTATGCTAGTTGCCTCGTTCTATCGCTATGCTGCGCTACCTATTACCTGTTTATCAAGCCATCCCATATTGCCATGAACCTCTAACCTTTGACACCATTCCTAGCAAACCGTTGTTTGGCTATGTTACCGCTTTGCTCAGCCCCTCTTATAGCGTTGCTAGTTGCAGGTGAAGTTGAAGATTTCTCCATGGTGGACAGGATTTTTGTTGGGATATCACAATATCTCTTATAATATTAATGCATCTATATACTTGGTAAAGGGTGGAAGGCTCGGCCTTATGCCTGGTGTTTTGTTCCACTCTTGCCGCCCTAGTTTCCGTCATACCGGTGTTATGTTCCCGGATTTTGCGTTCCTAACGCGGTCGGGTGATTTATGGGACCCCCTGACAGTTCGCTTTGAATAAAACTAGTCCAGCAAGTCCCAACATTGACTTCTACCATTTGCCTCACCACCACCTACCTTTTCCCTTGGGAGTAATTAACCCAAGGGTCATCTTTATTTTAGCCCCCGGCCGTGCTTGTCTAAGTGTTGGTCCGAACCGGCAGATCATGGGCCACCTCGGGCAACTCGAGGGCTGGTTTTACTCAGAGGCTGACCTATCCGGTGTTGCCTCGAGAACGAGATATGTGCAGCTCCTATCGGGATTGTCGGCGCATCGGGCAGCTTTGCTGGTCTTGTTTTACCATTGTCGAAATGTCTTGATGTACGGGATACCGAGTCGATCGGAGTGTCTCGGTGAAGGTCTATTCTTCGTTGATCGCGAGAGCTTGTCATGGGCTAAGTTGGGACACCCCTGCAGGGTTTAAACTTTCGAGAGCCGTGCCCGCGGTTATGTGGCAGATGGGAATTTGTTAATGTCCGGTTGTAGATAACTTGACACCGGATCCGAATTAAAACGCATCAACCGTGTGTGTAGCCGTGATGGTCTCTTCTCGCGGAGTCCGGAAGTGAACACGGTTTCGGGTTATGTTTGACGTAAGTAGGTGCTCGGGATCACCTCTTGATCATTGCTAGCTTCACGACCGCTCCGCTTGTTTCTCTTCTCGCTCTCTTTGCGTATGTTAGCCACCATACTTGCTTAGCCCCGCCGCAACCTCACCACTTTACCCCTTCCTTTCCCATTAAGCTTTGCTAGTCTTGATACCCATGGTAATGGGATTGTTGAGTCCTCGTGACTCACCAGATACTTCCAAAACCAGTTTGCAGGTGCCTATGTTACCGAGCAGGTGACGCTACCAAGCTCAAGGAGGAGCTCGATGAAGATCTTGCCCTTTGTCTTGTTCCATTCTAGTTGATCAGTAGTGGAGCCTAGTTGGGGTCGATCGGGGACCTTTGTCGCATTTGGGGTTCTTCTTTTATTTTGGTTCCGTAGTCAGACCTTGATTGTATCTGGATGATGTAATGCTTTATTCATGTAATTGTGTGAAGTGGCGATTGTAAGCCAACTATGTATCTCTTCCCTTATGTATTACATGGGTTGTGTGAAGATTACCTCACTTGCGACATTGCTTTCAATGCGGTTATGCCTCTAAGTCGTGCTTCGACACACGGGAGATATAGCCGCACCGAGGGCGTTACAAGTTGGTAATCAGAGCCTTCCCCGACCTTAGGAGCCCCACTGCTTGATCGTTTTTAGCGGCCGAGTTGTGTCTAGAAAAATGTTTTGAGTCATTTAGGATTATATATATCGGAGAGTTAGGAATTCTTTTTACTCCCCAGTCTCTTCATCGCTCGTAAGGCATCCCGACGAGAGTTTTGACTTTTCTCTTCTCAAATTTCACTAAAAAATTTTAGGTTCACGCGGGTATCTTGGAATCGCTCGATGGTTTTATGATGAGAACATTGTCTTGGTGCCTCCTATCGGGGTTTAGTGGAAGTGTCCCGGGAGTTGAGCTCGAGGTGTTGTCGTCATAATTTTATCGTTGTAGTTCGAATACCCGAGTTTAGTACGCCGACATCGAAAATCTCTTTTATGCTGTTGTTGGTGAGATAACCCGATAACCCAAGATCGAGGTGAGTACGGAGTATTGCCATGACTCGTATAACGGATGCTTTTCGAAGGTTGAGGTACACGATTTCTGAAGGTTTCTTGGTTATGTGTTGACGGATGGATACAGCTGGATGTTAGTATTGTTAGTTTGGGTGAGATATATTGCTTCCCCTGTATCCCCAACACCAGATTGCATAACCAGAAAGTTTCGGGAGTTTATAGGTGGGAATTCAAGTAGCTCCTAGAATACCTTTTCGACAGATGCATGATATGGGATTGGGTAAATCTCTATCATATGTATTTGTTCCGGTTTATTCTGCAAGCCAAATCCTTTGTTTTGTGTTATTTGTGGTATTCGAGTTGCTTCGATGTCAAATGTTGAATCCATACCTTCCCTAATTGGTGTTCGCATATTTCTATGTGAGTAATAATCCTTTTGATCATTGAGGTTGTCATGTTAATTCTTTTCCTACCGGCGTGCTTCTCTTCAAGTGGATCCGATCATTCTCCCCATCCGCAAGATCAAATCTAAGTTTTCTCAACGGTGTTTGTTTCATCTGTCCCAAGTTGCCTTTGTTTTCCCACCCTCCCACTCTTTTTTCTTCAAGGACTAATTTATTTTAATCAAGTATCCATTTATTCATGTGAAGTCACTTCACTCTTTTAATCAATGTTCTGATCCGGTGATCCCTCGTGAAGATGCTCACGAGCTTCAAGTTCATCATCCTTCGTTTTTTTTTCTTCTCCGGTGGAAACTATTCAAGCTTTCGATATTCATCATATTCCTTTCCTCGTTTCAAATGCTTTCTCATGCTGGTGCACCTCTTAATCATTCACTTCTTCCTATTCATTTGTTCTGGAGTGCTGAAGATATATCAGAAGACTTGTGTTTCCATTCTCAATCCCTTCAAGATATTTGGAGATTATTATCTCATTTAAGCCATTTAATTCAACCGGTGCAATCTCTATTTAAAATCATTTCAACGGTGTTTCTTTTGAGTGGGCCCTAACCCACAGGATTTTTCCCAGAATCTTACCTGACTCTTCTAATTTTCCGGAGCCATTCTCAAATTCATTTCCAAGTTTGACGTAAGAATGGGTTATCATCAGTCATATGTCTTTCTCCAAGATCTTTCAAATTCTTTTCATCGTTGGTTCAACCTTTCCAATTTTCATTCCAGAGTGTATCAACAATTGTTGTGGTGGTTCTCATCTTCTTTCTCAACATATGAAGACCGAAGAAGAGTTTCTCTTAAACCTTGCTCCATTCTCTTCAAGATTCATGGTTCTAGCTTCATGCTATCCTCATAATTGTTTTGATTGTGACAATTCTTTTCTTACCACCCGGAGCATTTTATGAGTTGCCTCCATTTTTTCCTCCGAAGGCCATCATGCCATAATTCTTCATTCTCAGTGTGTAGCTATCGTTCTCCAAATCTTACCGGTGCATCGTTCAAATATCCTCTAATCAGTTCATGTTCTCTTCCTTCTCATGTATCTAAATCCCTTCAAGTACCTTCAATCGTTTTCCAATTCTTTCCGGTGAATTGTGCCTTTGCTACGTTCATTTTCAATTCTTACGGCGGTTTGTTCAAGATTTCACTTCCTTCATTATCGTATCAATTCATTCGTTCTTTTTAATCCTACCGGTGGTTCGTTGAAGACCTTCTCAAGTTTTGATATATCTCTTTTAATCCTTTCTACGGGAATAAGTAGTATGCCAAATCCATTGCTTGTCATCAATTTAAATTGGTGAAGGATTTGCATAACGTAATTCTTATTATTGCTTCATCCAAGTGATCTAGTTTCTGCTTTCCATCGTGGTTCATCATGTCACATTTCTCGGTTCGAGATGTCTCATCTTTTCTTTTTCGGAGTTCCAAGTTTTCCGCATTATCTCGTCGCCAAGCTCCATCTAAATCATTGCAAGGATTCACCTTGTGTTTTCAACTTCTCTTTCTTTGTATCATCCTTTTATTACCGGAGTTCTTCATGGAGGCTCTGCATGGTGGTTCGTCAAGGATTCCTTTCGTTCTTCAATTGTTCTTCAAGTTTTCTCTCGAAGTTAAGATCCGTCAAGCTATACTCAAAAATTAAACATGGTGCTCAACACATGTTTTGTTTTGAGGCGTTCAAGTATTCTTCTTCTTGCATTTCGAAGTGCAATTCTTCTACCTTAGCTTTTGAGGTGGTATTATATCATTCGTGACAATTTCCATTCATGTTTCGTGTTTCACATGTTGTCAAGAATGAGGTATTTTAAATCCATCAATCTCTTCTTTGGAGTTATCTTGGTATAGATTTCACCTAAAGCCTTCCCTAAGGAATATTGCTATTTGTGGTGCCTATCAATGATCCAATTTATACCTCTATCATCTTGGTGAAGCAGTTTTCATCTCTTCATTGATCTCAAGCAAGCAATTGATTTTGATAGTGGCAGAATTTCACCTCAAGTTTTGAGATGTTTCCATAAGCCCACAACAAGCTTGTGCTTCTCGTTGTTGATTTTCCAACAACTCCGTTAGATTCTTCTTTGCAAGGATGCTTTCCAAGTTCACTTGTGGCAAAAGTTGTCATTTCTTCTCCGTCCCTTTATCCCAACGATCTAACTTCGATTATTTCGTTACGGAGGCACTGTGATGCTGTGCTGTTTTTGAGGATCGTGTCCTTCTCTTGATTATCCATTTAACCGGAGTGTTGTGTCATCTCTTCAAGTGCTTTTCATCTTATCAAGTTTTCTTCTCTTTTCTACCGGAGTGCTATCCAAATTCTGCCATTCTTGTTCCTTGGCTATCTCATTATACCGAGGTGGTCATATTATTTTCGTTCGTGAAGCTCTTTTTCCATGTCTTTCAACCTTCAAGTTCTCGTAATACTCCTTGTTCCTCTTTTCTACCGGATTGTTTGCAATCTCGTTCATCTCTGTTGTACTCTTTCTTTTAAATTGCTCAACCTCTCAAGGTTCTTTGGTTTCACTCATTGGTCAAAGAAGCAACTTAGTTTTACCTCTTCTCTTCCTCTTCCGTTTTCCCTCCGGTGCCATCCTAGATCTCGGGACGAGATCCTCTCGTAGTGGTGGAGTGTTGTAACGCCCCGGATCCGATGCGCCAGGTGTCCGCCAGTTATTCGCCGTCGTTGCCATGTCATTTGCTTGCGTGTTGCACTTTGCCATGTGATCATTTGCATTTTATCATGTCATCATGTGCATTTCATTTTGCATACATGTTCGTTTCATGCATCTGAGCTTTTTCCCCGTTGTCCGTTTTGCAATCCGGCACTCCTATGTCCCCCGGCGTCCCCCTTTCGTCTCCTGTTGTGAGCGGGTGTTAAACTTTCTCGAAATGGCCCGAGGTTTGCCAAGAGGCCTTGGTATAGCACCGGTAGACCGCCTGTCAAGTTTCGTGCCATTTGGAGGTCGTTTGATACTCCAACGGTTAACCGGGTAACCGCAAAAGCCTCTTTTGTTGCAGCCCAACACCCCTTCCAAAGTGGCCCAAAACCCATCTAACTCCCCTCCATGCTCTCAGTCGTTCGATCACGATCGCGTGGCCGAAAGCCGCTCCTCATTTGGACTCTCCTAGCTCCCTCTACCTATAAATAAGTGACCCCCCTCCAAATTCGCGGATGATTTCCCCTAACCCTAGCCCCGCTCCTCTCTGCCGCCGGACATGTCCGGACGGAGCCGGACACGTCCGCCGGCCACCTCACCGGCCAACCACAGGCCGCCACGTCGCTCGCCGCCGCTCTCCTCCAACCCCCGCGCCACCTGTCGCCGCCCGTCCCCACACGCCTTGCCGCTGCCATGGGCTCGAGGCGGCCCGCCGGCCGCACGCAGATCGCGCCAGCACCTCACCCGCGCTCCCCATCGCGGCGGCGGACCCGCCCACGATCAAGCGCCGCCGCCGCCGCTGGTCGCGCCGCCCGGCCGGAGCTTCGCCGCCGCCGCCTTGGCGCCTCGCCGCAGACCTTCCGTCGCCGACCAGGCGCGCCCGCCTCGCCGCTGCCCGCCGAGCGCGCCGCCCGCCTCGCTCCTGGCTGGCGCCCGGCGCCTCGGTGCCGCCCGCCGCCGACCCGCCGCCCGCGCACCTCGCCCTCTCCCGGATCCGGCAAGGTGCCGCCGGATCCGCCCCCTCCGGCGCCTCTCCGGCCACCACAGCCGCCATCTCCGGCGAACTCCGGCGAGATCCAGCCGGAGTGGATCAGATCCACCCATACACTGAACCAAACGCCTCCGTCCGTCCCGGGATCTCTCCGTCCCAATCCCGCGAGGTGAAAATTCCACCAAGTCCCAGATTTCTGACAAAAACATGCCATGTTCATTGCATCATATCTCTGCATTCGTAGGTCCGTTTCATGCGTATAATATGTCAAATTGTTCGTCTCGACGAGTAGATCATTTCATTCCATTGCATCATTTTCATTTGAGCTCATCTTGATGCCCGAAATGTTGTTGGAAGAGTGCATGTTGATGTTAATCTGCTGAAACTGTTATAACTTGCTGTTTTATCATTTTTGCCATGATTGATGTGTGTATCCTATGAGTATGAGCTCTACATTAATGTTGATCTATGCCATGCCATATTTCCAGGGGTGCCAACCATGTATTCTTGTGAGTTGTGTGTTGAGTGCATCAAGCTTGCTAAGTAGGGTAGTTGCTGTTGCTGTTTTGCTAGGCAGATTCTGTAATTTTTTGAGGCCATGTTAACATGCTTCTACTAATCATTCTATGCATAATCTGGAGATACTCTATAAACATGTTTTGATCTACATGTCATGCTCTATCCATTCATGCCCTTGGTTGCAATTATAGCCTGCTGGAACATGTTGTAATCTTGCTCTAAAGTTGCTTGAAAATGTTGCTGTCAGCCTGTTAACATTAAGTTCACTTGTTCCCATGTGTTTTCCTAGTGATCCATGCACCCTATGAACTTGCTCTTGCCATGTCTAGCTTCATAAACACGCCTTCTTACTGTTGGTTGTCTTGCCATGCCATGTGTTGCTCTGTGGTGAGTGGTTCAAGCTCACGAACATGCCTACTTATTGTTGTTCCTGCCATGTATGAATCTGTAATATAACTTGCCATGTTTACATGGGTGCCATCATTTTTTTCCGTGCCTTTTTAGCTCATGGTCAGTAAGGGTCTTTTGATCTATGCTATTAGTAGGTTCATGCCATGCCTTTGTTTGCCATGATATGTTCCTGTAACATGTTGTTTGCTAGCTCTAAACATTGCAACCTGATGTTATTTCCTGATAAGTCTGAAACTGTTATTATTTGTAATATCTCCATGTGTTTTTGAGCATGTTCTAGTTGTTTCTGGAGATAGCTCAGTGTTCATGTTTTGTTATGCTTTACCTGTACTTCATGCCCATGCCTTTTGTTATTATGTTGGGGTGCTGTAGCCTGATGTTTTGATGCTTGTAAGATGCCTAGTTGCTGTTATGGACAGATTGTTGCTATGACTTGTATAGTGTGTGTGTGTTGCACCGTTGCTCCGTTTTGAGTGTGCTCTATATGAAACTTGCTTGTTTTTGCATGTAGCTTCATATTATCATGTTGCATCCTTGTTTTGAGGTGTTTGATTGATGTTTGTATGCATTTTGCATCAATGCCATGTTTAACTTGTTTTGCTCATATCTTCTAGGCCGTAGCTCCGAATCTAATGAACTTTATATGTAACTTGACTAGAATTTCGTGTAGTTCATCTTGGTGCATCTTAACTTGCTGTTTAACAAATTGAACTTAAGATTTAATTAGCTCTGAACCAATTTCGAAATATGCATATGAGGACTTACGGGAATTGTTATATGTTGTTTCCGGCCTCATTTAAACTTGCCTTGATGTGTTGCTCGTGTATGCATCATCTCTTGCCATGAGTAGCTTCATGCAGCTTGGTCATGCATCATGCTCGTTGTGCATCATGCCTTGTTCATGTGTGGTGTGTTTACCTATGTTGTGTGCTTCTTCTTGTTAGTTCCTGTTTCATTGCGATCGTGAGGATTCGTTCGTCTACGGTTGGTTCGGCTTCATCCGTTCATCTTCTTCATGGACTCGTTCTTCTTCCTTGCGGGATTTCAGGCAAGATGACCGCTACCCTGGATCTCACTACTATCATTGCTATGCTAGTTGCCTCGTTCTATCGCTATGCTGCGCTACCTATTACCTGTTTATCAAGCCATCCCATATTGCCATGAACCTCTAACCTTTGACACCATTCCTAGCAAACTGTTGTTTGGCTATGTTACCGCTTTTCTCAGCCGATCTTATAGCGTTGCTAGTTGCAGGTGAAGTTGAAGATTTCTCCATGGTGGACAAGATTTTTGGTTGGGATATCACAATATCTCTTATAATATTAATGCATCTATATACTTGGTAAAGGGTGGAAGGCTCGGCCTTATGCCTGGTGTTTTGTTCCACTCTTGCCGCCCTAGTTTTGTCATACCGGTGTTATGTTCCCGGATTTTATGCTCCTAACGCGGTCGGGTGATTTATGGGACCCCCGACGGTTCGCTTTGAATAAAACTTGTCCAAGAAGGCCCAACATTGACTTTTACCATTTGCCTCACCACCACCTACCTTTTCCCTTGGGAGTAATTAACCCAAGGGTCATCTTTATTTTAGCCCCCGGGCGGTGCTTGTCTAAGTGTTGGTCCGAACCGGCAGATCAGGGGCCACCTCGGGCAACTCGAGGGCTGGTTTTACTCGTAGGCTGACCTATCCGGTGTTGCCCTGAGAACAAGATATGTGCAGCTCCTATCGGGATTGTCGGCGCATCGGGCGGCTTTTGCTGGTCTTGTTTTACCATTGTCGAAATGTCTTGATGTACCGGGATACCGAGTCTGATCGGAGTGTCTCGGGTGAAGGTCTATTCCTTCGTTGATCGTGAGAGCTTGTCATGGGCTAAGTTGGGACACCCCTGCAGGGTTTAAACTTTCGAGAGCCGTGCCCGCTTGTTTCTCTTCACCTCTTGATCATTGCTAGCTTCACGACCGTTCCTCTTGTTTCTCTTCTCGCTCTCTTCTGCGTATGTTAGCCACCATACTTGCTTAGCCACTGCTGCAACCTCACCACTTTACCCCTTCCTTTCCCATTAAGCTTTGCTAGTCTTGATACCCATGGTAATGGGATTGCTGAGTCCTCGTGACTCACCAGATACTTCCAAAACCAGTTTGCAGGTGCCTATGTTACCGAGTAGGTGACGCTACCAAGCTCAAGGAGGAGCTCGATGAAGATCTTGCCCTTTGTGTTGTTCCGTTCTGGTTGATCAGTAGTGGAGCCCAGTTGGGGTCGATCGGGGACCTTTGTCGCATTTGGGGTTCTTCTTTTATTTTGGTTCCGTAGTCGGACCTTGATTGTATCTGGATGATGTAATGCTTTATTCATGTAATTGTGTGAAGTGGCGATTGTAAGCCAACTATGTATCTCTTCCCCTTATGTATTACATGGGTTGTGTGAATATTACCTCACTTGCGACATTGCTTTCAATGCGGTTATGCCTCTAAGTCGTGCTTCGACAAGTGGGAGATATAGCCGCATCGAGGGCTTTACACCTGCTCTATGTTGATTTCAGTTTTAATTGAATAAACAGTTATGTTCTCATGTCATGCACATTACAAGTGTTGTTATTGCCCTATAGTTACCCACACTTATATTCTGTCTATTCTGCTTTGTCTTGAACAAATATTATTTGAACTGTGTCTCTATCTTTATTTGGCAACAAAAACTAGAATGATATAGACCATAAAGTGACCATGGTACATAGATATATGTTTGTTTCATGCTGTTATCCTGTCCACTTTACTACTGAACTCATTTACCAAAATGAGTTTCATATATAACATGGGAAACATGTGATGTGTCTGCTTGTTTCTCTTTTAGAATGCGGACAAAATATTCGAGAACAGTACCGCTTTTTCCAATGGTAAAGGAAGTAATGCAGATAAGGTTCAAGATAGTGAGACATCCATGTTGGTCTCCAAGAAAGCTGATAAAAACTATCTTGACGACAGTGAGGGAACCCAAAAGTCATCTCTTGATGTAGTGTTCGAGTTACTGGCCACTAGTGCTGGCACAAGCTCTTCGAACTCGCTGCCTGAATCAGTTTGCCTTCTTGAGTCTCAACTTCAAGTTGAAAGATATCAATTAGATGTGCTGCGACAGGAAGCTGAAGGACTGAGGAAGTCCCTGCAGAATTTAGATGCATATTTTCTAGTGCAACAGCAAACGCTGGAGGATTTAAGCGCCAAACAAGAGAAAGTTAATAAGGTTGCTAAGCATCTTGCCAGCATTATGGGTACCCAGGATATTGTTTCTTGAGATCTTCTGAAGTGGTTTCAGCTCTAGATTTGTTTTGTTGCGGCGTTTATTTGCGCTGGTCGCCAACTATGACAACCAATGTATATGATATGCTGCTTTGTTCCCTATATTTGCAGTGGTGGCGAACTTTGATGCCCAGTGGATGTAATATGTGTAATATGTTGGAAATATGCCCTAGAGGCAATAATAAATGGTTATTATTATATTTCCTTGTTCATGATAATTGTCTATTGTTCATGCTATAATTGTGTTATCCGGAAATCGTAATACATGTGTGAATACATAGACCACAACATGTCCCTAGTGAGCGTCTAGTTAACTAGCTCATTGATTAATTGATGGTTACGGTTTCCTAACCATGGACATCGGATGTCATTGATGATGGGATCACATCATTGGGAGAATGATGTGATGGACAAGACCCAATCCTAAGCATAGCACAAGATCGTGTAGTTCGTTTTGCTAGAGCTTTTCTAATGTCAAGTATCATTTCCTTAGACCATGAGATCATGTAACTCCCGGATACCGTAAGACTGCTTTGGGTGTACCAAACGTCACAATGTAACTGCGTGGCTATAAAGGTATACTACAGGTATCTCCGAAAGTGTCTGTTGGGTTGACACGAATCAAGACTGGGATTTGTCACTCCGTATGACGGAGAGGTATCTCTGGGCCCACTCGGTAATGCATCATCATAATGAGCTCAATATGACCAAGTGATTGGTCATGGGATCATGCATTATGGTACGAGTAAAGTGACTTGCCAGTAACGAGATTGAACAAGGTATTAGGATACCGACTATCGAATCTCGGGCAAGTAACGTACCGATTGACAAAGGGAATTGTATACGGGATTACTTGAATCCTCAACATCGTGGTTCATCCGATGAGATCATCGAGGAGCATGTGGGAGCCAACATGGGTATCCAGATCCCGTTGTTGGTTATTGTCCAGAGAGTCGTCTCGGTCATGTCTGCGTGTCTCCCGAACCTGTAGGGTCTACACAATTAAGGTTCGGTGACGCTAGGGTTGTCAAGATATTAGTATGCGGTAACTCGGAAGTTGTTCGGAGTCCCAGATGAGATCCCGGACGTCACGAGGAGTTCCAGAATGGTCCGAAGGTGAAGATTTGTATATAGGAAGTCCAGTTTCGGCCATCGGGAAAGTTTTGGGGGTCACCGGTATTGTACCGGGACCACCGGAAGGGTCCCGGGGGTCCATCGGGTGGGGCCACCTATCCCGGAGGGTGTAGCGACCCGACTCGGTAAGAGTCGAAGTCTCTGTGCTTACCGTGCTAGTCCCTGGATCGACTTGCTAGCACCCACAGTACTCGATGAAATAACAGAAATAACACACATCTCTTTATTACATCGATAGTCCAGGAGCAATACATTTATTACCAAATAGGGCATAGAGCCAATAAACAAATACTGCGGAAGCAAAGTAGTAAATGAGTCCAACTCCACGAGCAAGGTTGAGTGTAGAACATCGACCTATCGCACCTTAATCCTCGTCGGATATATCTGCAACGTGATAAGTTGCAGCCATATAGGTCAGTACATTGAATGTACTGGCAAGTCACATCATAAGTGTAATGAACCTACTTGTACATGCAATTTGGCTGGTGGAAAGCTCTAAGTTTAATTTTTGCATAAAGCTAGTTTTTCCCTATTAGAAAAGATGTTATTCTACTACTACACATTTGCATAGGATGAGTTGGCAAACCCAACTCCATCCATTCCCAAGTTTCATTTAAATCCCAACTGTTTAATTAAAGGTGAGGAGATCTCCCGGCATTTTCACTACTAGATGCTCAAGATGTCCGTGAAGCAGGGGACACGACTAATCGATTAGGTTGACACTCTGCAGAGGTTGCGACTTTTCCCCACAAGACTCGACCACCTCCATGATCGGAAGATCGAGACATAGTCTTTGAAAATGTTCCCCTTAACCCACGGATAGGCGGTACACCTACATCATTCTACATCTGCTAGCCCATCCCGGAAGGGGTCACACTAACTACTCAACTAAGCGAGCCCATATTGGCTTGTGGCTGCACACGTAAGCTTCTAGACATGAGAATACGATTGATCTCTTTGAGCTCGAAGGACGGTCCACTAGTGGTGCACCACCATGGATTTCCCATGCGTGCTAATCGCATTTCGCCACCATTCCCTCAAGTTTCCGCCCGGTAGTTCATTAATTAACTTAGGTCCTACTTACTACATTGTCACTCATACTTTACAATGTTCACTCCCCAATCCACGTCTACTTAGCGAAGCAACATAATGTAAAACGATGGCGACAATGTCATATGGTTCAGACCTACCTCAATGAACTACTGGGTGAAAAGCATAGTCATGCGGCATCAATTCCTACCATGCAGTCCTACCGCAAAGAACTAAGTGCATAATAAAAACATAGGTAATAAACATGATCAAGATGCAACTTGCCTTGGTACTGCTGGTTGAATTCTAAGGACTGAAAATATTCTGCTTCGCACTCCGGGCAATCTATCGCAAAGGAGATAAACAAACATAAGCAAACATCCAAGAGAACCAAGAAGAACATGCAAAGCAAAAGTCTCGGAAAACCAAATGAACAAACATCACACCTAACTAGCACGAAATTATTCTAAGTGCAAAACAACATAGGCCTATGGTTCAAAAAGTGATGTGAACTATAGTGCGTACTATGCATACTAGTAAAATATTAATGGGCAGATTCTAGTGTGTGAAAATTATTGTGACAAAGGTCTAGGTGATAGGGTTTGGCTACGGTGACAAAGTGCAAAAAGATTCAACTTAATCGGAGCTACGGTTTGGGAGATATGGCCATTTGAAGTTCGAATTCAAATCTGAATAAATTCAAATTTGAATCTGTCAAAAGTTTGCAAAAAGGATACCACTGGATAGATCTAAACAATACGAAGAATTTGCCGCTGGTTTCATCGAGTTTGGATCTACGGTTAAAAGTTGTGGCTACGCGAAGTTCGTGGACTAATCTGCTAATTACGAGGACTAAACAGAGAAGAAAACTATCGCAAACAAGTCCCTGGCCACGTGGCGGCTCGTGGCTGGCCGAGCAGCGTCCGCTGCGGAGGCTATACGGCGAACGGCCGCTAAATAAGAAAAACAGTGGCGGCGGCTAACTAAAGAAAAAAACCAACGCTCGGTTTAAATAAAACCGGCCGGTCTAAGGGAACCGCGGTTAACCGCGTACCTCTTCGCAAAATAAAAAAAACAGAACCTAATCTAATCTGGACCGTTGGGGTCCGATCTAACGGGCGAGGGTGGGGCGGCGGCTTACAGTGGCTGGAGGTGGTGGCCGGCGACGATGAAGACGACGGCGCGACGTCGGTGACGGAGGGGGCGGCGGCTACGGCGGTCCTCGGCGTCGGGGAAGAAGACGGGGAGGTGCGGCGCGTCGAGGGCGTCGCGAAGGTGGTGGCGGCGTGCGTCGGCGACGTCCGGACGGGGCGGGGCGAGGTCGGCGGCCTTCGGTGCTCCGGCGGCTCCGGCGTCGACGGTGCGGTGGCTCCGACGGGACCTAGGGGCAAAAAACGTGTCAAAACGATGCGCGTTGTCGCAGTGATCCAATTGACAAAAGAAGGAGAGCTAGGGGGTGCCACAGACGACGAAATGGGCGACGGAGTGGCGCGGCTCCGGCGAGATGCGAACGGCGACGACGAGCGGTAGGGGCGGCGTGGGAAAATGCGGGACGGCGAGGTCGACAGAGGGGGTCCTGGCCTTTATATAGGCGAGGGCAGAGGGCTCGGGTGCCGCGGATAAGCGTTATCCGCGAGGGCCTCGCCCGGCGGTTGCGGGAGCGCGGCGGCGAGCTCATCCGAGCGGGGCAAGCGGGAGGTTGGGGAAGATGAGGTGGAGCGGGGCCCACCAGTCAGTGGCGGCGGCGGTAGCGAGCGAGGGCGGGCGCGGAGCGGTCGACCGACGCGGGAGGTTTCGGGCGCGCTGGTGTTGGGGCACTGGCCTTGGGCCAAATGGCCATCTGGGCCGGTTGGGGCGCTCCTAGGCCGAACCCAGTTTCGGTCTAGGCTGCGGTGAGTGCGTGCGTGTGTTTTTTTTTTAACAGAACACTAAAGTGGTCATAATTAATTCAAATGAATTAATAAAAACACCACAATAATTTATAAAATAACTATGCAATATTTAGAGCCTAATGAACATTAACTTAAGCACAGAACATTTTGGAAATATTTCCTAATGCAATTTAATGCATTTTTGCAGATAAAATAATTACCAAATAAACTCCAAAACTTCAAATAATATTCAAAATAAAATTTCCCACTCTTTTATATTTTGAGGAAGTCATCTTATCCCCTCTCATTTGTTTTTCTCGAGTGGAAAAATATTATTTGAGTATTTTTAAAACTCCAAAAATGCAAAGAAATATGATATGCATTGAATGATTCTATTAACATCCGAATTTAATAAAATTGGGATGTTACAAAGGGCCCCATGAGCTGAAGTGGGAAGGGAACCAGCCCCTGGTGGGCTGGTACGCCCCCCTTGGGCCTTCCCCTGCGCCTAGGGTTGGACACCCTAGGGGTGGGGGGCACCCCACCTGACTTGGGGGGCAAGTCCCCCCCTTGGCCGTCGCCCTCCCTCCCTTGAGATGGGATCTCTAGGGGACGGCGCCCCCCTAGGGCCCCTATATAAAGAGGGGGAGGGAGGGCTATGCACCCTAGCCCCTGGCGCCTCCCTGTCCCCTCGTAACACCTCTCCCTCTCGCTGAGCTTGGCGAAGCCATGCCGAGATCACCGCTGCTTCGACCACCACGCCGTCGTGCTGCTGGATCTACATCAACCTCTCCTTCCCCTTGCTGGATCAAGAAGGAGGAGATGTCTTCCCCAACCATACGTGTGTTGAATGCGGAGGTGCCGTCCGTTCGGCGCTAGGATCATTGGTGATTTGGATCACGACGAGTACGACTCCATCAACCCCGTTCTCTTGAATGCTTTCGCTCGCGATCTACAAGGGTATGTAGATGCAGTCCTCTCTCTCTCGTTGCTAGATGACTCCATAGATTGATCTTGGTGATGCGTAGAAAAAAATTTATTTTCTGCTACGTTCACCAACAGTGGTATCAGAGCTAGGTCTATGCATAGTTTCTATGCACGAGAAGAACACGAGATTGTTGTGGGCGTCGATTTTGTCAATTTACTTGCCACTACTAGTCTTATCTTGTTTCGACAGCATCGTGGGATGAAGCGGCCCGGACCGACCTTACACGTACGCTTACGTGAGACAGGTTCCACTGACTGACATGCACTAGTTGCATAAGGTGGCTAGCAGGTGTCTGTCTCTCCCACTTTAGTCGGATCGGATTCGATGAAAAGGGTCCTTATGAAGGGTAAATAGAAATTGGCATATCACGTTGTGGTTTTGGCGTAGGTAAGAAACGTTCTTGCTAGTAACCTATAGCAGCCACGTAAAAACATGCAACAATAATTAGAGGACGTCTAACTTGTTTTTCCAGCATATGCCTTGTGATGTGATATGGCCAAAAGGATGTGATGAATGAAATATATGTGATATATGAGATTGATCATGTTCTTGTAATAGGAATCACAACTTGCATGTCGATGAGTATGACAACCGGTAGGAGCCATAAGAGTTGTGTTTATTCTTTGTATGACCTGCGTGTCTTTGAATAACGCCATGTAATTACTTTACTTTATTGCTAAACATGTTGGCCATAGAAGTAGAAGTAATCGTTGGCGTGACAAATTCATGAAGACACGATGATGGAGATCATGATGATGGAGATCATGGTGTCATGCCGGTGACGATGATGATCATGGCTCCCCGAAGATGGAGATCAAAAGGAGCAAAATGATATTGGCCATATCATGTCACTATTTGATTGCATGTGATGTTTATCATGTTTTTGCATCTTATTTGCTTAGAATGACGGTAGTAAATAAGATGATCCCTCATAATAATTTCAAGAAAGTGTTCCCCCTAACTGTGCGCCATTGCGAAAGTTCGTTGTCTCGAAGCACCACATGATGATCGGGTGTGATAGATTCTAACATTCACATACAACGGGTGTAAGCCAGATTTACACATGCAAAACACTTAGGTTGACTTGACGAGCCTAGCATGTACAGACATGGCCTCGAAACACAAGAGACCGAAAGGTCGAACATGAGTCGTATAGAAGATACGATCAACATGAAGATGTTCACCGATGATGACTAGTCCGTCTCACGTGATGATCGGACACGGCCTAGTTGACTCGGATCATGGATCACTTAGGTGACTAGAGGGATGTCTATCTGAGTGGGAGTTCATTATATAATTTTATTAGATGAACTTAATTATCATGAACTTAGTCTAAAATCTTTGCAATATGTCTTGTAGATCAAATGGCCCATGCTAATGTTGCCCTCAACTTCAATGCGTTCCTAGAGAAAACCAAGCTGAAAGACGATGGCAGCAACTATACGGTCTGGGTCCGGAACTTGAGGATCATCCTCATAGCTGCCAAGAAAGCATATGTCCTAGATGCACCGCTAGGTGAAGCACCCGTTTTCCCAGCAACTCAAGATGTTATGAACGCCTGGTGGTCGCGTAGTGATGATTACTCCCTGGTTCAGTGCGGCATGCTTTACAGCTTAGAACCGGGGCTCCAAAAGTGTTTTGAGCAGCACGGAGCATATGAGATGTTCCAAGAGCTGAAAATGGTTTTCCAAGCTCACACCCGAGTCGAGAGATATGAAGTCTCCGACAAGTTCTACAGTTGTAAGATGGAGGAGAATGGTTCTGTCAGCGAGCACATACTCAAAATGTCCGGGTTGCACAACCGCTTATCTCAGCGGGAGTTAATCTCCGGATGACGCGATGGTCGCAGAATCCTCGATCGCGCCCACCTAGCTACAAGAGCTTTGTGATGAACTTCAATATGCAGGGGATGGTGAAAACCATTCCTAAGGTATATTCAATGCTGAAATCAGCGGAGGTGGAGATCAAAAAGGAACATCAAGTGGTGATGGTCAATAAAACCACTAGTTTCAAGAAAGGAAAGGGTAAGAAGAACATCAAGAAGGACGGCAAGGGAGTTGCCGCTCCTGGTAAGCCAGTTGCCGGGAAGAAGTCAAAGCATGGACCCAAACCTGAGACTGAGTGCTTTTATTGCAAGGGAAGCGGACACTAGAAGCGGAACTGCCCCAAGTACTTAGCAGACAAGAAGGCCGGCAACACCAAAGGTATATGTGATATACATGTAATTGATGTGTACCTTACCAGTACTCGTAGTAGCTCCTGGTTATTTGATACCGGTGCGGTTGCTCATATTTGTACCTCAAAACAGGAGCTGCGGAATAAGCAGAGACTAGCGAAGGACGAGGTGACGATGCGCGTCGGGAATGGTGCCAAGGTCGATGTGATCACCGTCGGCACGCTACCTCTACATTTACCTACGGGATTAGTTTTAAACCTCAATAATTGTTATTTAGTGCCAGCTTTGAGCATGAACATTGTATCTGGATCTCGTTTAATACGAGATGGCTACTCATTTAAATCCGAGAATAATGGTTGTTCTATTTATATGAGAGATATGTTTTATGGTCATCCCCCGCTGGTCAATGGTTTATTCTTAATGAATCTCGAACATGATGTTACACATATTCATAGTGTGAATACGAAAAGATGTAGTTGATAACGATAGTCCCACATACTTGTGGCACTGCCGCCTTGGTCACATTGGTGTCAAACGCATGAAGAAGCTCCATGCTGATGGACTATTGGAGTCTCTTGATTACGAATCATTTGACACATGCGAACCATGCCTCATGGGCAATATGACCAAGACTCCGTTCTCCGGAACAATGGAGCGAGCAACCAACTTATTGGAAATCATACATACTAATGTGTGCGGTCCAATGAGCGTTGAGGCTCGCGGAGGCTATCTTTATGTTCTCACTCTCACTGACAACTTGAGTAGATATGGGTATGTCTATTTGATGAAACACAAGTCTGAGACCTTTGAAAAGTTCAAGGAATTTCAGAGTGAGGTAGAGAATCAACGTGACCAAAAGATAAAGTTCTTACGATCAGATCGTGGGGGAGAATATTTAAGTCATGAATTTGGTGCGCACTTAAGGAAATGTGGAATCGTTTCACAACTCATGCCGCCTGGAACACCTCAGCATAACGGTGTGTCCGAACGTCATAATCGCACTCTATTGGATATGGTGCGATCTATGATGTCACTCACCGATTTACCGCTATCATTTTGGGGATATGCTCTAGAGACAGCTACATTCACTTTAAATAGGGCACCGTCTAAATCCATTGAGACGACACAGTATGAATTATGGTTTGGGAAGAAACCTAAGCTATCGTTTCTAAAAGTTTCGGGATGCGATGCTTATGTCAAGAAACTTCAACCTGAAAAGCTCGAACCCAAGTCAGAAAAATGCGTCTTCATAGGATACCCTAAGGAAACCATTGGGTATACCTTCTACCTTAGATCCGAAGGCAAGATCTTTGTTGCCAAGAATGGGTCCTTTCTGGAGAAAGAGTTTCTCTTGAGAGAAGTAAGTGGGAGGAAAGTAGAACTCGATGAAGTACTACCTCTTGAATCGGAAAGTAGCGCAGCTCAGGAAGATGTTCCTGTGGTGCCTGCGCCGACTAGAGAGGAAGTTAATGATGAAGATCAAGGTACTTCAGATCAAGTTACTACTGAACTTCGAAGGTCCACAAGGACCCGTTCCACACCAGAATGGTATGGCTACCCTGTCCTGGAAATCATGTTGTTAGACAACGGTGAACCTTCGAACTATGAAGAAGCGATGGCGGGCCCAGATTCCAACAAATGGTTTGAAGCCATGCAATCCGAGATAGGATCCATGTATGAAAACAAAGTATGGACTTTGACAGACTTGCCCGATGATCGGCGAGCGATAGAAAATAAATGGATCTTTGAGAAGAAGATGGACGCGGATGGTAATGTTACCATCTATAAGGCTCGACTTGTCGCTAAGGGTTATCGACAAGTTCAAGGGGTTGACTACGATGGGACCTTCTCACCCGTAGCGAAGCTGAAGTCCATCCAAATCATGTTAGCAATTGCCGCATTTTACGATTATGAGATATGGCAAATGGACGTCAAAACGGCATTCCTTAACGGCTTTCTTAAGGAAGAATTGTATATGGTGCAGCCGAAAGGTTTTGTAGATCCTAAGAATGCTAACAAGGTATGCAAGCTCTAGCACTCCATCTATGGGCTGGTGCAAGCATCTCGGAGTTGGAACATTCGCTTTAATGAAATGATCAAAGCGTTTGGGATTATGCAGACTTATGGAGAAGCCTGCGTTTACAATAAAGTGAGTGGGAGCTCTGTAGCATTTCTCATATTATATGTGGATGACATACTTTTGATGGGAAATGATATAGAACTTTTGGACAGCATTAAGGCCTACTTGAATAAGTGGTTTTCAATGAAGGACCTTGGAGAAGCTGCTTACATATTAGGCATCAAGATCTATAGAGATAGATCGAGACGCCTCATAGGTCTTTCACAAAGCACATACCTTGATAAGATATTGAAGAAGTTCAATATGGATTATCCAAGAAGGGGTTCTTGCCTGTGTTGCAAGGTGTGAAATTGAGCTCGGCTCAATGTCTGACCACGGCAAAAGATAGAGAAAAGATGAGTGTCGTCCCCTATGCCTCGGCCATAGGGTCTATCATGTATGCCATTGTGTACCGGACTGATGTAAACCTTGCCGTAAGTTTGGTAGGAAGGTACCAAAGTAATCCTGGCATGGAACACTGGACAGCGGTCAAGAATATCCTGAAGTACCTGAAAAGGACTAAGGATATGTTTCTCGTATATGGAGGTGACGAAGAGCTCGTCATAAAGGGTTACGCCGACGCTAGCTTCGACACAGATCTAGATGATTCTAAGTCACAAACCGGATACGTGTATATTTTGAATGGTGGGGCAGTAAGCTGGCGCAGTTGCAAGCAAAGCGTCGTGGTGGGATCTACATGTGAAGCGGAGTACATGGCAGCCTCGGAGGCAGCACATGAAGCAATCTGGATGAAGGAGTTCATTACCAACCTAGGAGTTATTCCCAATGCGTCGGGGCCGATGACTCTCTTCTGTGACGACACTTGAGCCATTGCCCTTGCCAAGGAGCCCAGGTTTCACAAGAAGACCAGACACATCAAGCATCACTTGAACTCCATTCTTGAAAATGTTCAAGATGGAGACATAGATATTTGTAAAGTGCACATAGATCTGAATGTCGCAGATCCGTTGACTAAACCTCTTCCGCGAGCAAAACATGATCAACACCAGAACTCTATGGGTGTTTGATTCATCACAATGTAACTAGATTATTGAATCTAGTGCAAGTGGGAGACTATTGGAAATATGCCCTAGAGGCAATAATAAAATGGTTATTATTATATTTCCTTGTTCATGATAATTGTCTATTGTTCATGCTATAATTGTGTTATCCGGAAATCGTAATACATGTGTGAATACATAGACCACAACATGTCCCTAGTGAGCCTCTAGTTAACTAGCTCGTTGATCAATTGATGGTTATGGTTTCCTAACCATGGACATCGGATGTCATTGATGACGGGATCACATCATTGGGAGAATGATGTAATGGACAAGACCCAATCCTAAGCATAGCACAAGATCGTGTAGTTCGTCTTGCTAGAGCTTTTCTAATGTCAAGTATCATTTCCTTAGACAATGAGATCATGTAACTCCCGGATACCGTAAGAGTGCTTTGGGTGTACCAAACGTCACAACGTAACTGGGTGGCTATAAATGTATACTACAGGTATCTCTGAAAGTGTCTATTGGGTTGACACGAATCGAGACTGGGATTTGTCACTCCGTATGACGGAGAGGTATCTCTTGGCCCACTCGGTAATGCATGATCATAATGAGCTCAATATTACCAAGTGGTTGGTCACGGGATCATGCATTACTGTATGAGTAAAGTGACTGCCGGTAACGAGATTGAACGAGGTATTGGGATACCGACGATCGAATCTCGGGCAAGTAACGTACCGATTGACAAAGGGAAGTGTATACGGGATTACTTGAATCCTCGACATCGTGGTTCATCCGATGAGATCATCGAGGAGCATGTGGGAGCCAACATGGGTATCCAGATCCCGCTGTTGGTTATTGGCCAGAGAGTCATCTCGGTCATGTCTGCGTGTCTCCCGAATCCGTAGGGTCTACACACTTAAGGTTCGGTGACGCTAGGGTTGTCGAGATATTAGTATGCGGTAACACGAAAGTTGTTCAGAGTCCCGGATGATATCCCGGACGTCACAAGGACTTCCGGAATGGTCCGGAGGTGAAGATTTGTATATAGGAAATCCAGTGTCGGCCATCGGGAAAGTTTCGGGGGTCACCGGTATTGTACCGGGACCACCGGAAGGGTCCCGGGGGTCCACCGGGTGGAGCCACCTAAACCGGAGGGCCCCATGGGCTGAAGTGGGAAGTGAACCAGCCCCTGGTGGGCTGGTGCACCCCCCTTGGGCCTCCCCCTGCGCCTAGGGTTGGAAACCCTAGGGGTGGGGGGCGCCCCACCTGACTTGGGGGGCAAGTCCCCCCCTTGGCCGCCGTCCCCCCTTGAGATGGGATCTCTAGGGGCCGGCGCCCCCCCCCGGGCCCCTATATAAAGAAGGGGGAGGGAGGGCTGCACACCCTAGCCCCTGGCGCCTCCCTCTCCCCTCGTAACACCTCTCCCTCTCGCTGAGCTTGGCGAAGCCCTGCCGAGATCACCGCTGCTTCCACCACCACGCCGTCGTGCTGCTGGATCTCCATCAACCTCTCCTTCCCCTTGCAGGATCAAGAAGGAGGAGATGTCTTCCCCAACCGTACGTGTGTTGAACGCGGAGGTGCCATCCGTTCAGCGCTAGGATCATCGGTGATTTGGATCACGACGAGTACGACTCCATCAACCCCGTTCTCTTGAACGCTTCCGCTCATGATCTACAAGGGTATGTAGATGCACTCCTCTCTCTCGTTGCTAGATGACTCCATAGATTGATCTTGGTGATGCGTAGAAATTTTTTTATTTTCTGCTACGTTCACCAATGTAATAGCCGTGATAGCCTAGCGTTAGTTGCTTGCTTATTTATTTCCTTGTTGTCTTGTTTATTTGTTTGCTTGTAGTCATTGCAGTTCTTTTTCCGCGGTTTGCTAGTGGCTGCAATAACCTATTTTTTAAAACAAGGCCACAATAACCATGGGCTAATATTTACTATAGTGACCTTTGGGCCTCCATTGGTCAGAAAGCGATGGGCCTTCTACGGGCCGTAGAAACAATGGGCCTTCTACGGGCCATAGAAACATTGGGCCTTCTATGGGTCGTATCATCAATGGGCCTTATACGGGCCGTATGATCGATCGGCCAAACATGGGCCAAACAGACCGCATTATGGCCGTAAGCGGTCTAGAGTTGGAATCTTTCGTTCATGGGCCAACCATAACGGGCCATCGTTAATAGGCTGTATTTGATGACGCTATGAAAACGGCCCAACGTATTAACGGACCACAAACGGGCCGACTGTAACCACGGGCTGAATTTGGCCCACAAGCAGAAAATGACAGTAACGGGCCGTAAGTCAACGAATGCTGGAAATGAGCCCAAGAATAAATGGGCTCTGAGATGTCCGAAAGATAACATATGCTGGAAACGGCCCAACGGAATAACGGGCCGTTAATGGGTATAAAGTGATACACTGTTCATTACGGGCCAGTTTCACCACGGGCCGTTAAAGGGTGTAAAGTGATAAATTGTTCATTACAGGCCAGTTTCACCACGAGCCATTAATAGGCCAAGAGTTACATAGGGCCTCATATGGGCCGAAAGACATCATGTGCCATACATGCGCCAGAAGTGAAAACGGGCTGGAATCATATTGGATGGCCCAGATGACGCTACTGGGCCTAATTCGGATAGGGCGTAACGGGCCTTGGGTTAGCGGGCTGTAAATGGGCTATATGCGAACCGGCCGTTAACAGGCTTTCCATGGGTCGGCCCGCCACCTTTTGACCAAGTCAAATGGGTCGGCCTTTTCACAGGAATGGGCCTCTGTTGGGCCGTGCTATGTGTCGACGTATCATAGGCGCCTTCCGTCCAATGAGTGGATGACATCTGTCCCAACGATGAGCCGACACGTGTTTCCTCCAGCCAATGATGATTTTACACGTGGAAAATCCCCATTGGTCGGGGCTGTTAACGGGTTATCGGATCCAAAACCCGACCCGATAGCTTAACGGCGTTCCGTTACGGTGGATTCCACGTGTCGGTCACCCTTGACGAAAGCACTTCTGTGACGTGCGATTTATCGTCATGGAAGTGGACAATGCCGTGATGATAATGTTGGTAATGTCATGGAACACTTCTACGACAGCACAGGTATGACTATCTTGATTCTGTTATAAAATCGTCATGGATGTACATGCATGACAAAAAACGCAACCTAGTGTGACAAACACGTATCATCACGGAAGTGTATTTTTCTTTGTAGTGCAAAGAGCAGCAATAGATGCCTGATGCTCCCCCCCCCCCTCACGAGCGTCCCGCAAGTGGGGGCTGGGCATGGTGCTTGCGCTTGGGCCAGCCCCAGTGGCATTAAGGACCCGGGCAGGAGCGGTCGTGGGTCTGCCCCTATGCCCACCACCTCACCAAGACTCTGGTGTCTAAGTCCTCGCACGATGCTCATGAGCAAGCCAACAGGCACGCGTTGCCCTCAGGCTCTCACCTTGGGAGTGCTCATCTCCTGGCCTTGCCCGGGCATCGTGACCCGGCATACCAGTGACGATCGACCTTCGCATGGGGTCTATAAACACAGGATAAGCATAATAAGAAGGCAGCCTAGGAAGGCACAAATACGGTTCGGTGCATCATCAAGAAGTTTCCATCAATAACCTTTACATCCTCTCGGGGCTATACTCAAATGTCGGCAGGTAAACGGAAGAAAGGTAACCTAAGGAGACGTTTCGTCATCATAGCTGCCATCAGTCCCATGCCCCTCAGCTTCGAGCTAGTCTTCGTCGCTGTCAAAGGCGAACCACGTGATCAGAGCATCCACATGGTCCTCCACCCACTGCCCCAAGGAAACCCGAATCACCCTGGGTACGGGAGCTATCATGGCTTGGAAGTCGAAGTTGGGATCAGAACGAAGGAGATGACTGAAGACGTGTGTCAAAGCCTGCGCAAGGAGGTCATGGCTTTCTTCTTCGATGAGCATACTCACCCTCTCCGCGTCTCCCTTGAGCGGCTCCATGATCCTGGTGAAGAAGGTGAGGTAGCCGGCGTCATCGGGCATGAGCGAGCTGGAGAAACTCTCCTTGCAGATGCAGTTCAGGGCACGGCGAGCCCTTTGCTCGAGGTCTCAGAACATCTCGGAGCGCGTGTGATGCAGCCACTAAGCTTGGTTCACCTTGTCCGCTACCCGCTCCACGAGGGAAGTGACGTCACCTACTTGCTGATAAAGGGATGCTAGCTCGGCTTCGATCGCGGCCTGGGCGTCTAGTGCGGTTTCTGGTGCATGTCCGCCTCGGCCAGCTTCTTCCTGAGGCCATCGATCTCGTCCTTCAGTTCTCCGCACCGCACACAGAAGTGGGTCTCTTGAAGCTTCAGTCTCTTGTTCTTGAAGAGGGCCTAGCGGGCCCTCGCGATCCCCTCCTCAATGTCCGCCTGAGCCCTCGCCTCCCGGGAGGCCAGAGAAGCTTCGGTGGCTATTACTTGGCGCTCCATCACCTCCAGCCGCTCGTGCTCCAGGTTTTGATCGGACGCCACCAGCATCGACGCCTCTTCAAGAGTGCGGAGCCTCGCTTCTCACGCCGACGACACTTCCACTGAGGCAGTAAGGGCCACTTCGTGCTACTTCTTGAGCTTGTGTTTGATTTTTCCCTTGAAGAGGAAAGGGTGATGCAGCAAAGTAGAGATAAGTATTTCCCGCAGTTAAGAACCAAGGTATCAATCTAGTAGGAGACACAAGCAAGTCTCCAATATATGCACCTGCACAAACTAACAAACACTTGCACACAACGCGAAAAAGGGGATGTCAATCCCTTCATGATCACGAACAAGAGTGAGATCTAATAGAGATAAGTATAAAAGATAAATAAAAGAGCAAATTAAAGTAAATATAAATAAATTGCAGCAAGGTATTTTTGGGTTATTTGGTTTATAGATCTAAAAATATATGATGGAAAATAGACCTGGGGCCCATAGGTTTCACTAGAGGCTTCTCTCTTAAAGATATCATACGATGGGTAAACAAATTATTGTTGAGCAATTGATAGAAAAGCACATAATTATGACGATATCTAAGGCAATGATCATGAATGTAGGCATCACGTCCGTGACAAGAAGACCGAAACGATTCTGCATCTACTACTATTACTCCACACGTCGACCGCTATCCAGCATGCATCTAGAGTATTAAGTTCATAAGAACAGAGTAACGCTTTAAGTAAGATGACATGATATAGAAGGATAAACTCAAGCAATATGATATAAACCCCATCTTTTTACCCTTGATGGCAACAATACAATATGTTCCTCGCTACCCCTTCTGTCACTGGGTGAGGACACTACAAGATTGAACCCAAAACTAAGCACCTCTCCCATTGCAAGAAAAACCAATCTAGTTGGCCAAACAAAACTGATAGTTCGAAGAGAAATGCAAAGACATCTTAATCATGCATTAAAAGAGTTTAGAGAAGACTCAAATTATATTCATAAATAATCTGGTCATAAATCCACAATTCATCAATCTCAACAAATGCACCGCCAAAGAAGATTACCTCGAATAGAACTCCAAGAACATCCAAAACAGAGAATATAATAGCATGGAACAATAAAGAATTATAGATACGTTGGAGGCGTATCAACCATCCCCAAGCTTAATTTGTGCTCGTCCTCGAGTAGGTAAGTGATAAAAACAGAATTTTTGATGTGGAATGCTACCTAACATATTTATCAATGCCATCTTCTTTATTGTGGCAAGAATATTCAGATCCATAAGATTCAAAGCAAAAGTTCAATATTGACATAAAAACAATAATACTTCAAGCATACTAATAAAGCAATCATGTCTTACTAAAATATCATGGCCAGAGAAAGTTATCCTTACAAAATCATATAGTTTGGCTATGCTCCATCTTCATCACACAAAATATTTCATCGTGCACAACCCCGATGACAAGCCAACCAATTGTTTCATACTTTTGGTGTTCTCAAACTTTTTCAACTCTCACGCAATACATGAGCATGAGCCATGGATATAGCACTATAAGTGGAATAGAATATGGTGGTTGCGGAGAAAACAAAAAGAAGGAGAAAGTCTCACATCAACTAGGTAAATTAATGGGCTATGAAGATGCCCATCAATTGACATCGATGCAAGTGAGTAGGGATTGCCATGCAACAGATGCACTAGAGCTATAAGTGTATGAAAGCTTAAAAAGAAACTAAGTGGTTGTGCATCCAACTTGCTTGGTCACTAAGACCTAGGGCAATTTGAGGAAGCCCATCATTGCAATATACAAGCCAAGTTCTTTAATGAAAAATTCACACTAGTTTATGAAAGTGACAAAATAGGAGACTCTCTATCATGAAAATCATGGTGCTACTTTTAAGCACAAGTGTGGTAAAAGGATAGTAACATTGTCCCTTCTCTCTTTTCTCTCATTTTTTGTTTGGGCTTCTTTGGCCTCTTTTATTTTTTTAGAAAGTCCGGAGACTCATCCCAACTTCTGAGGAATCATAGCTTCCATCATACTTTCCTCACATGGGACAATGTTCTAATAATGATGATTATCACACTTCTATTTACTTACAACTCAGGAATTACTACTCGACACTAGAACAAGATATGACTCTATATGAATGTAGCCGCCGGTGTACCGGATATGCAAGATCAAGGGTAACATGTATAGAAAATATGAACGGTGGCTTTGCCACAAATACTATGCCAACTACATGATCATGCAAAGCAATATGAACAATGATGGTATGTGTAATAATAAACAGAATGGTGCAACTTGCATGGCAATATATCTCGGAATGGCTATGCAAATGCCATAATAGGTAGGTATGGTGGCTGTTTTGAGGAAGGGTATATGGTGGGCTTAATGCAACAACAAAAGTTGCGCGGTACTAGAGAGACTAGCAATGGTAGAAGGGTGAGAGTGCGTATAATCCATGAACTCAATATTAGTCATAAAGAACTCACATACTTATTGCAAAAATTTATTAGCCATCAAAACAAAGTACTACAACCATGCTCCTAGGGATAGATTGGTAGGAAAAGACCATTGCGCGTCCCCGACCACCACTCATAAGGAAGACAATCAAAGAATAAAGCATGCTTCGACTTCATCACATAACGGTTCACCATATGTGCATGCTACCGGAATCACAAACTTTAACACAAGTATTTCTACCAATCCACAATTACTCACTAGCATGACTCTAATATCACCATCTTTATATCTCAAAACAAATCCAAGGAATCAAACTTCTCATTTATTCAATGCTCTTCATATGAAAGTTTTTATTATATCCCTCTTGGATGCCCATCATATTAGGACTAAATTCATAACCTAAGCAAATTACCATGTTGTTTAAGGCTCTCAAAATAATATAAGTGAAGCATGAGAGTTCAACAATATCAAAAAAATAAAGCCACCACCATGCTCTAATTATAAGTGAAGCACTAGAGCAAACTGCCTAGCTCAAAAGATATAAGTGAAGCACATAGAGTATTCTAATAAATTCATGATTAATGTGTGTCCCTCTCAAAATGTGTGTACAGCAAGGATGATTGTCATAAACTAAAAAGCAAAGACTCATATCATACAAGACGCTCCAAGCAAAACACATATAATGTGGTGAATAAAAATATATCCTCAAGTAAATTTACCGATGGATTGAAGACAAAAGAGGGGATGCCATCCGGGGCATCCCCAAGCTTAGATGCTTGTTTTCCTTGAATATTACTTTAGGGTGCCTTGGGCATCCCCAATCTTATGCTCTTGCCACTCCTTATTCCGTTGTCCATCAAATCCTTACCCAAAACTTGAAAACTTTACTACACAAAACTCAACAGAAAACTCATAAGATCTGTTAGTATAATAAAAACAAATCACCACTTTACGTACTGTTGTGAACTTATTCTAAATTTATATTGGTGTTATATCTAGTATATTCCAACTTCTCCATGGTTCATACCCCCCGATACTACCCATAGATTCATCAAAATAAGCAAACAACACATAGAAAACAGAATCTGTCAAAAACAGAATATCTATAGTAATCTGGAAATTTGGTATACTTCTATAACTCCAAAAATTCTAAAAAAATCAGGGCAAGCTAGGCAATTTTTATATCAATCTTGTATAAAACATTCAGATCAAAAGCACGTTTCCGTGATTTTGTAAAATTCTAGCAATGAGTGCAAAAGTTTCTATTTTTCAGCAAGATCAAATCAACTATCACCATAGACCATCCCAAAGATCTTACTTGGCTCAAACACTAATTAAAACACCAAAACACAATTACTACGGAGGTAATAATGTGTATACTCAAAAAAACAGAAAGGAAAATTACTGGTTTGTCTCCCAACAAGCGTTTTTCTTTATAGCCTTTTAGCTAGGCACTGATAATTTTAATGATACTCACATGCAAGATAGCAATTGAAAAACGAAGAGAGCATCATGTGGCATGTGAAAAATAAGTTTAAGTCTAACATACTTCCTATGCATAGGAATTTTATAAGCAAATACATTATCAAGACAAGCAAAAACTAGCATATGCAAGGAAGAAGAAAGAAACAATAGCAATCTCAACATAATGAGAGGTAATTTAGTGACATGAAAATTTCTACAACCATATTTTCCTCTTTTATAATAATTACATGTAGGATCATAATCAAATTCAACAATATAGGTATCACATAAATTTTTCTTTACATGATCCACATGCATGCAAAGTTGACACTCTTCCGAAATAGTGGGATCATCACCAAATAAAGTCATGACCTCTCCAAGCCCACTTTTTTTAAAAAAATATCATAAGATTGATCATTCTCCAAAGTAGTGGGATCATTATTACCTAGAGTTGACACTCTTGCAAACCCACTTTCAATATTATTGCATACATAATTATCATGAAGCTTAAATAATTTTTCAAGATCATAAGAAGAATCACCCCAATCATGATCATTACAATAAATAGTGGAGATAGCAAAATTAGCATCCCCAAGCTTAGGGTTTTGCATATTATTAGCATAATTGACATTAATAGAATTTATAATAACATCATTGCAATCATGATTTTTATTCAAGGAGCTATCGTGAATCACTTCATAAATTTCATAACAATTTTCAGATTCACGAATTTCAAGCAAAAATTCATAAAGATAATCTAGTGCACGCAACTCACTAGTAGTTGGTTCATCATAATTGGATATCTTAAAAATATTAGCAAGTGGATGAGGATCCAAAAACTTTTTGCTTTCTGATTTTCATTAAATACACAATTATTCCAAGCGAACAAGCAAACAAACCAAGTAAGACATAAAAGGCAAATGAAAAGAAGGCAAATGAAAAAAGGCAAATATTTTTGTGTTTTCTGAAAATGTTTTATAAGTGGGGGGAGGAAAATGAGAGATAAATGGCAAATAATGTAAGTGCAAGAGATGAGAGTTTGTGATGGGTACTTGGTAGGCTCGATGTAGAACCTCTCCGGCAACGGTGCCAGAAATTATTCCTGCTACTTCTTGAGCTTGCGTTGATTTTTCCCTTAAAGAGAAAAGGGTGATGCAGCAAGGTAGAGATAAGTATTTCCCTCCGTTATGAACCAAGGTATCAATCCAGTAGGAGGCACAAACAAGTCTCCAATATATGCACCTGCACAAACTAATAAACACTTGCACACAATGCGAATAAGGGATTGGCAATCCCTTCACGATCACAAACAAGAGTGAGATCTAATAGAGATAGGTATTTTGGGGTTTTTTGGTTTATAGATCTGAAAATATATGATGGAAAATAGACCTGGGGGCCATAGGTTTCACTAGTGGCTTCTCTCTTGAAGATATCATACGATGGGTAAACAAATTATTGTTGAGCAATTGATAGAAAGCGCATAATTATGACGATATCTAAGGCAATGATCATGAATATAGGCATCACGTCCGTGACAAGTAGACCGAAACGATTCTGCATCTACTACTATTACTCCACACATCGACCGCTATCCAGCATGCATCTAGAGTATTAAGTTCATAAGAATGGAGTAACGCTTTAAGTAAGATGACATAATGTAGAGGGATAAACTCAAGCAATATGACATAGACCCTATCTTTTTACCCATGATGGAAACAATACAATACATGCCTCACTACCCCTTCTGTCACTGGGTGAGGACACCGCAAGATTGAACCAAAAACTAAGCACCTCTCCCATTGCAAGAAAAACCAATGTAGTTGGCCAAACCAAACCGATAGTTCGAAGAGAAATACAAAGATATCTCAATCATGCATAAAATAGTTAAGAGAAGACTCAAATAATATTCATAGATAAATTGATCATAAATTCACAATTCATCGATCTCAACAAACGCACCCCAAAAGAAGATTACATCGAATAGAACTCCAAGAACATCAAGGAGAACATTGTATTAAAGGTCAAAGGCAGAGAAGAAGCCATCTAGCTACTAGCTATGGACCCGTAGGTCTGTGGTAAACTACTCACGCATCATCGGAAGGGAAACAAGGTTGATGTAGAGGCCCTCTGTGATCGAATCCCCTCCGGCAGATCACCGGAAAAGGCCCCAAGATGGGACTCATGAGAACAGAAGCTTGCGGCGGCGGAAAAGTATTTTTGTGGAAGCTTCCGGTGTTTGTGGAATATTTGAGAATGTATAGAGGCGGAACTAGGGTTAGAGAACCCTCGAGAGGCCCACATGCCAGGGGGAGCCTCCCTGGGGCGCGCCTTGAGGGCTTGTGGCCTCCTCGGGACTCTTCTGGCCCTCTCTCCAAGTCACGTAGGTGTCTTCTGGTCCAAGAAAAATCATCGTAAAGTTTTATTCCATTTGGACTCCATTTGATACTCCTTTTCTGTAAAAGTCAAAAACTAAGAAAAACAGAAACTAGCACTGGGCTCTAGGTTAATAGGTTAGTCCCAACAATAGTATAAAATAGCATAATAATGCAAATAAAACATCCAAAACAGATAATATAATAGCATGCAACAATCAAAAATTATAGATATGTTGGAGACGTATCACTTTGCGTGCTCGGGCTTGCCGCTCCAGGGCAGCGTTTGAGGCCAGGAGCTCCCGCTCGTGGGCTTCCGCGGCCTCGGCCTCCTCGAAGGCGCGATCGCGGGCTTCTTTCGCGTGGCGGAGGACTTCTCGTCCTTCGAGTGGGCGGACTCGTGCTGCAGGCAACTGAGGTTGACGGCGACTTCAAGCTGGTGCCACCCGCGTGCCAGGCTCAAGTGCTCAGCCTCGAGACGCGAGTTGATGTTGTGAAGCTTCATTTCGAGCCGGTTCGGTGCGCCCCTCGCATCCCCGAGAAGACCATGCCTGACGGCGCCATGGCAGCGTGCGAGCTCCAACACCCGACCTGGGCCTCGTTTCATGCTCCCGTCCGCGGCGGAGGCACGGGAAGATCCGCCCCCCTGTCCGATCCCCCTGCTCGGGGCGCAACCCTGCGCAGGCCCGACACCTTACCCGCGGGGGCCGTCGATTCGTGGCAGATCTGGTCACCGGTGAAAGTCGACGGGATGAGCGGCGGCATCGCCCTCGCGAGCTTGATGCTCGTGTCGATGAAGGACGTCAAGGATACAAGGGGGAGGCTCGCTAGGGGTCGTCTCAAGGAAGCCGCGGTCGCCCCCGCACATGTGGACTCGGCCGCGAGGCCCGAGGGACGCACTGCCGCTATTCGCTCCGCGCGCCCAGGAGATGGTGGCGGGAGCGCCCTTGTCTCTTTGCCTGGAGAGGGCCCGAGGAACAATAGCTTAAGGAGCTAGCCTCATAAAAATCTAGGAGAGCGTGGCACTTACTCGTCCATGGCGACCCACTTCCTCCTCTTCGGGGCCAGCGAAGGCGACCGGCGCAGTCTTCAGGCCTCCCCTCCTCCGAGAGGAGTGAGGCTCGGGGGATGGCGCCCTAGAGTTCGAAGTGTGCCTCCCCATGCTTGAGGCGGTAGGCGGTTCAACACACCCCTCCGCTATCGCCAGGGGTGCTTCGCCCGTGGAGCCCTCAAGACATGGAGCCATCAGAAAGGGGTTGTCTTGAGGCCCCTCGTGGCCCTCGGGAAGTAGCCCCCACTCATCAAAGCGCGGCATCCCCCTGACAAAGTATTCCCTGCTCGTGTAGTTGTGCAGGGGGAACCCTTTATGAGGAAGCGCACTTGCTTCCCCGCCAGTCAAGAGGAGGAGCACCCCTCTCAGCATGTTGGGGGAAGGCTAGCCACATTGTGTCCTCGCAGCCAGTAAAGGCCCACATTGGGCGGGAATGGCATTTGAGGGGGGTGATTCGTCATTGGTTGAACCCCCTCACCACCATCGTCACTGTCACGCCTGCCGTCCTCAGGTCAGCCATCCTTGTCGTGACTCACGAGAGCCTCGGGTCAACAAGCCTCTCGTGCTTACACCTGGAGCTCACCTCCGATGGGGACGAGGGAGTTTGAAGTAAGGGGCTAAACTGGGCCGCGTTGACATACACCCATTGCCTCCAGAAGCCCTCCACGTCTGGGAAGATTACCATGTCGATACCCTCGCCCGCCGTCGTGCTCACTTCGTAGAGCAACACGCACCCGGAGCGTTGCACGCTGGCAGTCAACTGCAGGGAGAAGATGTGGCGAAGTGGCACCACTGAGGGGGCAACGCCCACGAAGGCCTCGCACAGGAATGCGTAGGTGGAAAGGAGGAGGATGTATTTTGGGTCAAAGTGCAACGCATGGACCTGATAATGCGAAATCGCGACATTGAAGAAGTCCAAGAATGGAGGCAGCAAGCCGGAGATAATTGTGTGAAGAGGAAGGGCGATGGTGGTGGCCTCTAGCTCTCTGAGAGGTCTCGAGGCAGGCCAAATCTTGGTCGGCCCCCATTCTTTGGAATCGGCCGAGATCAATGGGCGGACCTTGTCAAGCCCTTCAAGATTTAGCACGGTGGACCGGCCCAGGGCGCGCTCGGGCCCCGCGGAATTGTTTGCCGCCGCGGCGAATCGACCCTTCCTACCTGGAGGTGCCATGGCGGCACGGAGGATGATAGCGGCGCCAGACCGGCAAGGAGAGCGCAAGCTTGCTGGAGAAGGAAGGCAACCGAAGGGCAGGAGCGCAAGGGAGCAATGTTGGCCCAGCATGCGCGCCAGGCTTTTTGTCAGCCTGGGCAGTTGCCGAGGAGTCGTGGGAAAGTGGGGACGTCCCACGCCCTACCTTGCGCCATGTGTCGAGCCTGGACCGCAAGCGGTTAGGGCCCACGCCGCTCCGTCCTCTCTTTTTCGCCTTCGCCTCTAAGCTAGGATGAGCATTCCGCGGGCCGGGGGGCTACTGTCGATGTTCTAGGACCAGGGGTACCCAGGCCCGTCTGCCTGCAGCCTAGGCGTGGCATCCTCGAAGGCCCGGTGCAGCCCAGCACCAAGACTTCGTGAGGAAGACCCTCGCGAGGGCCCCCGCCTCGCGAGGCGAACTACATTGAGGCCTCCCGAGGAGCGGTCTCCCGAGGCTGCCTTCGGAGGAGCAGATATCTCTAGGCTCGCACCCAACCTCGCAAGGCGCGTGGTGACGAGAGCCATGACGATCGGAGCTAGGAGGGTGCCAGCGGGCGCAGCAAGGGCAGTTTCCTCTTTGGTGCTACAAGGACATGGCCAGCACGCGGGTTCCCAAGGAATCCCCAAAGCTTACCTCTTCGGTGCAACAAGACCAAGACCACGGGCGCGGCAGGACGGAGGTCATCGCCGAGCCCACCAACACGTCACGACCACGAGCTTTGCAGGTGAAGACCGCCTTTATTCAGGATAGGGTGTACTCCTGCCCCCCTTCAAATTTGGCCATTGTGGCATCCCTTCCCGCCTAGAGCTTTGGGGGAAGAGGACCAGGCCAGTATAAATATAGGCTAGTCTCCACCGTCGAGAGGGGACGGATCGATCCATTCTCACCCACGGAGCCCTCGCGAGGCAGCTCATCCTTGTACTAGTTCATACTCATCCTCCTCGTGAGGCAATCCACCACAAAGCAGGAGTAGGTTCTTACACCGCAAGGTGGCCCAAACCTGGGTAAATCTCATGTCCATCTCTTTTTCCTCTCGCTTGAGCACGTCGGAGCAAAGCCGTGGAGCGGTGAGCTGCAGGCCCTAATCGAGCAAGGTTCTTCACGCACACCCCAGAGTTTGAAACTTTGTTTGGGTCTCTGGAGCCCCTACTCCGACAGGCACACATGGCCTTTAGAAAGAAGATTCGAGAAGCCTTGCATTCAAAACAAGGTAGTAAGGTTCGCGGAGGACTCTCCTTCACCAACGTAGCCGACTAGGACTCTTGTAACTCTAGTGCCCTAGTATCTAGTCGATTGAGACATCTTAGAAAACATTACAACATACAATCTCTCCGTTGTGTGCCCCCATTCAAGAGCCCGAATCTAGGTAAACAGTCGCCTCTTGTTACCATCCGGCCTATTAATTTTTTCTGGATAGCCTTACTTAGGGATCTGCCGGAATTGTCTCCGACAACCATCGAGTTAAATTTATGTTCTTCAGTTTGCTTCAGGTTCTGTTAGCGTCAGGGTCTACTTTGGCCATAAGTTGGGCCGGGCCTAATAAAGCCTGTGGCAGAAAACCTAGGCCCGGGCCAGGCCTAGATTTCAGGTCCAGGCCCATCCCATCAGAGGAAAAGCCCGTCGGGCCTCGGGCCAGGCCTCTTTCCTAAAACGCAAATATGCCAAGCCCAAGCTCGGCCCCGCCTTTGGGCTCAAAATTTAGGCCCAGGTCCGGCCGTAGACAAAAACGGCTGGGTCGGATCGGGCCGGGTTTCCCATGGCCAGGTATAGCCAGGGGCAATATCTTCAGTCCGAGGCCGGCTAGCCCATTCGTGCGTCTGCTGGTTTGGCAAGACATCACGGCAGATCCGATACAGCTATGCTTGCCCATGGGGTGTTAGATGAAATGTCTAGCAAAGCATTCAGAGGAGGATGTCTCCAGCCGGATACAGTTGCAGCTATGCTTGCCCATGAGGTGTTTGATGAAATGTCTAGCAGAGTATTCAGCGAGTGAAATTTGGAGCTGCAAACCTGCAGCCACGGCGCATCTTCTTCCCGGCGACTGGGAGAAGAAGCTTCAATAACGCAATATCATCGCGTACAGAAAGTTCGGCTGTTCATTTTATTCTACAAATATCTAAGACAGCATGCATAAACATCACAAATGGCAGGCACACACACTTTGCTACTTATATATGAATCAACCAGAGCATGTCCAATTAGTTGATCTTCCTCTGCTCGAGCTCTCTGCTCTCCCTGAGATCGGCCTCCATCTTCTTATCCACGTTCTTGCTGAATCCAGGGTATGGCTCGTAGCCAAACAGCTTGTTGAGTATCTGTGCACAACTTAAAACTGTTGTTAAGAACTCCATGTCCATTCAATCTCTAGTAGATTGATTATGTCATCTTTGCTACATTCATATACGCACATGATTTGTGTTTATCTTGAAGATTCAGAGGATGAATTGACGTTTACCTGCAGTAGGATTAGGAATGGCTCCATCAGGAATACCGCCGGAAGTTCACTCACCGTTGGCCCTTTCTTCTGCAAGAACAAGCAGATTCAGCAAGCAAAAATCAGCAATTGATGTCAGGTCGCCTGTCGCCAGGAACGTGGTGGAGATGCGGGGAACGTTACCTCGAAGAGTCCATGGCCGAGGAACTGCCAGGTCCAGCAGAAGAGCTCCGTGGCTAGCACGACCTTCCACGCGAGCGCGAAGCCGAGGCGGGCGGCGAGGGCGCGGCTGGCGGCCCAGGCGCCGAGGAGGAGGAGCGCGGCGAGGGCCCCGGCGCGGCGGTCGACGGCGAGGTAGGCGGCGCCGTAGGCGAGGGAGAGGGCGAGGGCCGGGTCGAGCGGGGAGGGCAGGGGTAGGAAGTAGAGGATGAGCAGGTTGCCGAAGAGGATGGGGCCCGCGAGCAGCGCGTGCGCGGCGGCGTTGACCGGGTGCCGGTGCTGCGACCGGAAGAAGGCGAACTGGGCTTCCAGGTCCAGCACGCCGCGCGGCCTCCTCTTGGCCTCCTCCATGGACGACGGCCCGCAGCTCAAAGTAAATCGAGGATCTTCCGAGGACACCAACACCAGCAGGGAGGCGGAGAACCTTTTCTGATAAAAGTGGGCGGTTGGCTGCCTACAGATGCTCGACACTCGACTTGCGTACGCGCATATATGATCCTAATTTATTGACTGTATACATGCCGAACGCCCGAACCGCACCGGGTTCATCTGAATCTCGATCGTGTGAACCCTCGCCCAGATGCATCGCTATCGGTTTAATTAGTTACGCCGACCACGGAAAAGATTTGCTCCTGACACTACATTAACATTCATGGCTGCATCAGCCTGTTGGCAGGGGTGATTAATGCTGACGTGTCCAGGCCTCCTACCCCCCAGATTCATTTGTGCGGTCATTCTTCCGCCGTATACCCCTCACTTGCAAAAAATATATATCAAGATAAAGACTTCACCACTATCATGGGGTTCATATAGCACCTCCATCGCTATTTTCTAGAAAGTGACACCTAAAAAAAATAACCATGCAACCTTTCGATTTAGAGGAAAGGGGAGGGATTTTGCAATGCCCTCTATATATTCCTAATTTTAGGTGCAAGGAAAATCTCCTCTCGCCCGAGGCCTCGGGTTATCATATAGTACTTCATGTCCCTTTTGCTTGCCCTTCCCTCCGCCGCGGACCCGTTTTTGGCGCCCAATCTCCTCCCCCCCCCCCCCACCACCATCTCCGGCTACTCATCCGCGAACACCCGAATGTTGCCCGGCCTTCTGCCGCCGAGCCTCTTGTCATTGAGTCCCTAGGGGCGTGTTTGGTTACATTGCTGATTCAGCCTGGCCCCGCGAGCCTGGCTCTATTGACCTGGTTTGAGGGGATGCAGGCCAAAAAAACTCAGATGCACATAGTTTGGTTGTCTGCATGCCCCTAGTTGTATGATACAACCATTTTCGACCCGGCGTTTGGTTGCCCACATTGCATTAGGCGCACATATGACATGGTGTTTGGTTGCAACCTGCATAAGGTGTTGTCACCACTTCTAACTAGTGGTGAACTTACCACAAAGAATCTGAACATATAGCGCCATCTACTTAAACAAATGACAGTTCAAATTATTAAGAGCCATTGGCTAAATAGGGGATAGTTCATCGGTGCTACCAGATCTTCCTCTTCCTCTCTTCTTCTGCTTCTGCTGCTGCTTCTGGTACTGCAGCTGCTGCTTCTTGTTCATCTTCCATCTTCTTCAAATCCTGCACCGACCTCTGTTAAGCCACATCGCCTCTGCCCACTCCAACCTTTTGTTCTTCCAAGCGTCATTGTCAAATGCCTCCACACCATGGCCTGAGCTAACAACATCGTCAGGCTCGACATCTTCCTCCTCAGGCATGTGTTCATCAAAGCCCCACTGGAGGACCCAGTTATGCAGAATGCATCAAGCAAGAACTAGCTTAACCTGAGTGGAGTATGAGTGGAATGGCTTCTGATCCAGGATCTTAAACCTATTCTTTAGAGCTCCAAATGCCCTCTCAACAGTTACTCTAAGGCTGGAGTGTCTGAGATTAAACAGCTCCTGTGCAGACCTAGGATAGTTCCTACCAGAAAACTCGTTGAGATGGTACCTTATTTTCCTGAAGGGTGGAAGAATACTCGTCCGACATGCATAGCCAGCATCTCCAAGGTAGAACTTGCCGTCGGGGATGTTGATCCCATCAGGTCGACTCATGTTGTCGCTGATAATGTTAGCATCATGCGCTGACCCCTCCCAGCCAGCCAGCACATATGTGAACTTCAGATCAAAGTCAACAACAGCAAGCACATTCTGGCTTGTGTAGTGCTTCATCCCCCTGTATGCTGCAGACTGTGACCTAGGAACTCTGGCAGTGACATGAGTACCATCTATTGCCCCAATGCAATCCCGAAAATGGCATTACTAGCCTGTGTTAGTGCTCAACTTGAACAATACAAGCATATCAAGCCATGAAAAGTGTATATTGTCAATGCTCACCTTGAAGTATGGATACCATCTTGGGCTTCCGCGAATCTTGGGTGGAGTCGGCGGATGGTCTCTCGATCATCTCTCCTCTAAGCTCCCCAATGACAAAAAGCACCGCTGAAGTACCTAGAGATGGTCTCCATTGATCTCCTGAACGTGTTGTGAATGACCCTGAACCTCTGGTTATGGCCAACAACATGGAGGAACATGGCCACTTGCTCTTCAACACTGGTGTTGATGCTATCTTGTAACAGGCCCCTGCTCCTGAAGGTCTCTACAAGCCTGGCGAATGGTGCTCTTTTCATTCTAAGCATCCGCAGAGTCTCGATGTCATTGCAGTTGTAGATGTAGTTCAGATTTTGGATCCTCTCCTATTCCCGGGGAAACAATGGACCATAGCGGATCAAAGGTCTCCCAACACGATGAACAGCTCTCTGGTGCATGAACATGACCGATGCATGAATCACACTAATAAGTGATGCTACCTGGATTATCATCCTCATCCGTGCGTCCATAACCTAGTCGACATCGATGGTTCGTTCAGTGGGAAATCGATCCTACACCTAGCTTAACGGCCTAACCACTGAGCTAACAAAGGGGGGAGGGGTGCTGCTTACCGGCATCGGAGACGACAGCGTAGGGGAAGCCATGGCACAGACTAGGTCGACCAGACGGTGGCCAACAGCAAGGGGAGCACTAGATCCGCCGCAAACGCCGCTGCCTCTTCCGCTGCCGCCGCCGTCCCCTCTAGCGCGGATCTTAAATCGCAGCCGCCACCGGCGGTGACGCACTAGGGAAGAAAGGGGGGCACTGGCTATGGGTGAGCCAGTGAAAGGGGGGTGAGGCTAATTTGGCTCCGGGACGGCGTGCCAGATTTCCATCTCCCGCCATCCCCCCTCGCCCTCGCCTCGCTCCCGCCCGTGCGACCTCGAAGACACTCTCGGCTGCTCGCGAGAAATCGCCGATCTGGCGTTCCAGTGAGCTGCTGCCTGGCTGCTTTGAGAAGCATGCGATGCAGGCCCAACAGGAAAACCAGGCAACCAAACAGGCCTCTCCCTTCCCACGCGGGCCTGGTTGGGCTCGATGCGGGCAACCAAACACGTCCTAGGTGTTCGACAATATGTCAAACACCCCCGACTGCTGACCTTAGCGTCCATCTCACATAAAGGGCTGGTGCGTATGGGCAGGCTCGTTAGCGCGGTCGCTCTCGTTCGTTCTACCTACAGGTTCTTTCCATTTTTTTATCTAACGGTTTCATTTTCCCCTTCATTGTTTTTTTTTCATCTTTTTCATTCATTTTCACAGTTTTTACCGGTTTCTTCTTTCTTTGTTTCTTTTTCACTCTTATTGGGATTTTTGGTTCCGTTTCTTCGTTTCCTTTGTTTTTCTTTGTCTCTTTGTGTTTCTTTCTTGTTTTCATCAATTTTCTTTGTTTTCTTTGTACATTTTTTGTATACATCGGGTACATTTTTTATATGCATGTTTAACATTCTTCAAATACGTTGATTACATTTTTGAAAACTTATATTTTTTATATCTACTTTTTACATGCACAATGTAATTTTTCTTATACACCAATAACATTTTTCATATACACGTTTAACATTTGGAAATACATGATTAACATTTAGTAAAACATATAATTTTAGTATCTATTTTTACATAAATATCATACATGTTTTGTATACATAAAAAAATTTCATATATATGTGTTTAACATTTTTAAATAGATGATTAACATTTTAAAAACACATATTTTTTGTCTACTTTTTCATTCTATATTTTTAATATGTCACAAACATTATATGTAGACGTTCAATATTATCCAAAATATTTAATAATATTTTCAAAACTTACATTGCTTTCTGCCTAAAGTACTATTTTTTATACATTGAAAACATTTTTCTATGCGCTTTTAACTTTTTAAAGCATGATTAACATATAAAAAGGTAAAATTGTATTTTTGGATTTCTACTTTTTTCCATACGCACTGTACATTTTACGTATGCCTCAGAAACATTTTTCTATGCATATTTAATATTTTAAAGGCATGATTAACGTTTTTTATATTTTATATATTATGTAATTTTAAAATAAATGTGTTCATAATATTCGGAATACAAGCAAAGTAAAATAATAAAATAAAACAATGAACAAAATTTTTTGGAAACAGAAATAGTCGAAGAAAGCACTGAAGGCCTGTGCCCGCGGTGAGCCGGGCTAATCGGCCTTCTTTCTCAAGCCAGATGCCCTATTATTTCGCTTCAAGCAAGACATAGGCGTGCCCGACAGTTGCGTCGCACCGGATACTGCACCGGCCCAGTCACCTCGTGGTCTCATCATGCTGATGTCCCACTAACATCGCACATTTCTACCCTAATTTACTTTAATTTTTTATTTTTTGTAAAATAAATTAATACATTATGAGAAATTAATTAAATTATTTTTTCTTAAAAGTGTTTATTGCACATTTAAAAAATTACATGTTGTGTAAAAAATGTTTTCTCAACTTTTTATAGATATTTGTACCATTCAGGAAATTTTATTACCTCAAAACCAAAATTAGAAAAATGTATGAACATTTAAAAAATGTTCACACATTTCAATAACATGTACAAGCCATTCAAACAATGTATTGAAAAATTAAAAAAAATTCAGGTTACATTTAGAAAGATATTCACACATTTCAAACAAAATACCTGCGACATTTTATTAACAAACATATTTATCAAATGTAATAAAAAGATCACATATTTAAAAGAAAATTAATCACATCATGAAAAAATGTTAACATGTGTTAAAAAACCTTCAAAACAATTTTAAAAAATGTTAAGTCATTTAGAAAAGTCTGACCATATATAAACAATTCTTGGATGTATAAAATCTTTTCCATTTTTATGAAAATATTGAAAACATATATTTGCAAAATGGTAATAAAGTATTTAAAAAGTTAAATATGTAAACTAAAATGTTCCTAGTGTATATGAGAAATGTACACTCATATAAAAATTGTAGACATGTGTTGGAAAATAAAGAAAAAACCCGAATAAACTAATAAAACCAAGAAGGAAACAAAGAAGACCAATGAAGGAAGAAAGAAAGCCATTAAAACACATAAAGACAAAACACAATAATGCGAACTATTCTTCAACGTGTCCCTTCCTGGGCGCACCCAAGAGTAGCGAGCAGGGCTGGCCATGGGGGAATCAGTGTGGGCGATGTATGGCCTTGGCACCCATGCACACCAACAGCCAGAAAAAATGTGGGTAATGCACTTTGAGTATCTTCACAGTGTATTCTATTCGGTACCTTAAGCGTTGTTTACTTCGTACATGGCGCCCACACACGTTTCGTAAATGATGGCGCTCGGCCCATGTAAGAACAATGCTTCTAGCCCTTTTTTATTTTCCCTCTGGTTTTCTATGTTGTTCATTTATTTATTTTTATTTTTGTGTTTCTGTCTTATTTTAAATTTTATGAACAATTTTCAAATTTGTACCTTTTCCCAATTCTTGAACTTTTTTAAGTTTCATGAACGTTTTTAAAGGGGCATGCTACACGTCCGCCAGTTGATATCTTTAAAAGATAAGTCGGCTCGCCAGCTGTCGGATTTGCCGCATCAAGCGAGCCAAGCGCGCCTCAGAACTGCAACACAGGTCTTGTTGCAGATTTTTTTGCAACGACTGTTTTGCTGCAAAAAAAAAATTGCAAGTAGTGTTTTGTTGCAATTTTTTCTGCCACCGAGGTCTTGTTGCAGAAAATTTCCGCAATAGAGATTTTTGTTGCAAAACTAGACTCGCCGTAGACCATTGCAACACCGCATTTGTTTCTGAAACATAGCCTCTGTTCTGAAAGTGCGTTCGGTAAAGGACGATATGCAAGCCTTCATTTGGACGCGTGTCATGCAACCGAGGAGGCGGACGCGGCCACTATGATTCGCCTGATGACGATAAGCTTTCCCTTTTTTAAATGCACAAACTTTTTAAATATTCATCAGTATTTTTAAAACCTGTGAAGTTTTTCAGACCTATGAAAATTTTGAATCCTCAAAATCCCTGAACTTATTGCAAATTTGTGAACTTTTTCAAATCTACGAACTATTTTCAATTCATGAACCTTTTTTATAAATATTATAAATTTTTGGAATTTATATTTTTTTTAAATTTATGAATTTTTTGAAGTCATGAACGTTTTCAAATTTTGATCTTTTTGCCTAAATTTTGATGTTTTTCTTAATGCATCAACTCTTTTGAAATTCAAGACCATTTGTTAAATACATATTTTTTTAACCTTTCCAACAAAATCCCAAATTATTGAAAAAAATTCGATTTTCTTATTTTTTTTAATGTACGAATTTGGCCAGTTATGTTGAAATCCAGAATTTGTTTTTATTTGCTGTACCTGTAGCTGTTTAAGAGACCAAATTATCCTACAAAGCAATCGAGGAAGCCCCATGCAAACAACCGAGACTGAGCGAGGGAAGACTTACTGGGCCTCAGCCCAGGTCAAGTGAGCGCGAGCGCCTTCTCCGATTTCGGGCGCCTGAAGCGCCAGATAGAAGCTCTCGGGATTGCCACAGAAAAAAGAAGCGATCGGGATGCACAGTGTACTTAAACCAGCAGTGAACTTTTTTTCTGTATACTTTACGGCCATGTGCTAAGCAAATGGACGTCTAATCATGTGGGGAATCATCACCATCATCAGGTGAAATGAAAGAAAGGGCGACAGGCAGAGTCTGGCGACTGTTGGGCTCTGGGCTCAAACAAACTCTTCGGCAGAGTTTCTGCAAAAAAGGGGAGGCGCATGGGCCGCCTGGCCGTTCGGGGATAATAATAATGAAATAAAATGACGAGATATCACATGATTCAATCATCAGCGGAAAGCACTGATAGGCAAACGTCGCGCGATTTGTTTTCTCCTTTTGCGGAGATTCCACGATCTCTTTCTTGTTTGATTCGTAGTCCTTTGCTTTTTGTTCCAAAAAAGGGGCAGCAGTAATCATTGATTAGTTTTTTCTTTCGGTAGCTTGCCAAGCTGACTGCTTGGTAGGAGGCAGGAGTCATCTAAATATATTTTCCGTGACACTATTGACTTTCACATTTGCTATGATAGTATTATGGGAAATGTTTATATTCATCCGACTGATTTTTGAAGACGCGTAAGCCGCCCGCTAGGCCGTCCGATTACCAGATCAGCTCGTTCACGATGTGCGTCTTTACATGTGGTTGGTCCCCACAACTGGCTATCGTGATTCCTTTGGCTTTCTTTCTTTTTCCACACGATTTGCGTGTTTTTGCTAGCTTATTACTAGCTTAAACTGCTGTCCACGTAAAGCAAAATCGGCTGGGGCAAAGATGGTTAATGCTGCGACCTGCTACTCGTTCCATCGTCCGTGCGGCACTGAAGTGCTGGCCGCCCGGTGCTGTGAGACCAGACGTCGCTGCGAGCCGGTGATCCGAGGTGACGGTCGTGGACGTCTACTGCATGATGCTGCGGAGGGCTACAAGATCGTCTTGGTGCTATGCCGCGTTGGTGGCCGGCGATGCTGGGACAACGGGGCGTCGGTTGGCTGCAAGTCACGACCTCTGATGCATGCGTCGTTGGCTGCTGAAATGGAGCATCGCCGAGCCGCCGGCCGGAGCATCGTCGATGCTGTAACGGAGCTCACGTGTCGCGAGCTTGGTCGGTGCTCCAAAGGAGCTCGCCGGTCTGTCGGAATATTTTCTATGCTGTAACGGAAGTACGGAACATCGTCGGGCCATCGGAACCTCGAGGGTGCTGCAATGGAGCGTCGTCGGGCGACGGAGCATCATCGGTGGTGTGACGGAGCTCGCTGTGTCGCGCAAAGCATCGTCGGTGCTGCAAGGGAGCTTGCCGGTCCGTCGGAATGTTGTCTATGTTGTAACGGAGCATCGTCGTGCCATCAGAACCTCAAGGGTGCTGCAATGGAGCGTCGTCGGGCAACGGGGCATCACAAGGGAGCGTCTCGGCGTTACAATGGGGCATTGTCGGAAGCATCGTCGGTGCTACATCGGAGCATCGTTGGGCCGCGAAGCATCACCGATGCTGCAACGGAGTATCACCAGTGTTGCAATGAGGCATTATCGGGCCGTCGGAGCATCGGTGATGCTGCAATGAAGCATTGTTGGGCCGCAGGAGCATCACCGGTGTTGAAATGGGTCATTGTTGAGCTGTCGAAGTATCGTCAGTGCTGCAACGGAGCATCGTTGGGCCGCCGAAGCATCGTCGGTGCTGCAACGGAGCATCACTGGTGTTGAAATGGGTGATTGTCGAGCCGTCAGAGCATCGTCGATGCTATAACAGAGTATCGCCGGTGCTGCAATGGAGCTCGCCAGGCCGTCGGAGCATTCTCAGTGTGTCAACGGAGCATCATCGGTGCTGAAGTGGAGCTCACCGGGCCGTCGGAGCATTCTCAGTGTGTCAACGGAGCATCGTCGGGCTGCCGAATCATCGTCACTGCTGCAACGGAGCTCAGCGGGCTGTCGAAGCACAGTTGGTGCTGCAACGGAGCTCGCTTGGCCGCCGGAGCATCGTCGGTGTTGCAATGGAGCATCATCAGGCCGCCGAAACCTCATGGGTGCTGCAATGAAGCATCACCGGGCAGCTGGAGCATCACCGGTGCTGCAAGGGAGCACCACCAGTATTGTAGTGGGGCCATTGTCGAGCAACCGGAGCATCACTGATGCTTGAAGGGATGGTCGTAGGAGTCTTGTTGCTGGTGCTGCAATCCCGGAGCTTGCCGGTGTTGTAGTTGTGGCCGGTGCATGGTGAGACCGCCGACGTTGCCGTGAGACGACCGGCGACATGGCTCTGCAACCTGAGCATTGCTGGTGGTGCAAGCAAAAGTTGGTGCTGCAAGTCGCTGCCAGCTATGATTTCTCGTCGGAGCTATGCATGCCACACGGGAAGAAAGAATTTGGGTTGCACGTACAGGTGGCTAGAGTGGTGGTGTATTGTGCTGACGTGGTTGAGGGAATCAAGCGGACGTGGGCGTTTTGTGGAGGACATAGGCGGGATCACGCGGCCGAAATCAACGTCTGGCCAGCCGGCTGATCTTTTCCTAAGATCAGTCGGCTGACGCCTAGCAGCCACCACTACCAGAAATTATGCCCGTGCATTGCAATGAAAGAAAATAAATCATACATCTGTATTCTAATTATAACACGGCACCCTGTTTAAAAAATAGCAGCACAAACGATCCGTGGCAAATGATAATCTCTACCTAATAATAAAGCAAATTGGGTTTCTTTCCTCCGTCATGGCATTTTTTTAGAAAAGTCCCTCTATTTCATAGAATTCAACAAGCAGTCCTGTTTTAAGTTAAAATGAATCGTTATTTTTGTATTTTACACAAAAGTCCCTGTCTTTTCTTGAAATCAACCCGCCATCCGGATTTAAGTCACACCCGAACTATTATTTTACATTTTTCGAAACCCGCCCTGATGTTTTAGGTAATTCATCCGCGGATCATATTTAAGTCAAACAAATGCTTTTTAAAATTATCCATATCTTTTAAGCCGTAACTCCGTTTGAGCATGTTATATATGAAATTTGATTAGAAAAATATGTAGAATATGAATATGAGATTATTTTTACCTGTTAATTATTTTTAAATATTATTTTGGAATATATTTGAGTCAAACCAAATGATTTTTTAAATTATCTGTATCTTTTCAACCGTAACTTCGACTTTAACATATTATATATGAAATTTTATTAGAAAAATGTATGGACTCTAAATATGATGTTAATTTTACCTGTTAAATATTTTTAAATATTTTTATGGAAGCAAACTTATAATTTATAGCGCGAGATCCATTTTTTCATATTGGCGGCGATCCTGATTGCAAATAAACACCCCACTATAACCATATACGGAAAATAAAACATCGATAACTACACGTGCATACCTCTGAAAAATGTCGCAAGGAAAACAACAGATTTCTCATCGTGAGAGAGAGAGAGAGAGAGAGAGAAAGAGAGGGACGCCTTAGGATTAACCATATTCAACATACATTTTTTGTTGTTTTGTGTGAACACCGAGGCCATCGTCGGCGAGGGTGAGAAGGAGGATAAGCGGCAACACATATATGATGCCTCGCAAAAATAAAGGAGATGGACCTATTGTGGTCTTGAGTGATGGTTGTTGATTTAAGAGTGTGTGTTATGTTTTCTCTCCCGTTGCAACGCACGGGCATTTTTTGCTAGTAATAATAAACCACGAACTACTTCCGCCCTTCCGTCACACTTTTTGCAAAAAAAGTCCTTGCGTTTTCTTGAAATCAACCCACAGTCCGGACTTAAGTCATAGCCCGAACCATTATTTTGTATTTTTCTAAAAAATCCTGACCTTTTAGGTAATTCATCTGCGGATCATATTTGAGTCAAACAAATGTTTTTCTAAATTATCCATATCTTTTAAACCTTAACTCCGATTTTAATATATTATATATGAAATTTGATTAAAATATATGTAGAATATGAATATGGTGTTATTTTTAACTGTTAAATAATTTAAATATTATTTTGGAAGATATGTAAGTCAAACAAATACTTTTTTAAATTATCCAAGTCTTTTAAATCGTAACTCCAATTTTAACATGTTATATATGAATTTTGATTAGAAAATGTGTAGAATCTGAATATGATATTATTTTTACATGGTAAATATTTTTAAATATTATTTTATTTTGGAAGCAGACTTATAATCTATAGTGCACGGTCCATTTTTCTTTCGTACGACGATCCGGATTGCAAATAAATACCACTAAAACCATACAGGGAAAAGAAAACATCGATAACTACCCATGCATACCTCTGGAAAACCTCGCAGAGGAAGACAACAGACTTCTCATCGCAAGAGTGAGAGAAAGCGAGAGGGAGAGGGAGGAGAGTAGGAGAGAGAGATGCCTTAGGATTAATCATATTCAAACACATTTTGGTTTGTGTGAATACTGAGGCCATCGCCGGCGAGGGTGAGAAAGAGGATAAGAGGCAACACAAATGTGATGCCTCGCTAAAATAAAGGAGATGGAGCTATTATGGTCTTGAGTGATGGTTGTTGGGTTAAGAGCGTGTGTTATTTTTCTCTCCCGTTGCAATGCACGAGCTCTTTTGCTAGTTATGATAAATCAGTGTTTCATCTCTCTGTAAACATTCGCATTTCATAATTTTTATTTTTTAGAGTAATTTCATAATTTTCCTTTTTTTGAGACAATCTCGCGAAGCTTTTATAGTTTTATTTAATTTGTCACAATGTTTACAGGGACGAAAGAGAGATCACCCGGACTGCCTAACCACACATGGCGGCCAACCCCAAGTGATATTGCATGCTTCGCTAAATTGTGAGCCTCGGTATTCGAGCTCCTAAACTCATGACCAAAAGAGCAAACTAAAAAAGAACTAGACCGATCTACTATCTCTCTGATTATAGCTCCATAGCTAGCCGCACCCCTCTTCTGGATATCATCAATAACCATCTTGCAGTCAGAAGCAACAAAGATGTTGCGTTCGTATAAGTCATCTGCCAATGCTTGCCCTTCCGAACCGCGAGAGCTTCCAACGTCGTAGATTGATGAAGGAGTTCACAAATGCATTGGTCGAATAGGGGGTCTGGTGTATATCCTCATATATCACTTTCCTTCTAGAACTCCAAATTGCCCAAAGAGTGACGCCCAAACGGGTGAACTCCGCATGGTTCAGCAAGCTTTGCATATTAAACAACCATCTTCTTGCGTTTGGATTAGAATCAGTGCTCATAACTTCCACCAGCGTTTCAGGTGCTAAGGCCCAAATACTTCTCGCCATGTTGCACTCCAACAGTGCATGCCTCCATGAGTCGGCCACTGCACACAAACGGCATGCCGGCGAGTCAGCCATATTGTGATGGTGGAGGAGATCGTTAGTGGCATTGATTCCCTTGCTAGCCGCCAGAGGAACACTCGTATTTTACTTGGAACCTGTGTGCACCACAAAGAAGTCCAACCATTGCTCTCAGCAACACTTGATGGGCCTCCTGTTTGATACAACCAGTTTTCCCTCGTCATCTTGGTGTTTTGGATCATTCTATAGGCAGACCGAACAATGAAGTTTCCTCTACTCTCCTTACTCCAGGCCCAGAAGTCATCAACTTTCCTTGTACACAAGGGTATTAGAAAAATTTCTTCGGCATCAATTGGTATGAAAACTGCTTGTACTAGATCCTCCCTCCAGGATGAAGTTGTTTGTTCTATCAGTTCATGTACCCTCGTTGGTGGATCAGCAACGAGAGATGTAATCGGCCAAAGTATATCCTGCCTCGGTATCCAGTTATGATCCCATATAAATGTATCTTCTCCAGTCCCAATCCTCCGTATCACACCTTTTTTCATTATGTCCCTCCTGTCCAAGATAGCACGCCAAATCTGGGATGGATGCGGTCCCAACTCAGCCTGGAGAATATCACATTTCGGAAAGTATGCAGCCTTCAAGATCGCAGAGCTAAGTGTATCAGGATTGTTCAAAAGCCTTCATGCTTGTCTGGCCAAAAGTTCTAGGTTAAAGATCTCGAGGTCTCGGAATCCCAGTCCTCCCATATGCTTTGGTCTAGTCATTATTTCCCATGAGACCCATGCTGGTTTCCGCTGTCCCTGCTTGCTGCCCCACCAGAATTGCCTGATAATAGAAGTGACACTCTCACAAAGACCTCTAGGTAGTCTAACACAAGCCATTGAGTAGACAAGGATTTCTTGGGCAACAGACTTGATCAGTACTTCCTTTCCAGCTGCTGAAAGTAGCTTCTCCATCCACCTCTTGATCTTTTCCCACACACGATCACGCAGGTACTTGAACGTTCCATTCTTTGAGTGTCCCACATCAGTTGGCATGCCCAGATATTTATCACTCAAAGACTCCTTGTGCACATTGACGGCATGTTTAACACTATCTCGAACTGCCTGAGGGCACCCTCTACTAAAGAAGATAGAAGATTTCTCGTTGTTTACTCTCTAACCAGAAGCTCCACAATATGTACTCAACAGGTTTGATACCGCATTCGCACCCTCCACACTTGCCTTGAAAAACAACAGGCTGTCATATGCAAACAGAAGGTGGTTAACAACCGGAGCTGTGGGTGCCAGCTTGATTCCTCCAAGCACCGATGACTGAGAACTGGATTTTAAAAGGCACGAAAGGCCCTCCGCTGCAATAAAAAACAAGTAAGGGGAAATAGGATCTCCCTGTCGAATACCTCTTGAAGGCTTGAACTGGTCAAGTTTCTCTCCATTAAAAAGGACTGAGAAGGATACAGAAGAAACCATGTTCATCACAATATCAATCCATGCAGGAGCAAAACCAAGCTTTCTCGTGATAGCCTTCAGATACGACCACTCCAAACAATCGTAAGCCTTCATCATATCAAGTTTAAGTGCACATAGTTGTTTGCTTTTGCCTTTGACCTCTTCATAAAATGCAAGCACTCATACGCACATATAATATTGTCAGTTATGAGCCTTCCCGGGACAAAGGCTGACTGTTCCTCAGAGATTATGTCTGGTAGGATCTGCTTAAGCCTGTTCGCAACCACCTTGGAAGCAATATTGTATAGAACGTTGCATAAGCTTATAGGTCTGAATTGAGAGAGTTGAGTTGGGTTCATTACCTTTGGTATTAAAACCAAAACTATGTCATTTATGCACTCCGCGCTCTCCTCTCCTCTAATGATTCTGAGAACAACTCTAGAAATCTCCTCCCCACAGAACCACCAATGACGTTGGTAAAAATGTGCCGGGAAGCCATCCGGGCCGGGTGCCTTTGTTGGGAACATTTGGAAGAGAGCATTTTTACCTCCTCAGTTGTGTATGGTGCACATAAAATATCATTCATCCCCGATGTGACTTTCCGTGGTACATGCATCAGGACATCACCGACTCCATGCACTCCCTCTGAAGTGTAGAGGTTCTGATAAAAATCATTGACCATCTCCCTGAGGTCACCCGGATCATCAATGAGGACTCCGAGGGAGCTGGCCAAAGCCTTCACCATATTCTTCTTCCTCCGAATACTAGCTCTCAGGTGAAAAAAAATTGTATTCCTGTCGCTAGCCGCTAACCATTCAATTCTCGATCTTTGTCGCCACATTAGTTCTTCTCTATGATATAGTTCAACCAGTTTATCATTGATCTTGATCTCTGTATGTGACGGACCTACCATTTCTGGCACTCCCCTCAGCCGCTCCAATTCAAGCTTGAGTGTTTTAATCTCCTTTCTAACACTGCCAAAAGTATCATTATTCCATCTAGACAGATCGGTGGCCAAATCTGTTAGCTTTTGCCTCATATGCTCAACTGTATCTCCTGGGTGCTTGGCTGCCCACCTCTCCAGGATAGTATCCTGCCAAGTTTCATGTGTTTCCCACATAGTTTCATACCAGAAAACATGCTTGCAGGGCTCCCTCTCTTGATCATTGATTTCTAGAAAGATGGGGCAGTGGTCTGAATTCGCTGCTATAAGGTGAGATAGACTAGCACGTGGGAATTGTGCACTCCACTCTACTGATCCCAGTGCCTATCCAGTCTAACTCTTGTAAATGTTCCTCCCACAACTTTTTTTCTCAGAAGTCCAGAAGTGCCCCTTGTATCCCAAGTCCATCAACATGCATACATCAATTGTATCTCTGAAACCCTGTATTTGTGCATTGCTGCACTGTCCTATTCCTTCATGTTCGTCCGGACGCAACACTTCGTTGAAATCCCCTAGGCATAGCCAAGGTAAAGTGCTCAATGAGCTTATGTTTTTTGACACTGTCCACGTCTGGTGCCGGAGATGTATTTGAGCCTCGCCATATACACAAGTTAGCCTCCAAGGATCCGTACCAGGATCAAGAACTGAGCAGTCAATGTGATAAACCGAGTAACCCAAAATATCAATATTTATTGGATTGTTCCAAAAGATTCCTATTCCTCCACTTCTATCCTGACTGTCTATTGCAAAACAATTGTCATAACCCAAAGTTCCTGCAAGTGCTTCTACCCTACCTCTTTCTATTTGAGTTTCTACAATACAGAGAATAGGGTGGGCAAATTTCTTCGCTAGCTCGCGAAGCTCATTGACTGTCGCAGCGTTGCCCGCGCCACGACAGTTCCAGCATATGGTATTCATTGCATCCGGCGACCCTCCAAGGTGGAGAACGCTGTTTTTTGGTCTTGGTTCTTGTTTGCAATCACACTCTTCATCACCTTCTCCATAGCAGTTCCAGTTTTTGTGCGCTTCAAGTCTTGCTTTGAGGACGGGCTGATGGGGGTTGGGGGTGCAGTTAACAAGAGTTGGGCCGTCGCCGTCGAACTGTTCGCTCCAGCAGGCACCACCTGCACCTAGGGGTGAACCGCTTGGTGTTTTGCATCGCTGTCCGCCTGGGATCGCTTCCGATTAGCTTCAGCATCCATCATGGACTCATCATGTTCAACCTCCAGTTTAGAGTATTCTTCATGTTCTGTGCTTCTTCCCCCCCCGTCCAGTCCTTCCAGCACCTCTTTCGCGGCCTCCACGGTTGCCTCTCCCACCGAAGCGATTCTGTCCGGGACCCGGCCCTGCACCTCTGAACCAGTCTGCACGCAGATCTTTAAAAATGAGTGCTGATTTCGCATGAATTCCATCTCCATGCTCCTTGTACTGATGCCCAGATGACCACACACAGCACACCAGTCTGGAAGCCTCTTGTATTTGACCTTGAAAATCTGCCTCTTCCCCTCGTGCACCAGACTGACAGCGTTTTTGAGAGGCTTCAACACGTTAATACCAACCCTAACTCTGAAAAAATTCCCCTCAAAGTCATGGGATTTGGGCTCTGCATATATGAATTCGCCCACTTTCCTTGCCAGGGGTTTGATGAGAGGATAAAATCCCTCTGGGAGATCGTGGATCTACAGCCAAATCTCCATTGTATCCTGCTTGATCAGCGATGGTTTTGTGAAACCATCGTATTCAGCCAAGACCACTGTGTTGCCCTTGTAATTCCAAGGACCTTCATCCATGGCATGCTCCCAATTGCCTAGACACTCGAATTGCAAAGTGTAAAGATTCTCCTCGAGCAGGCGGATCTGTACTGGCTTGGCTAGATCCCACACAGCTCTCATAGTCTTGAAGAAACCCTACTAGCTATACTTTTTCTCCGTGTGGACACGCGCTATGGCCATCCACCGAGTCTCCAGCGGCGGCAACGGATCTTCCTTTTCAACCACCACGTCATCCATATCCTCCTCCTGGAGACCCAACTCGCTCATCATCGCCTCCAAGTCCTGCTCTGCTCTGGAACTCGAAGCTCTTGTAGACACCCTTGTTTTCTCTAGCCCGAGATAAGATTCAATCGGGTGCCGTGGTGAAAACCCTAGCAGCCTCCACATCGAAACCAACCCGCCCAAGCCTGCAGCGAAGCCTGTGATCTGGGTGTAGGTGGCCGGCAAAAAGTAGAGGGAGGGTAGAAGAACCCTACGATGGCGCTCTAATCGCCGCCGAGGGGAGAGAAACCCTAATGGTGGGCGGGGAAACTGATAGTACTACTCTCGTGCAGTATTTCATAATTTTCCTAATACATGCATGAATAAAAGGTTTGAAAGCCCAAACCGCATAGGGGTCACCCATAGGATGCGGCCCATTAATCTCACCCTGAAGTCGGTCCCCTCACGCTCGCTTTGGCAGGCTATTCGCTGGGTTTTTTTCGTCTTGTTATACTGTTGCATCTTAGTTTGCTCTATTGTCTAAAAAATCGTTAGTTTGCTGTAAAAATAGGGAAAACCGTGCCAGTTTTTTGTACTTCTGAATTTGTGTTGAATTCAAGAAAAGTTCTCAAATTTACAAATAAATTCATGAACTAAAAGAAGATTGTGAATACAAAAAAGTTTCCAATACTAGAAAATGCCCATGGTTATTTTTTAGGAATAAAAAAGACAAAAAACAGGAAACAACCCAAATTAAAAGTAACTGGTAAAAAACTATAAAAGAAAAATGAACATAAATCTTCTAGATGCTCCCTAAAGCCGATGGAAGGAGCCTATATGTGTCGGCCCACTTATCATACTTACCCCAGGAGCTGGTGCGTGCTTCCCCTTGCTTCCTCTTTTCCCAAGGAGACGGGGAGCTAGACATCGTCCTAGCACTCATGCTGCAAGGCGAGGTCTCGTTCTCTTTGACTTGAGCATTGTCGTAGACGCCAGCGACATGTATTGCTTCGAAGGCTTATCCCAAAATGCTGGTGTTTGATACGTCCATTTTGTATCATGTTTTTCTACTATTTTTTCAAATATTTTGGGTCAATATGTCATTTCATGAGGCAATTCTAATGATTTTTCTCTCTTATTTTGCAAGTTTCACATGAAGACTGAAATTGCCGGCAGCTGGAATTCTGGACCTGAAAAAGCTACAATAGAGATAGCTATTCTCTAGAGCTCCAAATGACCTGAAAATTATGAAGATTTATTTTGGATTTAATAAAAAAATACTAGAAGAAGAACCACTAGGGGCGCGCCACCCAATCTTCTGGGCACACGAGCAGGCTCCATGGCTCCCCTTCTCCTATATGATGCCATTAGCCGTAGAAAAAAAATATAGAGAAGACTTTCGGGACGAAGCGCCGCCGTCTCGAGGCGGAACCTGAGCAGGAGCACTTTTGCTATCCGGCGGAGCGATTCCATCAGGGATACTTCCCTCCGAAAGGGGGAAATCAAAGCCATCGACATCACCAATGATCCACTCACCATGGGAGGACCAATCTTCATCAACATCTTCACTAGCACCATCTCATCTCAAACCCTAGTTCATCTCTTGTATTCAATCTTTGTCTCAAAAGCTCAGATTGGTACCTGTGGGTTACTAGTAGTGTTGATTACATCTTGTAGTTGATGCTAGTTGGTTTATTTGGTGGAAGATTATATGTTTAGATCCTTAATCATATCCAATACACCACTGATCTTGAACATGATATGATCGATGAGTAGTTACTAAGGACATTGGAGAAGTCTTGTTATAAATAATCATGTGAAATTGGTATTCGTTCTATATTTTGATGATATGTATGTTGTTCTTCCTCTAGTGGTGTCGTGTGAACATCGACTACATGACACTTCACCATGTTTGGGCCTAGGGGAAGGCATAGGGGAGTAATAAGTAGATGATGGATTGTGAGAGTGACAGAAGCTTAAACCCTAGTTTACGTGTTATTTCGTAAGGGGCTGATTTGGATCCATATGTTTCCTGCTATGGTTTGATTTATCTTAATTCTTCTTTCATAGTTGTGGATGCTTGCGAGAGGGGTAATCATAAGAGGGTTGCTTGTTCAAGTAAGAATAGCACCCTAGCACTGGTCCACTCACATATCAAATTATCAAACTAGTGAGCACGAATCAACTAAACATGATGAACGTGACTAGACAAGAATTTTCATGTGTCCTCGAGAACACTTTGCTTAATATAAGAGAAATTTCCAACTTGTACTTTGCTATAGAAAGGATTGGTGATACGTCCATTTTGCATCATGCTTTTATACCGATATTTATTGCATTATGGGCTGTTATTACACATTATGTCACAATACTTATGGCTATTCTCTCTTATTTTACAAGGTTTACATAAAGAGGAGAATCTTGGCATTGGGATTCAGAATGGAAAAGGAGCAAATATTGGAGATCTATTCTGCACAGCTCCAAAAGTCCTAAAACTCCATGAAAGTCATTTTTGGAATTAATAATAATTATTGAGCGGAAGAAGTACCAGAGGGGGCCCTCACCTTAGCCACGAGGGTGGGGGGCGCGCGCCCTGCCCTGTGGGCCCCCTGGCAGCCCTCCGGTGCCCATCTTATGCTATATGAAGTCTTTTACCCTGGAAAAATCATAACCAAGCTCACGGGACGAAACTCCGCCACCACGAGGTGGAACCTTGGTGGAACCAATCTAGGGCTCCGGCGAAGCTGTTCTGCCGGGGAAACTTCCCCCCGGGAGGGGGAAATCATCATCATCGTCATCACGAACGATCCTCTCATTGGGAGGGGGTCAATCTCCATCAACATATTTACCAACACCATCTCCTCTCAAACCTTAGTTCATCTCTTGTATCCAATCTTTGTACCAAAACCTCAGATTGGTACCTGTGGGTTGCTAGTAGTGTTGATTACTCCTTGTAGTTGATGCTAGTTGGTTTATTTGGTGGAATATCATATGTTCAGAACCTTAATGCATATTAATACCCCTCTGATTATGAACATGAATATTCTTTGTGAGTAGTTACGTTTGTTCCTGAGTACATGGGTGAAGTCTTGCTACTAGTAGTCATGTGAATTTTGTATTCGTTCGATATTTTGATGAGATGTATGTTGTCTCTCCTCTAGTGGTGTTATGTGAACGTTGACTATATGACACTTCACCATTATTTGGGCCTAGAGGAAGTCATTGGGAAGTAATAAATAGATGATGGGTTGCTAGAGTGACAGAAGCTTAAACCCTAGTTTATGCGTTGCTTCGTAAGGGGCTGATTTGGATCCACTTGTTTCATGCTATGGTTAGGTTTACCTTAATACTAATTCTGTAGTTGCGGATGCTTGCAATAGGGGTTAATCATAAGTGGGATGCTTGTCCAAGAAAGGGCAGTACCCAAGCACCGGTCCACCCACATATCAAATTATCAAAGTAACGAGCGTGAACCATATGAGCGTGATGAAAACTAGCTTGACGATAATTCCCATGTGTCCTCGGGAGCGCTTTTCTCTATATAAGAATTTGTTCAGGCTTGTCCTTTACTACAAAAAGGATTGGTCCACCTTGCTGCACTTTATTTACTTTCATTGCTTGTTACCTGTTACAAATTATCTTATCACAAAACTATCTGTTACCTACAATTTCAGTGCTTGCAGAGAATACCTTACTGAAAACCGCTTGTCATTTCCTTCTGCTCCTTGTTGGGTTCGACACTCTTACGTATCAAAAGGACTACTATAGATACCCTACACTTGTGGGTCATCAAGACTCTTTTCTGGCTCCGTTGCCAGGGAGTGAAGCGCCTTTGGTGAGTGGAACTTGGTAAGGAAACATTTATATAGTGTGCTGAAATTTACTGTCACTTGTTACTATGGAAACTAATCCTTTGAGGGGCTTGTTCGAGGTATCTTCACCCCGACCAGTAGAGCAAAGAGTTGCTCCTCAACCTACTGAACCTACTGAAAATGTGTACTTTGAGATTCCTTCGGGTATGGTAGAGAAACTGCTAGCTAATCGCTTTGCAGGAGATGGAACATTGCATTCCGATTTACACCTTATCTGTGTGGATGAAGTTTGTGGATTATTTAAGCTTGCAGGTATGCCCGATGATATTGTTAAGAAGAAGGTCTTCCCTTTATCTTTGAAGGGAGATGCATTGACATGGTATAGGCTATGTGATGATATGGGATCCTGGGACTATAAACGATTGAAATTGGAATTTCACCAGAAGTTTTATCCTATGCATCTTGTTCATCGCGATCGTAATTATATATATATAATTTTTGGCCTCGTGAAGGAGAAAGCATCGCTCAAGCTTGGGGGAGGCTTAAGTCAATGTTATATTCATGCCCTAATCATGAGCTCTCAAGAGAAATGATTATTCAACAAATTTATGCTCGGCTTTCTCTCAATAATCGCACCATGCTCGATACTTCTTGTGCTGGTTCTTATATGATAAAGACTATTGAATTCAAGTGGGATTTATTGGAAAGAATTAAATGCAACTCTGAAGATTGGGATCCCGACGATGGTAAGGAGTCAGGTATGACACCTAAGTTTGATTGTGTTAAATATTTTATGGATACCGATGCTTTTCGCGGATTTAGCACTAAATATGGACTTGACTCTGAGATAGTAGCTTCCTTCTGTGAACCATTTGCTACTCATGTTGATCTCCCTAAGGAGAAGTGGTTTAAATATAATCCTCCCACTGAAGTAAAAGTAGTTGCACCTATTACAGCTGAAGAAAAGACTATCACTTATAATGATCCTATTGTTCCTACTACTTATGTTAAGAAACCACCTTTCCCTGTTAGGATAAAGGATCATGCTAAAGCTTCAACTATGGTTCGTAAGAGTAATACTAGAACATATACACCTCCTGAGCAAATTAAAGTTGAACCTAGTATTGCTATGGTTAAAGATCTCTTGGCTGATAATATTGATGGGCATGTTATTTATTTCTGTGAACAGGCTGCTAACATTGCTAGACCTGATGCTAAGATACATAGACCTGTTGTAGGCATGCCTGTCATTTCTGTTAAATAGGAGATCATTGTTATCATGGCTTATGTGATATGGGTGCTAGTGCTAGTGCAATACCTCATTCCTTATATAAAGAAATCATGCATGACATTGCACCTGCTGAGATAGAAGATATTGCTGTTACAATTAAACTTGCCAATAGAGATACTATTTCACCAATTGGGATTGTTAGAGATGTTGAGGTCTTTTGTGGGAAAATTAAATACCCTGCTGATTTTCTTGTTCTTGGTTCCCCACAAGTTGACTTTTGTCCCATTATATTTGGTAGACCCTTCTTGAATACTGTTAATGCTAGGATTGATTGCGAGAAGGATGTTGTTACAATTGGCTTGGGAGATATGTCTCATGAGTTTAATTTTGCTAAATTTCGTAGACAACCCCACGATAAAGAATTGCCTAGTAAGGATGAAATTATTGGTCTTGCTTTTATTGCCGTGCCTCCTAATGATCCTTTAGAATAATATTTGCTAGACCATGAAAATGATATGTTTATGAATGAAAGAAGGGAGATAGACGAAGTATTCTTTAAACAGGGTCCTATTTTGAAACACAACTTGCTTGTTGAAATCCTAGGGGATCCTCCTCCACCCAAGGGTGATCCCGTGTTTGAGCTTAAACCATTACCTGATACTCTTAAATATGCTTATCTTGATGAAAAGAAGATATACCCTGTTATTATCAGTGCTAACCTTTCAGAACAGGAAGAGGAAAGATTATTCAAAACTCTGAAGAAGCACCGTGCAGCTATTGGATATACTCTTGATGATCTTAAGGGCATTAGTCCCACCTTGTGCCAACACAAAATAAAATTGGAAGAAGAAGCCAAACCAGTTAGAGATCATCAATGACGATTAAATCCTAAGATGAAAGAAGTAGTAAGAAAAGAAATACTAAAGCTCCTTGAGGCAGGTATAATTTATCCCATTGCTGATAGTCAGTGGGTAAGTCCTGTCCATTGTGTCCCTAAGAAGGTAGGTATTACTGTTGTTCCTAATGATAAAGATGAATTGATCCCGTAAAGAATTATTACAGGTTATAGGATGGTAATTGATTTCCGCAAATTAAATAAAGCTAGTAAGAAAGATCATTACCCTTTACCTTTTATTGATCAAATGCTAGAAAGACTATCCAAACATACACATTTCTGCTTTCTAGATGGTTACTCTGGTTTCTCTCAAATACCTGTGTCGGCGGACGATCAAGCAAAGACTACTTTTACTTGCCCTTTCGGTACTTTTGCTTATAAACATATACCTTTTGGTTTATGTAATGCACCTGCTACCTTTCAAAGATGCATGATGGCTATATTCTCTGACTTTTGTGAAAAGATTTGTGAGGTATTCATGGATGATTTCTCCGTTTATGGATCCTCCTTTGATGATTGTTTGAGCAACCTTGATCGAGTTTTGTAGAGCTACAAAGATACTAGTCTTGTTTTGAATTGGGAGAAGTGCCACTTTATGGTTAATGAAGGCATTGTCTTGGGGCATAAAATTTCTGAAAGAGGTATTGAAGTTGATAAAGCTAAGGTTGATGCTATTGAAAAGATGCCGTGTCCCAAGGATATTAAAGGTATAAGAAGTTTCCTTGGTCATGCCAGTTTTTATAGAAGGTTCATTAAGGACTTTTTCTAAAATTTCTAGGCCTCTGACTAATTTATTGCAAAAAGATATTCCTTTTTTCTTCGATGATGATTGTGTAGAAGCATTTGAAATACTTAAGAAAGCTTTGATTTTTGCACCTATTGTTCAACCACCCAATTGGAATTTACCCTTTGAAATTATGTGTGATGCTAGCGATTATGCTGTAGGTGCTGTTCTAGGGCAAAGAGTTGATAAGAAACTAAATGTTATTCAATATGCTAGTAAAACTCTAGACACTGCCCAGAGAAATTATGCTACCACTGAAAATGAATTCCTAGCAGTTGTATTTGCACGTGATAAGTTCAGACCTTATATTTGTTGATATTAAAGTAACTATTCACACTAATCATGCTGCTATTAAATATCTCATGGAAAATAAAGATGCTAAACCTAGACTAATTAGATGGGTTCTCTTGCTACAAGAATTTGATTTGCATATTAATGATAGAAAGGGAGCTGAGAACCCCATTGTAGACAACTTCTCTAGGTTAGAGAATGTTCTTGATGACCCACTACCTATTGATGATAGCTTTCCTGATGAACAATTAGCTGTCATAAATGCTTCTCGTACTGCTCTGCTGATTATGCTAATTACATTGTTGCTAAATTTATACCACCTAGTTTCACATACCAGCAAAATAAAAAGTTATTTTATGATTTAAGACATTACTTCTGGGACGACCCACACTTTTATAAAGAAGGAGTAGATGGTGTTATTAGATGTTGTGTACCTGTGCATGAACAGGAACAGATCCTACGCAAGTGTCACTCCGAGGCATATGGAGGACACCACGCTGGAGATAGAACTGCACATAAGGTATTGCAATCCGGTTTTTATTGGCCTACTCTCTTCAAAGATGCCCGTAAGTTTGTCTTGTCTTGTGATGAATGTAAAAGAATTGGTAATATTAGTAGACGTCAAGAAATGCCTATGAATTATTCCCTTGTTATTGAACCATTTGATGTTTGGGGCTTTGATTATATGGGACCTTTTCCTGCCGCTAATGGGTATACACATATTTTAGTTGTTGTTGATTAAGTTACTAAGTGGGCAGAAGCTATTCCAACTAGTAGTGTTGATCATAACACCTCTATTAAGATGCTTAAAGAAGTTATTTTTCCAAGGTTTGGAGTCCCTAGATATTTAATGACTGATGGTGGTTCACATTTTATTCATGGTGCTTTTCATAAAATGCTTACTAAGTACATAGAATTGCATCTCCATATCACCCACAGTCTAGTGGTCAAGTAGAGTGGAGTAATAGAGAGCTCAAATTAATTTTGCAAAAGACTGTTAATAGATCTAGAAAGAATTGGTCCAAGAAACTTGATGATGCATTATGGGCTTATAGAACTGCATATAAAAATCCTATGGGTATGTCTCCATATAAAATGGTTTATGGAAAAGCATGTCACTTACCTCTCAAACTTGAACATAAGGCATATTGGGCTATTAAAGAGCTCAATTGTGATTTCAAACTTGCCGGTGAGAAGAGGTTATTCGACATTAGCTCACTTGATGAATGGAGAACCCAAGCCTACGAGAATGCCAAATTGTTTAAAGAAAAAGTTAAAAGATGGCATGACAAAAGGATACAAAAGTGTGAGTTTAACGTAGGTGATTATGTGTTGTTATTCAACTCTCGTTTAAGATTTTTTGCAGGAAAACTTCTCTCTAAATGGGAAGGCCCTTACGTTATCGAGGAGGTCTATCATTCCGGAGCCATAAAAATCAACAACTTCCAAGGCACAAATCCAAAGGTGGTGAACGGTCAAAGAATCAAACATTGCATCTCAGGTAACCCTATAAATGTTGAAACTAATGTTATTGACACCGTAACCTCGGAGGAATAATAAGGGACACTTTATAGAACATTTCAGACTCTGAGAAGGAATAAGTATGTGGTACGGTAAGTAAACCGACTCCAAAACAATCCCAATAGAATTTTTTCTCCGTTTTGGAATATTTAAGAAAATAGGAAAATAAGAAGTAACCCGGGAAGGACACGAGGCGTCCATGAGGGTTGAGGGCGCGCCCTACCTAACTGGGAGCGCCCCTACCTCGTGGGCACCTCGTGTGCTCTCCGGACTCCGTTTTCTTGCACGATACTTCTTTTGGTCGGTAAAAATTCATTATATAATCTCCCAAAGGTTTCGACCATCATATCACGCAAATATCCTCTGTCTTTGTTTCGAGCTATTTCTGTCGCAGATTTAGAGCAAGATGTCTTCTCAAGAGTCAGTCGGGGAGAGTCAGGTGTCGCACCCGACGCCAGATCCAGGAGCAAACAGCGATGCTTATCAGTTTGGGCCATCAAAAGAGGATGAGATGGAGGCCGACTTGAAAAGGATAGATTCCATGGAGGAGGATCAAGAAGTTACCTCTCGTTTCCAGGCCGGATTCACGATGGGGGAACTACAGAGCTCAGCCATTCCAAACTCGGTCATCCCTTCCAATGTTAAATTTCTTTCTTATGAAAATATGAAAAAGAGTGTCACTTGTTCTCCAGTAGCTATGCAACATCCATGGGTGAAAGGAGCTTTAGCCGTCACGGGTAAGCTCCGTAAGGAAAATATGGACCTCAAGTAGCAGGTCAATAAACTCGAGGAGGAGAATCGTATCCTGAGGGGCATTATAGCCAAGAAGATCACACCATCACTTCCGAAGAAGGAGACATAATCCCATGGGTATGGGAACTCCCCTTGGCAACTTCCAAGCTTGGGGGAGGTGCCCCGGTATCGTATCACCATCACACTCCTATCTTTACCGCTTTACTTAGTTTGATCCTTTTGGTAATATCTTGATCTAGTAGAGTAAAGTTTTGGTATGAATTAGTTTTGAGTTTTGCTTTGTGATCCCTCTATGTAATCGAGTCCGTGAGCTATATATAATAAAGATTAGTGTTGAGTCAAGGGCTTTGCTATCTTGCTATGATCTTGAGGAAATAGAAAGAATAAAAAGAAATAAAAGAGTTCATATTGATCTTCATGATAGTAATGAATTCACACATAAAGAGTACGATACATAAAAGTTGTTGAGAGTTGGCAAACATAGTTTTGGTCATCGTTGCAATTAATAGGAAGTAATAAAGAAAGAGAGGTTCTCACATTAAATATACTGTCTTGGACATCTTTTATGATTGTGAGCACTCATTAAAGTATGACATGCTAAAGGGTTGATGTTGGACAAGGAAGACAACGTAGTGGGTTATGTTTTCTCACATCTCAGTTAAAGTATATTGTCATGGATCATTCAAACATGTTGAGCTTGCCTTTCCCCCTCATGCTAGCCAAATTCCTTGCACCAAGTAGAGATACTACTTGTGCTTCCAAATATCCTTAAACACAGTTTTGCCATGAAAGTCCACTATACCTACCTATGAATTGAGTAAGATCCTTCAAGTAAGTTGTCATGTTTCAAGCAATAAAAATTGCTTTATAAATATGTATGACTTATTACTATGGAGAAAATAAGCTTTACATGATCTTGTGATATGGAAGTAATAAAACCGACGGACTGCATAATAAAGGTTCATATCACAAGTGGCAACATAAAGTGATGTTCTTTTGCATTAAGATTTTGTGCATCCAACCCTAAAAGCACATGACAACCTCTACTTCCTTCTACGAAGGGCCTATCTTTTACTTTACTTTATGCAAGAGTCAAGGTGATCTTCACCTTTCCCTTTTTCATTTTATCCTTTGGCAAGCACTCGTGTTGGAAAGATCTTGATATATATATCCAATTGGATGTAAGTTAGCATGAACTATTATTGTTGACATTATCCTTGAGGTAAAACGTTGGGAGGCAACACTATAAGCCCCTACCTTTCTCTGTGTCCTATTAAAACTCTAACCATAAGTATTGCATGAGTGTTAGCAATTGTGGAAGACTAAATGATAGTTGAGTATGTGGACTTGCTGAAAAGCTCTTATGTTGACTCTTTCCTATGTTATGATAAATTGCAATTGCTTTAATGACCGAGATTATAGTTTGTTAGTTCCCAATGAAGTTTCATACTTGACATTGTGAATATATTGTTACTTGAGCATAAGAAATCTTATGACAATATATATATATATATATATATATATATATATATATATATATACATACATACATATATGTTGCTGTTATAAGAATGACCATGATGCCCTCATGTCCGTATTTTATTTTTATCGACACCTCTATCTCTAAACATGTGGGCATATTTTTCGATATCGGCTTCCGCTTGAGGACAAGCGAGGTCTAAGCTTGGGGGAGTTGATACGTCCATTTTGCATCATGCTTTTATACCGATATTTATTGCATTATGGGTTGTTATTACACGTTATGTTACAATACTTATGGCTATTCTCTCTTATTTTACAAGGTTTACATAAAGAGGGAGAATGCCGGCAGATGGGATTCTGGGCTGGAAAAGGAGCAAATATTGGAGAACTATTTTGTATAGCTCCAAAAGTCCTGAAACTCCACAAAAGTCATTTTTGGAATTAATAATAATTATTGAGCGGAGGAAGTACCAGAGGGGGCCCACACCCTGGCCACGAGGGTGGGGGCGCGCCCCCTGCCTCGTGGGCCCCCTGGCAGCCCTTCGGTGCCAATCTTTTGCTATATGAAGTTTTTTACCCTGGAAAAAATCATAAGCAAGCTCACGGGACGAAACTCCGCCGCCACGAGGCGGAACCTTGGCGGAAGCAATCTAGGGCTCCGGCGGAGCTGTTCTGCCGGGGAAACTTCCCTCCGGGAGGGGGAAATCATCATCATCATCAGCACCAACGATCCTCTCATCGGGAGGGGGTCAATCTCCATCAACATCTTCACCAGCACCATCTCCTCTCAAATCCTAGTTCATCTCTTGTATCCAATCTTTGTACCAAAACCTCAGATTGGTACCTGTGGGTTGCTAGTAGTGTTGATTACTCCTTGTAGTTGATGCTAGTTGGTTTATTTGGTGGAAGATCATATGTTCAGATCCTTAATGCATATTAGTACCCCGCTAATTATGAACATGAATATGCTTTGTGAGTAGTTACATTTGTTCCTGAGGACATGGGTGAACTCTTGCTATTAGTAGTCATGTGAATTTGGTATTCGTTCGATATTTTGATGAGATGTATGTTGTCTCTCCCCTAGTGGTGTTATGTGAATGTCGACTACATGACACTTCACCATTATTTGGGCCTAGAGGAAGGCATTGGGAATTAATAAGTAGATGATGGGTTGCTAGAGTGACAGAAGCTTAAACCCTAGTTTATGCATTGCTTTGTAAGGGGCTGATTTGGATCCACTTGTTTCATGCTATGGTTAGGTTTACCTTAATACTTCTTTTGTAGTTGCGGATGATTGAAATAGGGGTTAATCATAAGTGGGATGCTAGTCCAAGAAAGGGCAGTACCCAAGCACCGGTCCACCCACATATCAAATTATCAAAGTAACGAACGCAAATCATATGAGCGTGATGAAAACTAGCTTGACGATAATTCCCATGTGTCCTCGGGAGCGCTTTTATCTACATAAGAATTTGTCTAGGCTTGTCCTTTGCTACAAAAAGGATTGGGCCACCTTGCTTCACTTTATTTACTTTCATTGCTTGTTACCCATTACAAATTATCTTATCACAAAACTATCTGTTACCTACAATTTCAGTGCTTGTAGAGAATACCTTATTGAAAACCGCTTGTCATTTCCTTCTGCTCCTCGTTGGGTTCGACACTCTTACTTGTCGAAAGGACTACGATAGATCCCCTACACTTGTGGGTAATCAATTGGCCACCTTACCGCACCTTTGTTACTATTGTTACTTGCTACTTGTTGCGAATTAGCCACAAAAACTATCTGTTACTGCAACTTTCAGTACTTGAAGAGAATACATTGCTGAAAACCGCTTGTCATTTCCTTCTGATCCTCGTTGGGTTCGATACTCTGACTTATCAAAAGGACTACGATTGTCCCCCTATACTTGTGGGTCAGGAGTGCTATAGGAGCCCATGACCACCCGGGCCAAGTTTTCAACACCATGTTTTGTTTTGAGGGATTTTGCCCAAACTTTTGCGCTCAAGGAGTCTATGTATGACTGGGCCAACTTTATTATTGACAAAAATGGGGCAACTTCCAATTGATGCTCCTCCAAACCATTGCTGGTGTGTGTCGGATTTTGTATTTGCAGCCACCTTCACCCCCTTTGTCGTGGTTGGCACAACTACATTTCCTTCAACGTCTGCATCAATCAAGGTTGTTGCTCCAATCTTTGTTCATCCAGATGGTATTTTTCCTCTCACCACTTAGCTAGATGGGAAATATTATGACTTGTTTCGCTTGTTGGTCGTGTTGGCGTATGCACTGACTTGCCATGCACTTTACGAATGATTCCGCTGGAATGAACCTATGCTTATTGTTGGGCTAGACCGGATTGTTGATGTCTTTCGTCTCGCGACTACCAGGTTGGTTTGGTTTGTGTTCTTTTGCTTGCTGGTTTTTTCTGAAAACACACAATTTTATTTATTAACAACCTAAATAGTGTACATATAATATTTTTCTCATAGGAAGAGAGATGGCTTGAAAAGCCATTTTATAGTTACATCTAGCAGCCTTGCTGCAAAGGAAGTTGCAAGGAGAAGTAGATTTATTCAAGGAATATTTCTTTGCAAGATAATGAACTAGGGTATTTTGGATTCTCCTAATGCTTGATCCTAGAAGATTCAATGTTGGAGATGATGTTGAAGAACTCATCTAAGATCAGCCTAATCCTCCAATTCCTTGGTTGTTGGATTAAGTCCTTGGCTTCCACCGCTTCTACTAGATTCCGTCAATCAGAGAGAATATAATCGAATTCAAATTTAATTCTTTCACAGTCACGACCGCCAAGAGAAGTCCCAATGCTTTGGATTGTAAAACAGAATACACTCTAGTGGAGGTAACTTGTACAAATATTGTATGGCCACTGAGCTCATTCCTTAATAATACTCCAAGAAAAGCTTCATTTATTGCCTCCTTAGGATTAAAAGCTACATCAACATATACTTTAAGAGATGCAGGCAAAACAGAACAATTTGCATTTGGGGAGGATATGGATAGGTTAAGAGCAGGAAGTGTGTTGTCCTCTTCCCAATTCCCAAATAACCTGCATTTAGCATTGCCTTTGTAGCATGGATTACCTGCATATGACTCCAAGTTTTCTTCTTGAAAAGGAGATCATTAATAGCTTCCAAATGTTTCAAAGTAGAGTATAAGTGGTGATTAAGTTTATCTCTGAATGCATCATATATAATATTTTTAGGATAATATCAGTAGGGTAAAGATTGTGATTTTTAGCCTAGCAGTTTTCAAACCAAAGTAGAACCAAATCATTCTTGAGAAATTACAGAGAAAGAAGAGATGCAAATTTGATTCTTCTTGACCACATCTGCAACAATTTTTATTAATATCTTTTGAAAATCTGAAAACTCTCATACCTATTGCAATTTTTTTGTCATAATAAGCCTCCAAGCAAAAAATTTCCCCCTTGGGTGCATTGCTTTGTCTTCCCATACTTGGTTGAGAAAGGTTACTTCTTGATCCATAATAAGAGAGCTTTGACATGTAGAGCCAACTTGGGATTCCTGCAAAAAAATCTATATGCACTTTTTTGTGGTGTGACAAACATTGGGAGTATGAGTCGAACAAATCATATCTTTGAAATGAATATTGATGACACGGATATCTAAAATCTTGTTCTGGAAGTTATCATCAAAACAAGCACTAATCATATCTTCATCCTAACATTCAAAATTGGGTTCCCAGAGGTCAGTAATGATGCTAGGACAAGATCTCTCCAAATTTGATTTAAGGTGATCATGTATATTATCTCAATCTTTCCACCAAGTAGTAGTCGATATGTTAGAGTTTCCCCTAGCAATTTGTAATTAACAAGAGTTGGGCATTGCTCCTTCTTGAGCTTGCATTGGTTTTTCCCTTGAAGAGGAAAGGGTGATGCAACAAAGTAGAGATACGTATTTCCCTCAGTTTTGAGAACCAAGGTATCAATCTAGTAGGAGGTACGAACAAGTCCCCAATCTATGCACCTGCACAAACGATCAAACACTTGCACCCAACGCGATAAAGGGGTTGTCGATCTCTTCACGGTTACTTGCAAGGATGAGATCAGATAGAGATCGATATAAAAGGTTACTAAAACGTAAAACAAACTAAAAGTAAATAAACTGAAGCGAGATATTTTTGGTTTTTTGGTTTTATAGATCTGAAAATATATGATGGTAAATAGACCCAGGGGCCATAGGTTTCACTAGACGCTTCTATCTTGAAAGAAAACATAAGGTGGGTGAACAAATTACTGTAGAGAAATTGACAGAGAAGTGCAAAGTTATGACGATATCAAAGGCAATGATTATGAATATAGACATCACATCTGTGTCAAGTAGACCGAAATGATTCTTCATCTACTACTATTACTCCACACATCGACCGCTATCCAGCATGCATCTAGAGTATTAAGTTAAGAAGATCGGAGTAATGCTTTAAGTATGATGACATGATGTAGAGGGATAAACTCAAGCAATATGATATAAACCCCATCTTTTTACCCTTGATGGCAACAATACAATACGTGCCACGCTACCCTACTTTGTCACTGGGTGAGGACACCGCAAGATTGAACCCAAAACTAAGCACCTCTCCCATTGCAAGAAGAATAAATCTAGTTGGCCAAACTAAACCAATAATTCGAAGAGAAATACAAAGATATTTAATCATGCATATAAGAATTCAGAGAAGATTCAAATAATATTCATAGATAATCTGATCATAAATCCACAATTCATCGGATCTCTACAAACACACCGCAAAAGATATTACATTAGATAGAACTCCAAGAACATCGAGGAGTACATGGTATTGAAGATCATAGAGAGAGAAGAAGCCATCTAGCTACTAGCTATGGACCCGTAGGTCTGTGGTAAACTACTCACGCTTCATTGGTAGGGCAATAGAGTTGATGTAGATGCCCTCCGTGATCGAATCCCCCTCCGGCATATCGCCGAAAAAGGCCCCAAGATGGGATCTCATGGGAATAAAGGCTTGTGGCGGCGGAAAAGTATTTTCGTGGATGCTTCTGATGTTGGGGGAACATTTGAGAATTTATAGAGCTGAGAGGGAGGTCGGTGGACTCCCAGGGGACTCTTCTGACTTGGCCTCCAAGTTCCGTGGATGCCTTCTGGTCCAAGAAAAATCATCGCGAAAGTGTTATTCCATTTGGACTCCGTTTGATATTCCTTTTCTATAAAACTCAAAAACAAGGAAAGACAGAAACTGGCACTGGGCTCTAGGTTAATAGGTTTGTCCCAAAAATAATATAAAATAGCATATTAATGCATATAAAACATCCAAAACAGATAATATAATAGCAGGAACAATAAAAAAAATTGTAGATACATTGGAGACGTATCAAGCATCCCCAAGATTAATTCTTCCTCGTCCTCGAGTAGATAAATGATAAAAACAGAATTTTTGATGTGGAATGCTTCCTAACATATTTATCCATGTAACTTTCTTTATTGTGGCATGAATGTTCAGATCCATAAGATTCAAAACAAAAGTTTAATATTGACATAAAAACAATAATACTTCAAGCATACTAATAAAGCAATCATGTCTTCTCAAAATAACATGGCCAAAGAAAGTTAACCCTACAAAACATATAGTCTGGCTATACTCCATCTTCATCACACAAAGTATTAAATCATCCACAACCCCGATGATAAGCCAATCGATTTTTTCATACTTTTGATGTTCTCAAACTTTTTTAACTTTCACGCAATACATGAGAGTGAGCCATGGATATAGAACTATAGGTGGAATAGAATATGGTGGTTGTGGAGATGACAAAAAGAAGGAGAAAGTCTCACATCAACTAGGCGTATCAACGGGCTATGGAGATGCCCATCAATAGATATCATTGTGAGTGAGTAGGGATTGCCATGCCACGGATGCACTAGATATATAAGTGTATGAAAGCTCAAAAACAAACTAAGTGGGTGTGCATCCAACTTGCTTGCTCATGAAGACCTAGGGCAATGTGAGGAAGCCCATCATTGGAATATACAAGCCAAGTTCTATAATGAAAAATTCCGACTAGTATATGAAAGTGACAACATAGGAGACTCTATCATGAAGATCATGGTGCTACTTTGAAGCATAAGTGGGAAAAAAGAATAGTAACATTGTCCCTTCTCTCTTTCCTCTCATTTTTTTTCTTTTTTTCGTGGGCTTGTTTGGCCTCTTTTTTTGTTTGGGCTTCTTTGGCCTCTTTTATTTTTCATAAAGTACAGAGATTCAACCCAACTTGTGAGGGAATCATAGCTTCCATCATCCTTTCCTCACATGGGACAATGCTCTAATAATGATGATCATCACACTTCTATTTACTTACAACTCAAGAATTACAACTCGATTCTAGGACAAAGTATGACTCTATATGAATGCCTCCGGCAGTGTACCGAGATGTTCAATGATCAAGAGTGACATGTATAAAAAAATTATGAACGGTGGCCTTACGACAAATACTATATCGACTACATGATCATGCAAAGCAATATGACAATGATGGTGCATGTCATAATAAATGGAATGGTGGAAGTTGCATGACAATATATCTCGGAATGGCTGTGGAAATGCCATAATAGGTATGTATGGTGGCTGTTTTGAGGAAGGTATATGGTGGGTTTAATGTACCGGAGAGAATTGTGCGGTACTAGAGAGGCTAGCAATGGTGGAAGGGTGAGAGTGCATATAATCCATGGACTCAACATTAGTCATAAAGAACTCACATACTTATTGCAAAATTCTATAAATTATCGAAACAAGGTACTACATGAATGCTCCTAGGGGGATAGATTGGTAGGAAAAGACCATCGCTCGTCCCAAATCACCACTCATAAGGAAGACAATCAATAAATAAATCATGCTCCGACTTCATCACATAACGGTTCACCATACGTGCATGCGACGAGAATCACAAACTTTAACACAAGTATTTCTACCAATCCATAATTACTCACTAGCATAACTCTAATATCACCATCTTTATATCTCAAAATAATTGAAAGGAATCAAACTTCTCATAGTATTCAATGCACTTTATATGAAAGTTTTTATTATATCCCTCTTGGATGCCCATCATATTTGGACTAAATTCATAACCTAAGCAAATTACCATGCTATTTAGAGACTCTCAAAATAATATAAGTGAATCAAGAGAATTCAACAATTTCTATAAAATAAAACCACCGCCGTGCTATAAAAAGATATAAGTGAAGCACTAGAGCGTATTGCCTAGCTCAAAAGATATAAGTGAAGCACATAAACTATTCTAATAAATTCACGATTCATGCATGTCCCTCTCAAAAGGTGTGTACATCAAGGATGATTGTGGCAAACAAAAAAGCAAAGACTCATATCATACAAGACGCTCCAACCAAAACACATATCATGTAGTGAATAAAAATATATCCTCAAGTAATTTTACCGATGGATTGAAGATGAAAGAGGGGATGCCATCCGGAGCATCCCCAAGCTTAGATGCTTGGTTGTCCTTGAATATTACCGTCGGGTGCCTTGGGCAACCCCAATATTAGGCTCTTGCCGCTCCTATTCCATAGTCCATCAAATATTTACCCAAAACTTGAAAAGTTCACAACACAAAACTCAACAAAAAATTCATGAGATCCGTTAGTATAAGAAAATTAATCACCACTTTTTGGTATTGTTGTGAACTCATTCTTTATTTATATTGGTGTAATATATACTATATTCCAACTTATCCATGGTTCATACCCCCCGATACTACCCATAGATTCATCAAAATAAGCAAACAACACATACAAAACAGAATCTGTCAAAAACAGAGCAGTTTGTAGTAATCTGTAAACATCATATACTTTTTTAACTCTAAAAATTCTAAAAAATTAGGACAACGGAGGCAATTCATATATCAAGCTTAGGTGAAAATTCAGGATTTTATCGCGCTTCTGTGATTTTAAACAATTCTCTTACTGGGCGCAGAAGTTTCTGTTTTTCAGCAAGATCAAATCAACGATATACCAAAGTATCCCAAAGGCTTTACTTGGATCAAACACTAACTAAAAACACTAAAACACAATTAATACATAGGTACTAATGTGTAATTTCTTAAAAACATAAAATAAAAATAATGGGTTGTCTCCCAACAGGCGCTTTTTTTAAAGCCTTTTTAGCTAGGTAATGATAATTTTAATGATGCTCACATGAAAGATAACAATTGAAACACGAAGAGAGCATCATGTAGCATGTGAAAAACAAGTTTAAGTCTAACATACTTCCTATGCATAGGAACTTTATAAACAAACAAATTAGCAAGACAAGCAAAAACTAGCATATGCAAGGAAGGAGAAAGAAACAATAGCAATCTCAACATAATGAGAGGTAATTTAGTAACATGAAAATTCAACCATATTTTCCTCTCTCGTAATAATTACATGTAGGATCATAATTAAATTCAACAATATAGCTATCACATAAAATTTTCTCTTCATGATCCAGATTCATGCAAAGTTGACACTCTTCCAAAATAGTGGGATTATCATCAAATAAAGTCATGACCTCTCCAAGCCCACTTTTATCAAAAATTTCATAAGATTGATCATTATCCAAAGTAGCGGGATCATTATTTCCTAAAGTTGACACTCTTACAAACCCACTTTCAATATTATTGCAAACATTATTATCAATGTCATATTCATCATGAGGCTTAAACAAATTTTCAAGATCATAAGAAGCATTATCTTCCCAATCATGATCATTACAATAAGTAGTTGACATAGCAAAATTAGCATTCCCAAGCTTAGGGTTTTTCATAATATTGACATTAATACAATTTATAATAACATCATTGCAATCATGCTTTTCTATTCAAGGATCTATCATGAATCACTTCATAAATTTCTTCTTTTAGCACTTCATCACAACTTTCAGATTCACGAATTTCAAGCAAAACTTCATAAAGATAATCTAGTGCACACAACTCACTAGAAATTGGTTCATCATAATTTTTTAAAAAGATTGGCAAGTGGATGAGGATCCATAAGCTCTTTGATTCTAATTTTCAATAAACACACAATTATACCAAGCAAACTATCAAACAAACCAAGTAAGACATAAGGGCAAATGAAAAGACGAACGAAAGAAGGCAAATAAAAAGGCAAATATTTTTGTGATTTTCTGAAAACATTTTAGAAGTGGGGGAGAGGAAAACGAGAGGCAAATGGCAAATAATGTCATGCAAGAGATGAGAGTTTATGATGGGTACTTGGTAGGCTTGGCGTAGAACCTCACCAGCAACAACACCATAAATTCTTCTTGCTACTTCTTGAGCTTGAGTTGGTTTTCCCTTGAAGAGAAAAGGGTGATGCAGCAAAGTAGAGATACATATTTCCCTCAGTTTTGAGAACCAAGTTATCAATCCAGTAGGAGGTATGAACAAGTCCCCAATCTATGCACCTGCACAAACAATCAAACACTTGCACCCAACGCGATAAAGGGGTTGTCAATCCCTTCACGGTCACTTGCAAGGATGAGATCTCATAGAGATAGATATAAAAGGTTACTAAAATGTAAAACAAAGTAAAACTAAATAAATTGCAGCGAGATATTTTTGGTTTTCTGGTTTTATAGACCTAAAAATATATGATGGTAAATAGACCCGAGGGCCATAGATTTCACTAGAGGCTTCTCTCTTGAAAGAAAACATATGGTGGGTGAACAAATTACTGTCGAGCAATTGATAGAAAAGCGCAAAGTTATGACGATATCCAAGGCAATGATTATGAATATAGGAATTACGTCCATGTCAAGTAGGCCGAAACGATTCTGCATCTACTACTATTACTCCTCCCATCGACCGTTATCCAACATGCATCTAGATTATTAAGTTCACAAGAACGGAGTAATGCTTTAAGTATGATGATGATGTAGAGGGATAAACTCAAGCAATATGATATAAACCCCATCTTTTTACCATTGATGGCAACAATACAATACATGCCTCGCTACCCCTACTTTGTCACTGGGTGAGGACACCACAAGATTGAACCCAAAACTAAGCACCTCTCCCGTTGCAAGAAGAATCAATCTAGTTGGCCAAACTAAACCAATAATTCAAAGAGAAATACAAAGATATTTAATCTTGCATATAAGAATTCAGAGAAGATTCAATTAACATTCATAGATAATCTGATTATAAATCCATAATTCATCGGACCTCTACAAATGCACCGTAAAAGAATATTACATCGGATAGAACTGCAAAAACATCGAGGATAACATGGTATTGAAGATCATAGAGAGAGAAGAAGCCATCTACTACTAGCTATGGACCCGTAGGTCTGTGGTAAACTACTCACGCTTTATCAGTAGGGCAATAGAGTTGATGTTGATGCCCTCCGTGATCAAATTCCCCTCCGGCAGATCGTCAAAAAAGGCCCCAAGATGGGATCTCACGAGAACAGAGGCTTGAGGTGGTGGAAAATTATTTTCGTGGATGCTTTTGATGTTGGGGGAATATTTGAAGATTTATAGAGCTGAGAGGGAGGTCGGTGGACTCCCGAGGGGCCCACAAGCCCTAGGGGGGAGCCCTCGGGACTCTTCTGACTTGGTCTCCAAGTTCCGTGGATGTCTTCTGGTCCAAGAAAAATCATCGCTAAAGTTTTATTCCGGTTGGACTCCATTTAATATCCCTTTTCTATAAAAATCAAAAACAAGGAAAAAACAGAAACTTGCACTGGGCTCTAGGTTAATAGGTTAGTCCCAAAAATAGTAAAAAAATTAGCATATTAATGCATATAAAACATCCAAAACAGATAATATAATAGCATGGAACAATAAAAAAATTATAGATACATTGGAAACGTATCAGGCATCATGGGAAGAACTTTGTTAACAGAAGTCCAAAAGGTAGACTTGGGACAAGAAGCATTAGGTTTCCAAATAGAGGAATGATGGAAGTATTTCGCTTTGAGAACTTGGGTAATTAATAACTCTCCAAAATTTCGTAGAAAATAAATATTTATTCACAATGGATAAATATCTAATGCCTAACTCACCTTCATGCACAGGTTTGCCGATATCTTCCCAAGATCTAAAGCAAATAGGCTTCGACTCATTATCTTTCTGGATTCCTGTCCACCAAAATTTTCTAACAACAAAGGTAATCTTGGATATAGTTCCTTTATTCAAAAGGATAGTAGACATGTAATAAACAGGCAAATATGCGAAAACATATTTAATTGGAGTGAGTCTACCAGCATGTGAGAGCCTATTAGCCTTATAGATATTTAATTTAACTTTAAATTTGTCAATGATAAAGCTATAGGCAGTGACTCTATTCTTACTAGAAAGAATAAGTGGATGTCCAAGATGGATAGTATTGAAGTACATATCTAGACCTCTTTGAATGTGGTACAGAGCTGTCCAGTCTTGTCCCTTCACGTGCCTCCGGTACTAGAACATGGGCGGAGATCAAGTGGCACTCCCGGCCAATGTGCCGCTTCAATGCCATCTCTATTGAGAGGTTGTGTCCGCTTTGAGTCGTCATGAATACGGTGGTGGCGCTCTGGAGAGGTGTTGATTGGCAGGAATGCACGGCAACCACTTCACGCAGGAGAGGGCGCAAGCGCCAGAGAGGATTTTGGGTGGGTCTGAGGTGTTAGAAGTGTACGTGGGAGCGATCAGATGCCCATAAGGCCCCTATGGTTTGCGTTCGATTTACGAAGAAATTGACCTTCAAACCAGTCCGTGTATGGTTGGCATACTGCGTTGGATGGCAAACTACGTTCGAACCACACATTAGAACGGTAGCGATTGGTTCGAGGGTCCGCATTGGAGATGCTCAAAATGCGTCTAAGACTATGTGGCTGTTGACGGGCGTGTGCAGAACACACTCGTGACACCGTGGACGAATGATGTCCGTTTGCTAGTTCGGGGATGGGGCACGAAGGTGAGGACCTACACTACTGAAATATGCAAAACAGACATGATGAATTACCCAAGTTCGGGCCGCATGGTTGCGTAATACCGTACTCATGTTTTTTGTGTGTTTTTATGTGTGTATTAGAGCTACAAGTCCTTCCCGGGAATAGGAAGAGTAGTGCACTGATATGTCTCCATCGTATCTACTTTTCCAAACTCTTTTGCCCTTGTTTTGGATTCTAATTTGCATGATTTGAATGGGAATAACCCGAACTGACGCTGTTTTCAGCAGAATTGCAATGGTGCAATTTTTGTGTAGAAATCAAAATTATCGGATTGACTTGAAAATTCACGAGAATTTTTGTGGAATATATATAAATACTGGCGGAAAAAGATACCAGAGGGGGCGTTACCTTGGAGCCACAAGCTCTGGGGGGTGCCTACCCCCAGGGCGCGCCTCCCAGGCTTGTGGGCCCCCTGGAGCTCCGGCAACCCTAAGTCCAACTCCATTTATACCTATCCGTGGAGAAAAAAATCAGAGAAGGATTCATCGCATTTTACGATATGGAGCCACCGCCACCTCCTATTCTTCATCGGGGGGCGGGGCTAATCTGGAGTCCGTTTGGGGCTCCAAAGGGTGGAATTCGTTGCCATCGTCATCATCAACCTTCCTCCATCCCCAATTTCATGATGCTCACGACCGGGAGTCAGTAATTCCTTTGTAGGCTTGCTTGACGGTGATGGGTTGGATGATATTTATCATGTAATTGAGTTAGTTTTGTTAGGGCTTGATCCCTAGTATCCACTATGTTCTGAGATTGATGTTGCTATGACTTTTTGCTATGCTTAATGCTTGTCACTAGGGCACGAGCCATGATTTCAGATCTGAGCCTATTATATTTTCATGAATATACATGTGGTCTTTATCCTATCTTGCAAGTTGTAGACACCTTTTACCAGTTATGATCCGCATACCCCAAGGTGACAATAATTGGGATTCTTTCCGGTGATTACCGTAGTTTGAGGAGTTCATGTATTCACTAAGTGCTAATGCTTTGTTTCGGTTCTCTATTAAAAGGAGGCCTGAATATGCCTTAGTTTCCTTATGGACCCCACTTCCATGAGAGGGTAGGACAAAAGATGTCATGCAAGTTCTTTTCCATAAGCATGTATGACTATATATGGAATACATGCCTACATTATATTGATGAATTGGAGCTAGTTCCGTGTCGCCCTAGGTTATGACTACTACATGATGAATATTATCCAGCACAATTATCCATTGCTGATCCAATGCCTACGATCTTTTCACTTATTGATCTTTGCTAAGTTACTTTTGTTGTCATTATTGTTACAATCACTACACAACTACTATTGTTCCTATTGCCATTGTTACCATTATTATCATACTACTTTGCTACTAAATACTTTGCTGCAGATATTAAGTCTTTCAGGTGTGGTTGAATTGACAAATCAACTGCTAATACTCGCAAATGTTCTTTGGCTCCCCTTGTGTCAGATCAATAAATTTGGGTTGAATACTCTACCCTGAAAAATTGTTCTGGTCCCCTATACTTGTGGGTTATCAAAACCTTTTTTTGGCGCCGTCGCCGGGAAGCATAGCTCTATTTGCTGATTCACTTGGAACTTATATATGTTGATCATTATGAATAATCTGAAATATACCAAAACCAATAATGTTCCCTCTAGGATGAGGGGAGGTAAGGAACTGCCATCTAGCTCTGCACTTGATTCACCTTCTGTTTTAAGTAAGCTTGCGACACCTACACTTGCTATTAATCCTGTTATGTCGCAAGTAATTGATGATTCTACTTCTGGTATGAATGATACTTATGATGATGCTAGTACTTTGCTTGATGATAATGTGCCACTGGGTGAATTTCTTGATGAACAACTTGCTAGAGCTAAAGATGTCGAGAATGTTGAAACCGATGAAATTATTGAAACGGATGAAGTATTTGAAACTGAACACTTTGAAACACCTATTAGACCCAGCTCTCCTAGATATGAATTGTCTGATATACCTGAGGGTTATGTTATGGATGGAGAGGTAGCTAGGGATTTCCTTGCTTGGAAGGATAGATATGATCTTAAGAAATTGCTAGTCAAGTTGAAAGAAAAATCTTTGAATGCTAGAATGAAATATGATCCTACGGTTGCTACTTCACCCATCTTTGTTACTGATAAGGATTATGAATTTTCTGTCGATCCTGAGTTAATCACTTTGGTTGAATCTAATCCTTTCCATGGTTATGAATCTGAAACTGTTGTGGCACATCTTACTAAAATGAATGATATAGCCACCCTATTTGCTCATGAGGAAAAAAATCATTACTACTATATTCTTAAGTTGTTTCCTTTCTCATTGAAGGGTGATGGTAAGACATGGTATAATTCTCTTACTCCTGGTTGTGTGCATAGCCCCCAGGATATGATATATTACTTCTCTGAAAAATATTTTCCTGCTCATAAGAAACAAGTTGCTTTATAGGAAATATTTAACTTTGTGCAAACTGAAGAAGAGAGTCTCCCACAAGCTTGGGGGAGGCTTCTCCAATTGCTTAATGCTTTGCCTGATCATCCTCTCAAGAAAAATGAAATACTTGATATCTTTTATAATGGACTAACCGATGCTTCTAGGGACCACCTAGATAGTTGTGCTGGTTGTATTTTTTAGGGAATGAACTACTGAACAAGCTAAAGAACTATTGAATAATATATTGAGTAATGATAATGATTGGACTCTTCCTGAAGCACCGCATAAGCCAACTCCGAAGAAGAGAGGTATTCTATTTCTCAGTACTGAAGATATGCAAGAGGCAAAGAAATCTATGAAATAAAAAGGTATTAAAGCTGAAGATGTTAAGAATTTACCACCTGTTGAAGAAATACATGGTCTTAATACCCCGACACAGGTAGTAGAGGTAAATTCTCTATATAGATTTTATGAAGCTGATATTCCTTATACTAAATCTGCTAGTCAATGCTTGGATGAATTTGATAACTTTAATATTAAACAAGAAAACTTCAACACATATGTTAGTAGACAATTTAAATGAAATGCTTATATGATCGAACGCTTGAGTAACTATATGTTTAGAACTATTAATGATCTCAAGGTTGTTAGTAAACATGCTTCCATGATAAAAACACAAGTAGAACAAGTTCTCAAAGCACAAAATGATTTGCTTAATGAGATGAACAATATGACGAATGATCATGTTGTTAGAGTCATGACTACGGGTGGTAAAATGACTTAGGAACCTTTGTATCCTGAAGGCCATCCTAAGAGAATTGAACAAGATTCTCAGAGAACTAATATTGATGCACCTAGTCCATCTAAAAATAAAAAGAAAGATGATAGGACTTTGCATGCCTCTAGTGAACCTACTGTAGCCACACATGAAAATCCAAATGATATTTCTATTTCTGATGCTGAAACATAATCTGGTGATGAACATGAATGTAGTAATAATGATAATGACAAAGTTCATGTTGATGCTCAACCTAACAATGATAATGATGTGGAAATAGAACCTGCTATTGATCTTCATAACCCACAACCTAAGAATAAAGGATATGATAAGAGAGACTTCATTGCTAGGAAACATGGTAAAGAAATAGAACCATGGGTTCAAAAACCCATGCCTTTTCCTCATAAACCGTCAAAGAACAAGGATGATGATGATGAATTTAACCTGTATTTTTGCGCTTGCGTTTGACTGATATTCTGAAAATGTCCCCTTATGCTAAGTATTGAAAGATATTGTTACAAATAAAAGAAAGATACCGGAAGCTGAAATTTCCGCCATGCTTGCAAATTATACATTTAAGGGTGGAATACCAAAGAAACTAGGAGACCTGAGAATACCAACTATACCATGCTCCATTAAAATAAAGGGATAAGTAAATTTTCCGTCCCTTAACTATATCGAAAGTATAGAAATGGTCCCTCAACTTCAAAACTAGTAAAACTTAGTCCCTTAACTTTTCAAACCAGATAACTTTAGTCCTTGATACCGCTTTTGGTGGTTTTATTGATGACGTGGCATGGTTTTGACAGATTCAGATGGTTTTGTTGATGAAGTAGATGCCAACCACCTCCTCGGCAGCTGCACAGCCGAGGCAATGTGCACCACGTAGTCCAATATCTGATGTAGCATGCGCATGGCCGCGTGATGCCGACGATGTGCTTCTCCTGCTGTGCTGCCAAGGTGAGCTTGGCGTTGCTAGGCTCCCTGCTGCCTTGGCCGCCGACGAAGGTGCCAACTCCGTATGGGCTGTCACCCTACCTCGTCCTTGCATGGAGAAAATGCCAGTAGACCATACGTGTATTCTATATGCAAACAACATGTCATGGTGCCTCACCTGCATCTCGGCCATGAGAGTAGTGGTCTCGTAGCTACCACCCTATGTGCCCGTAGCATATGCATTTCACCAAATAACTCATATACATAATCTACATCTTGTCTCCCATGATGACCAGTGGCTGCTAGCCATGCCAGGATGGTTATACCGCTGTAGACGAAGGCGATCATACCGGGGCCGATGACTGAAAGCTGACACGGACACAGCTGCATGTGAATGAAGCCAGCTTGCTCGCTTCCATTGTCAACATCTTCGACACAATGATGTCAGCTTGCGCACCTCCATTGTTTATGTCTTCGGCACCCCGGCACGGATGGAGAGCATCGACATTATGGACAACCACCACCTCGACTTTGAGGCATACGACAGGCGGTGCTTCGGCGGCAGTGCAGGTAGCGTGTCATTGATGCTGGGACTGTAGCAGCAGTATAACAGGCATGACGGCAATGGTGGCGGCAAACTGAATATCGCGTTTGGTGGTTGTCCGGGCAGCACGACACAAGCTCGGTAGATGCGGCAACCATCAGATAGTGGAGCGAACGAAGGTACACTTGGGATGGTAATGGTGGTACGACGGCTATAGCCAGCTAGGCATGGCTGCTCGGCATACTCAAGAGAGCTCGGCCAGAGTAGTTGCAGACCGGTGCTGGCGAACATGTTTTTCAGCGTCCCATGACCGACAACCTCCACTTCATCAACAAAACCATCCAAATCAGTCAAAACCATGCCACATCATTAGTAAAACCACCCAAAGCGGTATCAAGGACTAAAGTTATCCGGTTTAAAAAATTGAGGGACTAAATTTTGCTAGTTTTGAAGTTGAGGGATCATTTCTATACTTTCGATATAGTTGAGGGACAAAAAGTATACTTATCCCTAAAAGAAACTATGTTAAAATTGCTTTGTGTGATCTAGGAGCCGGTGTTAGTGTTATGCCTTTCTCTTTGTACCAAAGACTTGATTTGAATAAGTTGACACCGACCAAAATCTCTTTGCAAATGGCTGATAAATCAACTACCATACCCATTGGTATTTATGAGGATGTGCCTATCGTAGTTGCAAATGTTACTATCTTGACGGACTTTGTTATTATTGATATACCCGAGGACAAAAGTATGTCGATCATCCTTGGTAGACCCTTTTTTAATACTGTAGGGGCTGTTATTGATGGTAATAAAGGCAATGTCACTTTTCATGTTAATGGTAATGAGCACACGGTACACTTTCTGAAGAAACAACCTCAAGTGAATAGTATCAGCTCTATTGGCAAAATTTCAATGATTACTATTGGAGGTTTTGACTTCCCTATTCCTACTATCAAAAAGAAATATTGTTGGGGACATGCATATCCCCGTTGAGGTAACCTAGTGCTATACGAAGATTCTTCAGTTTCATGTCATTCAGAAGAAGTTTCTTAATAAGACTTGATCAACCTTATTAATGGATTCCTTTTGACAGGCATGTGATGGATGAATTAGTAAACACAACCTTCTATACCCACTTTTTACTTTTTGTTAATTATAATTAATAAAGTAGAAATGCTATTATTATGTTGTTTTCTGAATTACTCGTGCAATAAAAACTAACTAGAAAATAAAAGTTCTCTGAATGCCCTGAAAATTTAAAATGTGATTTTTTTATAATATTTGAAAAATATTGGCACTGAACACACCCCAGGGGTGGTGCACCTGTGAGCCACAAGCTCATAGGGCGCGCCCACCCCCCTGGGCATGCCCAGCAAGCTTGTGGGCCCCACGTAGGCCCCCTCACTTGTTCTAGCCACCCATGCATTTCGTATTCCTCCAGAAAAAATCATCCTCTTGCTCAAACCCGTGTTCTTGCTCATCTTGCTGCCATTTTTTATCTCCTTGATCGGAGTTCCATTTCCAAAACTGTTTTGGGGGATTTCTCATCGGTATGTGACTCCTCTGTTGGTCCAATTAGTTTTTGTTCTAGTGCTTTATATATTGCAAATTTTTGCTATTGTGGTGACCATGTTCTTGATCTTGCATGTCAAATTTATATGGTCCAAAGTAGTTTTGTTGCATGATATAGCCTCTAGACACTTGTGGGAGTAGTTGTTATCAGTTTTCTTGAGTTTGGTTCACTTTTAGTTCGAGTCATTAAAAGTTTCAGAAATTTTCAGAGGGAGGAAATGTTTAGGAAAATGATCCAAGGTGGTTCCTCGAAGAAGAAATCCCCAAGGCTTGCGGTATGTGAGTCGGACCTTGAACCATGGCGGGAAGCTCTAGTGCGACCTTGCTAATGGCCACAGGATTATTTCATGACTAGTGCATGTTTCAAGGAAGAATTTGATATGTACGTGCACAACACCGGCCTGACTGGTTTCTTGTAAGATAAGTGCTTGCAATATTACAATCTTACCGATTCTTTCGTGCGGACATTTAAGTATTTACTCCATCACAATACACATTCTGTTTTATTTGATCTCTGTGATAAATCATTTCGCATGGACCTTGAAGAGTTTAATGAAGCATGCAAAATTCTGCAATGGGGCATTTATGATGAACCTCACAAACCTGAATGCACTGAGTTCCTTGCTAGCATCACTCGGGGAGAAAGTAGAAACATAACACAAGCTACTATATGGAGCATTCACTTTCGTGCTTTACATTACTTTGCTCTATTTATAGGTAGATGCATTAATGGGAAACATGACCATAGCCACCTTTGCGCTCCTGATCTGAGCATTCTTAAGAGTGCAATAATGAACGATAAACAATTTAACTTGGGGGCTAGCATTACACGTCGGTTACATAATAATGCTTTAGACGGAGATTTCTTTGGTGGAATTTATGCCACCCATTTAGCTGATTATCTTGGGGTCCCAATAAAAGAAGATGATGCTCAGTTGCCACCTACTTTCCTTTGCTATGGAACATTTCCAGTTTCTCGAGAGGGGCGAACTGCCTTTTCAATACAGACTAATCTTTGACAAGCGTCGTGTCTTCCATATTATGCTTACTGCTCCTGACTTCTTTGACCTTCAGGTAAAAGGGAATATTTTATACTTAGAGAGGAGGCAGATGAGTATCAGAGGGCGAGGGAGACCGCTTGCCTCAACAAGGCAGCCCTCCAAGCAGTGGCAGCCGCAATCCAGTTCAACCCCAACTACGACGTTGGATATCAGCCCGGCCAGCCATGGCTAGAGACCAACTTAGGCCAAAAGCCTAAGCTTGGGGGAGTACGTATCTCTCACTGACATTACATTCATATTCACACATTCATTACAGTTGTCAATGTTCATACTTTTTTATTATATAATCCATGTTAGTTTATTTTTCTGGATTTCTTCTTGTGTGTTTGAAAAACTTTGATAAAATCCAAAATATATATTTCTCGCTTCTTTTTAGTTTTCTTTCTAGTTCAATTTAGTCGTAGTATTAAAAGAAAACCCAAAAGGATTTCTTGTTCTTCTTTTACTTGGGAGCTTTCCCGTGTAAATAGTTTTTCTCGTTTTCATTTTCCTTGCGTTAATTTTCTTTCTTCTAGAGAAAACAAAAACTCCAAAATATTTCAGTGTGTTTCTTTGAAATTATTTTCTTTTTGGGTCATAAGGAGAATACCACGATGAAAATGTTGAGTGGCTCTCATATGCATTATTGTTGATCTAACAAGGAGCCCATATTCCCTTGTCTTCTCCTTTGAATAAATGCTTGCAGATTCCAGCTTAGTCCATGACACGTGCACTCTTATTATTATTCACATCATTCAGTTGTGCAAGTGAAAGGCAATAATGACGAAATTTGATGTAATGATTGAGATGAAGAAAAGCTGGTATGAACTCGACCTATTTGGTTTCTGTAAATATGATTAGCTCATCATTTTTGATTCAGCCTATTATGAATGAAACATGTTTGGAATGACAATTAGAGATCATAGTTACTCATGCTATGCTTAAATAGCTAGGGGTGGATAATGGTTTATCTTGCGTGCCAACATGCTTTTAAAATGGTTATGATGTAGTATGATAGGGTGGTATCCTCCTCTAAATGATTCAAGTGTCTTGACTTGGCACATGTTCATGCATGTAGTTGAATCAAAACCAACATAGCCTCCATGATATTTATGTTCATGGTGATTTATATCCTAATCATGCTAGTATTCAATGTTGATTAACCTCAACGCATGTTTATGACCGTTGTCGCTCTCTAGTTGGTTGCTCCTTAATCTATTTGCTAGCCTTCACTTGTACTAAGCGGGAATACTGCTTGTGCATCCACTTCCTTAAACCCAAAGTTGTTCCATATGAGTCCACCATACCTACCTATATGCAGTATTTACCCGCCGTTCCAAGTAAATTTGCATGTTCCAAACTCTAAGCCTTCAAATAATAATCTGTTTTGTATGCCCGAATCGCTCATGTAGCGACAGGGGGTTGTCGGTATCTTCCATGCTAGGTGGGTTATTCTCACGATGAGTGTTTATTCACTTGTCATTCACGAGAAAATGGTTGGTAATTAGGATGCCCAGTCCTATGATCAAAATCAAAATCAAAATGTAATAATGAAACAAAACTCCCCCGAATTGTTGTTGGTATGGAGGGTACCCGAGGATTCGGCTAGCCATGGCTTGTGTTTGTTGGTGGAGGGGGAGTAAAACTTTACCATTCTGTTTGGGAACCGCCTATAATGTGTCTGGCATGGAACATAGTGAGATCTCTCAGTTGTTATGTTGACAATGAAAGCATGCCTCTTATAATTATATTCATCTCCATTTTAAAAGCTTCGAGCTCTGGCACCTATGCAAATCCTTGCTTCCCTCTGCGAAGGGCCTATCCATTTACTTTTATTGTTGAGTCATCATCTTCTTATTAAAGCACCAGTTGGAGAGCACTACCGTCATTTGTATGCATTGTTTTTAGTCGATATTGAGTATGACTGCGACTGGATCTCTTTTACCATGTATTATAATATCTAGTCAGTGCTTGATCTTCAGGGGTGCTCCGCATTTATGTTTTGCGGTCTCAGAAAGGGCTAACGAGATACCATTATGTCATATTATATCATGATTGTTTTGAAAAAAAGTACTGTGTCATTCGAGATATCTTATTATTGCTCGCTAGTTTGTTATGTCATTGATATGAGTAAATGTGAGACCTAAGTGTTATTGTGAATATGGATAGTTCATAATCTTTGCTGAAAATCTGAACATTGTCTAGACATATTGGCAACAACAAGATAAGCAGAGTTGTAAAAGTTTTTCTTTGTCACTTCCAGTTTGTCAATTGAATTGCTTGAGGACAAGTAATGGGTTAAGCTTGGGGGAGTTGATACATCCCCATCGTATCTACTTTTCCAAACTCTTTTGTCCTTGTTTTGGGCTCTAATTTGCATGATTTGAATGGAACTAACCCGGACTGACGCTGTTTTCAGCAGAATTACCATGGTGTTATTTTTGTGCAGAAATCAAATTTCTCGGATTGACCTGAATATTTATGGAGAATTTTTCTGGAATATATTAAAAATACTGGCGGAAAAAGATACCAGAGGGGGGGGGGGGGGTCACCCAGCCGCCATAAGCTCTGGGGGCGCCTACCCCCCAAGGGCGCGCCTCTCAGGCTTGTGGCCTCCTGGAGCTCCGGCAACCCTAAGTCCAACTCCGTATATACCTATTCGCGGAGTAAAAAATTAGAGAGAAGGATTCATCGCGTTTTACGATACGGAGCCGCCACCACCTCCTGTTATTCATCGAGAGGGCTGATCTGGAGTCCGTTCGAGGCAGTGGAGGGTGGAATCCGTCTCCATCGTCATCATCAACGTTCCTCCATTACCAATTTCATGATGCTCACCATCGGGAGTGATTAATTCCTTCGTAGGCTTGCTGGACGGTGATGGGTTGGATGAGATTTATCATGTAATTGAGTTAGTTTTGTTAGGGCTTGATCCCCAGTATCCACTATGTTGTGAGATTGATGTTGTTGTGACTTTGCTATGCTTAATGCTTGTCACTAGGGCCCGAGTGCCACCATTTCAGATCTGAACCTATTATGTTTTCATGAATATATGTGTGTTCTTGATCCTATCTTGCAAGTTGTAGACACCTATTATGAGTTATGATCCGCATACCCTAAGGTGACAATAATTGGGATTCTTTCCGGTGATTACCATAGTTTGAGGAGTTCATGTATTCACTAAGTGCTAATGCTTTGTTCCAGTTCTATATTAAAAGGAGACCTTAATATCCCTTAGTTTCCTTATGGACCCCGCTGCCACGGGAGGGTAGGACAAAAGATGCCATGCAAGTTCTTTTCCATAAGCACGTATGACTATATGCAGAATACATGCCTACATTATATTGATGAATTGAAGCTAATTCTGTGTCACCCTAGGTTGTGACTGCTACATGATGAATATTATCCAACACAATTATCCATCACTGATCCAATGCCTACAAGCTTTTCACACATTGATCTTTGCTAAGGTACTTTTGCTATCACTGCTGTTACAATCACTACAAAACTACTACTGTTCCTATTGCCAATGTTACCATTATTATCATACTACATTGCTACTAAATACTTTGCTTCAGATATTAAGTCTTTCAGGTGTGGTTGAATTGACAACTCAACTGCTAATACTTGTGAATATTCTTTGGCTCCCCTTGTGTCGAATCAAAAAATTTGGGTTGAATACTCTACCCTCAAAAACTGTTGCGATCCCCTATACTTGTGGGTTATCATGCACTCCTACTAGTGTTCTAACAAGTGTCTAACATCTCTACTCTTTCGCTCGTTCCTCCTTTTATACGTCATGGGGTACCACAATGGCGTAGTTGTTAAGGAAGTGGTCTGGGTCTGACCAGGTAGGTGAGCGTGTTAAATGTGTATTAATGTGTCATTGTCTTCTATCTTCCGAGAATGAACCCTAGTCTTATCACCGCCTCCCTTGGTGATACTTGAGCTTGGTGGTGCCACGCACTGCGGCAGGTGTCACCCTTGTAGGCAGGTGGACTGCTAAATCATCTGTGGTCACTGACGCATCTTCACCGCCCAAGTCACATTGCTAGTGCCCTGACGGGGTAGAGCCATCACGATCGTTGGGGTGCCTTCGAAGGTAAGGAAGCACGACCGTTGCCAGAGGTTCCATTCCTGGGTCTTGAGTCTTCGACGATTCTGACCAAGGAGAGATTTGCATGTTACCCGTGTCTGGTTGACCCCGTGAACCAACCATTCATGGCACCGATAGTGTCCTTCTCCGAATGGACGCATTCACTAACAACGGAAGGCCAAAATTGCTACCAACTACTCCCTCCGTCCGGTGAAAAGTGTACATATAGAAATTTGAGGACAAATTATGGAGTGGAGTAAAAACGCATTGGAAAGGTGCAAGCCACCATCTCTCTCCTCTTTAATTTCCCAACCCCCAATAAGCTAAGTGCATGTAGAAATTAAGGAGACCATGTGTAGAATGTTATTGGTCTTGATTACCGTGTGATGAGAGAGAAACATTTTTTTCACTTTAAAGAGCATTGGGAAGATAGAAGTACACTCTTTTATGGACAAATTTTAAAGCCAAATGTACACTCTTAAATGGACGGAGGGAGTAGGTTGAACCGAATGATTTAGGTTGGTTCTAACCATTAGTCTCCTAACTTGTGATTTTGTTGACAAAGTATAATATATTAATTCACAATGATACCAGTTACACATAGCCTCTACAACGACATAAATCAAGACCTAGTCAAGACAATGAGGATGCATACAACCTAAACATATAAAGAGAAGAAGTAAAGACAAAGATAGTCAAAGCGGCAAGCGACACGCAACCAACAAAAACTGACACACCAGTGTCAACGACAACACTGAACCACTTCTCTGAAACCACTGTTGGGAATCGTCGCATGGAATTTTTTTTCTACGCACACGCAAGATCTATCAAGGAGATGCATATAAATGAGAGGGGGATAGTGTGTCTACGTACCCTCGTAGACCGTAAGCGGAAGCGTTTTACAACGCGGTTGATGTAGTTGAACTTTCTTCGTGCTCCAACCAATCTAGTACCGTACGCACGGCACCTCCGCGTTCTGCACACGTTCAGCTCGGTGAAGTCCCTTGCTTTCTTGATCCAGCAAGACGTCGAGGTAGTAGATGAGTTCCGTCAGCATGACGGCATGGTGACGGTGATGGTGAAGTGATCTCTGCAGGGCTTTGCCTAAGCACTACGAAAATATGACCGGGGGTGTAAACGGTGGAGGGGGTGGCTGCACATAGCTAGGCCATTCTCTGTTGTGTGCTAGGGCCCCCCTCCTAATATGTATAGGTGGGAGGGAGAGGGGAGAGGCCAAGGGGTTCCCCAAGTAGGTCCAAATCCTACTTGGCTCCTGCCCTTGGTTGCGCCCCCTGCCATATTTGTCGGAGGGGGAAGGAAAGAGGGGGGGGGGGAGAGAAGGAAGGGGAAATTCTATTCCACTCTTTCCTTTCCCTTCTCCTCTTTCCTTCCCCTCCTAGGCCAGCCCATATGGGGGGTAACACTTGCCCCTTGTGGCTGGTGCGTTTCCCCTCTTGGCCCATAAGGCCCATATATTTTGTCTGGGGTGCCCGGAACCCCTTTTGGTGACCCGATAAGTATCCGGTACTCCCCGAAACACTTCTGGTGTCCGAATACCATCGTCCTATATATCAATCTTTACCTCTCGATCATTTCAAGACTCCTTGTCATGTCCGTGATCTCATCCGGGACTCCGAACAACATTCGGTCACCAAATCACATAACTCATATAATACTATATCATCGTCGACGTTAAGCGTGCGGACCCTACGGGTTCGAGAACTATGTAGACATGAGCGAGACACCTCTCCGGTCAATAACAAATAGCAGAACTTGGATGCCCATATTGGCTCCTACATATTCTACGAAGATCTTTATCGGTCGAACCGTTATGACAACATACGTAATTCCCTTTGTCCATCGGTATGTTACTTGCCCGCGATTCGATCGTCGGTGTCTTCATACCTAGTTCAATATCATTACTGGCAAGTCTCATTACTTATCCCGTAATACATCACCTCGTGACTAAGTCCTTAGTCGCTTGCTTGCAAGCTGATGATGTGTATTACCGAGAAGGCTCAGAGATACCTCTCCGATACTCAGAATAACAAATCCTAATCTTGATCTATGCCAACTCAACAAACACCTTTGGAGATACCTGTAGAGCATCTTTATAATCACCCAATTATGTTGTGACGTTTAATAGCACACAAGGCATTCCTCCGGTATCCAGCAGTTGCATAATCTCATAGTCGAAGGAATATGTATTTGACGTGAAGAAAGCAATAGCAATAAAACTTGAACGATCATTATGCTAAGCTAACGGATGGGACTTGTCCATCACATCATTCTCCTAATGATGTGATCCCGTTATCAAATGACAACTCATGTCCATGGTTAGGAAACCTTAACCATCTTTGATCAACGAGCTATTCTAGTAGAGGCTCACTAGGGACATGTTGTTTGTATATGTATTCACACATGTATTAAGGTTTCCGATCAATACAATTATAGCATGAATAATAAACCTTTATCATGAATAAGGAAATATAAATAACAACTTTATTGTTGCCTCTAGGGCATATTTCCTTCAGCCACTCCTTCAAGAAGAGAAAGACACCCGTGAAATCATTGGATCCCATTGTTAAAGGTTGGATCATGGGTTTTCATCTCGGAGAGCATGTTTGACGAATCTGCGAAAGCAATGCCTTCAATAAGGACGTAGAGCATAAATGCCGCCATTACCGTGTGTGGGAGGAGGTGCACTATGCAGGATGTGTGACATCGAACACGTGAAGCCGCTGTCGCCGCCACCAATAGCAACATAACTATTGCCACCAGTTTCCACGGCTAGTCACCATGCTGCCCCAACAGTCGTGGTGGCCCAGCAACCGCCGAGAGTGTCTGGCCCCGCCACCCTAGCACCAGCTCTGCCATCACACATGCTGCATAGGGACAAGGACACACTCTACTCGAAGGCCTCCCTACAAAATAAGGAAGTGAGACTGCCACCGTCATCTACTAGACGAGCTTTGCTCTCAAGATTCCGCGGGCGGTGTGTTGGGGAACGTTGCAGAAAATTAAAATTTTTCCTACGGCTTCACCAAGATCCATCTATGAGTTCATCTAAGCAACGAGTATTGGGAGAGAGTTTGCATCTACATACCACTTGTAGATCGCGTGCGGAAGCTTGCAAGGTGATGATGGAGTCGTACTCGAACGTGATTCAAATCACCGATGTCCAAGTGCTGAACGGACAGCACCTCCGCGTTCAACACACGTACGGGACGAGCGACGTCTCCTCCGTCTTGATCCAGCAAGGAGGAAGGAGAGGTTGAGGAAGACAGCTCCACCGGCAGCACGACGGCGTGGTGATGGTGGAGAAGCAGTACTCCGACAGGGCTTCGCTAAGCGCCTACGGTGGAGGAGAAGTGTTGGGGAGGGGAGGGGCTGCGCCTTGGAGATGGGTACAGCAGCCCCCCTCCCTCCCCCCTTTATATAGGCCCCCTGGGTGGGAGGCCGGCCCCTGGAGATCCAATCTCCAGGCGGGGCGGCGGCCAAGGGGGGTGGAGTGCCCCCCCCCACCCCTAGGGTTTCAACCCTAGGCGCAGGGGGTGGGCCTAGGGGGCGCACCAGCCCACTATGGGCTGGTTCCCCTCCCACTTCAGCCTATGGGGCCCTCCGGGATAGGTGGCCCCACCCGGTGGACCCCCAGAACCCTTCCGGTGGTCCTGGTACATTACCGGGAGACCCCGAAACTTTCCCGATGGCCGAAATACCACTTCCTATATATTATTCTTTACCTCCGGACCATTCCGAAACTCCTCGTGACGTCAGGGATCTCATCCGGACTCGAACAACATTCGGTAGTCACATACTTGACTTCCTACTAACCCTAGCGTCCATCGAACCTTAAGTGTGTAGACCCTACGGGTTCGGAGACACGTGAACATGACCGAGATGACTCTTGGGCAATAACCAACAGCGGGTGCGGATACCCATGTTGGCTCCCACATGCTCCTCGATGATTTCATCGGTTGAACCACGATGTCGAGGATTCGATCAAACCACGTATGCAATTGCCTTTGTCAATCGATGCGTTACTTGCCCGAGACTCGATCGTCGGTATCCCAATACCTTGTTCGGTCTCGTTACGGCAAGTCACTTTACTCGCATCCGTAATGCATGATCCGTGGCCAACACCTTGGTCAACTTGAGCTCATTATGATGATGCATTACCGAGTGGGCCCAGAGATACCTCTCCGTCATACGGAGTGACAAATCGAGCTCGATCCGTGTCAACCCAACAGATACTTTCGGAGATACCGTAATGCACCTTTATAGTCACCCGATTCGTTGTGACGTTTGATACACCCAAGGCACTCCTACGGTAACCGGAGTTACACGATCTCATGGTCGAAGGAAGAGATACTTGACATTGGCAAAGCTCTAGCAAACGAACTACACAATCTTTTATGCTATGCTTAGGATTGGGTCTTGTCCATCACATCATTCTCCTAATGATGTGATCCCGTTATCAACGACATCCAATGTCCATAGTCAGGAAACCATGACTATCTATTGATCACAACGAGCTAGTCTACTAGAGGCTCACTAGGGACATTTGTGGTCTAAGTGTTCACACGTGTATTACGATTTCCGGATAATACGCTTATAGCATGAACAAAAGACAATTATCATGAACATTGAAATATAATAATACTTTTATTATTGCCTCTAGGGCATATGTCCAACAGATCTCCCACTTGCACTAGAGTCACCAATCTAGTTACATTGTGATGAATCGAACACCCGTAGAGTTACGGTGTTGATCATGTTTTGCACGTGAGAGAGGTTTAGTCAGCGGATCTGCGACATTCAGATCCGTGTGCACTTTGCAAATCTCTATGTCTCCATCTTGAACATTTTCACGGATGGAGTTGAAGCGGCGCTTGATGTGCTGGTCTTCTTGTGAAACTGGGCTCCTTGGCAAGGGCAATAGCTCCGGTGTTGTCACAGAAGAGTTTGATCGGCCCGACGCATTGGGTATGACTCCTAGGTCGGTGATGAACTCCTTCACCCAAATTGCTTCATGTGCTGCCTCCGAGGCTGCCATGTACTCCGCTCACACGTAGATCCCGCCACGACGCTTTGCTTGCAGCTGCACCACTTCTTGCTCCACCATTCAACATATACACGTATCCGGTTTGTGACTTAGAGTCATCGGATCTGAGTCGAAGCTAGCGTCGGCGTAACCCTTCTGACGAGCTCTTCGTCTCCTCCATAGACGAGAAACATGTCCTTTGTCCTTTTTAGGTACTTCAGGATATTCTTGACCGCTGTCCAATGTTCCTTGCCGGGATTAATTTGGTATTTTGCAACCAAACTTACGGCAAGGTTCACATCGGTCAGTACTGACATGGCATACATAATAGATCCTATGGCTGAAGCATAGGGATGACACTCATCTCTTCTTTATATTTTGCCGTGGTGGGTGGTCGAGCCGAGCTCAATCTCACACCTTGTAACATAGGCAAGAACCCTTCTTGGACTGATCCATTTGAACCTCTTCAAAATCTTATCAAGGTATGTGCTTTGTGAAAGACCTATGAGGCGTCTCGATCTATCTCTATAGATCTTGATGCCTAGTATATAAGCAGCTTCTCCAAGGTCCTTCATTGAAAAACACTTATTCAAGTAGGCCTTAATGCTGTCCGAAGTTTTGTATCATTTCCCATCAAGAGTATGTCATCTACATATAATAGGAGAAATGCTCTGAGCTCCCACTCACTTTCTTGTAAACGCAGGCTTCTCCATAAGTCGCATAAACCAAACGCTTTGATCATCTCATCAAAGCGAATGTTCCAACTCGAGATGCTTGCACCAGTCCATAAATGGATCATTGGAGCTTGCATACTTTGTTAGCATTCGAGGATCGACAAAACCTTCGGCTGCATCATATACAACTCTTCCTTAAGATGTCCGTTAAGGAATGCTGTTTTGAGGTCCATCGCCATATCTCATAATCATAGTATGCGGCAATTGCTAACATGATTGGACGGACTTCAGCTTCGCCACGGAGAGAATGTCTCGTCGTAGTCAATCCCTTGAACTTGTCGATAACCCTTAGCGACAAGTCGAGCCTTATAGATGGTAACATTACCATCGCGTCCGTCTTCTTCTTAAAAATCCATTTGTTTTCTATCGCTCGCCGATCATCGGGCAAGTCTGTCAAAGTCCATACTTTGTTTTCATACATGGATTCTATCTCGGATTTCATGGCTTCGTGCCATTTGTTGGAATCCGGGCCCGCCATCGCTTCTTCATAGTTCAAAGGTTCATTGTTGTCTAACAACATGATTTCCATGACAGGTTGCCGTACCACTCAGTGCGGAGCGTGTCCTCGTGGACCTTGAAGTTCAAGAGTAACTTGATCCAAGTACCTTGATCATCATCATTGTTTTCCTCTTGGTTGGTGTGGGCATCACAGAAGCGGTTTCTGCGCTGCGCCACTTTCCCGTTCGAGAGGTAGTACTTCATCGAGTTCTACTTTCCTCCCACTTACTTCTTTCGAGAGAAACTCTTTTCCGAAAGCATCCGTTCTTGGCAACAAAGATCTTGCCTTCGGATCTTAAGTAGAAGGTATACCCGACGGTTTCCTTAGGGTATCCTATGAATACGCATTTTTCCGACTTGGGTTCGAGCTTTTCGGGTTGAAGTTTCTTGACATAAGCATCGCATCCCCAAACTTTTAGAAACGACAGCTTAGGTTTCTTCCCAAACCATAATTCATACGGTGTCGTCTCAACGGATTTAGACGGTGCCCTATTTAAAGTGAATGTAGCTGTCTCTAGAGCGTATCCCCAAAATGATAGCGGTAAATCGGTAAGAGACATCATAGACCGCACCATATCCAATAGAGTGCGATTACGACGTTCGGACACACCGTTTCGCTGAGGTGTTCCAGGCGGCGTGAGTTGTGAAACGATTCCACATTTTCTTAAGTGTGTACCAAATTCATGACTTAAGTATTCTCCTCCACGATCTGATCGTAGGAATTTTATCTTTCGGTCACGTTGATTCTCTACCTCACTCTGAAATTCCTTGAACTTTTCGAAGGTCTCAGACTTGTGTTTCATTAAGTAGACATACCCATATATACTTAAGTCATCAGTGAGAGTGAGAACATAACGATATCCTCCGCGAGCCTCAACGCTCATTGGACCGCACACATCGGTATGTATGATTTCCAACAGGTTGGTTGCTCGCTCCATTGTTCCGAGAAGCGGAGTCTTGGTCATTTGCCTAAGAGGCAAGGTTAGCATGTGTCAAAGGATTCATAATCAAGAGACTCTAAAGTCCATCAGCATGGAGCTTCTTCATGCGCTTGACACCAATGTGACCAAGGCGGCGATGCCACAAGTATGTGGGACTATCGTTATCAACTTTACATCTTTTGGCATCCACACTATGAACATGTGTAATATTACGCTCGAGATTCATTAAGAATAAACCATTGACCATCGGAGCATGACCATAAAACATATCTCTCATATAAATCGAACAACCATTATTCTCAGACTTAAATGAGTAGCCATCTCGTATTAAGCGAGATCCGGATGCAATGTTCATGCTCAAACATGGCACTAAATAACAATTATTAAGGTTCAAAACTAATCCCGTGGGTAAATGTAGAGGCAGCGTGTCGACGGCGATCACATCGACTCGGAACCATTCCCGACGCGATCGTCACCTCGCCCTTCGCCCGATCTCCGTTTATTCCGCAGCTCTGCTGTGAGTTACAAATATGAGCAACGACACGGTATCAAATACCGGGAGTTACTACGAGTCTTGGTAAGGTACACATCAATTACATGTATATCAAATATACCTTTGGTGTTGCGGCCTTCTTATCCGCTAAGTATTTGGGGCAGTTCCGCTTCGGTGACCCTTCCCTTGCAATAAAAGCACTCGGTCTCGGGCTTGGGTCCATTCTTTGACTTCTTCCGGCAGCAAGCTTACGGCGCGGCAACATCTTTGCCGTCCTTCTTGAAGTTCTTCTTACCCTTGCCCTTCTTGAACTTAGTGGTCTTATTGACCATCAACACTTGATGTTCTTTCTTGATTTCAGCCTCTGCTGACTTGACATCGAGAACACTTCAGAATGGTCTTTACCTTCCACTGCATGTTGTAGTTCATCACAAAGCTCTTGTAGCTTGGTGGGAGCGATGGAGGATTCTGTCAATGACCGCCTCATCCGGGAGGTTAATGTTCATTTGGGTCATACGGTTGTGCAACCCGGACATCTTCGAGGATGTGCTCCTTGATGTAACTGTTCTCCTCCATCTTACAATCTGTAGAACTTGTCGGAGACATCATATCTCTCGACCGGGCATGAGCTTGGAAAACTAGTTTCAGCTCTTGAACATCTCATATGCTCCGTGATGCTCAAAACGCTTTTGGAGCCCGGTTCTAAGTCTGTAAAGCATGCCGCCGAACGAGGGAGTAATCATCAAGACGAGCTTGCCAAGCGTTCATAACGTCTTGGTTCTCAGGGACGGAGCGTCACCTAGCGGTCCTTCTAGGACATATTGCTTTTCGCAGCTATGAGGATGATCCTCGGGTTAGGACCCGATCCGTATAGTTGCTGCCATCATCTTTCAGCTTGGTTTCTCTAGGAACGCGTTGAAGTTCATGTTGACATTAGCGTTGGCCATTGATCTACAAGACATATTTGCAAAGGTTTTAGACTAAGTTCATGATAATAAAGTTCTAATCAAAATTATGAACTCCCACTTAGATTAGACATCCCTCTAGTCATCTAAGTGTTACACGATCCGAGTCGACTAGCCCGTGTCCGATCATCACGTGAGACGGACTAGTCATCGTCGGTGAACATCTTCATGTTGATCGTATCTTCCATACGACTCGTGTTCGACCTTTCGGTCTCCGTGTTCGAGGCCATGTGCGCACATGCTAGGCTCGTCAAGTTAACCCTAAGTGTTTTATTTGTGGTAAAACTGTCTTACACCCGTTGTATGTGAGCGTAAGAATCCATCACACCCGATCATCACGTGGTGCTTAGAAGCGACGAACTGTGGCAACGGTGCACGCTTAGGGAGAACACTTCTTGAAATTTTGTAAGGATCATCTTATTTACTACCGTCGTCCTAAGTAAACAAGATGCATAAACATAATAAACATCACATGCAATTATATAGTTGTGACATGATATGGCCAATATCATAAAGCTCCATTGATCTCCATCTTGGGCTCCATGATCATCTTGTCACGGCTTGACACCATGATCTCCATCATCATGATCTCCATCATCGTGTCTTCATGAAGTTGTCACGCCTAACGACTACTTCTACTTCTATGACTAACGCGTTTAGCAATGAAGTAAAGTAGTTTACATGGCGTTCTTCAATGACACGCAGGTCATACAAAAAATAAAGACAACTCCTATGGCTCTCGCCGGTTGTCATACTCATCGACATGCAAGTCGTGAATCCTATTACAAGAACATGATCTCATACATCACAATTCATCATTCATCACAACTTCCGCCATATCACATCACATGATCAATCGCTGCAAAAACAAGTTAGGCGTCCTCTAATTGTTGTTGCATCTTTTACGTGGCTGCGTTGGGTTCTAGCAAAACGTTTTCTTACCTACGAATCACCACAACGTGATGTTGTCAACTTCTATTTACCCTTCATAAGGGCCTTGTTCATCGAATCCGCTCCAACTAAAGTGGGAGAGCAGACACCCGCCAGCCACCTTATGCAACTAGTGCATGTCAGTCGGTGGAACCAGTCTCACGTAAGCGTACGTGTAAGGTTGGTCCGGGCCGCTTCATCCCACAATACCGTTGAGCAAGAAAAGACTAGTAGAGGCAAGTAAGATGACAAGATCAACGCCCACAACAAATTGTGTTCTACTCGTGCATTAGAGAACTACGCGTAGACCTAGCTCATGATGCCACTGTTGGGGAACGTTGCAGAAAATTAAATTTTTTCCTACGGCTTCACCAAGATCCATCTATGAGTTCATCTAAGCAACGAGTATTGGGAGAGAGTTTGCATCTACATACCACTTGTAGATCGCGTGCGGAAGCTTGCAAGGTGATGATGGAGTCGTACTCGAACGTGATTCAAATCACCGATGTCCAAGTGCTGAACGGATAGCACCTCCGCGTTCAACACACGTACGGGACGAGCGACTTCTCCTCCGTCTTGATCCAGCAAGGAGGAAGGAGAGGTTGAGGAAGACAGCTCCACCGGCAGCACGACGGAGCAGTACTCCGACAGGGCTTCGCTAAGCGCCTACGGAGGAGGAGAAGTGTTGGGGAGGGGAGGGGCTGCGCCTTGGAGATGGGTACAGCAGCCCCCCTCCCCCCCCCTTTATATAGGCCCCCTGGGTGGAGGCCGGCCCCTGGAGATCCAATCTCCAGGGGGGGCGGCGGCCAAGGGGGGTGGAGTGCCCCCCAAGCCAAGTGGGGCGCCCCCCCCTAGGGTTTCAACCCTAGGCGCGGGGTGGGCCTAGAGGCGCACCAGCCCACTATGGGCTGGTTCCTCCCACTTCAGCCCATGGGGCCCTCCGGATAGGTGGCCCCACCGGTGGACCCCGAACCCTTCCGGTGGTCCCAGACATTACCAGAGACCGAAACTTTCCCGATGGCGAAATACCACTTCCTATATATTATTCTTTACCTCCGGACCATTCCGAAACTCCTCGTGACGTCGGGATCTCATCCGGACTCGAACAACATTCGGTAGTCACATACTTGACTTCCTACTAACCCTAAGCGTCCTTGAACCTTAGTGTGTAGACCCTACGGGTTCGGAGACACGCAGACATGACCGAGACGACTCTCGGGCAATAACCAACAGCGGGTTTGGATACCCATGTTGGCTCCCACATGCTCCTCGATGATTTCATCGGTTGAACCACGATGTCGAGGATTCGATCAAACCCTGTATGCAATTCCTTTGTCAATCGATGCGTTACTTGCCCGAGACTCGATCGTCGGTATCCCAATACCTTGTTCGGTCTCGTTACGGCAAGTCACTTTACTCGCATCAGTAATGCATGATCCGTGGCCAACACCTTGGTCAACTTGAGCTCATTATGATGATGCATTACCGAGTGGGCCCAGAGATACCTCTCCGTCATACGGAGTGACAAATCCGATCTCGATCCGTGTCAACCCGCAGATACTTTCGGAGATACCGTAATGCACCTTTATAGTCACCCGATTACGTTGTGACGTTTGATACACCCAAGGCACTCCTACGGTAACCGGAGTTACACGATCTCATGGTCGAAGGAAGAGATACTTGACATTGGCAAAGCTCTAGCAAACGAACTACACGATCTTTTATGCTATGCTTAGGATTGGGTCTTGTCCATCACATCATTCTCCTAATGATGTGATCCCGTTATCAACGACATCCAATGTCCATAGTCAGGAAACCATGACTATCTATTGATCACAACGAGCTAGTCTACTAGAGGCTCACTAGGGACATTTGTGATCTAAGTGTTCACACGTGTATTATGATTTCCGGATAATACAGTTATAGCATGAACAAAAGACAATTATCATGAACATTGAAATATAATAATACTTTTATTATTGCCTCTAGGGCATATTTCCAACACGGTGGTGGGGACAGAATGAGGGAGACGAGGCAGGGTGGCGGTGGCTAGGGTTCGCTGAGTCCCCCCACCCCCCCGCCCAAGCCTTACTTGTAGTTTTAGCTCATAAATATTCAGAAGTTAAGGTTTTCCATTTAATGGTGTGTGAGTGGCTTGGCGCGTTATTTACACACAATGATTGTCCAATGTCCACCTCCTAGCATGTCAGGCAATTTTTGGTCTTGACTATGGAGCATGTATTGGTAAGTCTATTTGAGCACTTATCATCGTGGGTGCTACAACAAATTTACTTTTGACCCATATTTTTATGTCAATATGATATAGTCATACTCATTGACAAGAAAGATGTTCATTCTTTCATACAAGAGAAGCAGATAGAGATAGGTGCCAAGAGGCTAAAGTGGTTCACAGAGAAATGTATGCATTAGGCTCAAATCATTAAATTTAGGTACAACTCCTAAGAAACAATGCATTGTGGTAATTGTCTCTTAAGTTTTTATACCTCCTAAGAGATGCATTGGGAAGTTTTTATACCTCCTATGACTGTGACTATGTGCTAAGAGACGATACATTGGCAGAGCCCTTAGGTTCTTATTATGATCTATCACAATTAATTGATTTGGCCGATCACAGAAAACAAAAAAACAATTAATTGATTTGGTTTTTCAAGTTTGCAATAATGCTACTATAAAAGGGTTTGGGTTATATGCAACACCGAGGGCCAGTGACGGAGGTCGATTTTTTTATGTTAGGACCGACCAAAGTTTTCCGCTATTGAATTGTTGTGGTTCACTTGCTTGATGCATGCCGCCTACTATTGTCCGCTTACTTGCCACCGCGGCCGCTGCCACAGTGCTCTAACCGGCTAGCCTCTAGGGTTTTTCACCCACTCATATGGCATGGCTACATGCGCTCGATGCCTCATATCTTGGTTGTGGCTAGTGACCTGACCCAAATCTCTCCAGCAACCAGGCCTTCCTTTTATCCTCTTTCGTTTCTCAAGTGATACTTCATGCCAAGGTTTTCTTTATAGACATCTTCTGTTTTGGATAGGTTGGAAAAACTCTTTTGTTTTGGATGGGTCGGAAAACCCGGTTTAAAATTATAGTATTTTATTGTCCAAAAAATTAAAATGAATTTATATTTTTTGAAAAATATGACAGGTCACAAAAACTACACATAGTTGTTCCCGTTCTAACAGTCACTACAATTCGCCTCTTTCCCTTTCCTCTCATTACCAACAGGCCCACAGAGAGCAAAGAACAACAAAGGCCCACATAAAAGAGAGAGCTAACCGTAAAATAAGAGTCCTCCTAACCGGCGCCTTCTGCGGCGGTTAAGGGATCTGGCTCCCACACCCATGCATAAATGGGTCAGCTCATCAGGCGCGCGACCGATCGCTCGCCCAGGCGCACCTGGTTTGTCCCGTTTCGACGGTTGAGTGATCCACCATTGACTTATAGAAAAAATTCAAAAATTTGCAAAAATACCGACAGAAGTAGACAATTTTTTTTTAGTATTTGGGGACAAATTTCACAATTTTTTTACAAAAAATTCAAGTATTTGAAAAAGTTCATCAATTTTGAAAAAAAGTTCATCAAAATTTGAGAAAAGTTCATGATTTTATTTAAAGTTCATTTGTTTTAAAAATCATAAATTTGGAAAAGTACATATATTTTTTAAAAATCATCAAATTTGAAAATATTACCGGTTTTTTTAAAACAATCAATCAATTTTGAGAAAAGTATACAAATTCGAAAAAAGTTAATCGATTTTGGCAAAAAGTTAATTGAATTTGAAAAAATATTAATGAATTTTGAATTTTTTTTCACGAATTTTTAAACTCAAAATAAAAATAAAAGCTAAAGAGAAAGTGAAGGAAAAAAAACATACTGTACAAAATTCGTCCTAGAAAAATCTAGGCGAATTTTTTTTTATTTTTATTTTTTTACGTGTTTTAGATAATTTTTTAAGGGTTTATTTTATTTTTATTTTTAAGGGATTTATTTTTATTTTTATTTTTTAAGGGATTTATTTTTATTTTTATTTTTTAAGGGATTTATTTTATTTTTATTTTTTTACGTGTTTTAGATAATTTTTTAAGGGGTTTGGTTCTTGCCAGTTACCATATATTTTGGACTAAAAATAAATTTTTTGATTTCTTTTTTGCAAGTACACGTTTTTCTCTTTCGCAAGTGGCACAATTTGTTTCTCGTGGCTGCTCCTCTAAAAAAAGAAAAATAAACGCATTTTTTCCTTCCATGAGACGCATAGATTTGCTTCCCGTGGAGGCATAAAAGGAAAAACGACGAGGAGGCACAGGTTTGCTTCGCAGTTGTGCCTCTCAAAAAGGGAAAAAAATCATGTTTTTCTACCGTGAGAGGCACATATTTGCTTCTCGTGTAGGCACATGTTTGCTTCATGACAGAGTTGTGCCTCTTGGAAAAGTTTCACTAGAGCCATAGATTTGGTTCTCGTGGAGGCACAGTTTTACTTCCGCCAGGGGCATAGTGTGCCTCTCGAAAACGAAAAAACACATTTTTTTCTTTCGCGAGAAGCAAAATCTGCTTCTCGTGGAGGCACATATATTCTTCCACGAGAAGCATGGTTGTGCCTCTCGGAAAAGGAAAAAAAGTAGGAAAAAATTGTGCTTCTGGCTTGGCTTTTCTTCTTTCGATTTTTCTGTTTTTTCATGAGAAAAAGTTCATTGAACCTATTAACATGAGATCTAGTTTCGAAGATATCAATGCGAGAATCCAATGGTGAAAATGTTCGTGATTTGTACATATGGTTTAAGAGATAAAAATCTACGAGAAAAGTGAAAACTCCCACATTGCGACAAGTGGCCCATGTAGTGTGCCACCTGTTGCAACTTGAAAAAGGTGGGAGTGACCTTTACAAGGGGTACTCCTTAATTAGCGATTTCATAAAAAGGCCTAGAATATTCTATATCTAAATAGCTAGCCACACTAACTATTTCTCTCAACATACAAACATGCCACATCATCACATAACATGCATGAGAAAAGGCCCACCCCCATTATCATATGTCTCTCAACATGAAAGCATGCCACTTCATCATGAAACATGCATGAAAAAAGACCCATCTCAACATGCAAGCATATATGAGAATTTTCATTCTATTATAATATAATAAATATTTTTACAAATATAGTAATCAAATATATTAAATTATATGTATTTTTTGGTTTTAACTTTTTATTTTATTACTTCGAATATCCATGTTTCATATAACGAATCACAATAAAATATGTTGCAAAATATTCCAGCAACAACGTGCCGGGTATCATCTAGTATATGCAACGGTGATGCACATGTACGAGGACGGAGGGTTTTCGATTGGGCTTACTCAATACTCGAGGCTAATGCATGCTTTACCGTGCCGTTTTTCACACGTGGGGTTACCTCTTTTTTCTCTAGCAGGTTATTGTTGTCGGTTGTTTTATTTTGGTTTTTACCTATGTTGTCTTGGGTTTTAGTTATGTTCTAGTAGTGTATTTCTATCTGTAAATTGTGTTTGGCTGCTGTTCCAGACTGTATTTGCCTTGATAGGAAAGTGAAGTTTCCCGATGCATGGTTGTGGTGTCGTTACAAGTTTCGACATAGGTGTCAGCCAGTGGTGGTTATGTGAGCCCTTTGGAAGCACTTATTCCACGCCAAATCTGTGGAATTGCAGTTATAACAATCACATGGGTCAGCCAATGAAAGTCTCGGTTCCTCAACTCTCCTCATTCACTTAGGCTTTTTTTCCTGGCTCATTCCACGCTGAAAAAAGCATTTTTTATTTTTATTTAAGAAATTTTGTTAAATAAAAATATTTTCACATTTATTTTTTAAACCTTGGATTTACAAAATGCTGCAAATTAAAAAACCATGATTTTTTAAAATTGTTCATGAATCAAAAAATATTCCTAAATTTCAAAGAATGTTTGCAAATTTGAAAATGTTCAATTTTTTTAATTGTCATGTGCATGAAATCAAAAAATATTCATTGATTTTTTTAAAAAATTAAGTTTATCAAATGTTCATGGATTTTATTAAAGATGTATGAATTAAAATGTGAAAAAAAATAAAAAGAGAAGAAAAGACAAAAAACAAAAATAAACAGGAAAAAACAAGGGAAAACCCAAAAGAAAATGATTTAAAATAGTAGAAAAAACAGAATAAAAAACAAAAGCTAGGCCATAGTTTCTCAAAAATGGGAAAACCGGCTGGCCCATTACGGCTAGATGTGCCTTACTCTCACTCAGCGACACACACCCGCCGGACCATTGCGACCCCACAACCCTTGACGCACTAGGATGTTCGAAATCTAGGGGCTTAATATCTTAGCAGATTTACTTTTCTAATTTGTGCAACCTCAGTCTTCTCTTTATATATGGATAAACGAAATTAGTGAAATTTGATTGCATTCTATAGGACAATGCCATTTATTTCGGAACAGAGACAATATATAGATGTTCGATACTATATGGCAATAGGAATGTAAAGGGGGCGTCTCCCACATCCTTCCTTGGATCAATAAAACTAAGTTCTTCTTTAATTCATAGGAAAAATGCAAAAGAATATAGAAATAGGAGTTTCCTATGGTTACATTATTCATGCATTAGATTCAAAGGAATGAACCATAATAAAAATGTAGGAATTATCTCTTTGGTTTGAGTTCATGGGGGAAACAAAAGAATTTTACAATCCACTCCTCTTTTTTACATTCCTATGCACAAAGACGAAGATAAGGGTCACAAATAGTATAGTATTAACTTAATCCAACATTTGCATATGTTTGCATCTTCATTGGACTATACTTTTGAAGATTCCAGTGTTTTTTCTATGTTTGTGAATCAAACATCTAACTCTGTAAATTCTGGTGTTTTCACAAGACCCTGTTTTGCACATGCAATCCTGTCCTATTTCTACATTTTTTTCATTTCAGTGTTTTTGAAATCATGCAAATCAAAGATACCCGTTACTATGTTTGATGCCATCAGGGTGTTTTGTGCTAGCAGTAGAAGTAGTTTGCAGAGTGCGAAGTTATGGGAAACAAGCTGCTTCACAGAGCTCAGATTTCAAAAAACTTGAAAAGATATTCCAAGTTAATTTTTTAAAACAATTAATTGAAAACTTATAAGGATCTGTAAATTCTCGTTCGAAAATATTGTGGTTTGTAGGCTCCAAAAAAATCCAGCCGAACGACACAAAAAATCGGCCCATTTTCATGTATGTATTTGTCTTTTTTTTTTGTACGCCATGTGTGAAAAAAGTCAGACAATGTGTATACACAATTTTCTTCATATTATTTTGCAATGCATAATATGGATATTTGATTACTGGGCTCCATGGAGCCTGGCCTCCATTTGCACTTTCCGTAGCTTGCATCCCTATATGGGCATCCTGTGATGATCTGTAGGGATGTAAATCGGGTCCCATTTAATCTCAATTGAGCCCACTTATGGTCTAACAGTTTAATGAAGTTTTTTTCCGGAGAAAATGAACTTTCAAGCTACCTAAAGCTAACTAAATGGGACTTGCGGGCGCTGTTTATATGCCATCTACATCCCTAGATGATCTTCTTCGCACGTCATCCCGGTTGCGCCCCTAGGAATTTGACAAGTCCATATGAAGGCGATTGAACAAAGCATCACCAAGCATTTACAAGACGTCAGCTTCATCTATCGAGCTCTCGATTGAATTAGCAGCAAACCGAGGATAAGTACTATATCGCTGTTGTGAGAGGTGCTATGAATGGAATGTTAAAACAGTAACTAGATTCTACACTTCTACCAGCATGCAGTTGGTTAGGAGACAGATGGTTTGATTCGGAAGGTTTAGTGTCTCAATTGATGATCCATTACAATCTTTTGATGGCTCTCTCTTAAAGGCTAGGTAGCTATATATAGAGGCCGATGGATGCCTCTTGCACTTGCGTAGCTAAGGTTCAACAGTTAACTAACACTAGAGTGCTTGATTATTTAAGTATTTCTAAGAAAGATCATTTTATTCATTCCAGAACAATTGTTCTCTCTGGATGCTCATAAATGGAACTGATCATGAGGAGACTTCCCTTGTTTTTTGCTCTTGAAGCTAAGCGTGGACATTGGCATACATTCACAGAAGAATCCAGAACGTACGTAGTGCCAAACATCAAAGGCGACCGTAATTTGCGCTCAAAAGAGAAAGGGACAAGCCGACAAAACGAAAGGAGCATCACAAGATGCTAATCAGATCATATCAAACGGGAAGGGTAGTTAATTAATTGTACTGTGGTGTCATCATCACATAGACGACGCGCTAGCGTCATAATTAGGTCAGCGACCGAACTCCAAATAAGCATGATTTAGGGGAAAACGGTGAGCGCTGGACTTGCATTGTACTGGTACCAAAACACGCCGATTAATTAAGAAGTCGTCGCAAAACCGAACAAAATTATTTACCTAAGATGAAACTGACCATACGATCGAAAAGCAAGGCTGCGGATATGTATAAGACGATCGATGGCCAACCACCAAAGTCATGGGCATACTGTGTTGTCCACGTTCTGACACGGAAATTGGGTCTGGCGTTTGCGTTAGGTCACGTACGTACGCGCGCTGTCTGTAGGATGGAGGAGCTGGACCATACGTGCATGCATGTAGCCTAAGCTAATAAGCTAGGCGTTGCAGGCGACTGTAGCACTCATCGATAGATCCAGATGGTGGTAAATTACATCACAGCATGCAGGAAAGCAGGGGCATGAGCAAAGGCTGACGCGCCGGCGTATGCGCTTCGCCTGCAAATGCAGGTAGCCAAACACTGGGTCGATCAAACGTATTGTCCGTACGTGCCTGCGGCTAGATAAGCCCATGCATGCATCGACGGATCCATTCATTCATTGGAGTGCATACATGATCTTGCGGCCATGCATGGCACTGTTCATTGCAGTACTTAACAACCGGAGCAGTGCGATTATGGTACTCGCTCTCGCTCTCATCATGCACACGTTAGCGGACCGACATACATCTAGGGCGGCGGCCGCTTGCTACAGTGTTACGCCGTATGTACCAGTCCAGCAGTGCATACCCGAGTCCCAACCCCAGCTACCGCTTGGTCTAGGGTATAGTTTTAAATAGCGCGTTAAGGCCCTTAGCATTTGACCTTTTATAAATGCTATAGCGTGCTGCGGAGCTATAGCGCGCTACTCCTCCTTCCATGAATATAGGGCCTAAAACGTTTTTCGAGTCTAACTTTGATCACATATTGAAGCAATAATATATGATATACAAGTTATACAAAACACACCACCAAATTCGTACGCAGAAGGAGCTTCTAATGATATAATTTTCACATTATACATCTCATATATTATTAATCCTATTAATAGTTAAAGGCAACCTCGAAAAATGTATTATGCCCTTTATATATGAAAGGAGGGAGTATTTAAAATGTTTGCTCATATGTTTGAATCAAAATCCCTTAGCACAAGACCGCCTATAAACGCTATAGCATGCTGTAGCGACGCTATAGCGCGCTATTTAAAACCACTCTAGGGACATTCTATGTGACCCAAGATTTGATGACGCAGATCAAGCAAAAATTATCGCGGTGATGTGGGCGATCTGGACGCCTAGGAATAACCTAACTCATGATAGAGCAAGTTTGGATCCGGTGCACTCGATGAAGATGACTAGCGAGGCTTTGTCGCAGTTGGAACTACCTCGAGATCAGGCGAGGATTCTGCCAGGTCATGGATGGTGACCCCCTGACGCAGATTGCATTAAGATCAATACCGACGCAGGGATTTCCATGGACGTTATTGGTGGAGTAGGGAGGCGTTGCAAGAACGTCCGCCGCATATCTGAGTGCCTGGTGTAAGTCCTGTTTAGGGTGTTACTGACCTACTTGTTGTGGAGGTGCTCGTTCTTCGTGAAGATGTGGTCTTTGTAAAGCTCTGTGGCTTTGCACGGGTGAAGATGGAGAATGAAAATTTGGAGGTCGTCACTCTCTGGAACTCGCATCATTCTTCACGCTCGCTGATAGCACCAGTGTTACTAGATATTGAAGGGCTAGCGTCTAGTTTTAATTATTTTTTCATTCATCATGTAAAGAGACATGCCAATGTCTTGGCCCACCTATGTGCTAAACATGCACGCACACTGGAGGTGAAGGAGCCCCCCCAGCAGGTTTCTGGTTACTAGCCTTCTGATAGAGCTGGAGCCCCTCTAATTGAATAAAGCCCTTCAGTTCCTGGCAACAAAGAAACTAGCTACCGACATAGCCTATTCATTTTATTTTAGATCACCGAGCACTTGATCATCAATAATAAAATTATTAAAAATAACGAATATTCTTTGTGAAAGATCGTGGATGTCGCCTAAAGGGGGAGGGTGAATAGGTGCTTTAAAATAATTACGGTTTAGGCTTGAACAAATGCGGAATAAACCTAGCGGTTAATTTGTCAAGCACAAAACCTACAACAACTAGGCTCACCTATGTGCAGCAACAACTTATTCTAAGCAAGATAAACAACTAAGTGATAGCAAGATATAAGACAAGAAATAATATGGCTATCACAAAGTAAAGTGCATAAGTAAAGGGCTCGGGTAAGAGATAACCGAGGCACGCGGAGACGGTGATGTATCCTGAAGTTCACACCCTTGCGGATGCTAATCTCCGTTTGGAGCGGTGTGGAGGCAGAATGCTCCCCAAGAAGCCACTAGGGCCACGATAATCTCCTCACGCCCTCGCACAATGCAAGATGCCGTGATTCCACTAAGGGACCCTTGAGGCGGTCACCGAACCCGCATAAATGGCAACCCTTGGGGCGGTCATTGAACCCGACACTTTGGCAACCCTTGGGGCGGTCACGGTGTACGTCAAATTTCTCGGGGCGATCTCCACAACTTAATTGGAGACCCCGACGCTTGCCCGGAGCTTTACACCACAATGATTGAGCTCCGAACAACACCAACCGTCTAGGGCGCCAAGGCACCCAAGAGGAACAAGCTCTAGAGTGCCCAAACACCCAAGAGTAATAAGCTTCTCAAACTTCACTTCCACGTATCACCGTGGAGAACTCAAACCGATGCACCAAATGCAATGGCAAGGGCACACGGAGTGCACAAGTCCTTCTCTCCCAAATCACACCAAAGCAACTAATTCTAGGAAGGAAAACGAGAGGAAGAACGAAAGAAGAACACGAAAAACTCCAAGATCTAGATCCAAAAGGGGTTCCCCTCACTTAGAGGAGAAAGTGATTGGTGGAAACGTGGATCTAGATCTCCTCTATCTTTCTCCTCAAGAACTAGCAATAATCATTCAAGGGATTGAGATTTAGCAAGCTCGAAGAAGGTCAACAATGGGGGAAGAACACGAGCTTAAGAGAAAAGGTCCATTGGGGAAGAATACCCCCCTTTATAGGTGGGGAAAAATCCAACCGTTATCCTCACAGCCTGCACAGAGCGGTACTACCACTCGACCTCACGGTACTACCGCTAGGGGTAGCGGTACTACCTCAAAGGGTAGCGGTACTACTGCTTGCGAGCGGTACTAAAAAAAATACATCCGTGCCTACCACCGCTGGACTTGTGACAAGTTTTTGGTCCGAAGCGATACTACCGCTGTAGAAGCCGCGGTAGTATTGCTCTGGAGCAGTAGTAAAAAATTACATCCGCTCCTGTCCGCGGTAGTACCGCTGCAGCCTTTTTCAGAACACCAAAACGGCCACAGTTTCTGCAAACGGACTCCGAATTCAACGAAACCAAGTTTGTTGGAAAGCTAGCAACAAGGGCTAACACAATCTTGATATAAATATCAATAAGAAGCAAATTAGAAAAGTCCCATGAGAAAATGGTGAGAACCCTTCCTCGAAAAAGACCGGTAAAACCTACAGCACCGAAAACGCGATAGAAGAAGCATATGAAATCCGTTTCTGATGTACTAGAGCTTGTCACAAAGATAGCTCTAAAACCTCAAAAGAAAAAAACAAATAAGAATCAAGAAAGACGATGCAAGCATGCAATGGTTTGAGCTCTCGACAAACGGTATGATCACGCTACTCACTTGAGAGCCCCCCTTGATAGTACGACTATCGATCCTATAACCCGGTCTCCAAACTATCACCATGAGACCCGTAAAATATAAAACCTATCAAGGGCAAACCTTTGCCTCGCACGAAGTCCACTTGAGCTAGATGATGACAATCTTGACTCCCTCAAGTTGGACCACCTTTCTTGATTGCGTCGGGTCGATGAAGACTAGATGATTGCTCCACCATACTCCACTATGGGTGAGCCACTCTTTGGCACATCTTCACAAGTCCATTGACACCACAATGGACGGCAAGCTTCAAGGACTTGATCTCTTCGTCATGCTCCACTTGAACTTGCACACGACAATCTTGATGACGATCACCACTTGATGTCATCCTCTCCATGGGTTGAGTGATATCTTCCTCTTGACCCAAGCCCATGAACACGTACCTAACCCCACATAGAACTCTCACATAGACCATGGGTTAGTACACAAAGCACAATGAACAATGCTTACCATACCATGGGTCACTTGATCCCTCTCGGCACATCTTCTACACTTTGTGAGTTGATCAACTTGATTCGCTCTTGACTTAGTCTTGATCATCCTTGAATCTTTTCAACTCTCTTCATTTGGATGATGTCTTGAAGGTAAATATGAATGAGCACACAATCTTCTTCTTCAAGACATGCTTGCAATAAGCTCAACACTCACATGACCAATCTTTGGGTAATTCCTTCATAGCACCTTGGTCAACTCATAAAGTCCTTGAAACCAACACATGGACTTCAAGAAAATCCTATGGACAAATCCTTCAAATATGACTCAAGACAACCATTAGTCCATAGAGATTGTCATCAATTACCAAAACCAAACATGGGGGCACCGCATGTTCTTTCAATTTGAGTACATAAAAAAGAACTAAAGTATGGATGAGTCTAGGACAATAAGAAGTCTCTCTGTGTTGGGGTTTGTGCATATTATGTGTTGTGCTTATGACAATGCATGGGATCTTCTAGACATTACACATGGCAGAATCCGGTATAGTGAAAAGAATATCCAACGACCAACATACTCGGATTTGCTACCTCATAACCATTGGATCTGCTTTATCCAATGGACAATAATGAAAGTTATTAAACTATATAGTGGTATATATAATGCTCTATTATCTTGTTACCAAACGTTTTCACTATACAAAGCTCTCTTATCAGTTTGTTCAAGGCCAGGGTGCCAACTTGGGCCATGATATTGGTGTCATCAAGGAGGCTCTCTTTGTCAGATCTGGACCCTAGATGCTCATGCGGATGTCGATGGTTGGCTTCTTGGCTACAACCTAGAAGGTGAGCTCTCATGGGTATCTATCGCGGTGAGGAGAGATCTATTGGCAACAATGACCCCCTCAATTGTGGCTCCTCAAAAGGAGGCTAATACTACCTACTTTCTTGCAATTGCGAATGGGAGGTGTTGGAAGTGCTCCATCGCATATTTATGTGAGGGAGATATGATGCTCCTCTCTTGAGGAGCTCAGCAACCATACGTACCCCTTCTATAAGGAGTTATTTTCGGCGGAGCCAATGGGAGGGTCTCCCTAGGTCTAAATGCATGTCACTCCTGTTGGCGGCTGGGTCTTTAGGATGGTCTGGGAGGTTAAAGCTAAGCATCATCGTGTTGCTTTAATCAAGTTTGACTTACAGAAAGCCTACAGATGGGTGAATTGGTCCTCACTTTGCAAGTTCAAGCGTTAGAGATTTGATGAGTGTTAGAGTGGCTGGATAATGCATCTCACGAGCAATTGGCATACGACTATCATCAACAGTCTTGTGGGTCCCTACTTTAGTTCGTCTCTCGGAGTTAGACAAGGGGCCACTATCTTCTTTGTCATTTAACCTGATAGTGGATGGCCTAACAACAATTCTGCGCACTTCCAAGCATGTTGGTTACATTTGTGTCCTAGTGAGGCATATTACCTAGTGTCGTGTGTGTGTGTGTGTGTGTGTGTGTGTGTGTGTGTGTGGGGGGGGTCTCTTACCTATAGTGCGGTAACGACACCACGATGCTATTTGAGGAGGTGGACCTTATCAATTTTAAATTCTTGTTGCTCTTTCTTTCAAAAGATGTGAGGGCACCAAATCAACTTTTTGTGTTGTTTGTTGTTAGTTAAGAGGTCGAGGCTAGTTCCCGGTATGTGCTACTTGGCGTCCTCCTACTAGGTTTGCCATTGAAAATACAACATCTTCCTTGAACCCTCAGATCCGGCCCGGGGTGGTGCTTCCTCCTTCACCCGAACCAATATTCCTTAAAAGCATTTTCATTGGTAGTCAAACATTCAGAGCTACACACTAGATCCATTAACCATGCCTAGAAGCACTAATTTTGTTCTTGTAATGTGGATGGAATATTGATTGCACCATGACTTCCCACCATAGACCTGCTACCGATATTAAGTAAACTAAGTAGGGTACAGTTGGACATGGCCGTAATGTGTAGTGTCCATCAACATGTCGTGTGTTCTTCCGTTGTGTGGAAGCAGTTTCCTTGCAAATAGCCTCACTTAGCATGAAGGAATCGTTGGCTTTCAATTGTGGGTACGGGAGTGGCTCCACGATGTTTATGGAATTAGCCACTTTGTCTTTCTCCAGCTAATTCACTTTTTTAGTGGCAGAGCCCATCCATGTCTTCTTGGTGCTCCACACATGAGTAAGAGCCGAGGGGACGAGCGATGCATTCTGGCAGGCAGTCTGCAATCGCTTCCTAACCACTACCGGTGCGCTCTACTTGGCCTTGCCCTCTCCTACAAGTATTCACCTACAGTCTACTGCGCACGTCTGTCCCTCATTGTCTCATCCAAGGTTTTTTGGGAACTAAAGAGAGCACTACTGGAAACAGGTAAGTATCTAGGTTGAGCACATGATACGAAATGCGGCGATACAGAGAGCAACATAGGGTTAGATAGTTTATTGAAAATCCGTGGAGATGGCATGTGGTACGGGCATCATTGCCGATTGGCAAGTTTGAGTAACGGGCAGAAGTAAGAGCAAGGAGATGTGAATGGTAGAGAGCTCGTTGGGTAGTAAATTTTATGATAGGATGCTCAGGGACGATTTTGCGTGCCAGAAGATACTTTCCGCATTGGTGGGAGGCACAACTATCGAGGCCCTGGCGATCATCCTTTCATGTTGGTGAATCGACCGCTGTCGTTGAGAATCTGCATGGTAGGAACCATTAGTGATTTGTGCTGCTAATGCCTGCTATTGTCGATGGATTTGTGTCGTCATCGATGCTATGCACGCGTGCCTAATGAGTGATACTTTTAAGCTCATCACACTATATTGCTACTATGACTAATAAATACAAGAGATCATGAAATCCTTTATTTATTTTGTTTCCCTGGGAAAAGAGGACAAACATGGACGAAAATCATCACTTAGAAGGAATAAGGGCTTGTGGGAGAAGGGAGGAAGGAATTGGAGGCTTAGCCAAGTCACCAAAGCACAAGGTGGAGTCTGGTACGAGCGCACATGCATGCTCGTACCAAGTGACAACGGCTCCGAGAGGTCCAACCAACCAACAAATTTAAAGGGATCCTCACCAGAATCACAACAAAGGAGCATCGAGAACACCATTCGTGAAACATAGGCCATCTTCCAACCCTAGAATGGGAAAGTATGCAACGGGTCCTCTCTAGCAGTGTTATGTTCATATGTTCCGCTGCCCCTTGTACTGTGGAGTACAAGCTGTGGTGTATTGTCTAGTAGTGGCCGTGTCCCGACAATATGTCTCAAACTCTCCTGAGCGGATCTTTGTACACTTGTCTGATCTCAAATATTTGACCTTCTTTCCTGTCTGAATTTCCAGCTTAGACTTCCACTAGCAGAAACACGAAAATTATCTCATCCTTAGACTTTAGGGTGTAGACCCAAACCTTTCTATTGAAATCGTCAAAAACGATAAGCAAACATTTTCCTCCTCTGATTGATTTAACTAGTGCTTCACCCCACAAATCAGTATGCACATAGTCAAAAATGTCCCTCGTCGTGTGCACAAAATTACTGAACCTCAGACGCATTTGCTTGCCAAAGATGCAATGCTCACAAAACTACAAATTTCTTGTCTTTTGATTGTTCAACAGACCATAATGACTCAATTCTGCCATACCACACTCTCACATGTGCCCCAATCTCATGCACTACTAGGAATAAGCCTAGCAGTAGCGCGGGTCTAAGGGATATCAGTAGCGCGGGGCACCACACTACTGATACGATGCTACAACTAACGTTTAGCAGTGGCATGTTTTGATCCGCGCTACTGGTATACCTACTTAGTAGTAGCACTGTCCATATGAGCGGTACTGCTAGCAGTAGCGTTTTCCTGTCCAGCGCTAAAGAGCGCTACTACTATATTTTCACATATCTTTTTTTCTATGTATTTGCGATGTTTTTGTACAGGTTTATACAATATTTTAATCATATCATAAACATGCAATATGCTCATCATATCATACACATAATAGTCTCATCATATCATCCAACACAAATCATGTCATCACATCATAATGACGATATAGCGATACAAGTTAACTGACATGTCTCATCATACATAATGTAGTACTTCTTGAGGCGGCGGTTCAGATCCCTCTCTCGCACTAGCGTGAACCTAAACTAACTATTTTTTGCTTCGGCTGTGCTATCGAACTCACTCTAGCTGTCACTCAGAAACCGGTACACCTGGGCCTGACACTCAGGCCACTTTTCGTATACTCCTGGCATAGCACTTCTTCGCCATCGATGATCTATGTACCTGCATCTTCACATGAGTCGATAATATGCAACATATATAGTTGAGCAATAGAAAGAGATAGAGTTAGCAAAAGTAGAAGCAACATATCATAAGCATAAATAACAAAGTTCATCGTACCCAAAATGCCCTAACTAGAGTTATCTTCGCTAGTTGAGGAGGACGGTATAATTACATCACAAAGTTTCGTCGTGCATAAATCAAAGTTTTGTCATAGAAAAAGTATGGACTAAACGGACACATGTCGTCAATCACTCCAACATGTCGTGCCATCCATCCAAATTAGGGAGATAGTCCCCGAGTGAAGTGAAAGGCTTCAGGTCGAGACGCTGAACGGCTACGCGTGTTCGGACGTCTTCCCGCGACATTTGCCCTTCTTCGTAGAACAACCCTGTTTTTGAGGACCTCCTTCATGATGATTTGGGAAATCACGCTGGATGTGATAGAACTTAGCTTGGAGTCGATGATCCGGGAGATCTCCTAGTTTCTTTGCCCATTGCAGAATATTGGCATCGCTAGATCTAGGTGACATGCGAAGGTTCTGGTGATCCTGTCTGTACTCCAGCATGTGGTGGAGGACATAGAATCCATCACTGAGTACCACTCGGTTGCTGGATGCAGCAGAAGTCGATCTTATGGCCGAAGGCGGGCGCGTGGTTCCTTCTCTTCTTGAGCATGATCTCTCCACCCCGTAGGCCGTAGATTAAGATAGCACTATCGAGAACAGACTTGATGTGGGTGCAATCCTTTTTCTTCATGTTCTTTGATGAGTCCAAGTAAAGATCATGGGAGAATCAGGGGTAAAGGATGATGAGGACTGCGCGCCCGTCGCTGCGCAAAATAAGTACACCTCAAATTAGCCTCCACACGTGAAAATGACTTACATGGGATGACAAGGCATGAGAATCGTCTCCTTGTCCTTATTGCCGACCATGAAATCGGCGATGTAGTTACTCGCGTATTCACGGTGCTTTGGGCAGACTACCAAGAAGCCCTCGTGCATGAAGTACAGATCAGCGACAAAGATATAAGGTATCTGCTCAATCCTGATGATCTAGTTCATGTACAAAGCAAAAAGGCGGACAAACGTAAAATCCATCTTTTGTCAAGTGAAACATGTCGAAGATAATAGAATCAAAGGAAGAACTTTCTGTGGGGAATGTGTCGACGTACGACCTTTGCCGCGGCACGTTAACCACGTAGAGCGGGTATCCTGGATTTTTTGAGGCGATCAGGCTTTTCTCTCTCCGTAGCACATCATCATGAAGTCTCCTTAGATTGCCGTATATGGCATCTACCGCTGCCTTAGGTAGGATCGGATCACCGAGAATATGGTATTTCCCTGCACCTATGATAGGTATAGGGTCTTCAACCCGAGGAGGCGTACGCGGCTGGCTCATAGAAGCAGCTTTTCCTTTCCCCGGTCTCTTCCTATGCTTCTTTGCTACTGGAAGTGAGCCTATAAACGTTCATCCTCCGGCAATTCAAGCACCAACTCATCACTCTCAAACCCTGAGTACTCATACTGCTGAGCCATCAATCCTCCATCGTCATAGGTGCTGGTATTGAGATACTGTAGAGGGTCATCATCATCCTCGTCGATGGCATCATGCATTGCTTCTTCAACGACGGTGACGTCATCAGCCACAAATGGAGCCTCTTCCTCATGCCATCCGCTATCACTGAGCACGACATGCGAAACTAATTGGGTAGGTGAGGTGTTGGTATTCATACGTTGCTGAGGCTGCGTGGTCGTGGGTGTGCTCGCGGGCGCCTCCAGACGAAGCAGACTCTTCGTCACAACAGGACCTAACTCTTGCAATCGCCAAGCCACCATAGGGTCTCGTCGTCATCTCCCCCTAGTGCTACCAGAGGAGGCAAATTCTCGTGGACCGGTTTGACACTGGCCACGAAAACCTTGAAGATGTCAGGGGGATCAACCGGTTGTGGAACAATTCTTCCTTTGGCTTCACTATCATCGCCTTTCCCACGTGCACCTTCTAGCCACTGATAGTGTACAGTATGGTGCATGGGGTTACGTCGGCCTGCAAAGACATGTCTGCGACCTGAGACATCCGAAAGGTAACGAAAATGAGAGATTATACATATATTGAAGAGGGCTGGTGTGAGAGGTACCGTGAGGGCGTCGAGCTTAGCCAAAGACGAAGCCCCGCCGAGCACGTCAGAGATAGAGGACGGGCTGCTATGAGCAGGTGCGGGAGTAGGTGCACTAAACAAGCTGCTCCCGAAGAAGTTGGAAAGGGGAAAGTCTGTTGCCTCTTTATCTGGATTTTTCTTGGTTCCAACTGACGATAGCCGGAAGAAAGACACTATATGAAGCTGCCATTTCCTCTCTTGTGGAAGCTACCGCTTCTTTGAACGTCTCAGCTGATTTTTTGTCAACTACAATCGCAACCTTCTTGTTGATGTTTTCTTCCTTTAACCTCCGTCTTTCCTTTCTCTCCTCGGCGTTCTCACGGTAGTACTTCTTCCACGCGGCGCCATCTCCGACGCCGTGCACGTGTCCATAGGACAGACGAGTGTCCACTTGGAGTCCTTTCAATATGTTCAAGGCCTGGTTGAATGGGTGTCCCACTTGGGCCTCGCCAACGCCTCAGACGGTGAGTCGCTTTCAGCCGCAATCATGTGCTGCTCTTTCTGCAAAAGGAACATGGATCATTTACAAATGTGACTAAACATGCAATTGAATTGATCAGAAGATAAAATTAGGGGGTAAATTAATAATTACCAGCAGTCTCATGAACTCCTTCGTGACCGCGTCTGTATCGAAAACCTTGTTGACTGGGTCCCAATGGTACCGGGCCCTGATGACGTCACGCTCCTGCAGGATGGTGAACTTTGCCAAGGGGTCCGGGATGCCCAGACTTTCGCGTTCCGCATCCTCCTTGGCCCATATGGGCCTCTTCCCCGCGTAACCACGTATTCCGAGGTGGTGGCACCCCATGTTCCTCTCTTGAAGCCCCTTCATGTACTCCGAATTTTCTTTGGCAGCTTTGGCAACACATGCCTTCTTGAATATTTCGAACTGCTCTTCAGTAATTGTCGAATTATCCTTTACAATCTCGGTGCAGGGTTCCTTTTTGATGATGATCCTATGTTTCACCCTTACTTTCTAGGCGGACAATGCGCCGCTAAGCATGCCCATGGCGCGTCCGTTTATCTTCTTCATTGCCGGGTCTTTATCTGGATTAGTATTTTTTTTCATCCCGGCCCGGGAACAAGAATGCATGGTGCAGCTTCCTTAGGAGGGAGCGCTCTGTATTTGGTATCTTCTTTAATTTCTCATCGTTGATGGTGGTGCTTCCCTGTAGGATGCAACCTATTTGATTGCCGTAGCACATGCGCGCTTTTGCATGCTCTTTTGGCCCGAAATTGCCAGGGTCCACCTCCGTGACCACCAGTCTAGTAGTGTTGAGATGGTTTGGGCGCCGTATCCTCTATATTAGCTAATTTGCCATTCTCGGTGCCGACGCCAGTCTCAGCGCCGGTTTCGATATCGGTCTCAGTCTCGGATGTGACAGGTGGGCACTTCAACAACTGTTGCTCCTCGAGATAGTTCAAGTAGACATCTGTCGCCTCGTAGACATTGCAATCACCATAACCCTGTCCTTCATCATTGCTAACCATGTTACGTACGATTAAATCTAGTCAATTAATTCTATACCTAATAAAATGAATAATGACATAAAAAAGGCCTATGTTTTGCAGGAACGTTGATTCATTCCCATTGCGGCAAATCCCGGGCACTCGATATGTCCTAGTTTGTAGCACATGCCGACATTCACAAAAATTTTTGGCATGACCTTTGCTACAAAGTGGACAAATCAAGTGCCTGAAGTTTGCGGGAACGGAAATGAATCAACATTCCGGAAAACATATGCCACTCGGAATCATTCGCTGCAAACAACAAAAGGCCACTTGGGCACAATCGAACCACTTCAATGTTGCATATAACATGATCACTTAAGAACCTGTACATGAGCAACTACAAAAGTAGATATGCATGAGCAAACACTATTGAGGAATTTGCATATAACATGACCACTTCAAATTTGAATCTCCTAGTGTTTGACACTTCAAGAAAATCTACACAAATCTCATGTTCTCGCAAACTCAATTCAAAAACCAAATTTAGATGGATGAACCCTAGAAACCTAGAACCTTTACATATTTTTGTCCTAATAAAAATTATGTCCTAATATAAATTATGAACCTTAGAACTCAATTTTTGTCCTAAATTTCAAATTATGAACCCTAGAACTCAATTCAAATTATGTCCTAAATTTCTGTCATAATAAAAAAATAGTAAAAATTAAGAACCCAGTGGACTTGCAGCACTAACAGAAATTTATATTTTTATATTGATTTTTTCTCTAAACTAAACCCTACTGCTCTAATATACATTAAACCCTACTACCCTAACATTTCTAGTTAAACCCTACTGCCCTAACCATACCCTACTGCCCTAGTACTTAAGCATCTACAAGTAATAGCTAATTTGATGAACTCTAGCTAGCTACTTAAGCATCTACAACTACTTAAGCACCCATTGATGTGAAGGAAATATGCCCTAGAGGCAATAATAAAGTTATTATTTATTTCCTTATTTCATGATAAATGTTTATTATTCATGCTAGAATTGTATTAACCGGAAACATAATACATGTGTGAATACATAGACAAACATAGTGTCACTAGTATGCCTCTACTTGACTAGCTCATTAATCAAAGATGGCTATGTTTCCTAGCCATAGACATGTGTTGTCATTTGATTAACGAGATCACATCATTAGGAGAATGATGTGATTGACTTGACCCATTCCGTTAGCTTAGCACTTGATCGTTTAGTATGTTGCTATTGCTTTTTCATGACTTATACATGTTCCTATGACTATGAGATTATGCAACTCCCGTTTACCGGAGGAACACTTTGTGTGCTACCAAACGTCACAACGTAACTGGGTGATTATAAAGGAGCTCTACAGGTGTCTCCGAAGGTAAATGTTGGGTTGGCGTATTTCGAGATTAGGATTTGTCACTCTGATTGTCGGAGAGGTATCTCTAGGCCCTCTCAGTAATGCACATCACTATAAGCCTTGCAAGCAATGTAGCTAATGAGTTAGTTACGGAATGATGCATTATAGAACGAGTAAAGAGACTTGCCGATAACGAGATTGAACTAGGTATTGGTACCGACGATCAAATCTCGGGCAAGTAACATACCGATGACAAAGGGAACAAAGTATGTTGTTATGCGGTTTGACCGATAAAGATCTTCATAGAATATGTAGGAGCCAATATGAGCATCCAGGTTCCGCTATTGGTTATTGACCGAGAATAGTTCTAGGTCATGTCTACATAGTTCTCGAACCCATAGGGTCCGCACGCTTAAGGTTTCGATGACAGTTATATTATGAGTTTATGATTTTTGATGTACCGAAGGAGTTCGGAGTCCCGGATGAGATCGGGGACATGACAAGGAGTCACGAAATGGTCGAGACGTAAAGATCGATATATTGGACAACTATATTCGGAGTTCAGAAAGGTTCCGAGTGATTTGGGTATTTTTCGGAGTACCGGAGAGTTACGGGAATTCGTCGGGGAGTATATGGGCCTTATTGGGCTTTAGGGGAAAGAGAGAGGAGAGGTTGGGCGCCCCCCCAAGGCCTAGTCCGAATTGGACTAGGGGGAGGGGCTGCGCCCCCTCCTTCCTTCTCTTCTCTTCCCCCTTTCCTTGACTCCTACTCCTACTACTTGGAAGGGGGGGGGGAATCCTACTCCCGGTGGGAGTAGGACTCCTCCTTGGCGCGCCCTCCTTGGCCAGCCGCACCTCCCCCCTCCCTCCTTTATATACGGGGGCAGGGGGGCACCCCATGACACACAAGTTGATCTTCGTGGTCGTTCCTTAGCCGTGTGCGGTGCCCCCTCCACCATATTCCACCTCGGTCATATCGTTGTGGTGCTTAGGCGAAGCCCTGCTTCGGTAGAACATCATCATCGTCACCACGCCGTCGTCTTGTGGAACTCATCCCGACACTTTGCTGGATCGGAGTCCGGGATCGTCATCGAGCTGAGCGTGTGCTGAACTCGGAGGTGCCGTACGTTCTGTACTTGGATCGGTCGGATCGTGAAGATGTACGACTACATCAACCGCGTTGTCATAACGCTTCCGCTTACGGTCTACAAGGGTACGTGGACAACACTCTCCCCTCTCGTTGCTATGCATCACCATGATCTTGCGTGTGCGTAGGAAATTTTTTGAAATTACTACGTTCCCCAACAGTGGTATTAGAGCCTAGGTTTTATGCGTTGATTTTATATGCACGAGTAGAACACAAGTGAGTTGTGGGCGATACAAGTCATACTGCTTACCAGCATGTCATACTTTGGTTCAGCGGTATTGTTGGATGAAGCGGCCCGGACCGACATTACGCGTACGCTTACACGAGACTGGTTTTACCGCCGTGCTTTGCACACAGGTGACTAGCGGGTGTCTGTTTCTCCAACTTTAGTTGAACTGAGTGTGGCTATGCCCGGTCCTTGAGAAGGTTAAAACAGCATTAACTTGACGAACTATCGTTGTGGTTTTGATGCGTAGGTAAGAACGGTTCTTGCTTAGCCCGTAGCAGCCACGTAAAATTTGCAACAACAAAGTAGAGGACGTCTAACTTGTTTTTGCAGGGCATATTGTGATGTGATATGGTCAAGACGTGATGAGATATAAGTTGTTGTATGAGATGATCATGTTTTGTTGAAGTTATCGGCAACCGGCAGAAGCCCTATGGTTGTCTCGTTGTTGCATAAGATGCAAGTGCCAAATAATTGCTTTACTTTATCGCTATGCAATAGCAATAGTTGCAAGAGCAATAGTTGGCGAGACGACCATGTGACGACACATTGATATAGATCAAGATGATCAAGATCATGGTGTCGTGCCGATGACAATAGAGATCATGACAGTACTTTGGAGATGGAGATCAAAGGCGCAAGATGATCATGGCCATATCATGTCACATATTTTGATTGCATATGATGTTTATCTGTTATACATCTTATTCTGTTTTGATTGACGGTAGCATTTTAAGATGATCTCTCACTAATTATCAAGAAGTGTTCTCCCTGAGTATGCATTGTTGCGAAAGTTCTTCGTGCTGAGACATCACGTGATGATCGAGTGTGATAGGCTCTACGTTCAAATACAACGGGTGCAAAACAGTTGCACACGCGGAATACTCAGGTTAAACTTGACGAGCCTAGCATATAACAGATATGGCCTCGGAACACGGAGACCGAAAGGTCGAGCGTGAATCATATAGTAGATATGATCAACATAGTGATGTTCACCATTGAAAACTACTCCATCTCACGTGATGATTGGACATGGTTTAGTTGATTTGGATCACGTGATCACTTATGACTAGAGAGATGTCTGTCTAAGTGGGAGTTCTTAAGTAATATGATTAATTGAACTTAAATTTATCATGAACTTAGTCCTGTTAGTATTTTGCAAATTGTGTTGTAGATCAATAGCTCGCGTTGTTGCTTTCATATGTTTATTTTGATATGTTCCTAGAGAAAACTATGTTGAAAGATGTTAGCAGCAATGATGCGGATTGGATCCGTGATCTGAGGTTTATCCTCATTACTGCACAGAAGAATTATGTACTTGATGCACCGCTAGGTGACAGACCTATTGCGGGAGCAGATGCAGACGTTATGAACGTTTGGCTAGCTCAATATGATGACTACTTGATAGTTTAGTGCACCATGCTTAACGGCTCAGAATCGGGACTTCAAAGATGTTTTGAACGTCATGGACCATATGAGATGTTCCAGGAATTGAAGTTAATATTTCAAGCAAATATCTGAGTTGAGAGATATGAAGTCTCCAACAAGTTCTATAGCTAAAAGATGGAGGAGAATCGCTCAACTAGTGAGCATGTGCTCAGATTATCTGGGTACTTCAATCGCTTGAATCAAGTGGGAGTTAATCTTCCAGATAAGATAGTGATTGACAGAATTCTCTAGTCACCATCACTAAGTTACTAGAACTTCGTGATGAACTACAGTATACAAGGGATGATGAAAACGATTCCCGAGCTCTTCATGATGTTGAAATCGACGAAGGTAGAAATCAAGAAAGAGCATCAAGTGTTGATGATTGACAAGACCACTAGTTTCAAGAAAAGGGCAAAGGGAAAGAAAGGGAAACTTCAAGTAGAATGGCAAACAAGTTGTCACTCCCGTGAAGAAGACCAAAGATGGACCAAAGCCTAAAACTGAGTGCTTACACTGCAAAGGAAATGGTCACTGGAAGCGGAAATGCCCTAAATATTTGGTGGATAAGAAGGATGGCAAAGTGAACAAGGGTGTATTTGATATACAGGTGTTTGATGTGTGCCTTACTAGTGTTTATAGTAGCCCCTGAGTATTTGATACTTGTTCGGTTGCTAAGATTAGTAACTCGAAACAGGAGTTACATAATAAACAGAGACTAGTTGAGGGGAAGTGACGATGAGTGTTGGAAATAGTTCCAACATTGATATAGTCATCATCACACACTCCCTATACTTTCGGGATTAGTGTTAAACCTAAATAAATGTTATTTGGCGTTTGCGTTGAGCATGAATATGATTTGATCATGTTTATTGCAATACAGTTATTCATTTAAAGTCAGAGAATAATTGTTGTTCTGTTTACATGAATAAAACGTTCGATGGTTATACACCCAATAAAAATAGTTTGTTGGATCTCGATCGTAGTGATACACATATTCATAATATTGATACCAAAAGATGCAAAGTTAATAATGATACTGCAACTTATTTGTGGCACTGCCGTTTGGGTCATATCGGTGTAAAGCGCATGAAGAAACTCCTTAAAGATGGATTTTCAGAATCACTTGATTATGAATCATTTGATGCTTGCGAACTGTGCCTTTTGGGCAAGATGACTAAAACTCCGTTCTCCGGAACAAATGGAACAAGCTACTGACTTATTGGAAATAATACATACCGATGTATGCGATCCAATGAGTGTTGATGCTCGTGGCAAGTATCGTTATTTTCTGACCTCCACAAGATGATTTGAGCAGATATGGGTATATCTACTTGATGAAACATAAGTCTGAAATAGTTGAAAGGTTCAAAGAATTTCAGAGTGAAGTGGAAAAATCATCGTAACAAGAAAATAAAGTTTCTGCGATCTGATCGCGGAGACGAGTATTGAGTTACGAGTTTGGTCTTCAATTAAAATAATGTGGAATAGTTCCACACCTCACGCCACCTGGAACACCACAACGTTATGGTGTGTCCAAACGTCGTAACCGCACTTTATTGGATATGGTGCAATCTATGATGTCTCTTACTGATTTACCACTATTGTTTTGGGGTTATGCATTAGAGACAGCTGCATTCACGTTAAAAGGGCACCATCTAAATCCGTTGAGACGACACTATATGAACTATGGTTTAGCAGTAAACCAAAGCTGTCATTCCTTAAAGTTTGGGGCTGCGATGCTTATGTGAAAAAGTTTCATCCTGATAAGCTCAAACCCAAATCGGAGAAGTGCGTCTTCATAGAATACCCAAAGGAATTGTTGGCTACACCTTCTATCACAGATCCGAAGGCAAGATATTCGTTGCTAAAAATGGATCCTTTCTAGAGAAGGAGTTTCTCTCGAAAGAAGTGAGTGGGAGGAAAGTAGAGCTTGATAAGGTAATTTGTACCTTCTCCCGAATTGGAAAGTAGTTCATCACTGAAATCAGTTCCAGTGATTCCTACACCAATTAGTGAGGAAGCTAATGATAATGAACATGAAACTTCAGATCAAGTTACTACCGAACCTCGTAGGTCTACCAGAGTAAGGTCCGCACCAGAGTGGTACGGTAATCCTATTATGGAAGTCATGTTACTTGACCATGGCGAACCTACGAACTATGAGGAAGCGATGATGAGCCCAGATTCCGCAAAATGGCTTGAGGCCATGAAATCTGAGATGGGATCCATGTATGAAAACAAAGTGTGGACTTTGGTGGACTTGCCCGATGATTGGCAAGCCATAGAAAATAAATGGATCTTCAAAAGGAAGATGGACGTTGATAGTAGTATTACTATCTACAAAAGCTCGACTTGTCGCAAAAAGGTTTTTGATAAGTTCAAGGTGTTGACTACATGAGATTTTCTCAACTGTAGCGATGCTTAAATCTGTCCGAATCATGTTAGCAATTGCCACATTTTATGAAATCTGGCAAATGGATGTCAAAACTGCATTCCTTAATGGTTTTCTTAAAGAAGAGTTGTATATGATGCAACCAGAAGGTTTTGTCAATCCTAAAGGTGCTAACAAAATGTGCAAGCTCCAGCGATCCATCTATGGACTCGTGCAAGCATCTCAGAGTTGGAATATACGCTTTGATAAGTTGATCAAAGCATATAGTTTTGTACAGACTTACGGTGAAGCCTGTATTTACAAGAAAGTGAGTGGGAGCACTACAACATTTCTGATAAGTATATGTGAATTGTTGATCGGAAATAATGTAGAATTATTCTACAAAGCATAAAGGAGTGTTTGAAAGGAGTTCTTTTAAAAAAAGACCTCAGTAAAGCTACTTACATATTGAGCATCAAGATCTATTGAGATAGATCAAGACGCTTGATAAGATTTTCAATGAGTACATACCTTGACAAGATTTTGAAGTAGTTCAAAATGGAATAGTCACAGAAAGAGTTCTTGCCTGTGTTGCAAAGGTATGAAATTGAGTAAGACTCAAATCCCGACCACGGCAGAAAATAGAAAGAGAATGAAAGTCATTCCCTATGCTTCAGTCACAGGTTCTATAAAAGTATGCCATGCTATGGACCAGACCTATTGTATACTCTGCCCTGGTTTGGCAAGGGAGTATAATAGTGATCTAGGAGTAGATCACTGGACATTGGTCAAAATTATCCTTAGTGGAATAAGGAAACATTTCTCGATTATGGAGGTGATAAAAGAGCCCGTCGTAAAGAGTTACATCGGTGCAAGCTTTTACACCAATCCAGATGACTCTAAGTATCAATCTGGATACATACTGAAAGTGGGAGCAATTAGCTAGAGTAGCTCCATGCAGAGCATTGTAGACATAGAATATTTGCAAAATACATACGGCTCTGAATGTGAAGACCTGTTGACTAAGCTTCTCTCACGAGCAAAACATGATCACACCTTAGTACTCTTTGGGTGTTAATCACATAGCGATGTGTACAAGATTATTGACTCTAGTAAACCCTTTGGCTGATGGTCACATGACGATGTGAACTATGGGTGTTAATCATATACAGATATGAATATTAGTGTTAAATCACATGGTGATGTGAACTAGATTATTGACTCTAGTGCAAGTGGGAGACTGAAGGAAATATGCCCTAGAGGCAATAATAAAGTTATTATTTATTTCCTTATTTCATGATAAATGTTTATTATTCATGCTAGAATTGTATTACCGGGAAACATAATACATGTGTGAATACATAGACAAACATAGTGTCACTAGTATGCCTCTACTTGACTAGCTCATTAATCAAAGATGGTTATGTTTCCTAGCCATAGACAGGTGTTGTCATTTGATTAACGAGATCACATCATTAGGAGAATGATGTGATTGACTTGACCCATTCCGCTAGCTTAGCACTTGATCGTTTAGTATGTTGCTATTGCTTTCTTCATGACTTATACATTTTCCTATGACTATGAGATTATGCAACTCCCGTTTACCGGAGGAACACTTTGTGTGCTACCAAACGTCACAACGTAACTGGGTGATTATAAAGGAGCTCTACAGGTGTCTCCGAAGGTAAATTTTGGGTTGGTGTATTTCGAGATTAGGATTTGTCACTCTAATTGTCGGAGAGGTATCTCTGGGCCCTCTCGGTAATGCACATCACTATAAGCCTTGCAAGCAATGTAGCTAATGAGTTAGTTACGAAATGATGCATTACGAAACGAGTAAAGAGACTTTCCGGTAACGAGATTGAACTAGGTATTGGATACCGACGATCAAATCTCGGGCAAGTAACATACCGATGACAAAGGGAACACAGTATGTTGTTATGCGGTTTGACCGATAAAGATCTTCGTAGAATATGTAGGAGCCAATATGAGCATCCAGGTTCCTCTATTGGTTATTGATCGAGAATAGTTCTAGGTCATGTCTACATAGTTCTCGAACCCGTAGGGTCCGCACGCTTAAGGTTTCGATGACAGTTATATTATGAGTTTATGAGTTTTGATGTACCGAAGGAGTTCAGAGTCCCGGATGAGATCGAGGACATGACAAGGAGTCTCGAAATGGTCGAGACGTAAAGATCGATATATTGGACGACTATATTCGGAGTTCGGAAAGGTTCCGAGTGATTCGGTATTTTTTGAGTACGGAGAGTTACGGAATTCGCCGGGAGTATATGGGCCTTATTGGGCTTTAGGGAAAGAGAGAGAGAGGTTGGGCGCCCCCAAGGCCTAGTCCGAATTGGACTGGGGAGGGGCTGCCCCCTCCTTCTCTTCTCTTCCCCTTTCCTTGACTCCTACTCCTACTACTTGGATGGGGGGAATCCTACTCCCGGTGGGAGTAGGACTCCTCCTTGGCGCGCCCTCCTTGACCGGCCGCACCTCCCCCCTCGCTCCTTTATATACGGGGGCAGGGGGGCACCCCATGACACACAAGTTGATCTTCGTGATCGTTCCTTAGCCGTGTGCGGTGCCCCCCTCCACCATATTCCACCTCGGTCATATCGTTGTGGTGCTTAGGTGAAGCCCTGCGTCGGTAGAACATCATCATCATCACCACGCCGTCGTGCTGACGGAACTCATCCCCGACACTTTGCTGGATCGGAGTCCGGGGATCGTCATCGAGCTGAACGTGTGCTGAACTCGGAGGTGCCGTACGTTCGGTACTTGGATCGGTCGGATCGTGAAGACGTACGACTACATCAACCGCGTTGTCATAACGCTTCCGCTTACGGTCTACGAGGGTACGTGGACAACACTCTCCCCTCTCGTTGCTATGCATCACCATGATCTTGCGTGTGCGTAGGAATTTTTTTGAAATTACTACGTTCCCCAACATGTTGAACCCTAGGAATTATACAACTACTTAAGCATACATTAGGCGCATAACAACTATACAAGTACTTAAGCAACTATACAACCCTAAAATATATTTAGTTAACAACTTGAGCATATACAAATTTGTCCTAAAAATTATATTTAGTTAACTACTTAAGCATACACAAATTTATCCTAAAAATTATATTTAGTTAACTGCATTATACAACTACTTAAGCATCTACAAGTACTAGTTAATTTGATGAACACTAACTAATTAGATGAACTCTAGCTAATCTGATGAACCCTAAAATTTGATGAACCCTAGGAACCCTAGCTAGGTAGAGGTAGGGGAGGAGGGGGAGGTGTACGTAGGCGTGCTCACCTCGGGCGCCGACGAAGTTAGGGAGCAGGAGGAGGCAGAGCGGCCGAGGGAGGGGGTGCACGGCGTCGAGGTCGGGGTCGGGGCTCGGGCGCGCGGCGAGAGCGGGCACCAGACGACCACTGAGGGTAGCATACGACGTGTGGAGGGCAACTGCGATGTAGGGCGACGACAGCAAAGGTGAGTGGGGATTTGGGGGAAGTGGTCGGGGGGAAACCGCGCGGGGGTGAAGTCAAACATAGCGGTAGCGCTTGTCCGGAAAAGCGCTATCGCTAACTTAGCAATAGCACTGTATACTAAAATGCGCTGCTGCTATAGGCAGTAGCTATTTATTTTCCTTTTATTTTCTTTTTTTCCTTTTTCTTTTCCTTTTCTTATTTACTTTTCTGTTTCCTTTCTCATTTATTTAAGGAACTTATCTATAGCAGGGGTATACAGAACGCGCTACTGCTATATTAGCTATAGCGCTTGTTCTGAACGCACGCTGCTACTATGCCTTTCTCCCTTATTTTCTTTTTTCTTTTATTTTCCTTTACATTTTATTTTTTCCTTTCTCCCTTTTCTATATCTTTTATTTTCATTTACTTTTCTATTTTTTTTCAATTTTTTACCATTAGCAGTAGCGCTTTACAAAGAAAACGCGCTGCTACAACCAACTTAGCGGCAACGCGTTTACTCTAATATCGCTACTATTATTCCTACCCTGCCGAGAACAGTGTGGGAATTGTAGTAGTAGTGTTTTTTCTTGCAGAGGTGCTACCGCTACCACAATAGCTGTAGCGTGTTTTGTGACCCAGGGCTACGGGTAAATAGCAGTATCACCTTCTTTTGACCAGCGCTACTGCTAAGCTTCTGCGTATAAGGTTTTCCCTAGTAGTGATGTGCCACAAAGTAGTCATGGTTCTATCATCCATGTAGGATCTTGAAGCCAGCAGGCTGACCCAATAAGCAAGCCGCCCTACAAAAAATACAACTCATATTTATATGGATTCAGGAGTAGTGAGAGCCTTCATCACACACAAGGAGTCCCTAAACACTTTGATCTGAAAGCTATGGGTCACAAACTTATAGCCTTTTTTTTCTATCAAGTGCCTTGAATGGTATCAATTTTTTCGTTAGCCCAACCACATGATAAACATCTTAAGTGTACAAATCATACCATCAAAAATTTGGAATCTGATTTGCCAATAATGACAACTCTGCACTTTGTGTTGTTTCCCATGAAAACCTAACCATCATTCAATGGCTCATAGGTTGCAAACCACTCTTTGTATGGACACATATGATAGAAACAAGCAGAATCAAGAACCCAACTAGTGTTGAAACTCATGTCACAAATAGAAGAAATGCTAAAAGCACACTACCCGACTGATAAACAATCTGCATCGACCACAAATAACTCACTAGAAAATCCATCATATTCATTTGTACTTGCCACATTACTCAGGGAATAAGGTTCATTCTCATTGTTCTTATTTGCCCTGTCCTTTTTATATTTTTAATTTAGAACAATCCTATCTCATATGGCCCTCCTCCTTACAATAGTGGCATCAAATTTTCTTACTGGAACATGACTGTGAACGTCCCTTGGATTTTCAATTACTACTATTGGGAGCAGCTTTACAACCACAACCATGCTCAAAGGACCTCCTACATGTCACAACATGTCCTTCACCTTCACTATGACTCTCCATGCAAGTTTTCCTTAACAAGTCCTTTGATAAGTGAATAGAAATTGCATCATCCATCCAGATGGATTCCTTACCATCAAGGATTTGGTCTGTAATGCCATCATATCGTATAAATCTAGGAGTGAACACAAGAGCAAATTGCCAAATGTTCCTTGTCCATAGAGCTACTTGAATTTTGATAGTCAAACATCGACTTATTGAACTCATCAATATATTTCTTGATATGAGTACCTTTTGTCATATGCATCGTAAACGAGTGCATCATGAGGTAGAATCTGCTAGACAGTGGTCCAAATAGAGCTCTTCCATTTTCTTCCACAATAACAAAGCAGTCTCCCCCCCCCCACCACCACCACACACAAACTTGCTTCAACACATTGTCAGCAAGATTCAAATGAAGAACTGTCAATGCCTTCTTATCTAGCTTCTTAATCTCACCTTCTAGGCCCGTGTCCAATCCGTTGTCAACCAAAACCGAATGTATCTTTACTTGCCATAACCGGAAGTCACCATTGCATCAAACTTTCTCACTTCCAAAGTTGACATCACCCACACAAAGAGCAAGCAAGCAAACGCCGTGTAACAAAGCCTTGATGCCACTTGTGAGTGTAGAGGGGCACTAGAAGCGACCACAACAATGAGCTAGTTCTTCACAAGGATTTCATCAAACAACTTTATGTGCATGTAGAAAATCTGAACCATATCATGAAATCCACAAGCACCAAGCAATCCAATGTTCTCCACAACAATATACTTGCAAGAGAAGCTCACTATAACATCAACAGCCCAACATAATCATCAATATAACAAAGAACCCATGTATCCCATGCATCCAGTGTGAACACAACCAAACTGCACCAAATTTGGTACGATTTTTTCCGGCAAAAAAAACTGTACCAAATTTGAGGAATAGGTACCAATAGCAAGCAAGCGCTTGATCAACACTCAATATGACAAGAGAATCATCAAATCAAGGGTAGACACAAGGATTCACGTTGAAACCCCATGCGGGAAAACTATTGGTGGCCGCGAGTAATCGTCCACTATAGAGATGAATCAAGTACAAGGTAGAGGCCAACAAGAAAGAGAGGCTCCAAATCCCCAATTTTAGTACTCAAATTTGGGTGGATTTGTAGATCAAGTAGCCTCACTTCTCTCCCTAACCCAAGAGCTCTCACGAGATGCCTAAATAAACGACCTTGTAGAAAGCCCCCTCAATTTGGTAACTATGTCAAACAACCCCTATTTCAGCCTACACATGCCCATATGTTGTTTTGGATGTTTGCATGGCCAAAATTGTTTACAAATGATGAAATAAGAGCGTCACATTATCACACAAAGCAAAAAATCTTATCAAGAAGAACATGTATAAGTAGGCACTAGATGTGTTGGTGATGGCCGAGATATGCATTGCTTCCTTATGCGATTATATGTATCCTAGTACAATAAGCACGTGCATCTTTTAGATAGCTACATATTGGCCAAAAAACGATGCGAGTTCTATACATGCCCCAAGAGAGTTTTATACTATGGGGCCTAGGGTTCTAATTTCACCATGCCCCCCAAATCACATGACCGGCCCTGGGTGGATTTCGGCCTTTGTTGGTGGGAGGGCTCCATCTTTAGCTGTTTTTATAGTTTGGTTATGGTTTGTGTCCTGCTTAGCAAGGCAAGATGACAACGGTCCCTGGGGATGGAATAAGGTTCTCTCTGCCTTGCCCCTGTTCTGGCGGAGCGTCTAGTGTAGTCAGAGGGCGTGTGAAGGCATGTTGCTGACGAATGATGTTCTTTGTACTGCCTTGATAGTTGATGAATAGATTGAAAGTTTTTCTCGCAAAAGTAAATAAATACAAATAAGGTTCTCCCCGCCTAGCCCTCGTACAATCTTAGGTGTTTTTTTTAGTTCGGTTAGGGTTTATGTCCTGCTCAGGAAAATGAGACGACCGCACCTCCCTGAAGATGAAATAAGATTCTTCCAGTCTATCCTTGGTTCCAACGGCTTGTTTACCGCCGCCAAAGGATGTGTGGAGGTGTGTTTCCTACGAATGATATTCTCCGTACTGTCTTGACAATGAATAGATTGAACTTTTTTCTAACAAATAAATAAATATATAATGCTTGCTTGGTGCGTACATTTGGCATGCATATCCACATGGACTCTGAGAGTTCAATTTCATTTCAGTTGGCCCAACAGACTGAGACGTTGGCAGGCCGTGACAGCTCAGACAGGAGTACGCAGCAGCGCCCGATCCTAGATTCCCCAAATCACCGTCGGTGATTCCAGGCTAGACGACTGCTCGCCGGTAGCGGGGGGTAAAAGAAAGGAAAAGAGTTTTGAGGTGGCGTGTGAGGATCGATGGTGCCAAGCCGGAGCCGTCCGGCCGGTCCGGTCGATCACCCTGCTGCCTCCCATCAGCAAGCACTAGGAAACACAAAGTACGTACTGCCCTCGATCCCGACGAGCCGAGCGCTGAAAGCTAGCGTTATCACACTGCCCAAGGCGGCCACCTCTTATCTCACATGCCCCCACACCCCTAACTTAATCATCTCATCACTCCCGCTCTCACCACCTGCCGGAGATCCCAGTAGAAAAAGATCCATCAGGTCAAATAATTAACCCTTAGTTTGTCACCACTCACCACTAGCTAATTAATCAATTAAATCTTGCAGTGGTCTCCTCACCTGCTTAACAAAAAGAGGAAATTAACCAGTGAGTAGTACTAGCGGGAGTATATATATTCACGCGCGCGGCGCGCGCACATGGTAATCACAGTGTCGGGTCATGTGTGACAGGCCCGATCGATCGGACGCGTTTTGCTTTATTTGCACAGACCTACGTACGGGGCGGCATGTGCGGACGGTTTAATTAAGTTTTCCCTTCCCATGCAAGATTAGCTGCAGGGCATGCAGCGCGTTAAGTATACGTATAGTACGTCCTCCTCCTAGCCAAGCCATATGAATAGCTCTAGGTTAGCCTAGCTAGGCACCACCAACTTATCTCTTAATTCCCTGGTAGCGAAATTAAGGTTGGCGCGCGGCAGGCAAGACAAAGAAGTTCAAACTTGAGGAGTTCTTCATGGGTGAGATCATGCGCGATCGTGCATTCACGTAAGACAAAAAGGGTAGGCATGCATATGAGGATTGTTTTGATAGATCAGAACGTTTTAGATCGCCTCGATGAGTGGCAGGCAGGGGTATGTATAGGTCAACCAACATTACATGGTAACGCTTGATTATGTTACTGTGGGCTTTAGTACTGTTCAAGCATGTTTGCGTGTGTGATCGATGGATTCTCTCTAGCTAGAAATCATGGATGAATGATCAATCATGCATGCATGCATGATGCATGCCATGACCAACAGACCAACCAACCAAGCACTCCAACAAATGTACAGTACGGTGAATCTATTCGTGCACGATTTCTCGCCACTCTTTTTTTTTTTTTACCAAACTGCTGAACAATAACCCTATACTTTGTTGGTTAAGAAATTAGCTAATCAAAAGGTCACCACAAGACAATCCTCACTAAGATGAGCTAGCTACCTAGTAGGAGTGGCTAGAGTATGAGACATTGAACAACATGATTAATTTGCGACATTGTGCTTCTCTAAATTTGCGGCATGCAAGCAGGACATGTGCATGAGAGCCAACCTTTACAAATTAAAGCCTTGTCTTCTTGGACCATGTATGTCTCTGCAATTCCTTCACCTCTTTCTTAGTCTCTCACCCCACACTATTGTTAATCATCGTGGCTGGCTAAGCTTGGCTTTAGAGCTCTTCTTTTATGTTGGGGAGTGCTTGCATTTTTTTTATTTTTATTTTGCAAACACGGACAACTGACTAGGAGGGGGCTAGCACCAACCAGGCCCGCAGGCATGCTCAGTACACAAGGCACTCAGAATAAATGAATATTTACAATTAGGGCCCTATTGCCAGAAGGGATGGAGGCTATGGTTGTACAAAGGGATAGAGCTAGGGTGTTAGGTGCGGATACCTAGCTTGGGCCAATAAATTATTTCTTGTTAGGTCTGGTTCCTTGTTTGTTGTAGTAGTAGCTGAGGATTCTGGTGATGGCAAAGGGAGCTGCAAGCTAGCTGTTCCTTGTTACAAGGTCAAGAATTTGTTGTGAGAGCCGCTAGGTCATGGTCTCATGGAGAGGAAAGTGGTCCACGAAATCTAAGAAGGCCTAACTCATGTCCCTTTCCTCCAATGTATGTGATGGAGGGTGAACTCCTCTAGGCTTATGTAATGCGCTTCATAGCCATTATGTTTGCCGTAAGACCCAATTAATGTATATATCCAATGCACATCTCAAGCCTTTTAGGTGCATTCCATGGTGACCGGGTCAACCTCTTCAAAAGGGGGTCCAAGGTATAAGAAAGTTTTGGTCAATATGGTTATATCATAATACTCCTCATGCCCTTCATCATAGTTGCAAGCAACTTACAGCTACTAATTGAATCTGTCGTTCACATATTTTTTGGGTACATATATCACGAGTGTGCACGGTATCAAGAATGAAGTAGATGTATATTGTAGCTACGGAAGCACAACCTCAAAGAGGACGGATAGAATAGTTTTGGAAACTTAGGATCCTTTTCCTAGGAGACACAAACATTCACTGTGCATTATGCTTGACGGGTAGCTGACACATTCGTCAAAAGGAAACTGGCCTTAATTAGCGAAGAACGATGAAAGCAATCGCTTTCTCAATCCAATTTGGTTCTGGCTGTATATAAACTACAATCATAGTACACTACATAGAAAAAGCATGTGTTTAGCTAGCCACAATATATACCTACACAAACAACAAGCAGATTTTCATATATATCCAAACATTTTTCAGTATCATGCATGTGTATACTCCATTCTATACCTAGCTAGCTAGTTGTTTGTCGCCATTTGTTCAGCTTCAGAAGTACATGATCTATACCATACTCACGGGGTAGCAAAGAGTCTACTAATTACTATTGTATTTTAGGACTTCATCACACTCTCACAGATCAATTAGGTCCAAATATATCTGGAGCCGGTGCACAATATTAATGAATTTGTTTAAATAATCCTATTTTGATGGCCTTGAAGAATTGTACTCCCTCCGTCACAGTTTAGAAGGCACAGTTAAATTTGCGTGCGTTTTCACAATAGACAAGGTTTAAGGCGCATTGCATTTATTTCTAGTAGCTAATTAGTACTCCGATAGTACTATTTCTATATGCATGCGCAGTGTGAATGTTTTTTTTAGCCCATCTCACAACCAATAGATAACCACCTAGGTCCCAGAGAATTTCCAAGTGCGCCTTCTAAACCGTGACGGAGGGAGTAACTAAAGCTGATCTGGAAACAGAAAAATTAGAGCCTTTTTATGGTATATGATTAATTGTGCTGAGACGGTTGTTATATATAAATCCAGGTACGTCGGTGTTGATAACTTTACTAGATCCTTCCTACCTAAAGATAAGTTAGCTAGAGTCGACATCAAGAGTTGGAGTCATGGATGGGTACAAGCCAAGGCAGAAAGCATAGCTCCATAGGTAAGTTTACAGTTCCATATGCTAATATTTTTTCATTCTCTCTGTTTTTCATTCAAACATAGAAACACAGAATTCAACACGACTGCACCTTAGCATATGTACACTCTCATCCTATACACATGTGATGATTATGGATAGGAATGAGAATACCAAGAAATTATAGTGCTTAGTGCGGGTGCTCAATGATCGAGAAACAAAATATTCGGTTTGAAACCAATCCTTTCTGAATTACCTAAGTAAATAGGGTTGCAAATAATAACATATCAACGATTCAATTAGAAAATACACATGCACACGAAATAATAGTGCATATTCCCAAGTTCTAAGTTTATATATATGCTTGGTAGAATAGAGCTACTGCACGAAGATATAAATTCTCAACTTCAAATTACTACTAGGACCTATGAAGTCCAAGCATATCATATGATACAGAAAGTAACCTTTTCCGGATAATGTGTGTCATCTTTTCAACAAGCTAAGATAAAGAATGATTTATTATTGCAAATTTTTAAGTAAAGATTGATGTTCATGCACAAAATTCAGATGATAATATAACATAAAATTTCTAAGGATATACAATCTATCTTCACTATATTGGAGAAGAAATAGCGCGACTAAAAATTAATTGTGCATGTGCACAAGGAGAACTACATCAGCTGCTAATTTGAATATGAAGGGATGTTCTTGCCCACTCTTAGTTTATCTCTCTTGTGATGAGTTAGCTGTTCTTAAATAGTTCGTGTAATTTTTTTGCACCCAGAATGTGCTCATATCCCATTTATTTAAATGTTTAGATCCACGAAAGCATTAACATTTATAAACTTCCATTTAACACAGATAACAATGGTGTACCAAACATGAGATGATATATATCAGTCGTCCTTATAAAGTTCTTGCTTGGATGCACGGTAACGGTGCCAAATCCCTTTGCGAAGCATTCGAAGTTGAGATACAGCCCCTACCTCGCCAAGGGACTTGCTCCAATGCAAGACTATCCAAAGTACCCCTAATCATGTGTGAGGAACCTAGACACGCATAGGACTATAAAACACTACACGCAGCAAATTTGTAATACAAAACTGATGTTAGCATTAACAAAGCATAGATATAATCCAGCTCGGAATCCACAAAAATGTATGTGTGCCTATTATGTTGGAATCACTCCATGCATATATGTAATCAAACACAAAAGATTTTCAAAAAGCATGGATATGAGTTGAATGATGTTTTGGTTGTAGGTAGTGGCCATTGGTCAGGCCACAGTGCATTACAATCCTAGTGTGTTTGAAAATAAGTGTGCAGAAGGGGCGAAAAGAAACAAAGTAGAGTTGAGGCTACACCTAGATATAGGATATGGACAGTACTCACTGTACCACTCTACGTATATATAGGCCGGCCGGGAGCTGAAAATTGCAGAGTACTGTTGTACTGAAAGACAAGAGATCATACCCACTCTTCTTTATTTCTCTGAAAAGACTTAATCTTGCACAACGCACCGGTGGTACTAATTATTTGAATGAGCGAGAGATTATCTAAGATGAAAGACAAACTACTCCTAGTTAAGCATGAACCAGGAATGTTAGCTTCAAACTGTACACACTAATAACGCATACATGCCCTGATTAATAATGGCTAGGCTTAGATAAGTTTGCATGAAGTTTCTTAAAAGCAAATCATGCACATTGTTGACATTCCATCATTCCATGTGACTAGGTTGTATTGGTCGGTATTTCCCATTTTCTATAAAGAGTTGCGACATTGATCTATGTCACTTCAACAAAGAATATTGAAAACTAGTGCCCTAGGAAAAGGAGGAACAGTGGCGTGACAAGGCCACTGTGTACTCTAGAGAGACAGGGAGAGAGAGAGAGAGAGATAGTAGTGCAAAGATTAGCCAAAGAAATGCATAGGATTGCTGTACTTTCCCTTGTGATGTGGAGCAAGCAGAAGCTGGTTGCTCATCTATCCCAAGGAACAAGAGAATATATGGTTGGCTTCTTAAACAGAAGTACAGAACCAACCAATGCAGCTATAGAAGCATAGAAGAACAAGACATGCAAACAAAACATATAAAAAACACCACAAAATGAGCAGCTTTACCCATGCCATCCAGAGAGAAGCTTCCCCATGCACACACACAAAAGCAAATCCAAGCAAACAATACCATAGCGTAGGAGTACGTAATGTAATGTAAGTTATACTACGATACTTAGCATATAATAGTAGTGCTAGTAGCAGTAAACTATAGTTAACCAATCACGTGCTGCATGCGAAATGTAGTAAACGATTTCAAAAGGAAGCAGTGATTAAGATACACTTTCGTTTATCTCTCTTTAATTGCACCAATGCATTAAGGTCATTACTAATTAACCAACTGGAAATTAAAATTGCATGGAAGGATCCAAAAGTAGTAGCTCTAGCTAGCTAACGAGATGCATTAGTGTTCATCATCGACTACGGACAACAATTCTCCTCTTCTTCGATCTGCTTGGCTTTGCTTTTGTTTGCTCGACTTGGATAAATGCAACTCGGTCGCCATCTTTGGCAGTAAATGAAACTTGCAAGGAATTCATGGCAGGAATTGAAGCTAGGTTCTAGGGTTATGAGGGAAGAACTGGGTGCCTGCTGCGAAGGCGCCGATCGGCGTCGGGTAGGGGTCCATGAGCACCGCCGCGGACGTCGCCACCGTCGCCCCGTGCCCGCCGGCCGCCTCGCTGCTCCCGGCCGGCGACGACCCCTCCCTCGCGGCCCCTGTCAGCTGGTGGTACTCCCCCGACGACGGCGGCAGCTGCCCAGCCGCCTCTTCCGCCGGCCCATGGTCGCGCAGGATCCCCTTGAACGTGTGGCCCCCGATGCTCACCGCTGTCTGGTACGCGAACTCCGCGTCCGGCTCGTCCACCGGCCCTATCCGCACGCACCGGAACACGGCCTCCAGGCTCAGCTCCGGCGGAAACCTCCCGTCCCCCTCGCCTGCAAACACACCGTCGGCATCAGCGGCCTGAATGGTGCAGTACTGCAGTGACTGATTGTACTGTAGACTGTAATTGAGTAGCTACTACATACCTGAGGAGGTGGTGGCGTCGACCATCGCGGTGGTCGCGGACGGCAAGCGGCCGAGGGAGCGCACGAGCTCGCGGGGCCGCTTGTTGGCAACGGCGGCGGCGGCTACAGCGGCAGCGCTGTTGTTGGCTGCGGCGCCGCGGAAGAGCGCGGCGAGCTGCTGCTGGCGCTCGCGGCGCTTGGAGGCGGGGACCCAGGTGCTCTTGACGTGGGTGGAGCAGTTGAAGCCGCGGCTGCGGCAGCAGGTGCGGCACCGCTGGTGGGTGCAGTCCTTCTTGGCGTTGTTTCCGCAGTCCTGGCAGCTGGTGCCGGCCCTCCCGCCCCCCGGGCCGCCTCCACCAGCCAAGCCGACGCCGCCCACGCCGCCGCCCTCATGTGGCGAGAAGCCCAGCACGACGCCGGTGGCAACCCCGGAGGAGAAGAACTGCGACGTGTGCGGCACGGCCGCCGCCTGCTGGTGGTGCGGGTGCCATAGCTGGAACCCTATCCCGCCTCCTCCCCCGCCGCCGCCGCCCGCCGTGTCGGCGGCCGCGGCGGCGGCGCCGCGCGCGTACAGAAACAGACTGTCTGCCCCGATTGGATGATCGCCGCGGTCACCGCTCCTTCCCCCGCTACCTCCTCCACCTCCGCCGCCGCCTCCCCTCAGAGAGAACCCCGCCATCCACGGCAGCAGCCAACACCCATCAAGAAGCTCCTGCCAGCGCGCTCACTTCCTTGCTCACTTTCTCCTTCCTTCCCTCTCACCTCCTACAAACACAAACGAGACGAATAAAAAAAGTAGATCTTGGGTGTAAGAAAAAGCGGAAGAAGCAACAGAACATGGCAGGCTCTTGGGATTGCGCGACCCATAGCTCAGATTTTCAACATAGCTCACCAGTAGATTAGACAGATCTACCACTGAGATTCCGATAGATACACAGATTTCTACGCAATTACACACACATACTCCTCCTCACTAGCATATCTCTAGGGGGCTCGGTTACGGGTGTTGACAGCATGTAGCTAGCGCTGACAAACTTGAGCGAGCCTGCCTAACAAGTTAGGAAACTAGTTACTACCCAACCACTTGTACTCACCTTTCTTCGCCTCTTGCCGTGAGGATAGGTAGCTTGATCTCGCCTCTAATTCTCGATCTCCTCTTGAGAGCGGAGACTGCCTAAGGCTTGGCTTTGTTCTCTTCTCACTAGGAGGATGAGGGAGGAGGAGCTTAGGAGGGAGTGGGGTAAGGTGCTTTTTGGGGTGGTGAGGGGAGCCAAGTGCGTGGCTAGGCTATATAAAGAAGAAGGATTGGGGGAGGGATGATGGGCACAAGCTGCCGGGGAGGAATTCTAGAGCGCCTGCAAGCGCCGCCATGGTGGCGGCTCGAACCTTAATTTCTATTTATTGCTTCCCGCAGCTCGGCGCTCGATCGACCGATCTCGCTCCTGCTGCTGCTGCCGCTGCCTGCTGCTTCCTTATCTCTCCTCCTTTCCTTGCGCAGTTGTGCTTCCCTCTCTGTCTACCCAACCGGATGAAAGAAGAACAAAGGATGCGAGGGGAGCGAGGAGAGAGGAAATAAAGGAGGAGGGAATGGAGAGAGAATGTGTGTCTACTAGCTGCTAGTAGTAGTAGTAGTAGTAGTACTCGATTTTATTTTTATTTGATTTTTGTAGGCTGTTTGTGTGTTGCTTTTGCCTGCTTTTTTTTGCCTTGCGCTGCTGAGAAATTATTACGGGAGCGGCCCTGTCAAAGACAGGATGACTACATGGCGACAAAGGGCAGGGAAGGTGAGGGGAGGAATTTTTCACTGACAGGAGAATGCACCTTTGCTCTCTGGTCGTCGTCTTCCAGGCCGAGCCCCCATGCACACCTGCTTTTCTTTAACGTCTCCTATCCTATCTCGCCATGTCCCTGTGCATGCCTTCTTTAATAATTCTAGTTTCTTCCAGATAAATGCGCTAAACTTCTAGAACATAAAAGGGGTTAGGGTATAGGATTAGAAAGTAGTATAACATACCCCTCGTCCGGAAATACTTGTCATCAAAATGGATAAAGGGCTGTATTTAGACGTATTTTTAGTTCTAGATATATTTTTTTTTCCATTTTGATGACAAGTATTTTCGGACGGAGGAAGTATATACCAGTTTCTGATTGACAGTAGAATGTCAAGTAATAGGAGAAATGGAATGCTTATGGGTGATATAAAAGATATTGGGCTATATGCAGTGACAATTTTCCCAACTGCAACATGTGGTCAATATGGCAATGACGTAAATCGTTGCAGAAATTCATGCATCAGTTTATCGAGATTAAAATTTATAGGCAAGCATGTTTGAATATAGTTTTTCAAATATATAGACCACGTGAGTAGCTTCTGTTTGGTTTACATTCGAGCGGGTCCTTTTTTTAGAGAAATGGCATAAAACCCGACTTCAAATTAATGAAGCCATCAACTGGTTAGGATACAACGTAGCTGATTACAAAGGCCAAACCTTGATCAAAAACTAAAAGATGACATGCAGATCACGCTCGAGACCAGGAGCTACAGGTAGCACATCAACAAACGCCATCGCCTACACTAAGAAACCAGAGTCAGGCCGTCGGATCGCCCAACGCAACAGATGCCAACCAGAGATGCCAACGATAGCAGACGGAAGAGGCTGAACATCATGGAGAGAAAACCGGCTCTGCCGTCGACCCAAAGTGGCCAATGTTGGAGAGGAGATCATAGTCTCCCATCGTCCATGCCGTGCAACTACGCAAGGATGCCGTGCGCTGACCAACAACCCACGAAGGTACCGGAAAGGAGCCACTGAAGGATTGTAGACCAACCAACTCGCCTCCCAAATCACCTGCGACCAAACACCACAGCCGCCACCTCATTCCTAGGACGACGCCTCCAAGGAGGACCATGCCGCTAGAACGCCGCCATCGTTCGGCCCAATGGCCAAGGATTTCACCCGAGAGCGCGCGGTAGGGGGGAGGGGCAAGGGGTGGCGAGGTCGGAAGCCCTACATGCCCTCGAGAGGGAATCGATGCATTGGTGTCGGTGCGGTCGAGGTCAACGTGAAGTAGACCAGGGGTTTCCCCCATTCTAGAGGTCCCGCCAACCCACGCCCAACAGCCAGATTTAGACGGGCGGGCTGCAGCAGGGGGGTGGGGGGGGTGCCATGGAGGACCTCCACCGCCCACAAGGTCAGAAGGGACGGCCATGCCATCCACTAGTGAGATCCGCGCCATCATCTCCACGCGAGGTCGCCGCACCTGATTCCAGACCTCCCTGCGACGAGGCAGGGCAACTGAGCCTCGCCACGACCTTCATCAGAGGCCGCACAGTAAGGCTGGCGGAGTCCTGGGGCGGGAGTACATGTAGCAACAATGACGTTTTTTTGTTGCTATATCTAGCGATAGATTAGGTTTTTTTTTCTGGTCTCAACCAAGCGAAAAATACCATATGCATTTCACATCCTTTCAAAGATCTGCACAATATGTTGATAGCTCAATAGGAAATAATTCCCATAAGACTTGCATATAACAGCAGATCATGCACTACTCTCAAGTTGGTAGAATGCAATGAAGAATACCAAAGAGGCATCAATATGATGAAGTGGATGTATAAATCTGGGCGCATGCACCTAATATTTTAATTCATTAACATAGCATGATATGTCTAGAGGCTAATCACTGTACTATACATCCAACCACGTACTCCAAGGGGAATGCCTGGCATAAGTTGAAAATCACGGCGCCATGGTTCCACCAAAGTCATCAGCTCTCATTAGTTACCAAGTAAACAAAGCAATTTCAATCAAGCCATCAACTATTCTCCCAAGTCAATGTATTATTAGGTGGACGAGAAGTTGAAGCAATGGTACATAAGCAACACGAAGCACCTTTAGATAAAAAAAATTACTCAATATAGTTGCAAGTAAACAAGTAACTAAACCATCTTAAGACAATTGCCATGCATATCATCTACTCCCTCCGTTCCTAAATGTAAGTCTTTGGAGAGATTTCACTATGACCCACATACGGATGTATGTAGATGCATTTTAGAGTGTAGATTCACTCATTTTGCTCCGTATGTAGTCCATAGTGAAATCTCTACAAAGACTTATATTTAGGAACGGAGGGAGTAGCACACTACTTTTGTTTCTCTCAACATGCATGAAAAATACTTACTTTTATTCTATCGATATTTTACAACTATATAATAACCAAATATAAAGATCATATGTATTTTTAGTCTTCATCTTCATATAGAAAATGCAGAAAATAAAATGTCATAAAAACAATATTTGCTACCAATTCCCACAGGAATCCCCGAGGTATCACCTAGTTTTTCCTGCGCATTCAGCCTTATTACACCAACAAATCATGCATGTTCATCATGTCATGGGCTTAGCATCTCACTGAGTTAATCGTCAGAATTATTCACGTCATCAGTCCAGTTAGCCACACGTTTGGCCTACCCATTTTCAGCAGTTTCTCGCGGCAACACACGAATTATGTTCTAGTAAATAAACTAGATGCTCCAAGATCTTACCCATGTCATGATGGTAAATGAAGAACATAGTATAAGAAGTTCATATGTGTTGATATTATATACGTAGTACGCCCACAACTCCATCGACCGAGACCCTCCTTGCATCTATAGCCAATAACCCACTTGTAGGTCAATGTACCTCTTGCACCATCTAAGCAATAAGTGTAAACATAGATAAGCACGAAGGCATATTGTTGTCTGCATGACTCAGTTTAGTCTCCATACAAAAATTTATCCTTAGCGGCAATAATAAAATACACGCCTTTTCCACTTTCTATCAGTGTGGTAGCTTACTTGAAACATTGAAACCAACGAATGTATTACCAATCTAAAGTGGCCAAGACTAGACATGAAATCGGAGAGAAATATGCATCTATAAATCAATCATACATGCATCCATAAACATGAACATAAAGAAATAATTCATCACATGATCAACATCACCTTAGGGTTTACATCAAATTAACCATACGCACGTAGGGCATCTCATATGGCTATTGTATTAAACTACAAAGTGGAGGTATTTCATCTTGGCCACTGCCATGAAAACCCATAGTCCAGGGGTGGAATTCTCACAACTCACGCGGCAAAGCAACGCCCCCTAGGGCGCGTGAGGCCCCTCGGTGGCTGCCTGGCCTATGCCGGTGCCCCCGGAACCTTCTAGAATTGATTATTCTGCTGATATTATTCTGGATTTTTTGTGTCTGACAATTTTTTTGGCAAAGTCCAGAAAAACAAAAAACTGCAACTCGCACCGGGCACCATGTTACACTACTAGGGAAAACCCTAGTAGTAGCGCGGGTTTAGTGCCCACTAGTAGCGCGGGTAACCGCGCTACTAGTAAGGCGCTATAGCTATTACTTAGCAGTAGCGCGTACGACGTGCGCTACTGCTAAGACTCATAGCCGCAGCGTTTGTTCTATAACGCGCTGCTGCTAATCTAGCTAGTAGCAGCGTGTTTCCTGTCCATCGCTACTAGTATTCTTTTTTTGAGTGTATTTATACGCCGTTATACAAATTTTGGTACAATACCAATTATGAGGTTGATATCATTATGTCCATAACAATGCGTCAAATAAATGTGGATTAGGTTCAAGTGAAGGCAATATGTGGTGCATGTCAAAAGTATACTACTAATCCAAACTTGATCTAGTTTGGACTAGTAGTACTTTCGATGTGCACCACATGTTGCCTCCACTTGAATCTAATCCGCCAGCACAAGCTATGTAATCATCATCATAGTCATTAACACCAACAGTAGTTATTTAATCATCATAGTCATAGTGTAGCACATCATCATCTTCAAACTTATTCTAGCTAGCTAATCACCACCAACACTAGCTGCAGTAGCTATCTAATCACCGCCAACACTAGCTAATAATAATCATCATAGTCATTACCATCAATACTAGCTATGTAATCATCATAGTCATAGTGTAGCACATCATCATCTTCAAACTCATTTCTAGCTAGCTAATTAATCACTCCTGCTGCTCTCTCTCCCAGGTAAAATAAGATAAAACATGTGTAGCTCTCCTGCTTCATCAAGTTGGAGCATGCAGATGAACCTGTCTCCTAATCATGGGCTGCGCTTCTGATTGCTGCCCCCTAGTACTTCTCTGCGATCGTTCATAATTTTGCTCCAGTCTTTCACTATTAAGCATTCCTCGCTATTAGAAATCTTGTATGCAATAAAGTGCATTGTAGGATATCTTGGCCGTAAGCTAACAATTCTCATGCGACCTTTAGTATCCATCCAATGAGGCACAACATTCATCGGGAGTCCCTATTGAAGAACATCGTATAGTAACATACTTAGCAATGAAGTTTAGCTTAAAAAATAATGTATGCAAAAGATGCAGTGAGGAAAAATAGTAAAAATCTTACCATCTTTCCGAAATAGATGTGACCATAGTTAAGTACGAACACTATTGGTCGCACATTTTGAGCACTAAGATTTTCAAGTCCAAAAAAATAATTTGTCTTGACAGTATGAAGATCCTCAAGCCATGCAACATAATGACTTATCTCCTCCCAGTTTAGTTCAGCCCCGGGACAGTAGTAGGTCCTGTCTACCAAGCGCCGGACATGTTTGCTTGATTGGAAGTAAGATATCAATAGAAATTAGTTGTCAACTATTTTTGAATAAACAATATCAAAGACATAAATATGGTTGAGAAACTTACATAATGGTATAACTGGAGGCGTCTGCGCATCGAGCCAGATGTCGATATTACCTTCAATATCATCTTCCGAACGAATATCAAAGGTGATAACCATATCAGGCTCAAATGCATAAGTCCTGCATAGTGCTTGCCAAGTTTTGCATCCAAAATAGGTGTAGGTGTCTGCGTTGTATAATTTTGCGTGGAAAATACAACCATGCCCGGTCTTCAAGTGAACTCTCTTACGACCATAGTAGTTTTCATAGGACTGAAACCTATCTTATCCAAGACAAAAACACTTGCACGGCAGGGGATACGCTAGTAGAATAGTAAAAAAATTAAATTATAAGTTGAAGCAAATGAAGCAGATGTCATGCTTAATTATGAAAAAAGACTTGTCGTTGTGACTTACTGTATCCAATTCGGAGTTCTCGTCCAGCTTGATGCTGAAGCGCCTATCATCATCTAGGAAGATTCTGTCGCACAGGCCACGCTCATCTTCGCGGTATTTGCAAATACCGAAAACCTTTTCGTCGTCAGTCATTTCCTATGTTCATAGTTGAAACATTAACTGAAAATCGATCGAAGACAACTACCAGGATACTCAACACATAAATCTGGGGCACTCGATATTTCCTATATATTCTGGCACAAGTCATGCAAAAATTCACGGAAAAATCTGGCATGAACTTTGCTAAAATAGGACATATCGAGCGCCTGAAATTTGCCGGAGCGGAAATGAATCTACACTCCGGCAAAACATAGGCCACTCGGAGGTGTAACCTACAAACATGACCGACCACTTGGGCAAGCACATATCCTATTTGAGGAACACAAGATATACATTTCAAAATATCTTATAGGACTCATATTGACATGAGCATTCAATAAGCAAAACCAAATCATGAAATAAATAAGTATTCAAATTAGCATGCATTCAATAAGCAAAAGTAAATCATCTTTTGCGTCCGTACATCGTCGAATATTATCACTAATACATCCCAATAGTATCATACATATAACATCACTAATACAACCAAAAACCTAGTGAACGACGGGTATCGGCGCGGGCGGTGGACACCCAAAGAGAAGGAACCATCACAGGATCATAGCTCCAGTGAGATCCCTGGAGAACTTCCCAGGTATTGGAGAACCTGTGCTCCAGCGCAAACAAGTAGCAATGGACGTGCGCGTCCTCCTCGCAGACACGGTGACGTACCACCTCCGCGGGGTCCTCAAGCCTCTCGACCGTCATTGGCCCACGCGACTGCCACCAAAGAAGGTTCGGGTCAACGACGGGCTGACTCCTCACCAAGCTGCGCCCCCGGTAGGTAGCGCCTCCCAGTACCAGTCCGATGGAGCCCAGTCCCGGACATGGCACCAAAGAAGGTTCGGGTCAACGACGGGCTGACTCCTCACCAAGCTGCGCCCCCCGGTAGGTAGCGCCTCCCAGTACCAGCCCGATGGAGCCCAGTCCCGGACATGGCCCATCTGGTCAAGCAGGCGTCCTCCACCGAGTCGACGACGAGGATGCGGGATAGGCATCATCGACGTCGATGTGGGAAAAATTGCTTTAACTAAAAAATAACAACAAATGTGACATCTTCAACTAGTTCTATTAATTCAACTAGTTCTTACTAAAAATAAACTTAATATAAATAAAAATAAACTAGTACCTAATTAGTACCTAGTTCTTACTAACTAATTTGTACCTAGGAACTACTGCCCTAATACCATCTAATTTGATGAACCTAGGGTGTGGAAAGTGGTAGCGATATAGTGAAATAAGTGGTCAAATTTTACTTGTTTTATGATTCATCTTAGAAATTTGATTCGTTTCCACCCTTACATGAACCCTAAATAATTTGACCGCATCCGCATCCGATTCGTTTCCACCCTTACATGAACCCCTAACTAATTTGATGCAACTAAAATTTGAAGAACCCTAGGCAGAGGTAGGGGAGAGGAAGGAGCAGGCGTGCTCACCTCGGGTGCCTGCGGCGAGGGAGGGGCAGGCGGCGTCGAGGTAGGGGTCGGGGCTTGGGCGTGCGGCGGAGGGCGGCGTCGAGGTCGGGGTCGGGGGCGGCGTCGAGGCGGCCTCGTGGTCGGGCGGGCGCGCGTCGAATCCGGGTCGGGGCGGCGTCAAGGGTGCGTGGAGAGCGCGCGGCGGCCGACGGGCGACGGCGGCGGCGAGAGCGGAGGAGTTGGATTTGGGGGAAGTGGTTGTGAGGAAGGACGAACCCCGTGGTTAAGTCAGAAGTAGCAGTAGCGCGTTCCAGAAAGCGCGCTACTAACAAGTTAGCTACAGCGCGTTCTGCGATAAGCGCTACTGCTACTCCTTTGTCTTTTCCCCCCCTTTTCATTTATATTTCTTTACAATTTATATTTTTCCTTTCACCTTCTTCTATTTCTTTCATGTTCATTTACTTTTCTATTTGCTTTCCATTTAATTTTACATCCTTTACCAGTAGCGCGTTTTAGCATAAATGCGTTGCTACAAAGCAAGTAGCCGTAGCGTGGTTCTATATAGATCGATACTACTATGTGTAGCCTATTGGCTAAGCCGTGGGAATTTTAGTAGTAGCGTGTTTAGAACTAGGCGCGCTACTGCTAGGACTTTATCTGTAGCGCGGTTTGCAACATCGCGCTACTGCTACTTAGCACCAGCGTGCATTTTTGACCAGTGCTACTACTAAAGTTCTGTGTATAAGGTTTTCCCTAGTAGTGTTAATAGATAATCCATAAAAAGAATAAAAAATATATTTAAATATGTACCAAAAGTGTGCTAATTTAATACAAATATGGCATGGAACAAGAAAAAATATAAATACTTTTGAGACGTATCGCATTGCGAGGGCGAAAATTAGCTCGTGAAGGGGGACGCCAACACTGGCTGCCGCATTGCGAATAGCCAGAGTCATAAGTGCTCGATCCCTTGTTTGTGGTAAGGGCACGTTCATACGTCTCCAACGTATCTATAATTTTTGATTGTTCCATTCTGATATATTATCATTTTTGGATGTTTTACAATCATTTTATAGCAACTTTATATCTTTTTTTGGTACTGACCTATTGGCATAGTTCCCTATGCCAGTTGTTGTTTTTTGCTTGTTTCTTACTTCGCAGAATATTAGTACCAAACGGAGTCCAAATGCAGCAAAACTTTTTTGAGATTTTTTCTAAACCAGAAGCCACCCAGTGGGACAAAGATATACCAAAGGGGAGGCTCGAGTTGAGCACAAGACACCTGGGCACGCCAGGAGGCCCAGGCGCGCCCGGGTCAGTTTTGCTCACCTTGGAGCGCCCTGCACTGCCTCTTTGCCCTATAAATTCCCAAATATTCCAGAAACCCTACGGGAGTCGATGAAACACAATTCTAGACGCCGCAAGTTCCAGAACCACGAGATCCAATCTAGACGCCATCACTGAGGGGTTCATCATCCTCGTTGGTGCCTCTCTGATGATGCATGAGTAGTTCACCATAGATCTACAGGTCTGTAGGCAGTAGCTAGATCGCTTCTTCTATCTTTTTGATTCTCAATACAATGGTCTCTTGGAGATCTATTTTTATTCACTTTTATTTTCAGATCTATTATTCCAAAAACCCAAAAATATCTTGCTGCACTTTTTTTATTACTTATTTTATTCCGCATTTTATCGAGAGATATTTATCCACTCTACCACAAATCTATCTATCTTTTTACCGCGGAGGGATTGACAACCCCTCTTACGCGTCAGGTTGCAAGTGTTTGTTCTTTGTGTGCAAGTTTCGTTTATATAGTGTTGCTCGGTTCTCCTACTGGATTGATACCTTGGTTTCATAACTGAGGGAAATACCTAATGTAGTTGTACTGCATCATCTCTTCCTCTCTGGGGAAATACCGACGTAGTTCAAGCGACATTAAAAGGAATTCCTGGCACCGTTGCCGGGGAGACATCATCAAAATCTACCAGGTTCCTAATTACAAACCTCATCTATGTGCAATTTACATTATTTTTTAATTGCCTCTAGTTTTCATCTCCCCCACTTCACAAAAATTTGCCGTTTTATTCGCCCTCTTTTTCGTTCACATTTTTCTCATCAGATCTCTTTGTGTTCTTGTTCGGTTACTTGTTATTATGGCTAGTTCTTCCTCTATTGCATGCACCCCCAAGAACGAAATTTTTAATTTTAAGCAAAGGGGAGGGGAAACTCTAAAAGATGCTTAGTATCGGATTTGCAATGCTCATAATAGATCTATTCGTAAGCAATCTACATGTGTTCTTGTTCGCAGTTTTTATGTGGGCATCACCACTTGCTATAGATCCGTCCTTGATATGATTACTGGTGGAAATTTCTTGATGTGCCCATCTTTTGGATGCTTTTAATGCTATGTGTGATTTAGTGGGTGCACCACCTATCACTATCAATGAAACGGTTTTAACTCTTGAGCATGTTATGCAAATGCTAGATGCTATTGAAAAGAAAATGCTCACTGAAGAAAATATTGAGAAATTAGAAAAAGTGATGCATAATCTTGCTCATAGAATCTTTTTCAAAAGCGGGGGACGCTCTTAAAATACTAAGGGAAAAGGAATCCAGAATTAATGAGAGAATGGAAGAAAGTCCCGCTAGAATTGATAACCTAGAAGAATTTTTTTGTAACTTGAGTTTGGCTTTTTCTTCCGTTAAAACTATTGAAAAAACTCCCGTAAAAATTGGCAAGATTGGTCAAGTCACTAAGAACAAGGGTGCAACTTCTTCTAATAACAAAGAAGATTTTAAGATGATTAGTATTCACCCCAACTTTGTTGAAGTTGTAAGAGACACTACTTGCAAGAATGAATTCTTCAATCTTATTCCTATAAGTATTATTACCAAAAAAACACATGCTAAATATTTGAAGAATATTGGTTGTGTGATTGAGGAATTGGAAAGATGACAATACTTGAATCTATGCATTATTCCTAGCTAGAGGCATAAAACCATAGCACTTGTTGGGAGGCAACCCAATGAAAAAAAAATCTATTTTTGCCTTTTTCTTTCTGTTCTGGGTGTTTGCAAAATTATCCCTCTTCTATGGTTGTGTTTTTATGTTTTAATTTGCATTTGTGCCAAGTGAAGCCTTTGGGATAGCTTTGGTGATAGTTGATTTGATCCTGTTGGAAAACAGAAACTTTTGTGTCCAGTATGATAATTGTTTTAATTCACAGAAGCGACGAAAGGTTTTGAATTTTTTTACACAAGACTGAATTACAAATTGCCTATGTTTTCCAAATTTTTTAGAATTTTTGGAGTTATATGTCGGATTTCGGGTTCCGGCAGACCCTTGAGGTTCGAACTCTGGGGTGCGCACAAAGATCTTTCCCCTACCAGCTCACGTCTCGAAGTCTCGCAAAGGATCTAGGCTAGAAAGAAGAGCACACAAGGGACATGAGATTTATACTGGTTCAGGCCACCATTGTGGTGTAATACCCTACTCCAGTGTGTGGTGTGATGGATTTCCTCAGGGGCTGATGATGAACAATACAAAGGGAGAACTGCCTCGCGAGGGCTGTTCTTGAGCTGGTACGATGAACTGCTTGGGTGAGTTCAATCGCTTCTCTCTCTCTCTCTTTCCCCCCTCGATCCGTCTTTGCCCTATGGTGGCTAGTCCTATTTATAGAGGGAGGCCCTGGGCCTCTTCCCAAATAATGAGCGGGAAGGGAGCCAACAATTGGCCATTTCGAAGGAGAACATCCAGTACACTTATCCTGACTAAAGTTGGTCTACGGCTGCCAAAGGTTCTGACGATGACGCCGTCCTGGGCTCCACGATGACCTCCATCCTGCCGTTCTGCTGGTCTTGGTCTTGTTGCATAGAAATGGTAACCTTTGCCTGATGCCTTGGCCTGTGCTTGCCCCCTTTGCACCGAAGGGGAAACAAGGACAATGCATAGGCCGGTGCCCGCCTGGCGCCCGCCTGGCCTCGATCGTCATGGCTTGCGTCACGGGCTCCTCGCGAGGTGCCCTTGCCTTGATCTCTCCACCTCCTCGCGAGCTTGCTTGATGAGGCTGCTCCTGAGGAAGCTTCCTGTCATCCGCCCCACGAGGCTTGGCCCCTCGCGAGGGTCTTGAGCTTGAGCTGATGAAGCTGGGCTGTGCTGGGCCCCCACTTGAGCCACGCCGCAGGCCGCAGGCAGGCAAGTCTGGGGACCCCTGTTCCCAGAACGCCGACAGTAGCCCCCGGGCCCAAGGCGCGCCTTGACTTGGCTTAGCAGAGAAGCGAAGGGGCAAGTGCGAAGCACCGCGGGCCCCAATAGCCTGCGGCCTTGAGCGCCGCGTGGCGGTTGATTGGACGTGGGCGTCTCCGCTTCCCCACGACACCTCGGCAACCGCACATCTGACAAAAGGGGTGCCCAGGCCAGACTTACTTGCTTTGTTCTTGTTCGCCTTGCTCCAGATCCCCTTTCTCGCTCTTCTCCTTTCTGCTCCCGAAATCCTCCAGAACTGTCTCAATCCTTCCCATCCGGCAAGCCATGGTGCCTTGCAAGAACCTGACTGAGGCCTGGTACTCGCCGGCTCTGGATCCCCCGAATGTGTCAGAGAAGAATCTCGCCCTCACTCGCCTGATGACGGTAGCGCAGGGCAACGAGGGAGCGACTATGCTTAAGGCTGGCTCCGACCAGCCTGAAGTCAAGGGGAGCACCTTCTACCTGCCCTTTGTGAGCGCCATCATCACCGGTCTGGTGCCTCCTTTTTCCGAGTTCTTCTTTGATGTTCTTCGCCAATACAACTTGCAAGCTCTGAACCTCCACCCCAACTCTGTTCTTCTCCTGGCGATTTTCGCCTATTATTGTGAGGCTCACGTTGGGGTAAAGCCCTCAGTGGCCTTGCCGCGCCATTACTTTTACCTCTGGGTTTCTCGCGCCCACATTACCGCATGCACGAGCTTTATCGCATACTCCAACTCCAATGCCATCTCGAAGCCTGGGAAGAGGATCGAAGGCTTCCGGAGAAAGTGGGTCATGGTGGATGTTGGGTGCCTCCACCCTCGACTGGTGCTGCCTACGGGGCAGCCCAAGGCCGTTGACGCGTGGTCTTGCGCGGAGCTTGTCGACCCTCGCGCGAGGGCGGTGCTGAAGAGGATGAACGCGGACCTGAGGCCAGGAAACTTGGGGGTAGCGAAGCTGACCGGGGCCACGCTCCTGAGGGAGTTCCTGGAGCACCGGGTGGCTCCACTCCGGGAGCACTCGCTCCCATTGTGGAGGCTTGGGGAAGCGGACTCTGCCCTTCGCCTGAGCTCTGAGGCCCTGGCTGACGAAGATCTGCTTGTGGCTCTCCACTCCTTGGTTGGGGGAGATGTGGCGAGGCCGGAGGGCGCTCCCGGCGATTGGGAGCAGGTGGTGAACGCCATGCCCACCTTCAACGGTGAGGGGCTGGTGCCCGCAGAAGCTCCCGGGGATCTGGCGGCTTTGGCGACGGTGAACGTGTCCTCCGACGACTCCAGCGGGAGTGAGGAGGAAGAAGAGGAGGAGGAAGAAGCGTCTAACTCTGAGGCGACCGGCAAGGAGCCGGAGGAGTCCTTTCCTTGGTGTAGTCCCGCACCCTCTGCTCCATTCCGGATGACGACGAGGCCGGCGCCAGGCGAGGAGGGGAGGGTTCTCCCTTGGTCCCGAAGAAGGGCTGGTCGGGGCTGGTCCTCCTAGGGTCTGCTCTGGTCCCGGGGCGGTCTGAAGCCAGCTCCGGCCCTCCCGACGCGCCTTCTGCCTCCGGGCCTCCCAAAGCCGATCCCAGTTGTAGGCTCTCGGGCTTCAAGTTTGGCCGGAGGCTGCTTGAGTCCGCGAACGTCGACCAGTAAGTGCTCGATCCGCGCTTTGCTTTGTTTCTGCCGCCGAGGCTTGACATCTGCATTCTCTTGGCCAGGCCGGCACCTGCAGCAAAAAGGTTGAAAGGGGCTTCTGCGGCCCCGCTCGAGGCGAGCTCGTCTGCTGGGGCAGCGCCTTCATATGTGGGGAAAGGAGGCATCGAGGCTCGTGCCTCCCCTGCCCGGTCGTCCTCACGAGCCTAGCAGGGACACTCTGGCGAGGAGTCAGCCCCCGTGGCCCCGCTAACTCTGGAGGTGCCTGCGCTTGACGCTGTCGCTGAGGTGTCCAAGTCCCATGGGGCTCCTTCCTCCCAAGCCGTGATCACACTGCCGTCCTCTACGCCTGTTCCACCGGCTCCCGTCTCTTCTGATCCCTCTACCGTCCTAGACCAGGCTGCCAACGAACTGAGCCAGCTGTAGGAGGATCTTTGGAGCACGGCCCCTCGCCTGGTGGTCGGGCGCCTAGAGCTAGCTTCTGGCTGGGCCCGTTCTGCCGCCTCCGTCTGAGCGGCGCTAAGCCAGACCGTGTCGGCCTCCGATGGGGAGAAACAAGACGCCTGCCAGGCCAAGGCCGCTCGCGATGCTGCCCAGGGCGACGCTGCGGATGCCCGGGGCCGCTGCAAGGTGCTGGAGGTCGAGCTGCAAGGCCTGCGTGACAAGCTCGCCAAGGAGGTCCGCAGCCACCAAGAGAAGGAGAAGGAGATGGAGGCTCGGGAGGCTGCCATCAGGGACCGGGACGCCGAGCTTGATGATCACCGTGGCCAGTTGGAGACGCTAGAGCAGTCGCTGAAGGCGGAGAGGACCGAGCTAGACAGCAAGGCGAAGGTCCTGGCCGAGGATCGAGTGGCCTTCGCCAAGCTGGAGGAGAAAGCTCGCGCCGCACTGAAGACGCTTTATGAGGGCGGCTTGGAGAAGCCGTTGGCTGGTGCAGAGGACGATCCTCCCGAGATGCTTCCCTTCCTGGTCCATGCACTTGAAGGTGTCACGGACGGCCTTGGTCCCACGGTAGAGGCCGAGGCGCATGCCCTGTCTTCTCTAGCGCTGACGCGTGTCCTCAGCCACGTCTACCTTCACAACCCCAATGTCGACCTCGACAGCCTGCTGGAACCCGTGAGCGGCGAACTTGCCGCTGCTACTGCTGAGGTCGTGAAAGGCCGAGCCGAGGCTTTGCTGGGGAGGTTCCGCGCGTTTAGCACCTTGCTCGGGCGCAATGCTGCCAATTCCGCGGCCTCAGGAGGCGGAGACGCCCAGCGCGACTCCTCCACAGGCGGTGGCGCCATTGGGAAGTGATCCCTTTGCGGCTTCTGTCCTGCTTTACTTCCTGCAACATGCACCATGCCTCGTGGAGGCGTTTAAACTTGTGTTTGGCGTTGTGAAACAATCCATGGCATGTAATATTTGCTTTTGAATTCCCTAGGATTTGCATTTTTCCCTCCTATTTGCTTGTGTTCTACGTCGGCACGGCCCGGCCCCGTGCATACCTCAACCGCCGTTAGCCCCGACCGGAAACCAGGACGGGACTAAGGAGTGAGGGGCTACGTGGCAAGTTAGGCTCCTGAGTCGCGATGCTCAGGAGTCCCCCTTGACGCACAAACAACAGGTAGGGAAGGGAGGCATAGGAGTGGATTTGCCATTCTATGTCGGTAGGGCCCGGCCCCGCGCATACCTCAGCCGCCGTTAGCCCCGACCAGAAACCAGGACGGGACTAAGGAGTGAGGGGCTACGTGACCAGTTAGGCTCCTGAGTCACGATGCTCAGGAGTCCCCCTTGACGTTCAAACGAGTTTTCATACCTTGGCTCCGCTCGGGGAGGGGCGCGCGATGACCAGGTCCGAGGGACCTGGCTGGGTGGCGTGCATTTGGGCGTGGCCCGGACGCAGCCCCCGTGTCCAGCCCCCTCGCACAGCACTCCCGAGGGGAGGTGTTGCGATGGTGCCATACATCGAGCTCTGGGCTCCCTGATGTTGGTACGGCCGTGGGCCGCCCTTAGTTATTTATCACTAGCGCGGAGCATAGTGCTTTCGTATGTGTACGGACATAGCCGCTCCTCGGCAGTGTCGTCAGCTAGCGCGGAGCATGGTACTTCCACTAGTGCGTGGGAGGGGGCTCCCCTCCGGGAGGAGCCCCCGGGGCGTGTACAACCCCGCCCTGACATGTGGTCGGCACGGTAGGGCTAGGATAGGTGTATCTGGGCACCCGTGAGCCAGCGTGGGACTCACGAGGCCCTACCTCAAGGCGGGTTGCGCCTGGCTCTGGGCCTTTATCAATGGTGTGTTCCTGCAGGGTGGTTAGAATGCAAATGCTCTAAGTCCTCAGGTCCCGGCCCTCGAGCGAGCTCAGCCGCCACTGGTATGACAGGTCGCGATGCCGTGGGTCAAGGCCAGGGGTGAGGGCTGGAGAGCCAGTAAGAGCCCATGAGTCACGATGCTCAGACACCCCCCTTTTAACGTGCAAGCGCTTTGCATGCGAGTGGAGCGGTCCGCGATAAGAAGCAGATGATAACCATTGGAATCAGGTTAAGCGCGGAGGAGCAAATCCATTTAGATAGATGCAGAAAAAAGCAAACGCCACTGGGTCAGGCCCGAGCAGCTTGGGGATAATGCAGCCCGAGGGGCGCCCCCAACAAGGTAGGTAAAGAGCATAAGCAAAACGGATACATGCCGCAGGGATGGACCCACGCGACCTGGGAATGATGCAGCCCTGCAGGCGCTCCTAGCTGAAGATGGAACTTTGAAAGATGTCACCTGATACAGTTGGAGATGAAGTGATGCTGAAGTAGCGGACGACGCGTGGTGAGGAAGCCGACCCTCACGAGCCTCCGGGGCCTGGAGCCTCGCGAGGCTCCGGGGGCACAGGTGGATCTTCGAGGGCCATCTTCATCTCCGCCAGGACCGCGTGATGCCTGACCTCCTGAGCCTCCAGAATGCTCCTCAGCAGGCGCTGATGAGCGGCGACCGCATTTGGCAGGCCGAAATGCATGCGAACATAGCTGTGAGGTGGACCCTCACAACGCCCCACGCGCGAAGGCCAGAGGCGCTCCTTAGACGCGGCTTGGTTGAGCCCTGGTACGTCGATGCAGACACGCAACCCTCCATCCTCGCCTAGATGTGGGGCTACGGCGGGTAGGCGGCGGCTGCTGCGCATTACTCTTGACTCCTATAGCTCCTGAGTGTTCCTCACGAAAAACTCCTGAGGGTTTGGCCCTCCTTGCCTCATACCTTCCTGAGGGAAACGTGCCTTGAAGCACGCCTCCAAGTGGTGCCCGAGCGCCTCCCTCGCGACATTGGCAAAGTCGGTGGCTCTCCAAGAAAGAGCCCCCGAGCCCTGCCAGAGGAGGGCGCCGTGCGCGCCTTCCTATGGGACAGAGGGTGGCGCCCCCTGAACGGGCGCGGATCCTGACGCAACGCCTCCGGAGGTGCCTGCCTCCTGAGGGTTTGGGCCAGGCGAAGCCTTGTTCTTCTTAGGGACCACCTCGGGAAGTCTCCCTCTCCTGTGATCTGGGTCTTCGATTGCCGCGGCTTGGAAGGCACGCTCAAGAGAACACACTGCATCCCTTTCCTCACATGGTACTATGATGACTCCACCGCTTCCTGGCATCTTGAGGACATTGTAGGCATGGTGAGTCACTGCCATGAACTTGTCCAGGGCTGGGTACCCGAGGATGGCATTGTATGGCAGGCAAATGTGGGCGACGTCGAAGTCAATGAGCTCAGTGCGGTAGTTGTTGTGCTGCCCGAAGGTGACTGGAAGGCAAACATGCCCGATCGGAATAGTGGAACCATCGGTGACTCCTGAGAAAGGCTTGGTTGGCTGAAGCTGATCATATGGCACTTGGAGATTGTTGAATGTCTCGACGAACAAGACATTGAGTCCTGCTCCGCCATCGATGAGGGTCCTGGTGACTTGCACGTTGCTGATGACTGGGGAACAAAGCACCGGGAGGACTCCGGCCGTTGCTGCGCACTTGAGCTGATCCACTGAGCTGAACGTGATAGCGCATGCTGACCACCTGAGAGGGCGCGTGGCCTCAAGCTTGGGGAGGACTGCATTAACCTCGCGAGCAAACTGCTTGAAGATGCGCTGTGAGGCTGGGGCCTGGGCGCCACCCAGGATACAAGCGATTGCGCATGGCTCCTGGAAGCCCCTAGCCCCCTCGTCCTAGTGATGGTCTTCATTCCTCCTCGGCGGTGGTGGCAGAGGAGGGAGGCCTGCGTTGCCTTGAGGGCGGTCCTCACGAGGCTGATCCCTCCAACCTCCCTCGCGAGGCTGGTCCTGCCAGCGATCCTCGCGAGGTCGGTCACGCCACCTGTCGGGGTTTGGGTGCGACATATGCCAAAGGATGGCTTATCATGGTGGGAGCGAGTAGAACGTTGCCGGTGCCTAGAAGCGGGAAAAGGCGTAGACACGTACGCCGATGAACTTCACCCAGGTTGGGGGCTCTCCGTGGAGATAATACCCCTACTCCTGCTCTACGGGGTCTCTACATGATCACTAAGGCACTAGTGATACAAGGTGCTCCTTGAGATGTGTCTAGAGGTAGGAGAAGGCAAGGCTAGCTCTTCCCTGCCCTAGGTAACTGGCTAGTTCTATCAGAGTTGGAACCCTTTGCATGGGTGTCCTGGGGGGCTTATATAGGCCTGCCCTCCAGCAATATAATGGTAATCGGGCCGGCTGCTGGGGCCCATCTGTCAGCGTCTCCAGCCTCCGGCTTCTCCGCCGACTACTGGGGCCCACCGCCTAGTGGTCACCGCCGACTGGTTGGTGGCTGCTTACTGTAGTCGTGCTGTCTATGACGAGGTCTTGGTCATCTTATTGTGGCTACAGTCCCGCCGGCTGGCGGGAGGTTACTGTAGCCACACCTGGTCTCATCAGGTTAATGGCGCGCTTGCCTCGGGGCAAGGGACGGCCGCCTGCTGGAGGCCGGCCCTTCCCAAGCCCGACTGATTGGGCGTCTGCCGTCTTCGGCGGTGTCACTGCCCGGTAGGACCTGTGGCTGGCAGGCCGTACCGACAGGCCATCGTGGGGAACAGTGTTCCACCTGCTTGGAGCGACGTCAGGGGAGACATGGCACAGTGCCCCACCGTGTGGAGATCTCCGCCTGTACGGAGAACTGTAGCCATGCTTGTCCCGTACATCGGGGGCGATGTGCTTCACTATTGCTATGCTCTAGCTTGTACTCTCGATGGGGGCTCGGTTGCGCTGAGGCCGCGAGGTGGCCGCCTGCCTGATGCCGCCCTCTCTGGAGACGACCGACTGGAGCCGACCGCTCGTAGTGCCGTAGGCCAGGATTGGCCGCCCTCTGGCAGCGGGCCGTTGAGCCACCCGCCCCCCCAGAGGGCGGAGCCTCAGCTTGGGGTCCAGCTAGGCGGAGCTGGCCCAAAGTCTTGATAAATTCAGGGACTCGGGTGAGCCTACCCGTGGCCGATTACTCCGATAGTAGTCCCCTAAGCCGGTATGGCTGCCCGGCCCCTCCGTTCCAGAGCTCTCTCCAAGCGTTGTTCATGGCACCGCGGCGCACAATAACTGGTAAGGAAGCGATGGCATCCTGCCGCGCCACGTTCCTCGCCGCCCGCGACCACACATATGGTATCAAGTGATGGCATCTCGCCGCGCCGAGTTCATCGCCACTGGTGGCCACACAGTTACGTGGGCGAACTTTGAGGCTGCCATGGCCGAATGGGCGGTGGATTTAGAGGCGGCGAAAGTCGCACAGGAGGATCGGAAAAGGCATAAAGTAGTCAAGAAAAGTGAGTCCCGCCGCCGCAAGAAAGACGAGGACGCACGCCATCGTGAGGAGAGCTTGGCAGATATCGAAGCACAGTTGGCTACCGTCTACAAGGCCAGGAAGGAGAAAAACGGCGTCTGGCCAGCATGCCCAATGGCAGCATGTGAGAAGTAGTTTAAGTTTGTAGGTTTGTAGTATTAACATACAATGTTGGTAAGAGCATCATTTGAGGGCTTTGAGCATTGATTAGCATGTGTGACCGTGTGCACTTTTTTGCGTTAGTCATTAGAAGATCACAAAACACACGGTTTCTATGCCATACCCGTGTGCATTTTTTTGCGTTAATGATCCATAAGTTTGTTACCTGTGCGATGGTTCCTAATAAACCAGGCGTACCATTGACCGAAAAAATCGACTACACGTGTACTTTTTTTGGAGACGGGAACTGCCAATTTTCTGTTTTTCTCGCACACGAGTATTTTACGCACTTCGTCTATGTTGTGTGTTTTTCCCACCCAAGTTTCGAGTTTCGCAGCGAAGTTTTCATTAGGCGCGCGATTTCAGAATTTATTGCTCCAACCACATCCCCACCCATCAAATTTCCTCAGTATCTCCCCCAGTTCCCCCACCCCGCGCCTCGCCCTACCGGCAGCTCAAACCGCCACCGCTGCAACCACAACTTCAACCACATATACGTTATGCTCGGATCCAATCAGGTAACCCACCGATCTCTATCACGACCCCCGCCTGATTGCTTAAATGGCGCCTACAAAACATTCTCATGCCTCCAAATCCCCACCGTCCCTACCTCCAGAGCATCACCGAGCAAACCCAACCACATACAACATGGAGGTCGAGGAGCTGATGGCGGTCCATGGCGTGATGGCCGCTGTGCGTGTTGACCCGGAGGAACACCTCGCCTCCTCTGTCGCCGACATGGTGCAGGCTTTTGCCCAGAATAAGTGCCCCGACAACTACCCCCCAGGACTTAACAGGTATGATCTGACCAGCTAAATCTTACCAATACCACTTGTAATGGCTATGTTTTGTACGGATGATGTATTAAGCTTGTTCGTGCCTTGTTTATTTTAGTACTGCATGTTGTGTGATGTTCCAGTATTAACCGTTCAGTTCAATTTCACCAATACTAGCAACAAACTTTGCTACCATGCTACTCTCCGCAATGAAATGCTACTAGAGATGCTGCCCATTTGCTATTTTTGGTCGATGCTAACCCTTGTGTACTTAACATGCCTATACATGTACTTACGCAGGGCACAAACGGGCCATGCTATTGTTTACCGTCGAGGTTAGCTGCATCCCATGTCTTACAGTATTTGACATCATCTGTGCAATTGCAGTTTGGCTTCTAACATTTACTTGCTTCCTGTAGGTACACATGTTGGGGGCACTGACCCACGATTCGACCCTGAAGAAAAGCTCGCCTCCGCCGCCCCTGAATTTTGGCGGGCTCTGGCCAAGATGAAGTGCCCCAGCAACTACCTCTCAGGACTTACCAAGTATGAACTCACCAGTTCAATCTTACCAATACCAGTTGCAATTAATGGCTATGTTTTGTACGGTCGATGTCTTAAGCATCTTGTAGTAAACATGCCTAACACGTTTTAGCTATTTTCCCTACCTTTTCATAGACAATCGGGCCATTATCTGCTCTAGCAGCACCTGCCTTGTGATGTTTAACTCTGCCAATTGCATTTTTATTAGTACCGGTTTCAATGGCCATTAAGCATGTTGCAATTAACAGTTGTATCCATTTTTAAACAATTGTATTTCAATGGCTACAAACTTACAAAACATGAATTAGGATTCTGTTAAGCCTGTTGCAATTAACAGTTGTATCCATTTTTCCCTTTGCTACCGTGCTACTCTTTCGCAATGAAGATATCACTATAGATGCTGCTGTTTTATTACCATTTGCTATTTTTGGTGGATGTTAACCCTGTTGTACTTAACATTGGCTTTCCATGTACTTACACAGGGCTACAATGGGTGATGCTGTTGGTTGCCGTCGAGGTTAGTTGCATCCCATGTCTTATACACCATCTATTCCTAAATTAAGTATTGTTGGAGATTCCAATATAGACTACATAAGGAGCAAAATGAGTGAATCTAGATTCTATCTAAACTATATCTATAATTCTATATACATCCGTATGTAGTTCATATTTAAATCTCTAAAAATACTTGTACTTAGGAATGTAGGTAGTTGTATTTTACATCATTTGTGTAATCTCATTTAGCTTCTAACATTTACTGGTTGCTTGTAGTTACATATATGAGCGGCAGTGATCCACGCTTCGATCCCTTTTGCGTATGGGGCAATGAGATATTCATGAACAAGCGTCAAGTGAGGAAACTAAGAAAGATTGTTAGGCAAAAGGAACAGGTGATGGGAATTAAGCTCTTTATTTACACTTTGTCCAAGACATCAGTGAACTTTAGGATGGTAAGTAATCTATTGCCTTTTCCCCCTGCCGTCAACAAGTTACTCTATTAGACCTCGTGATCTGATATTTTTCTCTTTTCAGTTGTTTCCGAAGATATTTACTGATGATTACCTTGCAAACTACATGACTGGAGTGGAGGCCACTAAGGTTAAAATATATAATTCATGCTAGCATGATAATGCTCTAGAATTCTTCCTAAAGGCGATGAAGGATGAGCGGGCGATCATCATAAGCGGTTGGACAAAAGTTGTTCGTGCCTATGGCATGCAGGAAGGCACATTATGGGCATTCCGCTTCTTCAACAACATCGGCAGCCAAAATGATTTACACTTGTCTCTTCACCTTTATCGCCTGTGAATATTGTGGTTCATCATAGTTAATTGCTATCTAATCCTGTAATTACTGAATAGATTGTACTGACAATTTTATTTATGGATTCGTTGTCGAACCATTGTGCTGAGAATTTGAATTGCACATTTCAAAATTTCCAATTTGAATAATAAATTGCAGCCAAAAAAATTGTACATGAGCGAATAAAATAATGTGCACATGGTTAGAAAGAAAACCGCGTGTGCGATGAAAAAAGGAAACACACGGTTCTTTGACGTGAAACGTTTGCGATGCCCGTCGGATGCACAGACAGTTTTATCTCATATGTGTGTGCGATTCATGGTGATACGACAAACGTTTCAAACCTGTGTGTGTGTGTGTGTGTGTGTGTGTGTGTGTGTGTGTGATAGGAATACCAATTGCACACAGTTATGAAAATGTACACGTTGGCGTTAGTAGAGGCACTGCACACATTTTACATTCTTGAACCGTGTGCGATAATGTACCTATAACATACATATCGGCAGATTAAGTGTTGATGTCCACCTTTTTCACATGACTATAGCGGTCTAATCATTTTGGGATGTCTCTCTGATTAGAAACGTAACATCGAGATGTAACATGTGGGACTGGTGCGGCTTCTCATACATTCGTTCTATGGGGATTGTCAGTAGCCGCTCGCCCATCCCCGATGGTTTCTGGCTCGTGTGGGAAGGACCCCCTATCGCCCACACTCACTAGGCGACAGTTCCAAATGCCGCCACGAAAAGGGGTTAAAAACCGTTTGTATAGCACCTCGGTACCAGTGAGAGACGTTTTTTATGCCCATGTTCTTCACTTAGATTTGTATGAGCTTGTCAAAGGCAATTGCAATATATGAAACTACTCCCAAAGTGATAGATATTCAAGAGGGATATAATAAAAACTTTCATGAAAATAATTGGACAAAATAAACTTCATTCTTTGTAATAGTTATGAGATATGATGATAGTGATACGTGAGTCATGTTGGTGAGTAATTATGCTTTAGTAAGAATATTGGTGTTAAGGTTTGTGATTACCTATGCAAGCACGGAAGTCAATAGTTATGCAATGAAATTACATCCTACTTGTGGTGCATTATTCGGTGTTAGTTATGCTTAATGCTCGCTTATGCGATTTTTCGCTTCTTGGTTGGTTGCTTCACAATCTTTTTGCTAGTCTCCACTTGTACTAAGTAGAAATACTACTTGTGCATCCAAAATCCTTAAACCCAGTTTTGCCATCTGAGTCCACCATACCTACCTATAAGCGGTATTTCCATGCCGTTCTAAGCAAATTTGTATGTTCCATCTCTAATTTTCGAAATGAATTTCCTTTTTGTGTGCTCATACCGCTCATGAAGTGGCAGGGGGGTGGCCAATATTTTTCATGCTAGATGTGTTATTCACAAGAAGAGTGTTTATTCACTTGTCATTGCACGAGAGTACGACAGTAATAGGGATGTCCAGTTCCAAACTGAATAAGAAATTTACTTTATGTTGTCAAATAATAAATTCCTTGGAAAGTGTTAGTATGGACGGTACCCGTGGATACGGCTAGCCATGGAGTGCAAAAGAATGGTGGAAAAAGGAATAAATTTTATTTTCTATTTGGGAACTGCCTATGATATATCTAGCATGGAAAGTGTTGGGAATTACTCGGTCGTTTTCGTTGACGAGAAAACTATGCATCTCAAAAAAAAATTATCTCTCAATTTAAGATATGAGGTCTGGCACCTCTAGAAATCCCTACTTCCCTCTGCGAAGGGCCTATTTATTTACTTTATGCAATTTTTATTTTTATTTGAGTCTCCATCTTCTCTTATAAAGCACCAACTAAGGGGCACTATGATTGTACTTGAGCATTGGATGTAGCTAATATGCGAGTGTGTTTCATGAATGGATGAATGATTGAGCATGATGGGCTAGGTATAACTTTCTTTAGTGTTGGTATTTTGAAAGACATGGTTGCTTGTTGATATGCTTGAGTATTGAAAACTTCATATCAAAACTAGACTATTGCTTCGAACCATATAAAAGTCCAAATGCCCATGCTACAAAAGAAAAGAATATGTAATGAACATGTTAGGCAACATTCCACATCAAAAATTCTATTTTAACAGTTACCTACTCGAGGACGAGCAGGAATTAAGCTTGGGGATGCTGATACGTCTCCAACATATCTATATTTTTTGATTGTTCCATGCTGTTACTTTATCATTTTTGGATGTTTTACAATCATTTTATAGCAACTTTATATCATTTTTGGGACTAACCTAGTGACATAGTACGCAGTACCAGTTGCTGTTTTTTGCTTGTTTTTTACTTCGTGGAATATTAGTACCAAATGGAGTCCAAATGCAGCAAAACCCTCTGGAGCTTTTTCTAGACTAGAAGACACCTAGTGGGCCAAAGAAGTACGAGAGGGGAGGCTTGAGGTGAGCACAAGACACATGGGCGCGCTAGGAGGCCCAAGAACGCCCCGGTGGGTTGTTCCCACCTTGGACCCCCCTGCACTGCCTCTTTGCCCTATAAATTCCCAAATATTCCATAAACCCGAGGGGAGTCAATGAAACACAATTCCAGCGGCTGCAATTTCCAGAAACACGAGATCCAATCTAGACACCATCACGGAGGGGTTCATGATGCTCATTGGTGCCTCTGATGATGCGTGAGTAGTCCACCTTAGACCTACGGGTCCGTTGGCAGTAGCTAGATGGCTTCTTCTTTCTTTTTGATTCCCAATACAATTGTCTCTTGGAGATCTATTTAATGTAACTCTTTTTGTGGTGTGTTTGTTGGATCCGATGAACTTTGAGTTTATGATCAGATCTATATCTATGAATATTATCTGAGTCTACTTTGATATGTTATATGCATGATTATTTATAGCCTCGTATTTCGTCTTTGAATATTTGGTTTAGTTAGGCCAACTTGATCGATTTTTCTTGCCATGGGAAGAGGTGCTTTGTGATGGGTTCGATCTTGCGGTGTTCTTTCCCAGTGACAGAAGGGGCAGCAAGACACGCATGTATTGTTGCTATTAAGGATAACTAGATGGGGGCTATTCCTACATGAATAGATCTCGTCTACATCATTTCATCGATCTTATTGCATCACTTCGTTTCTCCCTGAACTTTATACACTAGATGCATGTTGGATATCGGTCAATGTGTGGAGTAACAATAGTAGATGCAGGCAGGAGTCGGTCTACTAATATTGGATGGGATGCCTATATGTTGATCATTGCCTTGGATATCGTCATAATTATTTGACCTTCTATCAATTTCCCAACAATAATTTATTTACCCACCGTGTGCTATTTTCTTAAGAGAAGACACTACTGAAATCTACGGCCCCTGGGTCTATTCTTTATCATATTTGCTTTGAGATCTATTTTTATTCTCTTTTATTTTAAGATCTATTATTCCAAAAACCCAAAAATACCTTGCTGCACTTTTTATTAGTTATTTTATTCCGTATTTTATCAGGAGTTATTTATCCAATCTACCACAAATCTATCTATCTTGTTACCATGGAGAGATTGACAACCCCGCGCGTCGGCTTGCAAGTATTTGTTCTTTGTGTGCAGGTACCATTTACATAGTGTTGCTTGGTTCTCCTACTAGATTGATACCTTGGTTTCATAACTGAGGGAAATACCTACCGTAGTTGTACTTCATCATCCCTTCCTCTTTGGGGAAATACCGACGTAGTTCAAGCGACACCAGACGTCCTTTGTGAGAAGCATGGGGAGATCGTCTAGCATATTTACCCCCATAAAGAACTCTTCACGATGGAACCTACTCTGGGTTTCTCTGACTCAGGACTGTTGGCCATTAGCCACTGATACCTATCCAACGTATCTATAATTTTTGATTGTTCCATGCTGTTATATTATCATTCTTGGATGTTTTACAATCATTCTATAGTCATTTTATATCATTTTTTGGTACTAACCTTTTGCCATAGTGCCCAGTGCCAGTTGTTGTTTTCTGCATGTTTTTTACATTGCAGGAAATTAATACCAAACGGAGTCCAAATGCAACGAAACTTTTTGTGGATTTTTTGGGCCAGAAGGCATCTACTGGGCCAGGAACGTACCTGATGGGAGCTTCGAGGGGAGTACAACCCACCAGGGCGCGCCTGGGGGCCCAGGCGTACGCTGGTGGGTTGTGCCCTCCTCGTTGGCCTCCAGCACCGCCTCTTTGCTCTATAAATACCCCAATATTCCAAAAACCCTGGAAGAGTTGACGAAAATCAATTCCAGCAGCCGCAGAGTCCAGAAACACAAGATCCAATCTAGACACCATCACGGATGGGTTCATCATGTCCATTGGTGCCTCTCCGATGATGCATGAGTAGGTCTTTGTAGACCTACGGGTCCGTAGTTAGTAGCTAGATGGCTTGCTCCTCTCTCTCTCTCTCTCTCTCTCTCTCTCCTCATTATCAATACAATGGTCTCTTGGAGATCCATATGATGTGAGTCTTTTTGCAGTATGTTTGTTGGGATCCGATGAACTTTGAGTTTATGAATAGATCTATGTTTTTATGCATGAAAGTTATTTGAGTCTTCTTTGATCTCTTATATGCGTGATTGATTATATCCTCGTATTTCTTCTTTGATATTTGGGTTTGTTTGGCCAACTTGATCTATTTATCCTGCAATAGGAAGAGGTGCTTTGTGATGGTTCGATCTTATGGTGCTTGATCCCAGTGACAGAAAGGGAAACGACATGTATGTATCGTTGTTATTAAGGATAACAAGATGGGGTCTATTTCTACATAAATAGATCTTGTCTACATCATGTCATCGTTCTTATTGCGTTACTCCGTTTCTCCATGAACTTAATACACTAGATGCATGCTGGATAGCGGTTGATGTGTGGAGTAATAGTAGTAGATGCAGGCAGGAGTCGGTCTACTAATCCTGGATATGATGCCTATATAATGATATTGCCTGGATATCGTCATGATTATTTGAAGTTCTATCAATTGCCCAACAGTAATTGTTTTCCCACCGTTTGCTATTTTTCTCGAGAGAAGCCACCAGTGAAACTTACGGCCCCGGGTCTCTTTTCATCATATTTTCCTTTGCGATCTATTTCTCTTTGCATTTATTTTCAGATCTATTTATCCTATCTACCACTTTTACTTCATGTTATTTGCCTATCTTAAGGCGCCGTACACGAAAGGGATTGACAACCCCTTTAACACGTCGGGTTGCGAGTATCTGTTATTTGTGTGCAGGTGTTGTTTATGTGGTGTGAGGAGATTCTCCTACTGGTTCGATAGCCTTGTTCTCATCACTGAGGTAAATACCTACCGTCGCTATACTGCATCATCCCTTCCTCTTTGGGGAAATACCGACGTAGTTCTAGCAGACATCAAAAGAAATTTCTGGCGCCGTTGCCGGGGAGGATCAAGTCAAGATAGTCTCGCGTCAACTAGCCATTTCTTGCGCTGTTGCCAGGGAGGATCTTCAACATCAACCAGGTTCCTAATCACAAATCTCATATCCTTGCAATTTACATTATTTTCCATTTGCCTCTCGTTTTCCTCTCCCCCACTTCACAAAAATTTGCCGTTTTATTCGCCCTCTTTTTCATTCTCCTTTTTCTTGTCAGATCTATTTTTTGTTTGCGATCTTGTTTGCGTAGTCATGATGCCTCAAAGAAAATATTATGATGTTCCTTACCCAAATATTTTCTTGAAATTGAGAAAAGCACTAAGGAATATATGACTACACAATTTGAGCATAATAAGTATTTTACTGAAGAACTTAAGGAACACTCCGTTGTGTTAGAAGCTATAATAAAACAACTTAATGATATTAGTAGAGAAGTTTGCAATATCCAATCTAAGTATGCTTTTGCTAAATGTTTGTTGGGAAAAATATCTGATGCAGAATCTACTTTAGTGAATCAAATTGCTGCCAAACCAATCTCGCTAGAAAATAAAAATGATGATCTTAAAACGATTGGTGTTTCTTCCATTGATTCTTTGTATAGTAAATTTAAGATTGATGAAAAATGGACTGGAGAAGATTCAAATTTAGTTAGAAGGCATCTCTATGATTCGGAGGGTGAAAATCTTGTTGAGAAAATTGATAAAAGTGGGTTTGAAGAGGTCAAGACTTTAACTAGTGATGTGCCCACTATTTTGGATTGCAAAGATTTAATTATGATAGTTTCTCTTTGTTTGATTGTATTTCTTTGTTGCAATCCATGATAAATTCACCCCATGCTTATGAAAAAAATAAAGCTTTTACTAAACATATTGTTGATGCCATGATGAAAGCTTTTGAAGAAAAGTTGGAATTAGAAGTTTCAATTCCTAGAAAATTGCATGATGAGTGGGAACCTACTATTAAAGTCAAGATTAAAAATTATGAGTGTTTTGCTTTGTTTGACTTGGGTGCTAGTGTTTCTACAATTCTGAAGTCTTTACGTGATTTGCTTGGTCTTACCAAAATTGAAGAATGATCTTTAAATTTGCACTTGGCGGATTCTACTATTAAAAAGCCTTTGGGAAGAATTAATGATGTTCTTGTTCTTGCAAATAGGAATTATGTGCCCATAGATTTTATTGTTCTTGATATTGATTGCAATCCGTCTTGTCCATTATTCTTGGTAGACCGTTTTTACGTACTATTGGTGCCATGATTGATATGAAAGAAGGCTATATTAAATTTCAATTTCCACTAAGGAAGGGAATGGAACACTTCCATAGAACAAGAATTAGGCCACCATATGAATCAATCATGAGGGTATCCTATGGATCTAGAAACAAAGATGACAAAACTTAAATCCTACGCATTATGCCTAGCTAGGGGCGTAAAACGATATCGCTCCTTGGGAGGCAACCCAACTTGTATCTTCTTGCCTTTTTTTTTCTTGCTGTTTTTAATAAAACAACCAATTATACCTCTCGTTAGATGTGTTTTAGTGGTTTAAATTAGTGTTTGTGCCAAGCAAAGCCTTTGGGTTGATTTGGGTGAAAGTTGATTAGATCTTGTTGAAAAATAGAAAATTATGCACTAATGAAAATAGTTTTCATAAATCACAGAAATGTGCTTTCGCGTTGATTCTTTTTGCAGAAGATTAATATACAAATTTCTCAGGCTTTCCTAATTTCTCAAGATTTTTTGGAGTTACAGAAGTATTTGATATATCCAGATTGCTACAGACTATTATGTTTTTTGACAAATTCTATTTTCTTTGAGTTGTGTGCTTGTTTTGATGATTATATGGTTTTCTTTGATGAGTTTTTGCCATAAAAAAGTTTGAATACAGTAGATATAATGCAAAAATAAAATATGAATAGGTTTGCAACAATACTTATAGTAGTGGTTTGCTTTCTTATACGAACGGATCTCAAGAAGGTTTTGTTGAGTTTTGTGTGATTGAAGTTTTCAAGTTTTGGGTGATCTTACGATGGATGAAGGAATAAGGAATAGAAAAAGGCTAAGCTTGGGGATGCCCGAGGCACCCCAAGATAATATTCAAGAAGTAGAAAGCAACTAAGCTTGGGGATGCCCCCGAGTGGCATCCCCGCTTTCTTCTAACAACCATCGGTATGTTACTTGAAGCTATATTTTTATTCGTCACATATTATGAGTTTTGCTTGGAGCGTATTGTATGATATAAGTCTTTACTTGTTTTTCTTTGTGTTCTAAGTCTTGAATCCTTGCTGGACACACCTTTTTGAGAGAGCCGAAAATTATGGTATGCTTGCTCCTATGCTTTACTTATATTTTTAGAGCCATGGAAGTGCTTCACTTATATGTTTTTGAGCACGATGTGCTTTGTTATTTTTTTTTGAAGAAATACTGTCATGCTTCACTTAGATTTAACTGGGAGTTAGTAAAATTTCCAGAAATTCTCCCTTGCTTCACTTAGATTATTTTGAGAAGAAACAAAAAAAGAATTACGCTCATGTTCTTCATTTAAATTTGTTTGAGCTTATGAAAAGCAACATATGAAAAATAGTCCCAAAGTGATAGATATCCAAGGAGGATATAATAAAAAAAATTCATGAAGATCATTGGACAAACTAAACTTGATTCTTAGTTATGGTTTTGAGATATGACGATATGATATGTGAGTCATGTTGATGTGTAATTGTGGTTTGGTAAGAATATTAACGTTAAGGTTTGTGATTCCCTATGCAAGCACGAAAGTCAATAGTTATGCAATGCAATTTATATCCTATTTATGTTGCATTATTCGGTGTTACTTATGCTTAATGCTTGGGTATGAGATTTTTTTGCTTTTTGGTGGTCGTTTCTCAACACTACAAAAAAATACACTTCCGTGATGATACGTGTTTGTCACAGTAGGTCACGTTTTCTGTCATGCATGTACATCCATGACTATTTTATTACAGAATCAAGATAGTCATACCTGTGCTATCGTAGAAGTGTTCCATGACATTACCAAAATTATCATCATGGAAGTGTCCACTTCCATAATGATAAATCGCGTGTCATAGAAGTGCTTTTGTCAAGGGTGACCAACACGTGGCATCTACCGTAACGGTTCGTCGTTAAGCTATCGGGTCTGGTTTTGGATAAAATAACCCGTTAACAGCCCCGACCAATGGGGATTTTCCACGTGTAAAATCATCATTGGCTGGAGGAAACATGTGTCAGCTCACCGTTGGGACAGATGCCATCCACTCATTGGACCGAAGGCGCCTATGATACGTCAACACATGGCACGGCCCAATATAGGCCCATTCCTGTGAAATGGCCGGCCCGTTTGACTTGGTCAAAAGGTGGCGAGCCGGTCCACAGAAAGCATGTTAATGGCCTAGTCGCATATAGCCCATTTACAGCCCGCTAACCTAGGGCCCGTTACGACCTATTCAAATTAGGCCCAGTAGCGTCATCTGGGCCGTCCAATATTATTCCAGCCCGTTTTAACTTCCGGCCCATGTATGGCTGATGATGTCTTTCGGCCCATATGAGGCCCTTTCTAACTCTTGGCCCATAAAGGCCCGTGGTGAAACTGACCCGTAATGAACAATGTATCACTTTATACCCATTAACGGCCCATTATTCCATTGGGCCATTTCCAGCCCATGTTACTTTTTGCCTTCTCAGGGCCCATTTATTCTTGGGCTCATTTCCAGCATTCGTTTACTTACGGCCTGTTACTGTCATTTTCTGCTTGTGGGCCAAATTAAACCCATGGTTACAGTCGGCCCGTTTTTGGCCCGTTAATACATTGGGCCCTTTTCATAGCGTCATCAAATATGACCGTTTAATGAAGGCCTATTATGGTCGGCCCATGAACGGACGATTCCAACTATAGCCTGTTTACAGCCATAATGTGGTCTGTTATTGGCCCATGTTTGGCCAATCGATCATACGACCCGTAGAAGGCCCATTGATGATACGACCCGTAGAAGGCCCATTGTGTCTACGGCATAGAAGGCTCATTGTTTCTACGCCCCGTAGAAGTCCCATTGTTTCGACGGCCCTTAGAAGGCCCATTGTTTCTACGGCCCGTAGGAGGACCATGGTAACTACAATAAATATGTAGCTCATGGTTATTGTGGCCTAGTTTTAAAAAATAGGTTATTGCAGCCACTAGCAAACCGCGGAAAAAGAACTGCACCAACTACAAGCAAACAAATAAACAAGACAATAAGGAAATAAATAAGCAAGCAACTTACGCTAGGCTATCACGGCTATTACACATATTGCATCCACAGGGCATCAAAGTTCGCCACTAGTGCAAATATAGGGAACAAATCAGCATATCATATACAATGGTTGTCAAAGTTGGCGAGCAGTGCAAATAAACGCCGCAGCAAAACAAGTCGAGAACTGAAACCACTTCAAAAGAGCTGAAGAAACAATATCCTGGGTACCCATAATGCTGGCAAGATGCTTAGCAAGCTTATTAACTTTCTCTTGTTTGGCGCTTAAATCCTCCAGCACTTGTTGTTGCACAAGAAAGTACGCATCTGAATTCTACAGGGACTTCCTCAGTCCTTCAGCTTCCTGTCGCATAACATCTGATCTATGTCTTTCAACTTGAAGTTGAGACTCAAGAAGCCGAACTGATTCAGGCAGCGAGTTCAAAGAGCTGGTGCTAGTAGTAGTAGCCAATAACTCGAACACTACATCAAGACAGGACTTTGGGGTTGCCTTAGTGTCTTCAATATAGTTTTTATCAGCTTTCTTGGAGACCAATAGGGATGTCTCACTATCTTGAACCTTATCTGCATTACTTCCTTTACCATTGCATAAAGGGGGGGTTCTCTTCTCCAATATTTTATCCGCGTTCTAAAAGAGAAACGAACAGACACATCACAGGTTTACAATGTAGTATATGAAACTCATTTTGGTAAACCAGTTCAGTAGTAAGGTCGACAGGATAACATCATGAAACAAACATATATCTATGTAGTATGGTCACTGTATGGACTATATCATTCTAGTTTATGTTGCCAAATCAAGATAAATACAGTTCGAATCATATCTATTTAAGACAAAGCAGCATAGACAGAATATAAGTGTGGGAAACTACATAGCAATAACAACACTTGTAATGTGCATGGCATGAGAACATAACTGTTTATTCAATTAAAACTGAAATCAACATAGAGCAAGTTACAATAGCAAACACGTTAAAGAAACTTGTTTAAAACATACCTGTTGCGCCATTGGAGTTTCAATTGCATCCTTCAAATTTGGAATTAGTTGGTATGAGTAAATATAGTGATGCAAGAGCAAAGTAGTATGAACCATAGCTACGGAACCTGACCTGAGAAAAATTCTTCTTTTGCTTTAAGCGTTGACTTGGGGTTTGGAGTGGTGGTCCTCGTGCTTTGGACACTATAGTTGCCTTACTAACTGCTCATGTTTGGGTGCTCTGCGGTGGAGACGGTGTTGTGTCAACTGGAACTGGGTTACTATATGCTAGGGTTGGGGTTAGAAGGGGTGTAGCTGGTTCTCTGTCCAACTGGGTAGGGGTACAATCTGCGTGAGTCTGGGTTATGTGTGGTGGGGCTGGTTCTTGGGCATGTACAACCGTGGTTCTATCTGCATCGACAGGTAGCATGGACTTTTCTGAAGACCGTGTTTTTACTCGCATAGATACTGCCATCACCCCCTCCAATTGAAATGGCTGATAAACAAGGAAAGTAACTGAATGTACAGACATTGTAAGATAGATAGGTGCAATGGATAGTAGGAAAGGAAATAGGGCATGAAATAATTCACATTTATGTTGTCTAACCAAACAAAATAGCAGGACATAATTTCAAATATATGATGGCTCATTAAACAGGTAGCATGGCACAATTTCACATGTACGATGGCTAACTAAACATGATAGAATGACATACTTCAAAATATGATGACTATGTAAAAAGGATGGCATGATATAACTATATGATGTGTCTATTAAAGTGGTTGGCATGCCATAAATGACAAACATGTCGTCGATGGAAACATGATGGCATGATATAATTCACGGATAGAATGACATAATTGAAAATATGATGACTATGTAAACAAGATGAGATGATATAACTATATTATTTCTTTAGAAAATGGGTTGCCATGCCATAATTCAGATACATGATGTCTATGTAAACATCATGGCATGCTATAATTCAAATGTATGATTTATATACTAAGCAAGTGAGAAGAGGGCAATCACATATATGATGTGTCAACTAAGGAGATGTCATTCAATATTATGTATATGATGTAAAAACTAAGCATTGGAATACAACATATGCATGATATGAGTAATATAACCCTGCCAAGTTTGAGCATACACCTCAAGGGGATAATAGGACTGGCCATCTGCCTCTGAATCCTCCAATGAAGAGCGATCTATAACCAACAAGATATCTGCTTCAGAAGGTAGCATTGTCCGCTCTGAAGACCTTGTTTTTACTCCAGATTTCTCCATTACCAATTCAAATGGCTGATGCACAGGAAGAGCAGTTAAATATACAAACATTGTCGACAAATGCCATGAGAAATACAAAAAAAGGATGGCATGATATAGTTCACATATATGACACTTGGCTAAACAACATGGCATTGCATAATTTACATATATAATGCCTTGCAACAAGATAGCATTGCATAATTCACGTATATAATGTCTTGTAACAAGATGGCATTGCATAATTCACATATATGGTAATTAGACACTAAACAAGTGGCATTCACACAAAGCATGTCTAAACTAAGCAAATGACATAGCAATGCAAGATACCATACGCACGATATGAGCAACATAACCTTGCTAAGTTAGAGCATGCACCTCGGGGGGGGGGGATAGGACTAGTCATCTGTCTCTGAATCCTCCTTTGAGGAGCTATCCGTAACTAGCAAGACATGCGCTTCGTCAGATAGCATTGTGTGCTTTGAAGACCTTGTTTCCACTCCAGATTTTTCCATGATGGTGCCAAATGGCTGATGCACGGGAAGAGTAATTGAATGTACTAAAATTGTTGACAAATTTGACACGTAATAAAAAATGATGGCATGATATAACTCACATATAAGATGACTGGCTAACCAGGGTGGCATTGCAAAATTCACATATATGATGCCTGGCCAAACAAGATGGCATTGCATGATTCACATATACGATAAAGAAACTAAACAGATGGCATTGACACAAAGCATGTCTAAACTAAGCAGATGACATATTTGATGTATACATTAAGCAATGCAAGGCACCATATGCATGATATTACCAACATCAGCATGCCAAGTTAGAGCGAAGACCTCAGGGGGTAAATACGAGTGTCTTCTCCTTCTGAATCCCCCTCAGAATAGTTATCTTCCTCTTGATTAGGATCCGAAATGGGTGGAGGGGGCCTGCCTTTGCGCCCACCATGGAGCGATGTCTGCATGAAATTTTATGCCATGCAAGACTCGTCTCTTTTGCTCTACATGTTAAGTTCCATTGTGTACAATAACTGACATGCATAGGAATAAAACATAGTGAGATTATGTAAGGAGTGCATGCACAAATTCAGAGTGATGGTAGCAAACTGTGGATAGACCAAAAACCAGTGATAACAGGCAGATAATAGCTTCAGTTAAAAAATACAGACAATGGCTCCTTTAATGTCTGTTTGCACCCAACATGAAACTCATAGTAGACACCCGAGATTAACCAGATAGTAGATAGATAGTACTGATTGCTGCCCCAATATGTACCCCACAACCATTTAAAAACTCAATTTTCAGTGTTAGTTTGGACCTGACTCGGAGTCTAACAGGTGAACACGACGATAAAGTAGCATGTCATCATATTAAGCGATGCATAACATAAGTAGACACAGAAAAGTGTGACCACTCTTGCGGACCCGTGTAGTCCTCAAGGTCATCTGCTCAGTTGATGATGGCAATGCAGTTGTCGTAGCTGCCGACAGTGGGGAAGAAGATCTTAGGCGGCGAAAGACAGTCTGGAGAGTGTATCCCTGCTGTGAACCCTTCCATCATTGGAGCAGCTACGCTGGGGTGGAACACAATGCAGCAGGAGCAGGACAAACCACACAATGTTTTCTTTGACACATACCTGTAACAGAAGTAATTGTGTAAGGGCTTGTTTGAATTTGAGGATTATAACAATGCAGGGATAGGAAATACACATGAATAGGAATGGAATGCACGTGCAAAACAGAGAGTTTAAAAACATAGGATTTCTGCCAATCTGGGTGTTTGATTCAGAAGAATTGGAAGATCACAGGATGCAAAGAAGCATGGTGTGATTAAGTCAAACCACAAGAAAATGTACAGTTATAATGCTATTATGCTACTATCTCTTAGTCTTGTGCTTCATGAATAGGAATTTTAAAAGGAGGACAAGTGGAAATTAAAATTCCTACGCTTTTTCTTTCAAGGAGACACTAAAGTAACAAATCCTACAATTTTCATTTGCTCCATTCCTTTGAACCAAATTCATGAATAGTAGTAACATAGGAAACTTTCCAATTCCTATGTTTTTCCTTCACTTTTCCTTCCTAGCACCAGCGATTCTAGTAGGAAGGCTTGAGCAACGAAAAGCCTACACTAAAAAAAGTTTTTGTGCTACTTCTATTACTTTGGACCCAGGCCACTGCCCTCCTAGCTCAACTCCCAGGCCCATCGACAAATGCACAACTCAAACACGCATAGATAAATAATGATGGCTTTCAAGAGAGTCCTTCACGGATAGCTAAGTTGCCCGGTACCTCATTGCTTGTCATATAGTAGGATAAAATAATTGTATTTCACGTTACTACATGTACTCGGTGGACAATATATATAACAAGTAGAGTAAAAAGAGATGCAACAAGTGTACAACCTCTTTGGCGAAGCCATGTCGATCTCAGCGTGATTGGGTTGGTAGGTGAGGATGCTCTGGCTGACTTGGCTATCGGAGGAGGGGAAGAAGATCTTAGGCATTTGGAGATGGAGCCCGGTGTACTGCTCCGCTGTGATGGATGGTTTCGTCGTTGGAGCAGCTCCGGTGAGTTGTACAACGCCGAGGCTGAAGTAGGACAAGAGAGACAACGTTAACCTGAGTGCAATTCTAATAGCATCTCTAATAGATGATGTAAAATACATAACCACAAAGTGCTAGATGTAAAATACATCACCCGCTCATCTCTGAACTTAACGGTCGAAACTGAATTTAACTGTCGAAACTGAACTCAACTGTCGAAACTGAATTTTGCTGTCATAACTGGATTGTACTGTCAAAACTTAACACACTAGTAGCAGAAAAGCAGTAGCAGCAGCAACAACGCATGTGAGAGGCGGGGCAACTGGTCATGTAGCAGCATCAGGTGAGGCTACACGTCAGTCGGCTGACTTCTTCATCTCTGGTTAGTCAATTTTCCAGCCGTTGGATACGAAATCAAGGGACTACAGTTCATGTTCAACCTCCACACCCTGAGCCGCCAGCCACCACCGGCCAAACAGCCGCCCCCCGCCGCCCACGACCGGCGGTGCGCCGTGCCGCCCAACCCGAAACCACTCCCCACCGCCGGTCCGCTGCCGCTCCGGCCATCGAACCCACCCTGAACCCTAAGATATATAGTGGGGTACCTCTCCGGCGAGCCCCCATCCCCGCTGCGGCTGGTTCTTCCTTAACTCCGGCGAGCCCCCCAACCCCTGAAAATCGACTGACCCAAAAGTCGATTCAGTCGACTGAAGTGTAGCTAAATCGGAGCAGCATCAGAAGCAAGAGCAAGATCGAGAGCAGTAACGCGAGCAAGAGCAAGAGCAATAGCAAGAGCAGACCAGGTAGGGGACCGAGAGCAAGAGCAGAGCAGCAGCGAGCGAGAGCTAAAGCAGCAACAGCTCCTACTAATGTGGATGTCGCCGCCGAGGTAGCGATGCTACCTCTTGAGCACTGCGTTGGTTTTCCCTTGAAGAGGAAAGGGTGATGCAGCAAAGTAGCGTAAGTATTTCCCTCAGTTTTTGAGAACCAAGGTATCAATCCGGTAGGAGGCTCCACGCAAGTCCCTCATACCTACACAACCAAACAAGAACCTCGCAACCAACGCGATAAAGGGGTTGTCAATCCCTTCACGGTAACTTGCAATAGTGAGATCTGTTAGAGATAAAGATAAATATTTTTGGTATTTTTATGATATAGATTGGAAAGTAAAGATGCAAAATAAAGTAGATCGGATACTTATATGATAAAAGATAGACCAGGGGGCCATAGGTTTCACTAGTGGCTTCTCTCAAGATAGCATAAGTACTACGGTGGGTGAACAAATTACTGTCGAGCAATTGATAGAAAACTGCATAGTTATGAGAATATCTAGGCATGATCATGTATATAGGCATCACGTCCGCGACAAGTAGATCAAAACGATTCTGCATCAACTACTATTACTCCACACATCGACCGCTATCCAGCATGCATCTAGAGTATTAAGTTCATAAGAACAGAGTAACGCATTAGGCAAGATGACATGATGTAGAGGGATAAACTCAAGCAATATGATATAAACCCCATCTTTTTATCCTCGATGGCAACAATACAATACGTGCCTTGCTGCCCCTGCTGTCACTGGGAAAGGACACCACAAGATTGAACCCAAAGCTAAGCACTTCTCCCATTGCAAGAAAGATCAATCTAGTAGGCCAAACCAAACAGATAATTCGAAGAGACATGCAAAGATGACCAATCATACATAAAAGAATTCAGAGGAGATTCAAATATTTCTCATAGATAAACTTGATCACAAACCCACAATTCATCGGATCTCCACAAACACACCGCAAAAAGAGTTACATCAAATAGATCTCCAAGAAGATCGAGGAGAACTTTGTATTGAGATTCAAAGCGAGAGAAGAAGCCATCTAGCTAATAACTATGGACCTGAAGGTATGTGGTAAACTACTCACAACTCATCGGAGGGGCTATGGTGTTGATGTAGAAGCCCTCCATGGTCGATTCCCCCTCCAGCGGAGCACCGGCGAAGGCTCCAAGATGGGATCTCGCGGATACGGAAGGTTGCGGCGGTAGAAATAGGGTTTCGTGGTGATCCTGGATGTTTTCAGGGTATGGTGGTATATATAGGCGAAAGAAGTTGGTCAGGGGATCCATGAGGGGCCCACGAGGGTGGGGCGCGCCCACCCACCTAGGGCGTGCCTGGCACCCTCGTGGCTGCCTCGGCTGCTTCTTGACGTCCACTCCAAATCTCCTGGGTTGCGTTTGTTCCAAAAAGTTGCTCCTGAAGGTTTCATTCCGTTCGGACTCCATTTGATATACCTTTTCTTCAAAACACTGAAATAGGCAAAAAACAGCAATTCGGGCTGGGCCTCCGGTTAGTAGGTTAGTCCCCAAAATGATATAAAAGTGTAAAGTAAAGCCCATAAACATCCAAAATGGGTAATATAATAGCATGGAACAATAAAAAATTATAGATACGTTGGAGTCGTATCAAGCATCCCCAAGCCTAATTCCTGCTCGTCCTCGAGAAGGTAAATGATAAAAACAGATTTTTTTGATATGGAATGCTACCTAGCATAATTCTCAATGTAATTTTATTTATTGTGGCATGAATGTTCAGATCCAAATGATTCCAGACAAAAGTTCATATTGACATAAGAAATACTAATACTTCAAGCATACTAACAAGGTAATCATGTCTTCTAAAAATAACAAGGCAAAAGAAAGTTATCCCTACAAAATCATATAGTCTGTCTATGCTCTATCTTCATCACACAAAATATTTAGATCATGCACAACCCTGGTTTTTGCCAAGCAATTGTTTCATACTTTAGTATTTTCAAACTTTTTCAATCTTCACGGAATACAAGAGCGTGAGCCATGGACATAACACTATATGTGGAATAGAATGGTGGTTGTGGACAAGACAAAAATGAGAATATAGTATCACATCAACTAGGCGTATCAACGAGATCGAGATGCCCATTAATAGATATCAATGTGAGTCAGTAGGGATTGTCATGCAACAGATGCACTAGAGCTATAAGTGTATGAAAGCTCAAAAAGAAACTAAGTGGGTGTGCATCCAACTTGCTTGCTCACGAAGACCTAGGTCATTTTGAGGAAGCCCATCATTGGAATATACAAGCCAAGTTCTATAATGAAAAATTCCCACTACTATATGAAAGTGACAACATAGGAGACTCTCTATCATGAAGATGATCGTGCTACTTTGAAGCACAAGTGTGGTAAAAGGATAGTAACATTGTCCCTTCTCTCTTTTTCTCTTATTTTTTTATTTGGCCTTTTTGGGCCTTTCTCTTTTTTATATATAGTCCAGAGTCTCTTCCCTACTTGTGGGGGAATCATATTCTCCATCATCCTTTCCTCACTTGGGACAATGCTCTAATAATGAAGATCATCACACTTTTATTTACTTACAACTCAAGAATTACAACTCAATACTTAAAACAAAATATGACTCTATGTGGATGCCTCCGGTGGTATACTGGGATATGCAATGACTCAAGAGTGACATGTATGAAAGAATTATCAAGGTGTCTTTGCAACAAATACAATGCCAAGTACATGATCATTCAAAAGCAATATGCCAATGATGGAGCGTGTCTTAATAAATGGAAAGGTGGAAAGTTTCATGGCAATATATCTCGGAATGGCTATGGAAATGCCATAACAGGTAGTTATAGTGGCTGTTTTGAGGAAGGTATAAGGTGGGTGTATGGTACCGGCGAAAGTTGCGCGGCATAAGGGAGGCCAGCAATAGTGGAAGGATGAGAGTGCGTATAATCCATGGACTCAACATTAGTCATAAAGAAATCATATACTTATTGCAAAAATATAGAAGTAATCAAAACAAAGTACTACACGCATGCTCCTACGGGAAGGGTTGGTAGGAGTTAACCATCGCGCGATCCCGACCTCCACACATAAGGAAGATAATTAATAAATAAATCATGCTCCAACTTCATCACATAATGGTTCACCATACGTGCATGCTACGTGAATCACAAACTTTAATACAAGTATTCCTCAAGTTCACAATTACCCAACTAGCATGACTCTAATATTACCATCTTCATATCTCAAAACAATTATCAAGCATAAAATTGATCATAGCATCCAATTCACTTCCTATGATAGTTTTTATTATACCCAACTTGGATGCCCATCATATTAGGACCAATTTTATAACCATAGAAAATACCATGCTGTTATAAAAGACTCTCAAAATAATATAAGTGAATCATGAGAGATCAATAATTTCTACAAAAAAAAACCACCGCCGTGCTCTAAAAAGATATAAGTGAAGCACTAGAGCAAAAATTGTCTAGCTCAAAAGATATAAGTGAAGCACATAGAGTATTCTAATAAATTACGAATCATGTGTGTCTCTCTAAAAAGGTGTTTACAGCAAGGATTATTGTGGTAAACTAAAAATCAAAGATTCATATCATACAAGACGCTCCCAGCAGAACACATATCATGTGGTGAATAAAAATATAGCTCCAAGTAAAGTTACCGATAGACGGAGAAGAAAGAGGGGATGCCTTCCGGGGCATCCCCAAGATTAGGCTTTTGGTTGTCCTTGAATTATATTGGGGTGCCATGGGCATCGCCAAGCTTAGGCTCTTGCCACTCCTTATTCCATAGTCCATCAAATCTTTACCCAAAACTTGAAAACTTCACAACACAAAACTCAACAGGAAATCTCATAAGCTCCGTTAGGGTAAGAAAGAAAAACCACCACTTAAGATACTGTAATGAACTCATTATTTACTTATATTGGTATTAACCTACTGTATTCCAACTTCACTATGGTTCATACCCCCCGATACTAGCCATAGATTCATCAAAATAAGCAAACAACACACGAAAAACAGAATCTGTCAAAAACAGAACAGTCTGTAGGAATCTGTAACTTCCGAATACTTCTGGAACTCTAAAACTCCTACCAAAATAGGAAGTCCTAGGAAATTTGTCTATTGATCTACTACAAAAATAATCAACTAAAAAATCACGTTTCTGTAATTTATTAAAATTATTCTCCTGCGTGCAGAAGTTTCTGTTTTTTCAGCAAGATCAAATTAACTATCACCCAAGATGATCTTATAGGTTCTACTTGGCACACACACTAATTAAAACATAAAACCACATATAAACAGAGGCTAGATGAATTATTTATTACTAAACAGGAACAAAAATCAAGGAACAAAAATAAAATTGGGTTGCCTCGCAACAAGCGCGATCGTTTAACGCCCCTAGCTAGGCATAAAAGTGAGAATAGATCTAGGTATTGCCATCTTTGGTATTCAATTCATAAGTGGCTCGCATAATAGATTTATAAGGTAATTTTTTCTTCTTTCTAGGAAAGTGTTCCATGCCTTTCCTTAACATAAATTGGAATCTAATATTTCCTTCCTTCATATCAATAATTGCACCAATCGTTCTAAGGAAGGGTCTACCAAGAATGATAGGACATGAAAGATTGCAATCTATATCGAGAACGATAAAATCTACGGGCACATAATTCCTATTTGAAAAAATAAGAACATCATTAATCCTTCCAATAGGTTTCTTAATAGTGGAATCCGCAAGGTGTAAGTTTAAAGAACAATCATCAAATTCACGGAAACCTAGCACATCACATATATTTTTTTGGAATCGTAGAAACACTAGCACGCAAATCACACAAAGCATAGCATTCATGATCTTTAATTTTATTTTTAATAGTAGGTTCCCACTCATCATAAAGTTTTCTAGGGATATAAACTTCCAATTCAAGTTTTTCCTCATAAGATTGCATCAATGCATCAACGATATGTTTGGTAAAAGCTTTATTTTAACTATAAGCATGAGGAGAATTTAACACGGATTGCAACAAGGAAATACAATCTATTAAAGAGCAATTATCATAATTAAATTCCTTGAAATCCAAAATAGTGGGTTCATTGCTATGTAAAGTTTTGATCTCTCCAATCCCATTTTTACCAATTTTAGCATCAAGATCTAAAAACTCCGAATCATTGGGACGCCTTTTAACTAAAGTTGACTCATCTCCAGTCCCATCATTATCAAGATTCATATTTCAAAACAAAGACTTAATAGGAGACACATCAATCCCTTTTAGATCTTCATCATTATTTTCTTCTAACCCTTCTGGTTTGGTGGCCATCTTATTAACTAATGTGGCTTGCTTATCAGAATGTTAGGCAATGGATTTTTCGAGACGAGCAAACTGAGAATTCAAACCATAAAATTCCTTAGACATATCATCAAGCTCTTTATTCATGTATTCCATAAAGCTTTCTTGTTCTTTAAGCTCGTTTCTAAAGAAATTATTATGCTCAAATTGTAAAGCCATAAAGCTTCTAACATTGATTTCGATCTCTTCCAACCTTCTAAGGTGAAGATCGGCATTTTTAGGCAAGGCCATAAGGGCAAAAAGATGCACAAGAGGCAAGCGAAAAAGAGGCGAACGGGAAAGAGAGGGAGAATAAAACGGCAAGGGTGAAGTGGGGGAGAGGAAAACGAGGGGCAAATGGAAAATAATGTAATGCGAGGGAGATGAGTTTGTCATAGGTACTTGGTATGTCTTGACTTGTGCGAAGACCTCCCCGTTAACGGCGCTAGAAATCCTTCTAGCTAGCTCTTGAGCACTGCATTGGTTTTCCCTTGAAGAGGAAAGGGTGATGCAGCAAAGTAGCGCAAGTATTTCCCTCCTGATAATGATAATGAAGCACTACTAGGGAAAAGCCTATACACAGAATTTTATCAGTAGCGCACTCCAAAATAACTCGCTGCTGCTAACTATCAGTAGCGCGTACAGACCAAAATCGCTGTTGAGACAAATATAGCAATAGCGCGTCACCTGAAAGACACGCTGCTGCTATAATTCCTATGAGGCCGCCGCGAGGGTAGTTATAGCAGCAACGCGTTAGCGTGATGCGCGCTACTGCTACGTGGCATAGTAGCAGCGCATTTCTCGGATAAGCGCTACTGCTAAGTTTCCTACAAAAATTTAGTCCCACCTCGCTCCGTGAAGAGAGTTTCTACCACCTTAAATATGTTACTTCTCACACTTTGACAAGCACTTGATCTTCATTGAACTCTATGTGTAGAATTTGTGGCTGCAATATGAGTCTTCACCTGTTCCTAAACCGGTGAGGACTCATATTGTCAAATCAGATTGTACACAAAAAGATCGTTGATGATCAATGTGTTTTTGATATATTGAACAAAGTCTATTTTTGCATGCTGACACATAGCAGTAGCGCTTTACTGTGAAAAGCGCTGCTGCTAGATAGCTTAGCAAGAGAGTCTTTTCTCAAGAGCGCCATCGCTAAGCCATCCATCTCCTCATCTCCTCCTTCGGATCCACTCACACACAGCCACTCAAAATCCTCTCCGATCCGCTCTGCGCGCGCCCTGCCGCCCTCCTCCGCTCTGGCCAGTGGCCGTCACCTCCTCCTCCTTGCTGGACTCGGCATCGGCCTCCTCCTCCATCCTCCTCTCCACTCGCTGGCCGGCCCGTCCTCTCTCCACCTTCCTCCTCCGTCCTCCCTCAACTGGCCGCGCCGGCTGGCCCCTCCTCGCTCTGCCTTCCTCCTCCGTCCTCCCTCAACTGGCCCGCCGGCCGGCCCCTCCTCGCTCCACCTTCCTCCTCCATCCTACTCTCTTCTCCCTCCTCGAGTCGCCCTCCTTCTCCCTCCTGCTCATATGCAACATTTTGATTTAGTTGATATAATTTAGTTGACTTAGTAGGCTAGTTGATTTAGTTGACTTAGAACATTTTGATTTAGTTGATTTAGTAGGCTAGTTGATTTAGTTGACTTAGAACATTTTGATTTAGTTGATTTAGTTGGCTAATTCATTTAGTTAATTTAGTTGACTTAGAACATTTTGATTTAGTTGATTTAGTAGGCTAGTTGATTTAGTTGACTTAGAACATTTTGATTAAGTTGATTTAGTAGGCTAATTCATTTAGTTAATTTAGTTAACTTAGAACATTTTGATTTAGTTGATTTAGTAGGCTAGTTGATTTAGTTGACTTAGAACATTTTGATTTAGTTGACTTAGTAGGCTAGTTGATTTAGTTGACTTAGAACATTTTGATTTAGTTGATTTAGTAGGCTAGTTGATTTAGTTGACTTAGGAACATTTTAATTTAGTTGATTTAGTAATCCTTTGCTCATATTGCTTTAGGAAGAATGGCGCCGCCACCACCACCACCACTATGTCAACTGTGCAAGTCAAGATGGGCCAGCAGCCTTGCAACTGGCAAGCTGGTGCAGATCTACTTCAAACCGATTTTTCATCATGCGTGTAAGAAATTAGATGAAATGTAATAACTATTTTATTTTTAGTGTTGGCATTACTGCATTGTGTGATTTTGCTTATTTTACACAGATCGTCCCATGCAATGTGAGGTTGAAATTCAACAAGCTGACAGGAGATACTGTGACATTTGAGGCGCCTGGGGGGCCGTACACTATGTAGGTCGAGAATGGACGCAATATGTCGCAGATTGGAGGAGATGGATGGGCCCGTTTCGTCGCTCGCATGCATCTTACTGGTGGTGAGTTGATCAGCTTCAACTTCCGAGCAGAAAGACCCAAGCTAGCTGTCATTTATCTCAACCTGGTGGAAGATGATGAAGATGACGAAGATGATGAAGATGATGAAGATAATGAGGACCCACTCGATGAAGATGATGAGGACCCACTTCATGAAGCCATCGTAGCTCAAAGAACAAGGCTGAGTGAGGAGGAGGTGTCCAACCTGTGGGACATAATTCCGCCACGCGTCTTGACTTTGTCGGGTGCCATTCGTGACCCGCTTGACAAATACCATGGTTGATCGACATGATATGGTATGTTAAACTTACAAATGCAAATTAATAGTGTGAATTACTTAGTGTATAGTCCAATGATATGGTATGTTGTGTGGAATCTAGTCGATGATATATATGTTTTAGTGTAGAGTTGATCACATGCTTATTAATTGATATGTTTTTCTTATTTAGAAATTGGCAAAGAGCATATATGTGAGTTATGGTATCGAGCCTGATGAAGAAGGCTCAGCTGGACTACGCCTTACTGCAAGGGGCTCCGTCACAACCTGTACTTACCGCGTGGACACGGACGGTCGCACAAACTTAAACTCGGTTGGGTGGAAGAAATTCCTCGATGGCAAGAATCTTCGTGTTGGACAGGCCATCCTAATTACTATCAGGAACACCAACCGCCTAGGCTTGAGGATGATGATTGTCTTCGATATCATCTAGAACTACATATGTGTGTGTGGCTATATCATCTAGAACTACATATGTGTGTGTGGCTATATCATCTAGAACTACATATGTGTGTGTGGCTATATCATCTAGAACTACATATGATGATCGTCGTCGATATCATCTAGAACTACATATGATGATGGCCGTTGATATGACCTTGTATTGCTTGAGGATGCATGTTGGCTATGCATGAAATTGTTATCTAGTACTTTTTCGTTTCCAAATTACTCGTCGTGGTTTGAACTAAAACCACGACGAGTAATTTGAACGGCGAGTACTACCGCATCTAGTAATGGTTTATGAATTTGATATCTACTAGCAGTACCTAGTATCTAGTTTCTTAAAGGAGAACTGAAAGTGAAAGGAGAACTGAAAGGGAATGGGGCAGTGGGAAAATGATGAAAGATATAGCAGTACCGAGGGATGGCGAAATCGCTACAGCTAGTTAATAGTAGCGCGTTCACAAAAAGCGCTACTGATATCGTCAACAGTAGTAGCGCGGGTTGGGGACGCGCTACTACTATGAGTTAGCTATAGCGCCTTATTAGTAGCGCGGCCACCCGCGCTGCTGCTAGCCTAAAAACCCGCGCTGCTGCTAGCCTTTTCCCTAGTAGTGAAGTTTCTATCTCTGATGCTGAAACTGAATCTTGTAATGAACACTCACCTTCTGATAATGAAAAAGATAATTATGAGGTTCATGAAAACACTCAACCTAATGATAAAAGAACCAGATAATGATGTTGAGATAGAGCCAACTATGGATCTTGATAACCCACAACCTAAGAATAAAAGATATGACAAAAGAGACTTTGTTGCTAGAAAACATGGAAAGGAAAGAGAACCATGGGTTCAAAAGCCTATGTCCTTTCCACCAAAGTCAACTAAAAAGAAATATGATGAAGAATTTGAACACTTTGCTTAAATGATTAGGCCATTATTTTTGCGCACTCGCTTGACTGATATCTTGAAAATGCCTCCTTATGCAAAGTATATGAAAGACATGATCACCAATAAAAGAAAAATACTGGAAGATGAAATCTCCACTATGCTTGCTAATTTCACTTTCAAAGATGGAGTACCTAAAAAACTTGGAGATCGGGTATAGCAACTATACCTTGCTCCATTAAAAGAAATTATGTGAAAACTGCTTTATGTGATTTGCGAGCTGGTGTTAGTGTTATGCCTTTCTCTATATATAAAAGACTTGATTTGAATATACTCACACCTACTGAAAGATCTTTGCAAATGGCTGATAAATCAACTACCATACCTATCGGTATTTGTGAGGATGCCCGTTGTTGTTGCTAATGTTACTATTTTGATTGATTTTGTTATACTTGAAATGCCCGAGGATGAAAACATGTCGATTATCCTTGGTAGACCTTTCTTGAGTACCGCAGGGCTGTTATTGATTGCAATAAAATCAAGGTCACTTTTCATATCAACGGTAATGAGCATACGATGCACTTTCCGAAGAAACAATTCCAAGTGAATGATATTGATGTTATTGAAAAATCTCCGACAATCACTATTGGAAGTTTTCAACTACATCTACCTACTGTCAAAAAGAAATATGGAATGCTTATTGTGGGGGACATTCATATCCCCATTGATGTAACTTGGTGATTTACGGAAGTTTTTTGATTTCATGCTAATCGAAAGTGGTTGTTAATAAGACTTGATCAACCTTATTAATGGTTCATTTTTGAGAGGTATGAAGTTGATGAATTTAGTAAGCACTACCTTCTGTCCCTACCTTTTGTTTTCTATTTTTATTAGTTAAATAGAATAAAATAAAATTCTTTGTCTATTTTCTGTTTTTTCCGTGCCATAAAAAATGACCCAAAAATACAAGTTCTCAGAATGCTCTGAAAATCTGATACGAATTTTTCTGAATATTTATGAATTTCTGGTGCAAATAATATCAGAGGGAGGTGCACCAGGCGGGCAGAACCCACCTGGGTGCGCCAGGACCCCCAGGCGTGCCCTGGTGGGTGCTGCCCACCTGGTGGGCCCCTCACCTACTTCTTCTTCCCAGACCTATCCATCACCCAGAAAAATCACCACCACTCTTTCTGTAGTGTTCTTGCCTCCGAAACAGTGGATTTCGATCTCTTTGCTCGAAGCTCCGTTTCTGAAACTGGGTCCGGGATTTGTTGCTTGGTATGTGACTCCTCCATGTGTCCAATTAGTTTTTGTTTTAGTGGTTTATATTTAGAATAATTAGCTAATCTTGGTGCTGGTGTGGATGAGCTTGCATGTTGAATTCTTAGAGTTCTAAGTATTTTGAATGCTTGCTATGGCCTCTATACATCCCTATGAGTAGTTGCTATCAATTTTGTGAAGTTTAGCTGAGAAATATTTTGTGGACTAAAAATTTCAGAATTTTGTTCATAGGAAAAAGATGAATATCTTTAGGAAGTTTGCTTCCAAGAAGAACTCCAAGGGTGTTATTGGGAAGTCCTCTGACAATGATCTTCATACCCCGAGGTTGGCAGAGTTACGGCCGTGTGAGTGGCGGGACAATGAGTTCATGGGAGAGGCTGGAATCCTCCAAGAGTTCAACCAATATGCTGCTAATGCCGGTCTCACTAACTTCATCATAGCTGAAGGCAAACAGTATCATCTCCTCAAAAATTCCTTTGTGCAAAACTTTCATTTTCATTCTAGGAATAATCCCCCTGAGGTGTCATTTAATTTATATGCCGAACACCGCCAGATCCCACTTACTGAATTTTGTGACATATGCATGCTTCCTTCTGATGGGGGTTTGGTAGAGCCTAGGCCCTCAGAGTTTGATGATTTTTACCGTACTCTGACAATGGGGGATGAGAGAGGAGTATCGAGCACCACTGCCACTAGCTTGCAGTTTCCTGCCATATATTATTTTCCTTTATTTATCGCAAAGTGCTTGCTACCGTGAGAGAAGGTGGGTTCACTTAGCGCCCCGGATTTTGCTGTTTTGCGTCGCACACTTTATGGCGACAACACTTTTAGCTTGGGAGCTACTTTGGCACGTCGCCTTCACCTTAACAGATTCAAGCATAAAATACATGGGGGCATTTACGCTACCCGTTTGGCGACTCACTTCGATGTGCAGATATGCCAACATGATCACCCCTTGCCCAAGGTTTACCTAGACAGAGCAGCTATGAAGGACCATTTGTTTCTTGCTGCCGATTACCCTCATATTGACTTGCCTTACAACTTAGTTTTCAGTGTGGATACTCATGATGCTATCCCCTTGACTGCACCTGCTTTGTCTGATTATGTTGCTAGGAATGGATATAGAGTTATGCCTGAGGACATTGTCGCTTACCAGAAAAACCTGGCGGCGGCACAGGCGGAGCCTCAATAGTGGGACCCTATGGTGCCTGCTCCCCAGCACTTCAATATTGGACCTCACGGCTTCTACCACTGGTGATTACCAAGTTAGGCCAAAAGCCTAAGCTTGGGGGAGTACGTATTCCCACGGACATTACATTCATGTTCACACATTTCATTCTAGTTGTCGGTGTCCACACTTTTTCATTGTATCGTCCGTGCTTAAATTATTTTTCTCGCTTTCTTCTTGTGTGTTTGAAAAACTTTGAGAAAACCCAAAAAGATTTCCTTGTTCTTATTTTACTTGTTGGGAGCTTTCCCGTGTAAATAGTTTTTCTCGTTTTTGCTTTTCCCTTTTTCATTTGCTTGCTTACGAAAAACCAAAAACTACAAAAATATTTCAGTGCCTTTCTCTGAATTTCCTTTTCTTTTGTCGAGTTATACCGAGGAGAAGACCACGATGAAAATGTTGAGTGGCTCTCATTTGCATTATTGTTGATCTAACAAAGATCCCATATTACCTTGTCTTCTCCTCTTGAATAAAATGTTTGTAGATTCCAGGTTAGTCCACGACACTCTTGCACTATTATTATTTCAAATTGTTCGGTCGTGCAAGTGAAATGCAATAATAACGATATTAGATGAACTGGCCGTGGCAGAGAGAAACGGGTATGGACTCGACTTGTTCTATTTTTGTAAATATGCTTAACCTAGTATCCATGCTTCAACCTATTATGATCAAACATGTTTGCAATGACAATTAGAGATTATAGTTTATCATGCCATGCATAAGTAGCTAGGAGTGAATAATGGCTTATCTTGGATATCAACATTGCATTAAAATGATTGTGATGTAGTATGATTATATGGTATCCTCCTCTGAATGTTCGACTGGCTCGACTTAACACATGTTCACTACAAAAAAAAGACACATCCGTAACATTTTGGGCTGAACGAAATTTTTTCCTGCCATACTTATGACACTTCTATGACGATAATTGTGACAAAACCCGGTATCATCATAGATGTGGTGGGATCCTACTTCTATGACAAAAAATCATGACAGAAAATGGGCTTTTCGTCCTGGGCGGGCTGGAGACGCAGCTGCATGACATTCTTTGGGCGGTCCATGACGGAAAACACCGTGGTAGAAGCGAGGGCGAGGAAAATATCGGGGAGTTCCCGGTTGCGGAGGGTGGTCGGGGGCCGAGCGATGCGCATTTCTCTCGTACCATACGCGCGTGGGGGTGCGAGGCGTTGGGCTCTAACTGAACCCAAGCGTGGCGTCGCCTAACTGAACCCGAGCGATTGCACTGCAGGCTACGCGTTCCTGAACCCGAGCAATCGAGCAATTCCTTCGCTACTACTGCTAACTGAAGCCGATCGATGCTGCCTTTGGATGAACAGTGAGCATTGCTGGGGGGGTTTGGATGAACAATGAGCATTGCTGGGGGGTTTGGATGAATAGTCCTGGTGGGGGTGGATGAACAGAACCCCATGGTTGCCTCTGGATGAACAGGACCCCGATCGATCGAGCCAGTTGGGGCTGGATGAACAGGACCCCGTGGAGGGCTGGATGAACAGGACGACCCCGTGGAGGGCTGGATGAATAGTAGCCGGTGGAGGGCTGGATGAATAGTAGCCCATGGAGGGGTGGTTGAAGAGGAGCCCGTGGAGGGTGGTTGAACATGAGTCCGTGGAGAGGGCTGGTTGAACAGTAGCCGATGGAGTAGCTTTCGGTAGAGGCTGGATGAACAGGAGCTCGTTGATGAACAGTCGCAGGTGGAGGCTGGAGGAGGTCGACGGTGGATGAACAGTAGCTCGTGGAGGCTGGAGGAGGTCGATGTGTGATGCTAGTGATTATGTTGTAGGTGCTGTTCTAGGACAAATAGTTGATAAGAAATTGAATGTTATCCATTATGCTAGTAAGACTCTAGACAATGCTCAAAGAAATTATGCTACTACCGAAAAGGAACTTTTAGCGGTTGTATTTGGTTGTGATAAATTCAGACCCTATATTGTTGATTCTAGAGTAACTATTCATACTGATCATGCTCCTATTAAATATCTTATGGAAAAGAAAGATGCAAAACCTAGACTCATTAGATTGGTTCTCTTGCTTCAAGAATTTGATTTACATATTGTTGATAGAAAAGGAGCTGAGAACCCCGTTGCTGATAACTTGTCTAGGCTAGAGAATGTTCATGATGACCCACTACCTATTGATGATAGGTTTGCCGATGAGCAATTAAGTGTCATAAATACTTCTCATAGCACTCTTTGGTATGCTGATTATGCTAATTATATTGTTGCTAAATTTATACCGCCTAGCTTCACATACCAACAAAAGAAAAAGTTTTTCTATGGCTTGCGACATTACTTTTGGGATGACCCACATCTTTATAAAGAAGGAGTAGATGGTGTTATTAGACGTTGTGTACCTGAGCATGAACAGGAACAGATCCTACGGAAGTGTCACTCCGAAGCCTATGGAGGACACCACGCTGGAGATAGAACTGCACAAAAGGTATTGCAATCCGGTTTTTATTGGCCTACTCTCTTCAAGGATGCCCGTAAGTTTGTTTTGTCTTGTGATGAATGTCAAAGAACTGGTAATATCAGTAGACGTCAAGAAATGCCTATGAACTATTCACTTGTTATTGAGCCATTTGATGTTTGGGGCTTTGATTATATGGGACCTTTTTCTGCCTCTAATGGTTACACTCATATTTTAGTTGCTGTTGATTACGTTACTAAGTGGGTAGAAGCTATTCCAACTAGTAGTGCTGATCATAACACATCTATTAAAATGGTTAAGGAAGTTATTTTTCTGAGGTTTGGAGTCCCTAGATACTTAATGACTGATGGTGGTTCACATTTTATTCATGGTGCTTTCCGTAAGATGCTTGCTAAATACGACGTTAATCATAGAATTGCATCTCCATATCACCCGCAGTCCAATGGTCAGGTGGAATTGAGCAATAGAGAGCTCAAATTAATTTTGCAAAAGACTGTCAATAGGTCTAGAAAAAATTGGTCCAAGAAACTGAATGATGCATTATGGGCCTATAGAACTGCATATAAAAATCCTGTGGGTATGTCTTCGTATAAAATGGTTTATGGAAAAGCATGTCATTTACCTCTCGAACTAGAACATAAGGCATATTGGGCTATTAAGGAGCTCAACTATGATTTCAAACTTGCCGGTGAGAAGAGGTTATTTGATATTAGCTCTCTTGATGAATGGAGAACCCAAGCTTATGAAAATGCCAAGCTGTTTAAAGAAAAAGTTAAAAGGTGGCATGATAAAAGGATACAAAAGCGTGAGTTTAATGTAGGTGATTATGTATTGCTATACAACTCTCGTTTAAGATTTTTTGCAGGGAAACTTCTCTCCAAATGGGAAGGTCCTTACGTTATCGAGGAGGTCTATCGTTCCGGTGCCATAAAAATCAACAACTTCGCAGGCACAAAAGCGAAGGTGGTGAACGGTCAAAGAATCAAACACTATATCTCAGGTAATCCTATAAATGTTGAAACTAATGTTATTGAAACCGTAACCCTGGAGGAGTACATAAGGGACACTTTCTAGAACGTTCCAGACCCCGAAAAGGAATAGGTATGTGGTACGGTAAGTAAACCGACTCCAAAACAATTTTTAAGGCAATATTTCTCTGTTTTGGAAAATTTAGAAAAATAGAAAAATAAGAAGCAGTCCGAGGAGGACACGAGGCCTCCACGAGGGTGGAGGGCGCGCCCTACCCCCTGGGCGCGCCCCCTACCTCATGAGCACCTCGTGTGCCCTCCGGACTTCGTTTCCTTGCACGATACGTATTTTGGTCGGTAAAAATTCATTATATATAGTCCCGAAGGTTTTGACTCCTGTATCACGCAAATATCCTCTGTTTCGTTTGAAATGTTGTCTTCTGCAGATTAGAGCAAGATGTCTTCCCAAGATTCGAGGAGAGAGCTACATGTCGATTATATTGCAAATCCCAAGGTATATGGGGATGTGGAGCATTATGGCTGGACCACGGAGGAAGAAGAAGACTATGATCCGAAGAGGAAGGAAGAAACGAGTTCCGACGAAGAGGACTATCCCCTACCTCAACCTGGTGATATGCATGTGGAGTTCAAGAAGTCAAGCCTCCCTAAGGTCCAATCTATCCCACCTCGTTTTTCGCAGGACAACAAGGCAGAACTATGCAAAAAGATAATGAAACTTGAGCTCGAGAACGAGGATCTAAGGGAGGAAAATTTTAGCCTCAGACGCAAGCTGGAGAAGAAAAATGCAACACCTCCATCACCTCCAAAGACATAATCACATGGGTATGGACACTCCCCTTGGCAACTGCCAAGCTTGGGGGAGGTGCCCTGGTATAGTATCACCATCACAACTCCTATCTTTACCGTTTTTCTTAGTTCAATCCTATTAGTAGTATCTTGATTTAGTAGAATAAAGTCATGGCATGATCTAGTTTTGAGTTTTGCTTTATGATCCTTCTTTGTAATCAAGTCCGTGAGCTATATAACAAATATTAGTGTTGAGTCAAGGGCTTGAGTATTTTGCCATGATCTTGGGTGATTAGAAGAAAAAGAATAAAAAGAATCAAGAGTTCATATTGATCTTATTGAAAGTAATGACTTCACATAGAAAGAGTATGATGATTCAAAGTTGTTGGGTGTTGGCAAATATAGCTTTGGTCTTTGTTGCAATTAATAGGAAGTAATAAGGAAAGAGAGGTTTCACATATAGATATATTATCATTGACATCTTTTATGATTGGGAGCACTCATTAAAATATGACATGCTAAAGAGTTGATGTTGGACAAGGAAGACAACATAATGAGTTATGTTCTCTTACATCTGAGATAAAGTATGTTGTCATGGTTCCTCTACCATGTTGAGTTTGCCTTTCCCCCTCATGCTAGCCAATTCTCAGCACTAAGTAGAAATACTACTTGTGCTTCCAAATACCCTTAAACCAGTTTTGCCATGAGAGTCCACCATATCTACCTATGGATTGAGTAAGATCCTTCAAGTAAGTTGTCATCGGTGCAAGCAATAAAAAAATTGCTCTCTAAATATGCATGACTTATTAGTGCGGAGAAAATAAAATTTGCACGAACTTGTTGTGGACGAAATAAAAGCGACGGACTGCATAATAAAGGTTCACATGCAAGGGGCAATGTAAAGTGACGTTCTTTTGCATTAAGATTTTGTGCATCAACCCTAAACGCGCATGACAACCTCTGCTTCCCTCTGCGAAGGGCCTATCTTTTATTATTTTCCTCTACCTTATGCAAGAGTCATGGTGATCTTCACCCTTCCTTCTTTTTATTTTATCCTTTGGCAAGCTCAGCATGTTGGAAAGAACATGATATATATATCTAATTAGGTGTGGGGGAGCATGAATTATTATTGTTGACATTACCCTTGAGGTAAAAGGTTGTGGGGCAAAACTATAAGCCCCTATCTTTCTCTGTGTCCGATTAAAACTCCGTAACCACAAGTATCGCGTGAGTGTTAGCAATTATGAAGGACTAAGTGATAGTTGAGTATGTGGACTTGCTTTTAAGCTCTGACATAGACTCTTTCCGATGTTATGATAAATTGCATTTGCTTCAATGACTGAGATTATAATTGTTGGTGCCCAATAAAGTTTCTGATTCATACTTTGGCTGTGTGAGAAGATCATCACTTGAACATGAGTAATCATATGACAAAATTTATATATGTTGCTGTTATGAAGTAATCATGATGCCTTCATGTCCGTATTTTATTTTTATCGACGCCTCTACCTCTAAACATGAGGACATATTTATTGTTATTGGCTTTTCGCTTGAGGACAAGCGAGGTCTAAGCTTGGGGGAGTTGATACGTCCATTTTGCATCATGCTTTTATATCGATATTTATTGCATTATGGGCTGTTATTTCACATTATGTCATAATACTTATGGTTATTCTCTCTTATTTTACAAGGTTTACATGAAGAGGGAGAATGCCGGCACTGGAATTCTCGGCTCGAAAAGGAGCAAATATTGAAGGACTATTCTGTGCAACTCCAAAAGTCCTGAAACTCCACGGAACACCTTAAAATAAATAAAGAAAAATCGTCTCCAAAGATGAAGGCCAGGGGGCCCACACCCTGCTCACGAGGGTGGGGGACGTCCCCCTAGGTGCGCCCCCCTACCTCGTGGGCCCCCTGGTGGCTCTCCGACGCCCATCTTCTCCCATATGAAGTCTTTCGATGGGAAAAAAATACCAGAGAACTTTTTGGGACGAGACTCCGCCGCCACGAGGCGGAACCTTGGCGGAACCAATCTAGGGCTCCGGTAGAGCTGCTCTGCCGGGGACACTTCCCTCCGGGAGGGGGAAATCATCACCATCGTCATCACCAATGCTCCTCTCATCGGGAGAGGGCAATCTCCATCAACATCTTCATCAGCACCATCTCATCTCCAAACCCTAGTTCATCTCTTGTATCCAACTCTTGTCTCCAAGTCCGAGATTGGTGCTAGTAGGTTGCTAGTAGTGTTGATTACTCCTTGTAGTTGATGCTAGTTGGTTTATTTGGTGGAAGATCATATGTTCAGATCCTTTATGCACAATATTACCCCTCTCATTATGAACATGATTATGCTTTGTGAGTAGTTACGTTTGTTCCTGAGGACAAGGGAGAAGTCTTGCTATTAGTAGTCATGTGAATTTGGTATTCGTTCGATATTTTGATGAGATGTATGTTGTCTAACCTCTAGTGGTGTTATGTGAACGTCGACTACATAACACTTCACCATTATTTGGGCCTAGAGGAAGGCATTGGTAAGTAATAAGTAGATGACGGGTTGCTAGAGTGATAGAAGCTTAAACCCAAGTTTATGCGTTGCTTTGTAAGGGGCTGATTTGGATCCATATGTTTCATGCTATGGTTAGGTTTACCTTAATACTTTTGTCGTAGTTGCGGATGCTTGCAATAGAGGTTAATCATAAGTGGGATGCTTGTCCAAGTAAGGGCAATACCCAAGCACCGGTCCACCCACATATCAAATTATCAAAGTACCGAACGCGAATCATATGAGCGTGATGAAAACTAGCTTGACGATATTCCCATGTGTCCTCGGGAGCGCTTTTCCTATTATAAGAGTTTGTCCAGGCTTAACCTTTGCTACAAAAATGATTGGGCCACCTTGCTGCACTTTATTTACTTTTGTTACTTGTTGCTCGTTACCATTTATCTTATCACAAAACTATCTGTTACCACTTATTTCAGTACTTGCAGAGAATACCTTGCTGAAAACCGCTTATCATTTCCTTCTGCTCCTGATTGGGTTCCACACTCTTACTTACCGAAAGGACTATGATAGATCCCCTATACTTGTGGGTCATCACTCTCCATGATGATAGCTGCCCTTAGTTGGAGTAGTGTTTTGAGGGGTAGTGTGTTTGGACCCTCATCTTCTATTTTGGATATCTCACTTAATGGTGTAAGCCTTGGATGCTGGTAGTTTATGAAACTTGTTTACCTGGTGATGTACTATCTTAATAGAACTTTTGTGATGTATGGTTATTGGATGCTCTGCTGGTCATGTGATGTGATGTGGCTCAGGGTCTTGTGCCACCTTCTCTTATTTTTGATTGATCAAGTGCTGGTGCTTGATTATTGGTGCAAAAACCACATTTGTATCAATAAATAATACAAACAGAAACTGGAATATTCTCAACTGGAATATTAGAGGGATGAATTCTGAGGACAAATGGTTGGCCTTAAGGCAGAAAATGGATGAGAGTGACTGCAATATTCTGTGTCTTCAAGAAACAAAGAGAGAGACCTTTGACACAACTTACATTAAAAACTTCTGTCCTAATAGAATTAAAAAATTTGCTTTCCTCCCCTCTGTTGGAGCTTCTGGGGTTCTTCTGGTGGCTGGGAATGGTTCTCAGTTTGGAGGAGAAGTTATTGCCCAAAACAGATTCTCACTTTCAATTCAATTTACCACTTTGCTCTCAAATCAGTCTTGGATTCTTTCCAATATATACGGTCCATGTGACACACAGGACAAAATTGAGTTCATTAATTGGTTTTTGAATATTCACATGCCTGCTGATGTGGACTGGATTCTCGTGGGAGATTTCAACCTTATGAGGGATCCTTCAGATAGAAAAAAACCTGGTGGAGATGTTAATGACATGCTTATGTTCAATGAGGCAATTAGTAACCAAGGTTTAGTTGAAGTGCCTTTGCATGGTAGAAAGTTCAGCTAGAATAACATGCAACATGACCCTCTTTTGGTTAAGCTTGATTTGTTTTTTTACATCTGCTTCCTGGATGACCTCTTTTCCAAACATGATTGTGCTCCCTCTTGCAAAGCCTATATCTGATCATCTGTCCTATGTTATGAAAATTGGTTCTTCTATTCCAAAAGCAAGAGTGTTTAGATTTGAAAACTTTTGGTTGCAACACTCTGATTTTAAGCAGGTGGTTACTGCTGCTTGGAATATCCCTGTGGGTAATCTTGATGCTGTCAAAAGCTTGAATGCTAAGTTTAAGAACTTAAAGGAGAGCTTAGAAGTTGTGGGCCAGATCTCTATCTTGTATTAAACCTCAAATTGCAAAACTAAATGAGCTCATCTTTCTTTGAGATTTCTTTGAGGAGTTTAGAGAGTCGGACATTCATGAATGGAATTGCAGGACTATTCTTAAAGAACATCTGCTCGTTCTTTTGAGGAACCAAACGATCTATTGGAGGCAAAGGGGAAAAATCAAGGGGGTGAAATTTGGAGATGAAAACACCATTTTTTTCACACTAAAGCTTCCGTCAGTTACAGGCATAATCACATTGTTGTACTACAAAATGATAACCAAGTTGAAATACCTGATCATGCTGGGAAAGATGCAATACTATGGGAAACCTATAAGAAAAGAATGGGCACATCTCAAAAAACATCTATGCACTTTGACTTGGATTCCTTGTTTCGCCAGAGACAAGATTCAACACTTTTTGATAACCTGGAATTACCTTTCACTGAGAAAGAAATTAATGATGTAGTTCAAGATCTCCCACTGGACAAATCACCAGGTCCTGATGGTTTCAACAATGAATTTTTTAAATCTTGCTGGGACATTATTAAAGGAGATGTGCTCAAATTCATATATGATTTTCATGCTGGGAAAATTTCACTTGAGAGCTTAAACACATCATACATCACCCTTATTCCCAAAGGGAGTACTCCTTTGACAGCAAATAATTTTTGGCCAATCTCACTCCTGAACTGTTGTCTGAAACTAGTCACTATACTATTGGCAAACAGGTTACAGAAAGTGATTCTCAAGTTGGTGCACATCAACCAATATGGCTTTCTTAAAGGAAGATCCATACATGACTGTTTGGGTTGGGCATATGAATATCTGCACCAATGTCATAAGTCCAAGGAAGAAATTATTGTGCTTAAATTGGACTTTGAAAATGCTTTTGACACCATTGAGCACCAGGCAATTTTGGATATCTTAAAGGCCAAAGGTTTTGGAGACAGATGGATTAACTAGATCAAAATGTTCTTCACCACAGCATCATCTGCTATCTTGCTCAATGGTGTACCTGGCAAGAAGTTTTATTGTCTTAGAGGTGTCAGACAGGAGACCCTCTGTCACCCCTTTTATTTGTGCTTGCTGCAGACCTACTCCAATCAATCCTCAATAGGGCCATGCACCTGGGTTTACTTACTTCTCCCTTGCAAGTGGAATCATGTCCTGATTTTCCAATTGTACAGTATGCAGATGACACTCTGGTTCTCCTTCAAGAAGATGCAAAGAAGCTTCACTGTCTCAAAGCCCTACTCAATATTTTTGCAAATGCTACTGGCCTTAAAGTGAACTATAATAAATCAAGCCTTATTCCAATTAATGTGCCCGAACAGAAGGTGGAGATTTTGACAAATAATTTTCACTACAAACTTTTCACTGCAAAAAGGAAACTTTCCCCATACAATACCTGGGAGCACATTTAGGTCTTCATAAGCCTACTGTTGAACAATGCTTCCCTCTTGTCACAAGACTGCATAAGAAACTTGTGGGTTTGTCTTCTTTCATGACAATGGCTGGGAGATTGTTGCTAGTGAAATCTGTTTTAAACTCTCTGCTGATCTATCTCATGGGATTACTTGATGTGCCTGTCACTATTAAAACTCAAGCTATCAAGTATTTGAGGCATTGCCTTTGGAGAGGCCCTGACCTGGAGGATCACAGGCCTGCCACTGTGGCCTAGAGCACTGTTTGTGAACTAAAAAATCAGGGTGGTTTGGGGGTGATGGATATCTTTTTCCAAAACAAAGCTTTGTTACTTAAGAATCTACACAAGTTTTATAACAGACACAACATTCCATGGGTCAACTTGATTTGGGAATCCTATTACAACAATGATTTGTTGCCTGGCAGTAGTTGGATTGGATCTTTTTGGTGGAAGGCAAACCTTAAGCTCATTGATAACTTCAAATCTTTGGCCAGATGTAACATAGGAGATGGAAAAAGTGCTTTATTTTGGTCTAATTTATGGCACTCAGCTTGTTTGCAAGACATGTTCCCTCACCTCTTCTCTTTTGTGAAAAACAAGACTACTACTGTTCACACCATTATACACACTGAATTCCTGGAGGATCTATTCCATTTACCTCTAACTGTGCAAGCTTTCCAGGAATTTGAAGCTATGGAAGATATCTGTATACCTTTAAGGGCCTCTGACACCCTGGATTGTACTGATACCTGGAGTTACATTTGGGGAAGTGAGCAATTCTCAGTTGCTAAGGCCTATAAAATGATGATGGGAGTTAAAATAGTGCCCCAACAATTCAATTGGATTTGGAACAGCTCCTGTCAGCCAAAGCACAAGGTGTTCTTTTGGAGACTCCTTCATGACGGATCAATACTAGGAATCCTCTAAGAAGGAAAACTTTTCATCTGGACAACTATAACTGTGCTGTCAATAATTGTCCACAGGAGGAAACACTACATCATCTCTTTTGGACCTGCCCTTTCATAGCCTAGTGTTGGGATCTGATATATATGTCCCTCAAGACAGGCCAATGTTTTAGTAATTGAAGCCTTTGTTGACCTCAGACAGAAACTTCATGTGCCCTTCATGGAAATCATCCTCCTAGATTCTTGGGCTATTTGGATCTCAAGGAATAATTTGATCTTTCAAGGAATTCAACCTAGTATTCAGAGATGGAAAGTTATCTTCTTGGAAGAGCTCAACTAGTTCAGATGTAGAATAAAGAAGAGCTATGCTCTGGCCTATTGTTCATGGCTTGACAATCTTGTTTTGTAATTCTTGTAGTTAGTTTTTTTTATGTTTGTCTTGTCTTTTGGCTTATCTCAAGCCTTTGTACTGTGGGACCTTTGTTCTTTGTTGTCGGATTTTGGGTTCCGGCAGACCCTTGAGGTTCGAACTCTGGGGTGCGCACGAAGATCTTTCCCCTACCAACTCACGTCTCGAAGCCTCACAAGGAATCTAGGCAAGCAAGAAGAACACACAAGGGAAACGAGGTTTATACTAGTTCAGGCCACCATTGTGGTGTAATACCCTACTCCAGTGTGTGGTGTGGTGCATTGCCTCAGGGGCTGATGAACAATACAAAGGAAGAACAGCCTCGCGAGAGATGTTCTTGAGCTGATGCGATGAACTACTTGGGTGAATTCAGTCGTCTCTCTCTCTCTCTAGTCTACCCAAAATGTAGATGCCTACTCTATGGTGGCTAGCTCTATCTATAGAGGCCTTGGGCCTCTTCCTAAATAATGAGCGGGAAGGGCGCCAACAATTGGCCATTTTGAAGGGGAACATCTAGTACACTTATCCTGACTAAAATTGGTCTTCATCTGCCAAAGACTCTGACGGTGACGCTGTCCTGGGCTCCACGGTGACCTCCATCCCGCTGTTCCGCTGGTCTTGGTCTTGTTGCACCGAAATGGTAACCTTTGCCTGATGCCTTGGCATGTGCTTGCCTCCTTTGCACCGAAGGGGAAACAAGGACACTGCACAGGCCGGCACCCGCCTAGCGCCCGCCAGGTCTCGATCGTCATGGCTTGCGTCATGGGCACCTTGCGAGGTACCCTGCCTTGATCTCTCCGCCTCCTCGCGAGCTCGCCTGATGAGGCTGCTCGTGAGGAAGCTTCCTGTCGTTCGCCCTGCGAGGCTTGGCCCCTCGCGAGGGTCTTGAACTTGAGGTGATGAAGCTGGGCTGCCCTGGGCCTCCGCTTGAGCCACGCCGCAGGCCGCAGGCAGGTAAGTTTGGGGACCCCCGTTCCCAGAACGTCGACAGTAGCCCCCTGGCCCAAGGCGCACCCGGACTTGGCTTAGCAGAGAAGCGAAGGGGCAAGAGAGAAGCGCCGCGGGCCCCAATAGCCTGCGGCCTCAGGTGCCGCGTGGCGATTGATTGGACGTGGGCGTCCTCGCTTCCCCACGACACCTCGGCAGCTGCATGACTTGACAAGTCCCTGCATGCAAAAACGGGTCATGATTACCTGTGATCATGGTGGCCGACGGTTGGCCTCCTCCGGCTATAAGTACAAAATGGCGCGAGCCCTTCTAGTCCATTCCTTCCTGCTACTTCCTTTCTTCTTCTTCCTCTCCCTTGCTCCACCTTACGCCAATGGCGCCGATCCGCCGGTTTTCTGTTGAAGAGAAGGGAAAGGCCCCCCGAGAGGGTCCCGACCCGCTTCCGCCGAAGAAGCGGCCAGTCGCCTGCTGCCGAGATGAGGGTGCTCGGCAGGAGGCGACGAGGCCCTGGTACGAGCGACCGCCGTCTGGGTTTCCGCTGCCCTTGTACGCCGAATCGAGGGCCCTGGAGAAGAAGGCGTCAAGCGACACCGACGGTGCCGCCGTCGATGCCGGCGAGTTACGACGGTGCGCATCGTTCCCCCTGGAGTCCATGCCGAGGGCCCTTATCGCGAGCTTGTGCTCACGCTGCCATGCCCCCTCGATCTTGGATTCGCCTTCCTCCCTCCTTTGCCTTCAAGATTCCGCCGAGGGGGCCTCGGGAGCTCTGGCTGCAGCACGCCGACTGCAACACCCCCGCGACCGAGGCGGAGGTCGAGGTTGTCACCCCGGGCAAGGTCTTCCTGACCCGTGGCTGGGGCGAGATCACCCGGGTCTGCCGGACAAGGGCGCCCTCGTAATCCATCTCGAATACGATGGTGCCTCCTTGATGTTCTTCAAGGTCTTCGACGTGGAAGGACGCTGGCTGGAATGCTACCCCAAGGGAGGCGGCCGGGGCATTGAAGTGGCGAGGACCAGGCCTGCCAACCAACTCCCCAGCAGCTCCTCTGGCAGTAACGGAGGAGCCGGAGGGTCCAGCGACTCTGCCGAGCTTCACGCGACTCCGGAGACAAGCGACGACAGCTACGAGCCCCTGAGCTCTCGTCGCACCCGGAGCAGGGCGGCTGCATCAGGCCGTCGGCGCTGCTAATCTAGATGGGGTTGGCGCCAGCGCCTGATGAGCCACTGTTGTTGATGGCGTCAACTGCGGAGGCGCGCGTAGTTATCGCTCCTTAGCACCTTTTGTTCCCTTGTTGGTTTGGAGTGGTTTTCGGCAAGGTGTCGGGCCTGCGTGGTGGCAGCTGGGGTGTTCCTGGGTTAGGCCCTCATGAGCTTCTTCCCTCTTCCCCGTACTTTCCTTCGTGCTCTACCTCCTTAGGTTCTGTCCCTCGAGCGAGCTCAGCTGCCGCTGGTATGACAGGTTGCGATGCCGTGGGTCAAGGCCAGGGGGTGAGGTCTGGAGAGCTAGTAAGAGCCCATGAGTCACAATGCTCAGGCACCCCCCCTTTTAACGCGCGAGCGGATCGTGCCGGAGAGAGGGAGAGAAAGCTCGCGACACCCCCAGCGTTACTCCTGGAGCGGGTCCTGCATACCAATCACGAGGGAAAACAAGGTCTGCCATTACGGTTGCCAGCCAACCATTGGTTGCTCCGAGGGAGTGATTGAGGCACTGAGAGCCTGGTGAGGTGGCGCCTTGCGGGGCTACCGTGGCCAGACCTCGGCCACTCATATTTGTCGGTGTTGCAGGGATGGACCCATACGCAAGCGCCGTGCCAGAGCGAGTGGCTCCAAAGGTAGGCGTCAATCGAGCAGGCGATTAAGTCAAGCAGGTTAAGCATGAAGGAGCAAACGACAAACTCCACTGGGTCAGGCCCGAGCAGCTTGGGGATAATGCAGCCTGAGGGGCGCCCCAACAAGGTAAGCAAAGAACATAAGCAAAATGGATACATGCCACAGGGATGGACCCACGCGACCTGGGAATGATGCAGCCCTGTGGACGCTCCTAGCTGAAAATAGAACTTTCAAAGATGTCACCTGATACCGTCAGAGATGAAGGGATGCTGAAGTAGTGGATGACGCGCGGTGAGAAAGCTGACCCTCACGAGTTCCCGTGACCAGGAGCTTCGGGAGGCTCCGGGGGCGTAGGCCGATCCTCGAGGACCATCTCCATCTCCACCAGGACCGCGCAATGCCTGACCTCCTGAGCCTCCAGAATGCTCCTCAGCAGGCGCTGATGAGCGGCGGCCGCATTCGGCAGGCCGAGAGGCATGCGAACGTAGCCGAGAGGCATGCCTGACCTCCTGAGTGTTTCTCGCGATGAAATCTTGAGGGTTTGGCCCTCCTTGCCTCATACCCTCCTGAGGGAAATGTGCTTTGAAGCACACCTCCAAGTGGTGCCTGAGCGTGTCCCTCGTGACCTTGGCAAAGTCGGTGGCACTCCAAGAAAGAGCCCGGAGCCCTGCCCGAGGAGGGCGCCAGGCGCGCCTTCCTATGCGACAGAGGGTGGCGCCCCTTGAACGGGCGCGGATCCTGACGCAACGCCTCTGGAGGTGCCTGCCTCCTGATGGTTTGGGCCAGGTGAAGTCTTCTTCTTCTTAGGGACTGCCTCGGGAAGGCTCCCGCTCCTGTGATCCGGGACTTCGATTGCCGTGGCCTGGAAGGCACGCTCAAAAGGACACACTGCATCCTTTTCTTCATAGGGGACTGTAATGACTCCACCGCTTCCTGCCCTATCGGAATGGTGGAACCATCAGTGACTCCTGAGAAAGGCTTGGTCGGCTGAAGCTGATCATATGGCACTTGGAGATTGTTGAACGTCTCGACGGACAGGAAGTTGAGTCCTGCTCCACCATCGATGAGTGTCCTGGTGACTTGCACATTGCTGATGACCGGGGAACAAAGCATTGGGAGGACACCGGCCATTGCCGCGCACTTGAGCTGATCCGGTGAACTAAACGTGATAGCACACCCATACCACCTGAGAGGGCGCGTGGCCTCAAGCTTGGGGAGGACTGCATTCACCTCGCGAGCAAACTGCTTGACGATGCGCTGTGAGGCTGGGGCCTCGGCGCCGCCCAGGATGCAAGCGATTGCGCGCGGCTCCTGAAAGCCCCCAGCCCCCCGCGTCATGACGCTGGTCTTCATTCCTCCTCGGCGGTGGTGGTAGAGGAGGGAGGCCTGCGTTGCCTTGCGGCGGTCCTCACGAGGCTGATCCCTCCAACCTCCCTCGCGAGGCTGGTCCTGCCAAGGATCCTCGCGAGGTTGGTCACGCCACCCTTGGCGAGGGCCACGGTCTTCCCATCATCCTCCACCTCTTCCTCCTCCTCAGCCATAGCCCCGATAGTTGCGCTCGGGGCGTCGGCCGATACGTCCATCTCGCACAGCCCTAAGCTCTTGGCATTCGTTGGTGTTGTGGGTGTGGAGGTCGTGGTACACGCAGTACCGGCTGCCCTTGGATGACTCTGGCTAATCCCTGCCTTGCTTGGTGTCTGGCTCCGATGCGAGCACAACAGCTCCTTTGCGCTTCACGTCCTTGACCTTGGGCTTCTTCTCTTCCAGATCAGCAGTCGGAAGCTCGAGGTGGGAGAGGCGCCCTTCCTCAGCCGTGGCGCACTTGGTCGCCAAGTTGAACAACTCCAGAGATGTGCACAGGTCTTCATGGATCGCTAGCTCCTCTTTCATCTTGATGTCACGCACGCCATCGGAGAAGACTGAGATGATGGCTTCCTCAGTCACCCTAGGGATCTTGAGGCGGGCGTTGTTGAAGCGCTGGATGTACTTTTGCAGGGTCTCTCCTGGCTGTTGCTTGATGCGGCGCAGGTCACTCATGGCCGGGGGCCGGTCGCGAGTGCCTTGGAAGTTGGCGATGAAGCGAGTGTGCATCTCGTCCCAAGAGGAGATCGTGCGGGGAGGCAGGTTCAGGAGCCAGGTGCAGGCGCCATCATTGAGCGCCATGGGAAACCAGTTCGCCATGACCTCTTCGTCCCTGTTGGCCGCCTCGATGCCCAGCTCGTAGAGCTGGAGGAACTCCACGGGTTCGGCAGTACCGTCGTAGCGAGGAGGCAGATCGGGCTTGAACTTGCCCGGCCAGGCCATGCTGCACAGCTCGGTGGTGAAGGTGCGGCAGCCTGCAGTGGCTACAGAGGGCCTTTGGTGATGAAGGGCTTGATTTTGGAGGTCTCCGCATGCTGCTGCCAGCAGCAGCGCGGGGTCTTGGCGCGCTGGAGCAGGAACGCGGTAATGCCGTGCTGGCGCTGGGAGCACGCGAGCGACTTCTTGAAGGCGAGGGACCTCTTGGTAGCTCCTTTCTTGCTGCGCGGGTGCTGGACGTGGTGGGTATCGTCCAGGGGCTGCGCGCCTTGGGGCCAGGGCGCCTTCTTGAGGAGGAGGCATCGGAAGTGCCTTCGGAGCTGCGTTGCCCGCGCAGGGCGGAGAGCGATGCAGCAAGAGGGACGGCGCAGGGGAGCCCCCTGCGGCGCTGACGAGCTTGGTGATGCGAGCGAGCCACTTGTCGTAGAGGTCGTCGATGGGGCGATAGTGCAGGAGCTCACATGCTAGGAGCAACGCGGCGTGCGCGTCCGCGGGAGCGCGACGAGCGTGCGACGACGAACCTGCCGGGGTCAGCGATGGGGTGGCGGTGCGGCCTTCCCGCCGCACCAAGGGATGCAGCGACGATGCCTGCTGCTTGTTCCCCACCGGGCCGATGGCGGCGTGGGCGGCAGGCGACGGGGAACGACGGGGAGGCCCACCGACGGGGGCCATCTGGGCGACATGGGCCGCGAGAGCAGCTCGACGCTCGACGCGGGCTTGGCGAGCGTCAGACATGGGCGCGATGGACGACCAAAGGCTAGTCGGTGGAAGAAGGATTCCGGCGCAACCCTACCTGGCATGCCAAATGTCGTATTTCGGGTTCTAGCAGACCCTTGAGGTTCGAACTCTGGGGTGCGCACGAAGATCTTTCCCCTACCAACTCACGTCTTGAAGCCTCGCAAGGAATCTAGGCTAGTAAGAAGAACACACAAGGGACACGAGGTTTATACTGGTTCAGGCCAGCATTGTGGTGTAATACCATACTCCAGTGTGTGGTGTGGTTGATTGCCTTAGGGGCTGATGAACAATACAAAGGAAGAACAACCTCGCGAGAGGTGTTCTTGAGTTGGTGCGATGAACTGCTTGGGTGAGTTCACTCGCCTCTCTTTCTCTCTAGTCTACCCAAAATCTGGATGCCTACTCTATGGTGGCTAGCTCTATTTATAGAGGCCCTGGGCCTCTTCCTAAATAATTAGCAGGAAGGGCGCCAAAAATTGGCCATTTTGAAGGGGAACATCTAGTACACTTATCCTGACTAAAGTTGGTCTTCGTCTGCCAAAGATTCTGACGGTGACGCTGTCCTCGGCTCCACGGTGACCTCCATCCTGCCGCTCTGCTGGTGTTGGTCTTGTTGCACCAAAACGGTAACCTTTTCCTGATGCCTTGGCCTGTGCTTGCCCCCTTTGCACAAAAGGGGAAACAAGGACATTCTTGAGTCGGCGCCGCCTTTGGCGCCCACTGGTCTCGATCATCATGGCTTGCGTCACGGGCACCTCGCGAGGTACCCTGCCTTGATCTCTCCGCCTCCTCGCGAGCTCGCCGGATGAGGCTGCTCCTAAGGAAGCTTCCTGTCGTCCGCCCCGCGAGGCTTGGCCCCTCGCGAGTGTCTTGAGCTTGAGCTGATGAAGCTGGGCTGCACTGGGCCTCCGCTTGAGCCACGCCGCAGGAAGGCAAGTCTGGGGACCCCCTTTCCCAGAACGCTGACATTTGTTTACATAATATAAAAATTGCAGTAGGGTTTTGCCCTACTGTGTATAGTCAAAAAAGTTGGGTTGCCTGGCTCATGTGCTTATGCCCTACATTCTCGTTAGTTCGGCTAGGGCATAAAGGGAGCACCTCGGCGATTGTTACTGCCGGGTCATCCGGACGTGTACCTCAGACTGGGTGAAGCCGAAGGCTAGCGTTCTTAAGGGAATATTTGGTCGGCGGACTAAAGATGTCTTTTACTCGTTACACTATGACCCCCTGATGTTGCGCATGCTGTGCTTTTTCAATCACAGTTCGGACATGCGCGTTAACGCATGCTGACCCAGGGAAAGGAACCCTTAACGTAACTATTCTCTCTGGAAGATGTTTCTTACAATCACAATGTAATATAACATAGCTAGCTGGATACTTGTCTGTTCAAGCAACTATGACCCCTACGCCTAGTTTCCACACATACCCCAGTCTATATTACTGAGTGGGTATTCGGAAACACTCCGCACCTTCGGGTCCAGAGGTCGAAGCGAAAAGGTCTGCCATGACAATCGTCTTACAATCCGGCTAGGGACAAATTTTTCAATTGAAGTACATAGTCACTTGGACTCAATAACTTTTTCCTCTATGCCATCTAGCAGGCTATCTAGCTTACCATCCTGTTGGGAATACTTGGCAGCTACTTCTACCTGGTCATATACCAAACTAATGGGAATTTCTTTTCCATCTGACCCTAAAGGTCCGACACGGGGTGAGGGAGTCCTGGACTAGGGGGTGTCCGGATAGCCGAACTATCACCGTCGGCCGGACTCCAAGACTATGAAGATACAAGATTGAAGACTTTGTCCCGTGTCCGGATGTGACTTTCCTTGGCGTGGAAGGCAAGCTTGGCGATACGGATATGTAGATCTCCTACCATTGTAACCGACTCTGTGCAACCCTAGCCCTCTCCGGTGTCTATATAAACCGGAGGGTTTTAGTCCGTAGGACGAACAACAATCATACCATAGGCTAGCTTCTAGGGTTTAGCCTCCTTGATCTCGTGGTAGATCTACTCTTGTACTACCCATATCATCAATATTAATCAAGCAGGAGTAGGGTTTTACCTCCACCGAGAGGGCCCGAACCTGGGTAAAACATCGTGTCCCTTGTCTCTCGTTACCATCCACCTAGACGCACAGTTCAGGAACCCCTACCCGAGATCCGCCGGTTTTGACACCGACATTGGTGCTTTCATTGAGAGTTCCTCTGTGTCGTCACCTATGGGCCCGATGGCTCCTTCGATCATCATCAACAACGAGGTCCAGGGTGAGACTTTTCTCCCCGGACTGATCTTCATATTCGGCAGCTTCGCACTACGGGCCAATTCATTTGGCCATCTGGAGCGGATCGAAAGCTACGCCTCTGGCCATCAGGTTAGATTTGGAAGTTTGAACTATATGGCCGACATCCGCGGAGACTTGATCTTCGACGGATTTGAGCCACAGCCGAGCGCACCGCACTATCATGATGGGCATGATTTAGCTCTGCTGCCGGACACTGCCCTGGAGGCCGCACAAGAGTCCGCTCCGACCCTTAGCTCGGAGCCGACACCGCCAATCGAGGATGGGTGGCTGGACACCACCTTGGGGGCTGCTACCTCTACGGCGATAGAGCCGAATACCGACCTTGTCCCTTGTGAAGCTCGTGACTCCAAGGTGCCGGACTCCTCTCCGGACCCCGAACCTTCATACCGCCAATCGAATCCGATTGGGCGCCGATCATGGAGTTCACCGCTTCAGACATCTTTCAGCACTCGCCTTTTGGCGGCATCCTGAATTCGCTAAAGTGTCTCCCTTTATCAAGAGAGCCCTGGCCGGATTATGGTCAGAACGGTTGGGATGCGGACGACGAAGAAATTAAAAGCCCACCCACCACCCACTTCGTAGCCACTGTCGATGACTTAACCGACATGCTAGACTTTCACTCCGAAGATATCAACAGTATGGACGACGATGCCGGAGGCGACCAAGAACCAGCACCTACAAGGCACTGGAAAGCCACCTCGTCATATGATATATACATGGTGGACACCCTAAAGGATGGGAATGGCGATGGACCAGCGGAGGATGACCCCTCCAAAAAGCAGCCTAAGGCTGGCATCAGCGGCGCCGCTCCAAATCCCGCCACAGCAAGAATGGAGATTCCGGCACCGGAGATAATAACACCTCGGATAGTGCCGAAGACAATCCCCTCCAGCAAGTTTCAGCACAGGAGGACGGAGAAGCCAGCCCTCGTGAGAGAGCGGCAAACGAAGAGGTAGAGGACGATAATTACATGCCTCCCTCCGGAGACGAGGCAAGCCTCGACGACGACGAATTTGTCGTGCCTGAGGATCCCGTCGAACAAGAGCGTTTCAAACGCAGGCTTATGGCCACGGCAAGTAGCCTCAAGAAAAAGCAGCAACAACTTAGAGCTGACCAAGACTTGCTAGCCGACAGATGGACTGAAGTCCTCGCGGCCGAAGAGTATGAACTCGAACGCCCCTCCAAAAGCTACCCCAAACGCAAGCTGCTACCCCGTTTAGAGGAGGAAGCACATAAACCTACATCACCAGTGCACAATACGGTCGACCGGCCACCTCGTGGCCGCGACAGAGAGGCCCCTAGGCCCTCCACTAAAGCCGCACCCCGGAGTCACTCGAAAAGTACAAAGCCATGGGGGAACGTGCCGGACTTGCGAGACATATTGGAGGATAAGGCGAGGCAAACAAGATCGATCTACGGATCGAGTGGGCGCCCTACGATACGCGATGACAACCATCACGCCGGATACAGCAATCCCGGCCGGGCCGAACACAGTAGACAAAGCTCGTTTGAGCTGCGTCGTGATATAGCCCAATACAGAGGCGCCGCACACCCACTATGCTTCACAGATGAAGTAATGGATCATCAAATCCCCAAAGGGTTCAAACCCGTGAACATTGAATCCTACGATGGCACAACAGATCTTGCGGTTTGGATCGAAGACTATGTCCTTCATATCCACATGGCCCGCAGTGTTGATCTTCACGCCATGAATACCTCCCACTCAAGCTTAAAGGACCAGCTCGGCATTGGCTCAACAGCCTACCAGCAGAATCAATTGGGTGTTGGGAGGACCTGGAAGCCGCATTCCTCGATAACTTCCAGGGCACATATGTGCGACCACCAGACGCCGATGACCTAAGCCACATAATTCAGCAGCCAGACGAATCGGCCAGACAATTCTGGACACGGTTCTTAACCAAGAAAAATCAAATCGTCGACTGTCCGGATGCAGAGGCCCTTGCAGCCTTCAAACACAACATCCGCGACGAATTGCTTGCCCGGCACCTAGGACAGGAAAAGCCGAAATCAATGGCAGCCCTCACATCACTCATGACCCGCTTCTGTGCAGGAGAAGACAGCTGGCTAGCCTGCAGTAACAACCTAACCAAAAACTCTGGTAGTTCAGATACCAAAGACAACAATGGCAGATCGCGTCGCAATAAGCACAAATGCCGCATTAACGGCGATAATACTAAAGATACGGCAGTCAACGCCGGATTCAGAGGCTCTAAACCCGGTCAGCGGAAAAAGCCATTCAAAAGAACTACTCCGGGCCCGTCCAATTTGGACCGGATACTCGATCGCTCGTGCTAGATACACGGCACCCCCGAAAAGCCAGCTAATCACACCAACAGAGATTGTTGGGTGTTCAAGCAGGTAGGCAAGTTAATCGCCGAAGGCAACGACAAGGGGCTGCAAAGCGACGACGAGGAGGAGACACGGCGGCCGAACAATAGAGGACAGAAGGGATTCCCCCCACAAGTGCGGACGGTGAACATGATATATGCAACCCACATACCCAAAAGGGAGCGGAAGCGTGCGCTCAGGGACGTATACGCGATGGAGCCAGTCGCCCCAAAATTCAATCCGTGGTCCTCCTGCCCAATCACTTTTGATCGAAGGGACCACCCCACCAGTATCCGCCATGGAGGATTCACCGCATTGGTTTTAGACCTAATCGTCGATGGATTTCACCTCACTAGAGTCCTGATGGACGGCGGCAGCAGCCTGAACCTGCTTTATCGGGATACCGTGTGCAAGATGGGCATATGTAGGACATTGAGAAGAGGTGTCTAAAGGGGAGGGGTGATTAGACACTAAGTAACAAAGTTGCAGTTTTTAAGATTCTTTAAGTTCAAGTGGAGTTTAGGCACAATTTCAACAATCACAATACATATCATGCAAGCATGCAAAGAGCATATGAGCAGCGGAAAGTAAAGCATGCAACTTGCAAGAAAGTAAAGGGAAGGGTTTGGAGGATTCAAACGCAATTGGAGACACAGATGTTTTTGGCGTGGTTTAGATAGGTGGTGTTATCGTACATCCACGTTGATGGAGACTCCAACCCACGAAGGGTAACGACTGAGCGAGTCCATGGAGGGCTCTACCCACGAAGGGTCCACGAAGAAGCAACCTTGTCTATCCCACCATGGTCGTCGCCCACGAAGGACTTTTCTCACTAGCGATAGATCTTCACGAAGTAGGCGATCTCCTTGCCCTTACAAACTCATTGGTTCAACTCCACAATCTTGTCGGAGGCTCCCAAGTGACACCTAGCCAATCTAGGAGACACCACTCTGCAAGAAGTAACAAATGGTGCATTGATGATGAACTCCTTGCTCTTGTGCTTCAAATGATAGTCTCCCCAACACTCAACTCTCTCTCATAGGTTTTGGATCTGGTGGAAAGAAGATTTGAGTGGAAAGCAACTTGGGGAAGGCTAGAGATCAAGATTCATATGGTAGGAATGGAATATCTTGGGCTCAACACATGAGTAGGTGGTTCTCTCTCAGAAAATGTATGCTGGAAGTGTAGGTTCAGTCTGATGGCTCTCTCCACGAATGAAGAGGAGGTGGAGAGTTATATATAGCCTCCACACAAAATCTAACCGTTACACACAATCTGTCAAACTCGGTGGGACCGAATCGTTAAACTCGGTCGGACCGATTTAGCAAATAATGTGACCGATAGGATTTCGGTGGAACCGAAACGCAGCTCGGTGAGACCGATATGATTAGGGTTAGGGCATAATGTAATCTCGGTAAGACCGATTACACAAACTCGGTGATACCGATTTTGGTAAAAAGCTTTCTAGAGAGTTGGTCAGGCAAACTCGATGGGACCGATTACTCAAGCTCGGTGAGACCGATTTTGGTAATAAGTTTTCCAGAGAGTTTGCATTGTAATCTCAGTCGTACCGATTGCTCAAACTCGGTGAGACCGATTTTGATAATGGACATACACAGAGAGATTACAATCCCATCTCGGTGTGACCGAGATCCCTATCGGTAAGACCGATTTGCTTAGGGTTTGTGGCAGTGGCTATGACCTTTGGAATCGGTGGCGCCGGATAGGAAGAATTAGTGTGACCGATTTTGGCTTTGGGTATAGGTCATTTGTGGAAGTGGGAATGTAGCTGAGGGTTTTGGAGCATATCACTAAGCAACTGAAGCAAGAGGCTCATTAAGCAACACCTCATGCCTCCTTGATAGTATTGGCTTTTCCTATAGACTCAATGTGATCTTGGAGCACTAAAATGTAAAATGAAGAGTCTTGGGCTTGAAGCTTGAGCGAATCCTTTGTCCTTAGCATCTTGAAGGAGTTCCCAAATCCTTTAGTCCATGCCACTCCATTGTTGAACTTATCTGAAACATGCTAGATAAAAGTGTTAGTCCAACAAGAGATATGTTGACATTAATTACAAAAACCACCTAGGGAGCACTTGTGCTTTCAGCATAGATCCCTCAAGGATCAAACCCACAAAGACGACCTTCAAAGGCGTCATACCAGGTGTAGAGGCCAATTTTACAGGCTCAGTTACACTTGAAGTGGTCTTCGGATCCCCGGATAACTTCCGAAGCGAGGAGTTAATCTTCGACATAGTCCCGTTCTGTAGCGGCTATCATGCACTGCTCGGACGAATCGCATTTGCAAAGTTCCATGCGGTGCCGCACTACGCATACCTCAAGCTCAAGATGCCAGGCCCTCGAGGAGTCATCACGGTCAACGGAAACACCGAATGCGCTCTCCGAACGGAGGAGCATACAGCGGCTCTCGTAGCGGATGTGCAGAGTAGCCTCTTAAGGCAATTCTCGAGTCTGGCTGTTAAGCGACCGGACACCGTCAAGCGTGCCCGGAGTAACCTACAACATGACCACTTGACATGTTCCGAGCATGCGTAGCAATGCGGCCCCAACCCCAACCCTCGCGAAATCGCGAGACCAGTGCCACGCGTACATCACTACGCTCTGGAGATACCATGGGCATAGGGGGAGGGGCACGACCACGGCATGCCCAGAGTGCGGATCAACCTCACTAGGGGCTCCCGAATTTGTCATTCTTCTTTTTTTTTCTTATTCTCAGGACTCCGTTTTCCAGAAGCCCTGTCCGGCAGTAGATCTGCCGAACTCACGATGCAACAGCCAGGGAAGCAGAAAGGCTACGACGACTATCCAGGTGGTCTCCATTACGAGCATTATACCTGTTTTACATACCATTCCGCGGCCTACCCTTGGAGGGGGACATGTTAAATAGTCCCACCCCTCGCTTATCGCACTATTTGTATCATTCTGCCTTTATTGCAGTATCTTTTGAATAAACAATGCATCGCTTTTTGCCTATCATTGCATTCCTTTTTATATATGTTCGCTTATGACATGTTGCACCCGTACGCTTTGGTACGGCCAAATACACCAGGGGCTTAAGTTCCCCAAATTATGGTGTGATAAGTCCGAACACTTTTACAAGTGCGGCACCCCGAACATATAGCATTATATGCATCGGCTCTGAATCATGTCTTGGGTCAATAGTTGGGTTTGCCCGGCTCCCATGTTTTGGTACCTTACGTTCCGTTATATCGGCTAAGGTAGCGCTGGGAGAACCACTGCGATTGTGCCCCAATTGAGCTGGGTCGAGCACCTTAGTGGAGAAAGCTAAAACTAGCCGTCATGATAAGGCGAGAGCTGGTCGCTTTTCGAGAGGTCTTTTCGAGTCCCTAAAGACTTATGCCACTTAGAGCGAGGAGCCGGCTTTGTCCGGCCCTAGGCGTGGATAGCGCCCCAAATTCGGCCTACCGAACACTAGGGGCTTCACCGAAATTTAAAATTATAGAATTCTATGGCTAAGTGAGAGTGTTCAAGCATTATAAGTCCGGTTGCCTCGTTCGTTGTGTTGAGCGCCTCCCTAGAAGGAACAAAAATGGGAACAAGAGCGCTCAAGTTTATCCCGAACACCCCAGCACTCGTGGCATGGGGGCCGAAGCAACCGACTTGCCATCTCTCAGATTTGATAAACGGCCGCACAGAAGGTAATATTTTAAATCAACAAGCGTTGCTTAGCTCATATGAACAAAGTTTTCAGCGCACAGGATAACAAAATGCGAGTCTACTCAAAAATTACATCTTTGGAGCTTTCACCCGCAATAAGGGGGCACCCTTCAAGACACCCTTATAATACATCTCGGGCGTGCGATACTCCTTGCCCGGCGGTGGCGCGTCCGTCACAAGCTTCTCGGCGTCCATCCTGCCCCAGTGCACTTTAGCACGGGCAAGGGCCCGACGGGCACCTTCAATGTAGGCGGAGTGCTTGATGACGTCAACCCATGGGCACGCATCCACCAGCCGCCGCACCAGACCGAAGTAGCTCCCAGGCATGGCTTCTTTGGGCCACAGCCGAACTATGAGGCCCTTCATGGTCTGTAAAGCCACCTTGTGGAGCTCGACCAACTGCTTCAGCTGGTCGCTCAAGGGCACCGGATGTCCGACCTCAGCATATTGAGACCAGAACACCTTTTCCGTCGAGCTCCCCTCCTCAGCTCTGTAGAACGCGGCAGCATCGGACACGCTACGGGGTAGATCTGCGAACGCTCCTGGAGATCTCCGAATTCGGATAAGTAACAAGTAATTCACTTTTACATGCTTGCTTTGCATGAAGAATGCCTTACCCGCCGCTATTTTCTTTACTGCCTCGATCTCCTGAAGGGCCTTTTGGGCCTCGGCCCTAGCGGCTTGGGCACTCTCAAGAGCCGACGCAAGCTCGGACTCTCGAGTCTTCGAGTCACGCTCCAAACTCTTGTGTTTTTCCACGAGAACCTGGAGCTCTTGCCGCACCTCCGCCACCCGCGCCTCCTGCTTCTCTCGCTCGGCGCGCTCCGCAGCCGCATTGCGTTCGGCAGAGGACACCGCCTCCTTCAGGGTCGCCACCTCGTTTGTAGCCCCTGCAATACCCACGTTATTCCTGTTATTTTTTGCAACCAAATCCTTTTCTATAAGGTACAACTTTAATAAGGTGTTACTTACCTTCCTTGTCCTTGAGCTGCTTCTTGGCACGGCCAAGCTCGCTCTCGGACCGCTCGAGGCTCTGCTTCAAGGCATTGACCTTCGCAGTCAGTGCGGCAGAGGTCAGCAGCGCAGCCTGCATTCCCATATTGACATATTTGTGTTAGACTCCTGCGTATATCTTTTTAGATCCTCAGTTCGGCTTTTCTTTCCGAACACCGAACTGAGCATCAGGGGCTACTGTCTATGCGATACTATTTCACATATCTCAAATTCCTTACCTCAAAGCCTGTTAGAAGGCTGGTGCAGGCTTCGGTCAGCCCGCTCTTGGCGCACTGAACTTTCCGAATCACCGCACTCATAACAATGCGGTGGTCCTCTTTGATGGAAGCGCCATTGAGCGCCTCCAGCAAGTTATTCGGTACGTCTGGTTGGACGGAGGTCACCGGCGTCGCCGTCTCGCCCTTCTTACGAAGGGGCCGCCCGCCGGACTCCAGAACCACCGAAGGTTCTGACGCGGAGTCCGGCCCAAAGTCCGGGAGGTTGCCCTGTGGCACCTCAGGGGCCTCCTCCTCCTGGCCGGTCCCCTTCTGGGACCCCGCCTCAGTTTCGTCTGCGTCACGGGGGGAGGAGGCGATTGGAAGTGAAGCGCTATTCACATCCGACAAACCTAGGGACCCGCTCGATGAAGCGGGGAGATCATCCTTGGGCGGGCTACATGGTTGTGTTTGGTGTTATAAGACACTATGTGACGAAAAGAAAAATCATAAGCTATTCTGGAATCCGGACACTTACGATCTCGCCAGGGGCTTGGCCCTCGAGGGCCACTCCTCTTCGCCGTCGTCGGCGTTGGTGGAAGAGTCCGAAGGAAGGGTCCTTCCCTTCTTGGTCCCTTCGGCCTCCCCCGTTGGGGAAGCCTTCCTCTTCTTCTCTCCCGCCGCTGGGGGAGAGGCCTCTTTCTCCTCCTCCTCGTCTTCGTGGGAGGAGTCTGCCTCGGAGTCATCGGACGATGAGTCCGATAACACCTGGCGCCGGGAACTCCTCCGGGTTCCCGTGGCCTTCTTCTTGGCCTTCTTCTCCGGCACCACGTAAGGTGGTGGGGCCAGCAGTCCCGATAATCGGGCATCCGCTGGGTCTTCGGGCAAGGGAGCCGGGCAGTTAACCTGCCCGAACGTTTTCTGCCAAGCCTGTCAAAGGTAATTGGAGTTTTAGATCCCGCATAGAGTCAAACTATGGAAAGCAAGTGTCCCATAAAGGATAAAATAGCTTACCTTGCCGGCTTGACGCTGCGAGCGGAATCCGTGATCTTCAGTAACGGATGAGGGAGCCTCGGCGCCCTTGAACAGCACCCTCTAGGCATCTTCGTACGTAGTGTCGAAGAGCCTGCTCAAGGTGGGGTGCTGTGCCGGATCAAACTCCCACAAATTGAGAGCCCGCTGTTGGCACGGGAGGATCTGGCGGATGAGCATGACCTGGATTACGTTAACAAGCTTGAGCATCTTGTTCACCAGGGTTTCGACGCAGGATTGAAGTCCGGTTAGCTCCTCCGAATCACCCCACCTCAGGCCGTTCTCTTTCCAGGAGGTGAGCCGTGTGGGGATCCCAGATCTGAATTCCGGGGCCGCTGCCCATTCAGGGTCACGTGGCTCGGTGATGTAGAACCACCCCGATTGCCACCCTTTGATGGTTTCCACGAAGGCGCCCTCGATCCATGTAATGTTGGGCATCTTACCCACCATGGCGCCTCCGCACTCCGCTTGGCATCCGCCCACTACCTTCGGCTTGACATTGAAAGTCTTCAGCCATAAGCCGAAGTGGGGCTGGACGCAGAGGAAGGCCTCGCACATGACGATGAATGTCGAGATGTTGAGGATGAAATTCGGGGCCAGATCATGGAAATCCAGGCCGTAGTAGAACATGAGCCCCCGGACAAATGGATGGAGGGGGAAGCCCAGTCCACGGAGAAAATGGGGAAGGAACACCACACTCTCATGGGGCCTGGGGGTGGGGATGAGCTGCCTCTCGTCGGTGAGTCGGTGTGCAATATCGCTGGACAAGTATTCGGCCTTGCGCAGCCTCTTGATGTGCCCCTCCGTGACGGAGGAGGCCATCCACTTGCCTCCCACTCCGGACATGGTTGGAGAAGGTTGAGGTGAGGTATGCGGGCTTGGGCGCTAGAGCTCGAGTGCGCGGAGATGGATAAGCAAAGGAGGAAGAAGGCGTAGGTGAAAAGGTGGATTCTTATCCCCTTATATATGAGCGGACGAAACTATGCGTCCCCACCAGCCCAGTAAAACTTGCTTGTCTCCCAAGCGCCGCAATCAATGGCGCGGTTGGGTTACCCACGCCCGTATTGATGAGAATCCCGGAATAAGGGGACACGATCTCTGCTTTGAGCCTTTGATAGGACGTGCCAAGGAAACCGCTTCGCTAAACACGCTGAGGTGGAACAGTTAAAACGATTCGAATAAAGGCTTGGCCGTGGTGTGACGTCATGCCACGAGATACGTCAGCAGATTGAACTTGTGTAAATATTATTCTCTCTACGGTGGTATGTGGAATTTATTTTGCAGAGCCGGACACTATCCCGGTGTTCAAAATCTTCTACGAATTATTCGGAGGAGGAACCCGCCTTGCAATGCCGAAGACAATATGCGCGCCAGACTCGTCATCATTGAAGCCTGGTTCAGGGGCTACTGAGGGAGTCCTGGACTAGGGGGTTTCCGGATAGCCGAACTATCACCGTCGGCCGGACTCCAAGACTATGAAGATATAAGATTGAAGACTTCGTCCCGTGTCCGGATGGGACTTTCCTTGGCGTGGAAGGCAAGCTTGGTGATAAGGATATGTAGATCTCCTACCATTGTAACCGACTCTGTGCAACCCTAGCCCTCTCCGGTGTCTATATAAACCGGAGGGTTTTAGTCCGTAGGACGAACAACAACCATACCATAGGCTAGCTTCTAGGGTTTAGCCTCCTTGATCTCGTGGTAGATCTACTCTTGTACTACCCATATCATCAATATTAATCAAGATGGAGTAGGGTTTTACCTCCACCGAGAGGGCCTGAACCTGGGTAAAAACATCGTGTCCCTTGTCTCCTGTTACCATCCGCCTAGTTGCACAGTTCGGGACCCCCTATCCGAGATCCGCCGGTTTTGACACCGACAACGGGCCATATGATTCGGATAAAGCTTGGTGTGCCGTGTTTTCACCATGGCCCAGGCCTCTCGCGCACCTTCCTGGCAGGCCGATATCTTCCATAATTGGAAACACTATCGCGCTCCCTTAAATAGCTGTAGAAGCTCCTCCATACTTCCTGGAGGGGAGTCAGATGGCCATAAGGCCTTGGCAACACCACGCATCGCCTGCTGAGGTCTCTCGTGCATTTGCGATAGCTCTTGTAGCAGATCGCTCAAAGATCCGGACACCTCCTCTTCCGGACGGCCCGTCAGCATACCTATAGACATAATTCTGTCAGTTCCTTCCTTCGCCGAATTGCGCAGAGGTATGTTTGAACACATACTAAATGTGCTGCCTCGCAGCCTCTTATATTCATTCACGAATCAGCCAGCTGGGCCCGCACATCTTTCAGTTCTTCGCCCAGCCAGTATGTTTTTCTGGAGTGTGGGAATCCTGGAGTATGTTTTTCTCCTCCCTGACCCTTGTCAGTATATGTTCGCCCGTGGTTAGTTGCCTTTTGGCTTCTTGTTCACCCGCCTATGCGACTCCCAGTGCCTTTTCAGGATGATTTGATGATCCTGCCATAAGATATGCAGCTATGTTAGTATTGTTCGTATATATTCGTATTTTTCTCGATGGAGGGAAACATTATGAGGCGATGGCTTCTTGGATTTCTCTAGCTCGGCTATCGCAGAAGCTAGCTGAACCTAACACTTTTCTAGCTCCTGAGACAATAGGTTGTTCTTCTCTGTAAGCACCTAGTTTTACAATGATCCTTAAATCAGCTGAATCACCTGCTTCAAGTCTCGGGGGCTACTGGTATTTAATATGAGCTTACTCGCATATCTTTCAAATATTGGTCTGTGGCTCTGGCAAGCCCATCTTGAGCAGCTCGGATGTATGCATCACCCGACTTGAAGGCATTAAAGGCCTTTGTTCTAAAGCCAGGGTCGCGGAGAGAGGCCCTCCGGCGCCAATGATTCATGGCGTTCTCCACTTCCGGGTTCATGGCAGATACATCGTCCGAATCCTCTACCAAAGGACAATCCGGCGGCACTCCCATCGTTAAGGCATGGTCTAGAACCTGGTCATTGGGTGTGTGACTGGCACGATTCTCGGACATAGTCCAGCGAACGCTCTTCCTAATAAGACACGAACGGATAATGTCACAGGTGGATGTGACTGCCAAAGGGCATATTTACGATGCCATACCTCTTTGATGACGGCTCCGGTGTGTCTTCACTTCCCTTCCTCTTTGAAAGTTTGCTCGGTGCGGGCGCTGCTCTCTTCGGAGTCGCCTCTGGCGCAGGATGGTGCGCCGAGCGCCTCCGCTTTGAAGCTTGAGATAGTGTGGTGGGTGAGGCACAATGAGGAGGTTCTTTCGGAGAAGATGTCCCCTTATTATTTACGTGTGAGGCAGGGAGAAGACCGGGATAGTCGGCAGTGATGGCCACTTCCATACCATCATGGCTCGCATGGTAGAACACTACATCATCGAGCTCCGTGAATATGTCCGGATCCTCTTCGAATCCGGGGTCAAGGTCACAGTTGTGGTCCTCTGGCTGTGGGGCGGGGCTGTGGAGCCCCTTGGTGACCTTCCGCCATTCCTGTTACAAATGGACGGATTAATGTCCAGGGAAAGTGACTCAGGGAGTAGATTGAGTAGAGTATTGGGAATGTAACTCACCTAGCTACGAGGATTGTACATGGAAAATCCGTCTCGGCGCTTAATGCGAGTGAACTCCACTTTCTCCCCGTTGTATAGTTCGGCCAGTATTTTGGCCAAAGCGGCAGGGGCGTCCGGACCCTTCCAGCAGCAGCGGGAGGCATCATCTTCCCCATTATAGTGCCACATGGGAAGCCTTCTGTACTGAAGTAGCTGAACCCCTCGCACTATGGTAGTCGCCATTAACTCGACTATTGATAATCCGGACTGAGTGAGCATCTTTATCTTGCTCATCAATTGATGGACTTCCGTGCTATCTTCCTCCTTGAAGCTCCGAGGGTGCCAGCTGTGGCGTTTCTTCAACGGAATGCTTGAAAATTCGGGAAGACCGATTCGGACTGGGTCAGGAAGAGCAGAGTCCTCAGTATAGAACCTTGCGGAAGGCCACTCTTCAGATGCCTTCTTCGGCGTGCCGGACAGATATCCTGTCCCGGTGATACGCCATACCTCGGCTCCGCCCACTTCGAATATTGATCCCCCTTGGTTACGAGGGACAAGGAATAATAGCTTCCTCCATAAATTGAAATGGGCCTCACAACCCAGGAATAACTCACAAAGAGCAACGTAACCCGCAATGTGCAGGATGGAGACAGGAGTGAAATTGTGCAGCTGGAGGCTGTAATACCCCAGAAGACCTCGGAGGAATGGGTGGATTGGAAATCCAACGCCTCTGAACAAATAGGGAACGAAGCACACTTGTTCCCCCTGGATGGATTGGGGCGATTCTCCGCCTGAGCCCTGTCGTTGAAGGAAATCAATCCTGCTCGAACAGGGACTAGATCCGCAGGGGAAAGAAATCACTGTGTCTGCAACTCCACTAACCGACTGTGGGATACGGAACATTTCTCCCAATCGCCTTTTCCGGGGACGTGGGGATGGGAGGAAGAGATGGGAGCGCTGGCCATGTTTGAATGGTTTCTCCTAGCCGGCTCTGAGGATTCCTCGCTTGGTGTAGAATGTATCTGAACATCCCAATCTCTTTAAATAGAAGCCTTTCTTACATGGTCAGGGTGGTATATGCAAAAATACCCCGACCTCTCGTATTCGCTCGACACGTGGAAGCTAAAGTCATGAAGGTGCGGAAGCCGATGGGTGCGACATTAAATGGAAAGCCGAATATAGTTCTTTAAGTCAGGTACATTGAAGTCATCGGAGGAGGAACCCGCCTTGCAATGCCGAAGACAATCTGCATGCCGGACACATCGTCATTGAAAGAATGGTTCGGGGGCTACTGAGGGAGTCCTGGATTAAGGGTCCTCGGCCGTCCGGACTATTAACATGGGCCAGACTGATGGGCTATGAATATACAAGTGTTGGAAATATGCCCTAGAGGCAAAAAAATTAGTTATTGTGATATTTCCTTGTTTCATGATAATCGTTTATTATCCATGCTATAATTGTATTGATAGGAAACTCATATACATGTGTGGATACATAGACAACACCATGTCCCTAGTAAGCCTCTAGTAGACTAGCTCGTTGATCAATATATGGTTACAGTTTCCTGACCGTGGACATTGGATGTCATTGATAATGAGATCACATCATTAGGAGAATGATGTGATGGACAAGACCCAATCCTAAGCCTAGCACAAGGATCGTGTAGTTCGTATGCTAAAGCTTTTCTAATGTCAAGTATCATTTCCTTAGACCATGAGATTGTGAAACTCCCGGATGCCGTAGGAGTGTTTGGGTGTACCAAACGTCACAAAGTAACTGGGTGGCTATAAAGGTACACTACGGGTATCTTCGAAAGTGTCTGTTGGGTTGGCACGAATCGAGACTGGGATTTGTCACTTCGTGTGATGGAGAGGTATCTCTGGGCCCACTCAGTAGGACATCATCATAATGTGCACAATGTGACCAAGGGGTTGATCACGGGATGATGTGTTACGGAACGAGTAAAGAGACTTGCCGGTAACGAGATTGAACAAGGTATCAGGATACCGACGATCGAATCTCGGGCAAGTCCTATACTGCTAGACAAAGGGAATTGAATACGGGATCGATTGAATCCTCGAAATCGTGGTTCATCCGATGAGATCATCGTGGAACATGTGGGAGCCAACATGGGTATCCAGATCCCGCTGTTGGTTATTGGCCGGAGAGTTGTCTCGGTCATGTCTACGTGTCTCCCAAACCCGTAGGGTCTACACACTTAAGGTTCGATGACGCTAGGGTTATAAAGGAAGTTTGTATTTGGTTACCAAATGTTGCTGTTCGGAATGGTCCGGAGGTAAAGATTTATATATGGAAAGTTGTTGTTCGGGTTCCGGGAAAAGTTCGATTTTTTCCGGTATTGTACTCGGAAGCTTCCAGAAGGTTTCGGAGGATTCCGGAGGGGTTTGGAGGTCCGAAAAATGTTCCACCACGTCCAATACAGCAGCATGGGCTATAAGGGGGCGCCCTAGCCTTAATGGGCCAGGGGAACCAGCCCCCCAAGGCCCATGCGCATGGGAGAGGGTAAACCCTAAGGGGGAGGGCCTCCACTTGACTTGGGAGGCACTACTCCCCACTTTGGCCGCCGCCCCAACCCTAGATGAGATCTAGGGGGGACGGCCCCCTCTCTCCCCACCTATAAATAGTGGAGGGGTGGGAGGGCAGCCGCACCCCAAGTTCTGGCGTAGCCCTCCCCCTCTCCCAAGTCCTCCTCCTCTCCCGCGGTGCTTGGCGAAGCCCTGCAGGATTGCCACGCTCCTCCGCCACCACCATGCCATTGTGCTGCTGCTGGACGGAGTCTTCCCCAAACTCTCCCTCTCTCCTTGCTGGATAGAGGCATGGGAGACGTCACCGGGCTGCATATGTGTTTAACGAAGAGTTGATGTCCGTTCGGCACTAGGATCATCGGTGATTGGGATCACGACGAGTACGACTACATCAACCCCGTTCACTTGAACGCTTCCGCTTAGCGATCTACAAGGGTATGTAGATGCACTCTCCTTCCCCTCGTTGCTAGATTACTCCATAGATTGATCTTGGTGATGCGTAGAAAATTTTGCATTTCTGCTACGTTCCCCAACAGTGGCATCATGAGCTAGGTCTATGCGTAGTTACTATGCACGAGTAGAACACAAACTTGTTGTCGGCGTAGATGTTGTCAATTTTCTTGCCACTACTAGTCTTATCTTGCTTCGGCGGCATCGTGGGATAAAGCGGCCCAGACCGACCTTACACGTACGCTTACGTGAGACAGGTTCCACCGACTGACATGCACTAGTTGCATAAGGTGTCTAGCGGGTGTCTGTCTCTCCCACTTTAGTTGGAGCGGATTCTATGAAAAGGGTCCTTATGAAGGGTAAATAAAAATTGGCATATCACGTTGTGGTTTTACGTAGGTAAGAAACATTCTTTTAGAACACCTATAGAAGCCACGTAAAAACTTGCAACAACAATTAGAGGACATCTAACTTGTTTTTGCAGCAAGTGTTTTGTGATGTGATATGGACAAAGGATGTGATGAATGATATATGTGATGTATGAGATGATCATGTTCTTGTAATAGGAATCACGACTTGCATGTCGATGAGTATGACAACCGGCAGGAGCCATAGGAATTGTCTTTATTTTTTGTATGACCTGCGTGTCATTGAAGAACGCCATGTAAATTACTTTACTTTATTGCTAAACGCGTTAGCCATAGAAGTAGAAGTAGTTGTTGGAGTGACAACTTCATGAAGACATGATGATGGAGATCATGATGATGTAGATCATGGTGTCATGCCGGTCACAAAGATGATCATGGCGCCCCGAAGATGGAGATCAAAGGAGCAATATGATATTGGTCGTATCATGTCACTATTTGATTGCATTTGATGTTTATCATGTTTATGCATCTTATTTGCTTAGAATGACAGTAGCTTAAATAAGATGATCCCTCACAATAATTTCAAGAAAAGTGTCCCCCCTAACTGTGCACCGTTGCGAAGGTTCGTTGTTTCGAAGCACCACGTGATGATCGGGTGTGATAGATTCTAACATTCGAAAACAACGGGTGTAAGCCAGATTTACACACGCAATACACTTAGGTTGACTTGACGAGCCTAGCATGTACAGACATGGCCTTGGAACACGGAAGACCGAAAGGTCGAGCATGAGTCGTATAGAAGATACGATCAACATGAAGATGTTCACCGATGTTGACTAGTCCGTCTCACATGATGATCGGACACGACCTAGTTGACTCGGATCATGTAATCACTTAGATGACTAGAGGGATGTCTATCTGAGTGGGAGTTCATAAGATGAACTTAATTATCCTGAACATAGTCAAAAGATCTTTGCAAATTATGTCGTAAGCTCGCGCTTTAGTTCTACAGTTTAGATATGTTCCTAGAGAAAACTTCAGTTGAAAGTTGATAGTAGCGATTGTGCGGACTAGGTCCGTAAACTGAGGATTGTCCTCATTGCTTCATAGAAGGCTTATGTCCTTAATGCACCGCTCAGTGTGCTGAACCTCGAACGTCGTCTGTGGATGTTGCAAACATCTGACATACACGTTTTGATAACTACGTGATAGTTCAGTTAAACGGTTTAGAGTTGAGGCACCGAAGACGATTTCGAAATGTCACGAAACATCTGAGATGTTTTGAGGGCTGAAATTGGGATTTCAGGCTCGTGCCCACGTCAAGAGGTATAAGACCTCTGACAAGTCTCTTAGACTGCAAACTAAAGGAGAAAAGCTCAATCGTTGAGCTTGTGCTCAGATTGACTGAGTACCACAATCACTTGAATCGAGTGGGAGTTAATGTTCCAGATGAGATAGTGATGTTTCTCCAAAGTCATTGCCACCAAGCTGCTAGAGCTTCATGATGAACTATAACATATCAGGGATAAATATGATGATCTTTGAGATATTCGCAATGTTTGACACCGCAAAAGTAGAAATCAAGAAGGAGCATCAATTGTTGATGGTTAGTGAAGCCACTAGTTTCAGGAAGGGCAAGGGCAAGAAGGGATACTTCATGAAACGACAAATCATATGCTGCTCTAGTGGAGAAACCCGAGGTTGAACCCAAACCCGAGACTAAGTGCTTCTATAATAAGGGAACAGTCACTAAAGCAGAATTACCCTAGATACTTGGTAGATGAGAAGGCTGGCAAGGTCGATAGAAGTATATTGGATATACATTATGTTAATGTGTACTTTACTAGTACTCCTAGTAGCACCAGGGTATTAGATACCTGTTCTGTTGCTATGTGTTAGTAACTCGAAATAAAAGCTACAGAATAAACGGAGACTAGCTAAAGGTGAGCTCACGATATGTGTTGGAAGTGTTTCCAAGCTTGATGTGATCAAGCATCGCATGCTCCCTCTACCATCGAGATTGGTGTTAAACCTAATTGTTATTTGGTGTTTGCGTTGAGCATAGACATGATTGGATTATGTCTATCGCAACACGGTTATTCATTTAGGGAGAATAATGGTTACTCTGTTTATTTGAATAATACCTTCAATGGTCTTGCACCTAAAATGAATGGTTTATTGAATCTCGATCATAGTGATACACATGTTCATGCCAAAAGATATAAGATAGTAATGATAGTACCACCTAATTGTGGCACTGCCATGTAAGTCATATTGGTATAAAACGCATGAAGAAGCTCCATGTTGATGGATCTTTGGACTCACTCGTTTTTTGAAAAGTTTGAGACATGCGAACCATGTCTATTGGTGTATATGCATGAAGAAACTCCGTGCAAATGGACTGTTTGGACTCACTTGATTTTGAATCACTTGAGACATGCAAATCATACCACATGGGCAAGATGACTGAAAGCCTCATTTTCAGTAAAATGCAACAAGAAAGTAACTTGTTGGAAGTAATACATTTTGATGTGTGCAGTCCAATGAGTGCTGAGGCATGCAGTGGATATCATTATGTTCTTACTTCACGGATGATTTGAGTAGATACTGAGTATATTTACTTGATGAAACACAAGTCTAAATTATTGAATGGTTCAAGTAATTTCAGAGTGAAGTTGAAGATCATCGTGACAAGCGGATAAAATGTCTATGATATGATCATAGAGATGAGTATCTGAGTTACGAGCTTTGGCACGCAATTAAGACATTGTGGAAATTGTTTCACAATTAATACCGCCTGGAACACCATAGTGTGATGGTGTGTCCGAACATCATAGTTGCACCCCATTGGATATGGTGCGTTCCATGATGTCTCTTATCGAATTACCATTATCGTTCATGGGTTAGGCATTAGAGACAACCGCACTCACTTTAAAAGGGCACCACATAATTCCGTTGAGACGACACCGTTTGAACTATGGTTTGGAGAAACCTAAGTTGTCGTTTCTTAAAAGTTTGGGGCTGCAACGCTTATGTGAAAAAGTTTCAAGTTGATAAGCTCGAACCCAAAGCGGATAAAATGCATCTTCATAAGACACCCAAAACAGTTGGGTATACCTCCTAATTCAGATCCGAAAGCAATAGGGATTGTTTCTTGAGTCGGGTCCTTTCTCGAAGAAAAGTTTGTCTCGAAAAGTTGAGTGGGAGCATGGTGGAGACTTGATGAAATTTTTGAACCGTCACTTCAACTAGTGTGCAGGAGGGCACAGGAAGTTGTTCCTGTGGCGCCCACACCAATTGAAGTAGAAGCTTATGATAGTGATCATGAAGTTTTGGATCAAGTCACTACTGTACCTCGTAGGGTGACAAGGATGCGTACTACTTCAGAGTGGTACAGTAATCCTGTCTTGAAGGTCATGTTGCTATACTACAATGAACCTACGAGCCATGGAGAAGCGATGGTGGGCCCATATTCCAACAAATGGTTAGAAGGCACGAAATCCGAGATAGGATCCATGTATTAGAACAAAGCATGGACTTTGGTGGATTTGCCCGATGATCGGCAAGCCATTGAGATAAATGGATCTTTAAGAAGAAGACGGACGTGGATGGTAATGTCACCGTCTATGAAGCTCGACTTGTGGCAAAGAGTTTTTCACAAGTTCAAGGAGTTAACTATGATGAGATTTTCTCATCCGTAGCGATGCTTAAGTCCGTTGGAATCATGTTAGCATTAGCTGCATTTATGAAATCTGGCAAATGGATGTCAAAATGAGTTTCCTTGCCAGTTTTCGTAAGGAAAGGTTGTATGTGATACAATCAGAAAGGTTTTGTCGATCCTAAGGATGCTAAAAGGTATGCTAGCTCCAGCGATCCTTCCATGGACTAGAGCAAGTATCTCGGAGTCAGAATGTACACTTTGATGAGATGATCAAAGATTTTGGGTTTATACAAAGTTTATGAGAAACTTGTATTTCCAAACAAGTGAGTGGGAGCACTATAGAATTTCTGATAGGTATATGTTGTAAACATATTGTTGATCAGAAATGATGTAGAATTTCTAGAAAGCATATAGGGTTATTTGAAAAGTGTTAAGCTGCTTGAACATGGAGCATCAAGATCTATGAGGATAGATCAAAACGCTTAATGGTACTTTCAAATGAGCACATACCTTGACATGATCTTGAAGGTGTTCAAGATGGATCAGTCAAAGAAGGAGTTCTTGCCTGAGTTGTAAGGTATGATGTTAAGACTTAAAGCTCGACCACGGCAGAAAAGAGAGAAAGGACGGATGTCGTCCCCTATGCCTTAGCCATAGGCTCTATAAAGTATGTCATGCTTTGTACCGCACCTGATGTGTGCCTTACCACGTGTCTGGCAAAGGGGTACAAGAGTGATCCATGAGTGGATCATTGGACAGCGGTCAAAATTGTCCTTGGAGTAATAAGGACATGTTTCTCGATTATGGAGGTGATAAAGAGATCGGCGTAAAGGGTTACGTCGATGCAAGTTTTAACACCTATCCGAATGACTCTGAGTAGCAAACCGGATACGTATAGTGGACCAACCATTTGGAATAGCTCCAAGTGGAGCATGGAAGCAGCATTTACAATATGACCTAGAGATTTGTGAAGTACATACGGATCTGAATGTTGCAGACCCGTTGACTAAAACCTCTCTCACAAGCAAAACATGATCAGACCCCAGAACTCATTGAGTCTTAATCACATGATGATGTGAACTAGTTTAGTGACACTAGTAAACTCTTTGGATGTTGGTCACATGGCGATGTGACCTGTGAGTGTTAATCACATGGCGATGTGAACAAGATTATTGACTCTAGTGCAAGTGGGAGACTAATGGAAATATGCCCTAGAGGCAATATTAAATTAGTTATTATTATATTTCCTTGTTCATGATAATCGTTTATTATCCATGCTATAATAGTATTGATAGGAAACTCAGATACATGTGTGGATACATAGACAACACCATGTCCCTAGTAAGCCTCTAGTAGACTAGCTCGTTGATCAATAGATGGTTACGGTTTCCTGACCATGGACATTGGATGTCGTTGATAACGGGATCACATCATTAGGAGAATGATGTGATGGACAAGACCCAATCCTAAGCCTAGCACAAAGATCGTGTAGTTTGTATGCTAAAGCTTTTCTAATGTCAAGTATCATTTCCTTAGACCATGAGATTGTGCAACTCCCGGATGCCGTAGGAATGCTTTGGGTGTACCAAACGTCACAACGTAACTAGGTGGCTATAAAGGTACACTAAGGGTATCTCCGAAAGTGTCTGTTGGGTTGGCACGAATCGAGACTGGGATTTGTCACTCCGTGTGACGGAGAGGTATCTCTGGTCCCACTCGGTAGGACATCATCATAATGTGCACAACATGACCAAGGGATTGATCACGGGATGATGTGTTATGGAACGAGTAAAGAGACTTGACGGTAACGAGATTGAACAAGGTATCGAGATACCGAAGATCAAATCTCGGTCAATTACTATACCGCTAGACAAAGGGAATTGATTACGGGATTGATTGAATCCTCGACATCGTGGTTCATCCGATGATATCATCATGGAACATGTGGGAGCCAACATGGGTATCCAGATCCCGCTGTTGGTTACTGGCCGGAGAGTTGTCTCGGTCATGTCTACGTGTCTCCCGAACCCGTAGGGTCTACACACTTAATGTTTGATGACGCTAGGGTTATAAAGGAAGTTTGTATGTGGTTACCGAATGTTGTTCGGAGTCCCGGATGAGATCTCGGACGTCACGAGGTGTTCCGGAATGGTCCGGAGGTAAAGATTTATATATGGAAAGTTGTTGTTCGGGTTCCGGGAAAAGTTCGGTTTTTTCCGGTATTGTACCGGGAAGCTTCCAGAAGGTTCCGGAGGATTCCGGAGGGGTCTGGAGGTCCGGAAAATGTTCCACCACGTACAATACAGCAGCATGGGCTGTAAGGGGGCGCCCTAGCCTTAATGGGACAGGGGCACCAGCCCCCCCAAGGCCCATGCGCATGGGAGAGGGGAAACCCTAAAGGGGAGGGCCTCCACTTGACTTGGGAGGCACTCCTCCCCCCTTTGGCCACCGCCCCCAACCCTAGATGAGATCTAGGGGGCCGGCCCCCTCTCTCCCCACCTATAAATAGTGGAGGGGTGGGAGGGCAGCCGCACCCCAAGTTCTGGCGCAGCCCTCCCCCTCTCCCAAGTCCTCCTCCTCTCCCGTGGTGCTTGGCGAAGCCCTGAAGGATTGCCATGTTCCTCCACCACCACCACGCCGTCGTGCTGCTGCTGGACGAGGTCTTCCCCAACCTCTCCCTCTATCCTTGCTGGATCAAGGCATGGGAGACGTCATCGGGCTGCATGTGTGTTGAACGCGGAGGTGCCGTCCGTTCGACACTAGGATCATCGGTGATTTGGATCACGATGAGTACGACTCCATCAACCCCGTTCACTTGAACGCTTCCGCTTAGCGATCTACAAGGGTATGTAGATGCACTCTCCTTCACCTCGTTGCTAGATTACTCCATAGATTGATCTTGGTGATGCGTAGACAATTTTGAATTTCTGCTACATTCCCCGACAACAAGACCGATGACTTCTTCCCGTGTCCGGATGATACTCTCCTCGGCATGGAAGGCAAGCTTGGCTATTCGGATATATAGATTCCTTTCTCTGTAACCGACTTTGTACAAGCCTAGTCCTCTCCAGTGTCTATATAAACCAATGGGTTTAGTCCGTAGAGGCAATCATAATCACATAGGCTAGACTCCTAGGGTTTTAGCCATTATGATTTCATGGTAGATCAACTCTTGTAATACTCATATTCATCAAGATCAATCAAGTAGGAAGTAGGGTATTACCTCCATAGAGAGGGCCCAAACCTGGGTAAACATCGTGTCCCCCATCTCCTGTTACCATCGACCTTAGACGCACAACTCGGGACCCCCTACCCGAGATCCGCCGGTTTTGACACCGACACCTAGACTGAGGAGTAGTACTCCCTCCGTCTAGGTGTTAAGTCATCATAAAAAAATCAGATATTCCCAAAATGTTTAGGCGTCATCCATTAACTTCATATCTCAATCCCCTCCCGGCCTTGTTCCTAGCGAGCGTTGTTACTTAGGGAGTGTTTGGATCCTTAGCAAGAACAACTTATAGCCTAGCCGGGCAAGGTTAGGCGTTTCGAACTATTAAAATATGTTAGCTTTTGTGGGCCAGCTATCTTGGGTGGGCTAGAGAAACCTTTATAGCTCAGGAGAGCCAGATTGGCTTGCTTCCGACGGCAAACTTCGCGTACTAGTAACATAGACTAGTAACATATACATGTCACTAGTCCAAGTTACTCACCACTATGACCAGCCTAAGCAATGTAACCAAACGCTCCTTACTCTGCCTTGTTATCTCCCCCGGAGACCCAATGCATAGAGCGCAACTACGAGTTGATCAGTCAAGAAATCAAAGTCGGCTTGCATGCGAGTTAACACGTGGCCCTGCATGGTAGCTAAAACGACATTTCTTAGTTGTTGGGATTAATTGTTGCGTTTAGAGAGAGCAATCAGGGCTTTGATTGGAGGAAGGACCGGTCAAGTTTCTCCTTCTCCTCCAATCTGCTTGCACCTTGTTCCCGCTACACCTTCTAACATGACTTATTACACCTAGACTGAGGGAGTAGTACGAGATATGGTGGCACACTGACTTAGGTCGAATACAAGTGCCCAAAATTTTGTGCATGTTATAATAAGGATTCACTTAAAATAGTATGTGAGCGAACAGAGGGATCAATTGGACAGTGTTCACGAGCAGTAGCGAGATGTGTGACGTAAGATACACCGCTGGCGCTTTTAATTTTCTTATTAATTTGTTTGTTTCACCCTCTGACTGGTGGGACCCAAATTACTATGTGGTGAGAGGTAAGGTGACTAAGGCAGCATTATTTCTGTACTACCAACACTGCTTTAAATCCCAAAAGACCTTAGACTAGTCACAATGGATAGTAACTTAGACTAGTAACATGCATATGCTACTAGTCTATGTTACTACCTCTATAGTGGGGAGTAACATTGTGTGGTATCATGCAACACTTCATTTATTAGATTGTAGACTCATTTTGTGTTGGTATGTGTGATGCTACAATAACTAGATATGTTACCACATGCCTCTCTTTCCTCATTAATTACTAGCCACATCATCTATTCTGCCTAAAGATGTGTGATGTTACCACCTATGTCACTCCCACTGAGGATAGTATTACCACCAAAGCCACATGACACGATTATGATTTAAATCCCAATGACTCCCACGCAAAAAAAACACGGCATGCTGATAACCCACAAGTATAGGGGATCGCAACAGTTTTCAAGGGTAGAGTATTCCACCCAAATTTATTGATTCGACACAAGGGGAGCCAAAGAATATTCTCAATTTTTAGCCGCTGAGTTGTCAATTGAACCACACCTAAAAGACTTAATATCTGCAGCAAAGTTTTTAGTAGCAAAGTAACGGTGCCAAAAGTAACAGTAGTAGTTTTCTAGTAATCGTAACAGTGGCAACTGAAAAGTAACTAAGCAAAGATCAATATGTGAAAATCTCGTAGGCAATGGATCGGTAATGGATAATTATGTCGGATGCAATTCATCATGCAACAATTATAGCATAGGGTGACACAGAACTAGCTCCAGTTCAACAATGTAATGTAGGCATGTATTCCGAATATAGTCATATGTGCTTATGGAAAAGAACTTGCATGGCATCTTTTGTCCTACCCTCCCGTGGCAACGGGGTCCTATTGGAAACTAAGGGATATTAAGGCCTCCTTTTAATAGAGTACCGAATCAAAGCATTAACACTTAGTGAATACATGAACTCTTGAAACTACGGTCATCACTGGCAGTGGTCCCGATTATTGTCACTTCGGGGTTGCCGGATCATAACACAATAGTAGGTGACAGCAAGATAGGATAAAGAACTCACATATATTCATCAAAACATAATAGGTTTAGATCTAAAATCATGGCACTCGGGCCCTAGTCACAAGAATTAAGCATGGGAAAGTCATAGCAACTTCAATCTTAGAACATAATGGATAGCAGGGATCAAACCCTAACAAAACTAACTCGATTACATGGTAAATCTCATCCAACCCATTACCGTCCAGCATGCCTACGATGGTATTACTCACGCACGGCAGTAAGCATCATGAAATTGGTGATGGAGGATAGTTGATGATGACGATGGCGATGGATTCCCCTCTCCGGAGCTCCGAACGGACTCCAGATCAGCCCTCCCGAGGAAGATTAGGGCTTGGCGGCGGCTCGGTATCATAAAACGCGATGAATCCTTCTCTCTGATAAATGCAGAACACCCCTGAAGATCAAGGACCGACTAGACATTGTAATTTATGGAAAAAGAGATTCAGTCACAGTCATACTCAATGTAAATTAATAGCAATGCATGAAAATGACAGCGATGCTCTCCAACTGCTGCTTTTTAATAAGAGGATGATGACTCAACATAAAAGTAAATGGATAGGCCCTTCGAAAAGGGAAGCAGGGATTTGCAGAGGTGCCAGAGCTCGAGTTTGGAAACAGAGATAAATAATATTTTGAGTGGTATACATTCATTGTCAACATAACAACCAAGAGATCTCGGTATCTTCCATGCTACATACATTATAGGCGGTTCCCAAATAGAATAGTAAAGTTTATACTCCCGCACCACTAACAAACATCAATCCATGGCTTGTCCGAAATAACGGGTGCCATCCAACTAACAACAATCCTAGGGGAGTTTTGTTTTGCATTTATTTTGATTTGATTTGAGCATGGGACTGGGCATCCCGGTTACCGGCCATTTTCTCGTGAATGATGAGTAGAGTCCACTCATCGTGAGAATAACCCACCTAGCATCGAAGATATAGACAGCCCTAGTTGATACATGAGATATTCGAGCATACAAAACAGAATTTCATTTGAAGGATTAGAGTTTGGCACATAAAATTTTTCTTGGAACGGCGGGTAAATACCATGTATAGGAAGGTATGGTGGACTCATATGGAATAACTTTGGGGTTTATGGAAGTGGATGCACAAGCAGTATTCTTTCATAGTACAAGTGAAGGCTAGAAAGAGACTGGGAAGCGACCAACTAGAGAGCGACAACAGTCATGAACATGCATTAAGGTTAACCAACAAGGAGTGCAAGCATGAGTAGGATATAAATCACCATGAACATAAATATCGTGGAGGCTATGTTGGTTTTGTTTCAACTACATGCGTGAACATGTGCCATGTCAAGCCACTCAAATCATTCAAAGGGGGATACCACCCTATCATTCCACATCACAACCATTTTAATAGCATGTTGGCACGCAAGATAAACCATTATAAACTCCTAGCTAATTAAGCGGCAGGAGCAACTATAATCTCTAATTGTCATTGCAAACATGTTTCATCCATAATAGACTGAATCAGGAACAATGAACTAATCATATTTACAAAAACAAGATAGGTCGAGTTCATACCAGCTTCTCTCATCTCAATTAGTCCATCATATATCGTCATTATTGCCTTTCACTCGCACGACCGAATGGTGTGGATAATAATAGTTGTACACGTGCATTGTACTAAGCTGGAATCTGCAAGCATTTAATACGAAGGAGAAGACAAGGTAATATGGGCTCTTGGTTAGATCAACAATAATGCAAATGAGAGCCACTCAACATTTTCATCGTGGTCTTCTCCTTTCAACCCCCAAAGAAAAGAAAATAAATAAAACTATTTACACGGGAAAGCTCCCAACAAGCAAAAGAAGAGCGAGAAATCTTTTTGGGTTTTCTTTTAGTTACTACTACTAAAAGCATGGAAACTAAACTAGCTAAAAGCTACAACTAATATGTTTGGGTTTTCTTAAGGTTTTTCAAACACACAAGAAGAAAGCAAGAAAAGAAAATAAACTTGCATGGATAATATAGTGAAAAAGTATGAGCACCGACAACTAGCATGAGTGTGTGAACATGAATGTAATGTCGGTGAGAATTACATACTCCCCGAAGCTTGGGCTTTTGGCCTAAGTTTGTCTATAGCCACTGCTGGTCTAGCGGATATCCAAATTCGTAGCTGGGGTTGTACTGAGATGCAGCAACTACTGCCTGAAGAGCTGCAGCTTGGAGGCGAGCTGCCTCCGTCCTCCTCTCATATTCGTTCGCCTCCTCCCTAGTTATAAAGTATCTCCTTTTTGCCTGAAAATCAAAGAAAGTAGGAGCAGGGAGAGCAACATGGACAGTACGCCGTCTGTCAAAGATTAGTCGGTACTGGAGGAACTGTTCGTTCCTCTCAAGAAACTGATGGTGAACCATAGCACTATAATCTAGATAAGTAGGGGGCAACTCCATATCATTGCCGTCTATGGGTACACCAAGATAGTTAGCTGCACGAGTTGCACAAATTCCACCAAACAAATCTCCATTTTTACTATTAAGGTGCAACCTTCGTGCAACAATGGCCCTGCTACGTCTTGAGCTTGCGTTGGTTTTCCTTGAAGAGGAAAGGGTGATGCAACAAAGTAGCATAAGTATTTCCCTCCGTTTTTGAGAACCAAGGTATCAATCCAGTAGGAGGCTCCTCAAAAGTCCCACGCACCTACACAAACAAACAAGAACCTCGCAACCAACGCAATAAAGGGGCTGTCAATCCCTTCACGACCACTTGCCAAAGTGAGATCTGATAGAGATAATATGATAAAATAAATATTTTTGGTATTTTTATGATATAGATTGGAAAATTAAATATATAAATAAAAGTAGATGGAAAACTTATATGATAAAAGATAGATCTGGGGGTCATAGGTTTCACTAGTGGCTTCTCTCAAGATAGCATAAGTATTATGGTGGGTGAAGAAATTACTATCGAGCAATTGATAGAAAAGCGCATAGTTATGAGATTATCTAAGCATGATCATGTATATAGGCATCACATCAGTGATAAGTATACAGACTCCTGTCTACATCTACTACTATTACTCCACACATCGACCGACTCCTACCTGCATCTAGAGTATTAAGTTCATAAAGAATAGAGTAACACATTAAGAAAGATGACATGATGTAGAGGGATAAACTCATGCAATAAGATATAAACCCCATCTTTTTATCCTCGATGGCGACAATGCAATACGTGCCTTGCTTCCCCTGCTATCAGTGGGAAAGGACACCGCAAAATTGAACCCAAAGCTAAGCACTTCTCCCATTGCAAGAAAGATCAATCTAGTAGGCCAAAACAAACTGATAATTCAAGAGACTTGAAAAGATAACTTAATCACACATGAAAGAATTCAGAGGAGATTTAAATATTTCTCATAGATAAACTTGATCATAAACGCACAATTCATCGGATCTCGACAAACACACAGCAAAAAGAGTTACATCGAATAGATCACCAAGAAGATCGAGGAGAACTTTGTATTGAGATTCAAACAGAGAGAAGAAGCCATCTAGCTAATAACTATGGACCCGAAGGTCTGTGGTAAACTACTCACAACTCATCGGAAGGTCCTTGGAGATGATGTAGAGGCCCTCCGTGGTCAATTCCCCCTCTGGTGTAGCGCCGGCGAAGGCTCCAAGATGGGATCTCACGGGTACAGAAGGTTCCGGCAGTGGAATTAGGTTTTCATGGTCTGTTCTGATGTTCTCGGGTACGTGGGTATATATAGGAGGAAGAAGTAGGTCGGTGGATGACTGAGGGGCCCATGATGGTGGGGGCGCGCCCACCCCCAGGGGGCGCGCCGGGCACCCTCTTGGCCGCCTTGGTTATTGCTTGACGTTCACTCCAAGTCTCCAGGTTTGCATTTGTTCCAAAAATATCGCTCCCGAAGGTTACATTGCGTTTGGTCTCCGTTTGGTCTCCAACTCTCCAGGTCTCCGTTTGTTCTAAAAACACGGAAATAGGCAAAAAACAGCAATTCAGGCTGGGCCTCCGGTTAGTAGGTTAGTCCCAAAAATGATATAAAAGTGTAAAGTAAAGCCCATAAACATCCAAAAAGGGTAATATAATAGCATGTAACAATCGAAAATTATAGATACGTTGGAGCCGTATCAAGCATCCCCAAGCTTAATTCCTGCTCGTCCTCGAGTAGGTAAATGATAAAAACATAATTTTTGATCTGGGATGCTACCTAGCATAATTCTCAATGTAATTTTCTTTATTGTGGCATGAATGTTCAGATCCGAATGATTCAAAATAAAAGTTCATATTGACATAAGAAATAGTAATACTTCAAGCATACTAATCAAAGCAATCATGTCTTCTCAAAATAACATGGCTAAAGAAAGCTATCCCTACCAAATCATATAGTCTGGATGTTTCTCTATCTTCATCACACAAAGTATTTAATCATGCACAACCCCGATGACAAGCCAAGCAATTGTTTTGTACTTTAGTAATCTCGAACCTTTTCAACTTTCACGTAATACATGAGCGTGAGCCATGGACATAGCACTATATGTGGAATAGAATGGTGGTTGTGGAGAAGACAAAAAGGATAAGATAGTCTCACATCAACTAGGCGTATCAACGGGCTATGGAGATGCCCATTAATAGATATCAATTTGAGTGAGTAGGGATTGCCATGCAACGGATGCACTAGAGCTATAAATGTATGAAAGCTCAAAAAAAGAAACTAAGTGGGTGTGCATCCAACTCGCTTGCTCAAGAAGACCTAGGGCATTTTGAGGAAGCCCATCATTGTAATATACAAGCCAAGTTCTATAATGAAAAATTCCAACTAGTATATGAAAGTGACAACATAGGAGACTCTCTATCATGAAGATCATGGTGCTACTTTGAAGCACAAGTGTGGTAAAACGGATAGTAGCATTGTCCCTTCTCTCTTTTTCTCTCATTTTTTATTTGGCCTTTCTCTTTTTTTTATATAAAGTCTTAAGTCTCATCCCGACTTGTGGGAGAATCATAGTCTCCATCATCCTTTCCTCACAGGGACAATGCTCTAATATTGAAGATCATCAAACTTATATTTACTTACGACTCAAGATTACAACTCGATACTTAGAACAAGATATCACTCTATATGAATGCCTCCGGCGGTGTACCGGGATATGTAATGAATCAAGAGTGACATGTATGAAAATTATGAAGGTGGCCTTGCCACAAATACGATGTCAACTACATGATCATGCAAAGAGCAATATGACAATGATGATGCGGGCCATAATAAACAGAACGGTGGAAAGTTGCATGTCAATATATCTCGGAATGGCTATGGGAATGCCATAATAGGTAGGTATGGTGGCTGTTTTCAGGAAGGTATATGGTGGGTGTATGGTACCGGCAAAATTTGCGCGGCACAAGAGATGCTAGCAATGGTGGAAGGTGATAGTGCGTATAATCCATGGACTCAACATTAGTCATAAAAAACTCATATACTTATTGCAAAAATCTACATGTCATTGAAAACACAGTACTACACCCATGCTCCTAGGTGGATAGATTGGTAGGAAAAGACCATCGCTCATCCCCGACCGCCACTCATAAGTAAGACAATCATTAAATAAAATTGTGCTCCAACTTCAACACAAAGCGGTTCACCCTACGTGCATGCTACGGGAATCACAAACTTCAACAAAAGTATTCTTTAGATTCATAATCACCCAACTAGCATGACTCTAATATCACCACCTCTATATCTCAAAACGATTATCAAGTATCAAATTGATCATAGCATCCAATTCACTTTCTATGACAGTTTTTATTATACCCAACTTGGATGGCCATCATTCTAGGAACAATTTTATAACCATAGCAAATACCATGCTGTTCTAAGAGACTCTCAAAATAATATAAGTGAAGCATGAGATATCAACAATTTCTTCAAAATTAAGCCACCGCCGTGCTCTAAAAGATATAAGTGAAGCACTAGAGCAAAAACTATCTAGCTCAAAAGATATAAGTGAAGCACATAGCGTATTCTAATAAATTCTAATCAAGTAGAATTCTCCCAAAAGGTGTGTACAGCAAGGATGATTTTGGTAATATAAAAATCAAAGACTAATATCATACAAGACGCTCCAAGCAAAACACATATCATGTGGCGAATAAAAATATAGCTCCAAGTAAATTTGCCGATAGACGAAGACATAAGAGGGGATGCCTTCCGGGGCATCCCCAAGCTTAGGCTTTTGGTTATCCCTGAATATCTTGGGGTGCCATGGGCATCCCCAAGCTTAGGCTCTTGCCACTCCTTATTCCATAGTCCATCAAATCTTTACCCAAAACTTGAAAACTTCACAACACAAAACTCATCAGGAAATCTCATAAGCTCCGTTAGTGCAAGAAAGAAAAACCACCACATAAGGTACTGTAATTAACTCATTCTTTAAATATATTGGTGTTAAACCTACTGTATTCTAACTTCTCTATGGTTCATACCCCCCAATACTAGCCATAGATGCATCAAAATAAGCAAACAACACACGAAAAATAGAATCTGTAAGAAAACAGAATAGTCTGTAGCAATCTATAACTCTCGAATACTTTTGGAACTCGAAACATCCTACCAAAATAGGAAGTCCCTGGAAATTTGTCTATTTATCTACAGCAAAAATAATCAATGCAAAAGCACATTTCTGTGAATTACTAAAATTATTTTCGTGCGCGCAAAGTTTCTGTTTTTCAGCAGAATCAAATTAACTATCACCCTAGGTTATCATATAGGTTCTACTTGGCACAAACACTAATTAAAACATAAAAACACATATAAACAGAAGCTAGATGAGAAATTTATTACTAAACAGAAAGAAAAACAAAAAACAAAGAAAAAATTGGGTTGCCTCCCAACAAGTGGTTTAACGCCCCAAGCTAGGTATAAAAGCGAGGATAGATCTAAGTGGTGCCATCTTTGGCACTCAACTCTTCAATAGAGCACTTATAATCCTTAGGAGTTTATTTCCTTTTAGCAATTATTAAGTTCCTAGGCAAGAAATAAAGAAGTTTGTTTGTAACAAAAGGTTCCTTAATGATAGCAAGAAAATTGGGATGAACACTTGTCGATTTGAGATCGGCACTTCCTTTACTAGAAGGTTCCCCCTTATTTTTAGGAACATACATGACCTTGGCAATTTTGGTAGGAGGAGTTGGGTTATTTTTCACAGATGAAAAGGCAGAACCTAAGTTGGTGATAATGTCCTCCAGTTTACCAATTCTTGTAGAATCTAGATCTATTCTTTCATTAACTATAGGTTCTTTTTCTTTAAAAAATTTCAAGGTAACTCCAACCCTAGATCCATATTGGGTAATTTGATTGTGGATATTTTTATCCAAATTTTCAATTAACTCAACAGTGGCAACTTTATTTTCAATAATTTCAAGCCTTTGCATCACATGTTCCAAAGTTAAAACATTTCCATTAACCAAAAGAGGGGGTGGACCAAACAAATCTAACATGGCATTATAAGCATCAAAAGTATGGCTACCCAAGAAATTTCCTCCGGTAATGGTATCAAGAATATATCTATTCCAAGGAGTAATGCCTACATAAAAATTGCGAAGAAGAACGGAAGTAGATTGCTTCCTAGTAGATCTATTTTGAGCATTGCAGATTCTATGCCAAGCATCTTTTAAATTTTCTCCCTCCCTTTGTTTAAAATTGAGAACTTCATGATCGGGAGTATTAACGATAATAGGAGGACTAGCCATAGTGACGAGCACACAAAAGTCAAGCGAAAGAGAGACGAGTTTGTGATGGGTACTTGGTATGTCTTGACTTGAGAGAAGACCTCCCCGGCAACGGCGCCAGAAATCCTTCTTGCTATGTCTTGAGTTTGCGTTGGTTTTCCTTGAAGAGAAAAGGGTAATGCAGCAAAGTAGTGTAAGTATTTCCCTCAGTTTTTGAGAACCAAGATATCAATCCAGTAGGAGGCTCCTCAAAAGTCCCATGCACCTACACAAACAAACAAGAACCTCGCAACCAACGCAATAGAGGGGTTGTCAATCCCATCATGGCCACTTGCAAAAGTGAGATCTGATAGAGATAATGTGATAAGATAAATATTTTTTGGTATTTTTATGATATAGATTGGAAAAGTAAAGATGCAAATAAAAGTAGATGGAAAAGTTATATGATAAAAGATAGACCCGGGGGCCATAGGTTTCACTAGTGGCTTCTCTCAAGATAGCATAAGTATTACGGTGGGTGAACAAATTACTGTCGAGCAATTGATAGAAAAGCGCATAGTTATGAGATTATCTAGGCATGATCATGTATATAGGCATCACTTCCGTGACAAGTAGACCGACTCCTGCCTCCATCTACTACTACTACTCCACATCGACTGACTCCTGCCTGCATCTAGAGTATTAAGTTCATAATGAACAGAGTAATGCATTACGAAAGATGACATGATGTAGTGGGATAAACTCATGCAATATGATATAAACCCCATATTTTTATCCTCGATGGCGACAATACAATACGTGCCCTGCTGCCCCTGTTGTCACTTGGAGAGGACACCGCAAGATTGAACCCAAAGCTAAGCACTTCTCCCATTGCAAGAAAGATCAATCTAGTAGGCCAAACCAAACTGACAATTCAAAGAGACTTGCAAAGATAACTTAATCACACATAAAAGAATTCAGAGGAGATTCAAATATTTCTCATAGATAAACTTGATCATAAACCCACAATTCATCGGATCTCGACAAACACACCGCAAAAAGAGTTACATCGAATAGATCTCTAACAAGATCGAGGAGAACTTTGTATTGAGATTCAAAGAGAGAGAAGAAGCCATCTAGCTAATAACTATGGACCGAAGGTCTGTGGTAAACTACTCAAAACTCATCGGAAGGGCCTTGGAGATGATGTAGAGGCCCTCCATGGTCGATTCCATCTCTGGTGGAGCGCCGACAAAGGCTCCAAGATGGGATCTCGTGGATACAGAAGGTTGTGGCAGTGGAATTAGGTTTTCGTGGTCTGTTCAGAAGTTCTCGGGGTACGTGGGTATATATAGGAGGAAGAAGTAGGTCGGTGGACGCCCGAGGGGCCCATGAGGGTGGGGGCACGCCCACCCCCAGGGGCGCACTGGGCACCCTCGTGGCCGCCTCGGTTGTTGTTTGACGTCCACTCCAAGTCTCTAGGTTTGCATTTGTTCCAAAAAGATCGCTACCGAAGGTTTCATCGCATTTGGACTCCGTTTGATATTCCTTTTCTTCGAAACACCAAAACAGGCAAAAACAGCAATTCGGGCTGGGCCTCCGATTAGTAGGTTAGTCCCAAAATGATATAAAAGTGTAAAGTAAAGCCCATAAACATCAAAAAAGGATAATATAATAGCATGGAACGATCAAAAATTAAAGATACGTTGGAGACATATCAGGCCCCCAAGTTATATTGGTTATCACATAATACCACAGTCTTGACGACACTAAGATCTGGAACACACATGTGACAAGCCTCATCTTTACCATCAATGCGTCTACCTAAAAAGAGAGCAAAATAATGTATAGAAGGGAAATGAATGCTTCCTATGGTAGCTTGTGTGATTTCTCTAGATTCCCCCACAATGATACTAGCAAGAAAGTCTTTATATTCAGATTTGCGAGGTTCACTAACATTGCCCCACTGCGGAAGTTTACAAGCAGTATTAAAATCTTCTAGATCCATGGTATATGATTTATCATAAAGATCAAATAAAACAGTGTGAGAATTGTGCGAGGATGTAAATTTAAACCTCCTCACAAAGGAATCAGTGAGGTAGTGGTACTGTAGGCACTTATCTGACACGAAGTCCTCAAGATCAGTGTTACGCACATGAACATCAAATTCATCCTTGAAACCGGCTTGTACCATAAACTCTTCTGACGGCCATTCACAAGGCCGCACTTGAGCTTCCCTCAGTGGTTCATTGTCCCGCTCACGTATCGAGAGCCTTGGTCCTTGCTTCCTTGAGGAACCACCTTGGTACATTTTCCTATGCATTTTTCTTTCTCTAAAAAAATTCTAAAATTTTTATGGACTCAAAGTGAAAGTGAAGTAAACTCAACAAGATTGATAGCAACTACTCCCAGAAGTGCCTAGAGGCTATATCATGCATTAAAACTACTTTGGACCATATAAATTTGACATGCAAGCTCAAGAACAGTGTCAACTCAGCAGCAAAAATTTGCAAGAAATAAAGCACTAGAACAAAAACTAATTGGACCGTTGGAGGAGTCACATACCGAAGAACAATCCCCCAAAACAGTTTTGTTAATGGAGCTTTGAGAAAGGAGATCAAAAATGGCAGCAAGATGAGCTAGAACACGGGTTTGAGCTATGGGAGGATTTTATTTCTCGAGGAAGACGAAGTGTGTGGGTGCTGGAATAAGTGGAGGAGGTCCACATGGGCCCACGAGGAAGGGGGAGCGCCCCAGGGGGGTGGGCGCTCCCTGTGACCTCGTCGCCAAATGGTGGGTTCCCCTGGTGTGTTCTCAGTGCCAGAAATTCTTAAATATTCTACAAAAAATTATACTTCATTTTCAGGGCATTTGGAGAACTTCTATTTTCGAGGTGTTTTTTATTGCATGGATAACTAAGAAAACAGACAGAAAAATACTATTTTTTCTTTATTTAAACTAAATAACAGAAAGTAAAAGGAGGGTATAGAGAGTTGTGCTTTCTAACTTCATCCATCTTGTGCTCATCAAAAGGAATCCAATAAGAAGGTTTATCAAGTCTTGTTCACAAACTTCTTCCGAATAACACGAAACCGAAGAATTTTCGAATAACACTAGGTTACCTCAACGGGGATATGCATGTCCCCAACAATAAGAATATCATATTTCTTCTTGACAGTAGGAAGAGGAAATTCAAAACCTCCAATAGTAATCATTGAAATTTTCCCAATAGAATTTATACTATGTACTTGAGTTGTTTCGTCGGAAAGTGTACCGTGTGCTCATTACCATTAACATGAGAAGTGACATTGCCTTTGTTGCAATCAATAGCAGCCCCTGCAGTATTTAAAAAGGGTCTACCAAGGATAATAGACATACTATCGTCCTCGGAAATATCATGAATAACAAAGTCCATTAAAATAGTAACATTCGCAACCACAACAGGCACATCCTCACAAATACCGACAAGTATAGCAGTTGATTTATCGGCCATTTGCAAAGAGATTTTAGTAGGAGTCAACTTATTCAAATCAAGTCTACGATATAAAGAGAGAGGCATAACACTAACACCAACTCCAAGATCACATAAAGAAGTTTTAACATAGTTTCTTTTAATGGAGCATGGTATAGTTGGTACTCCTGGATCTCCTAGTTTCTTTGGTATTCCACCCTTAAAAGTGCAATTAGCAAGCATATTGGAAATCTCAGCTTCCGGTATCTTTCTTTCATTTGTAACAATATCTTTCATATACTTAGCATAAAGATTCATTTTAAGCATATCAGTCAAATGCATACGCAAAAAGATAGGTCTAATCATTTCAGCAAAGCGCTCAAAATCCTCACCATCCTTTTTCTTGGATGGCTTAGGAGGAAAATGCATTAGTTTCTGAACCCATGCTTCTCTTTCTTTATCGTGCTTCTTAGCAATGAAATCTCTTTTACGATAACATTGATTCCTTGATTGTGGGTTATCAAGATCAACAACAGGTTCAATTTCTACATCATTATTATTACTAGGTTGAGCATCAACATGAACATCATCTTTAACATTATCACTAGGTTCATGTTCATTACCAGATTGTGTTTCAGCATCAAAAATAGAAATATCATTGGGATTCTCAGGTGTGTCAATAGTAGGTTCACTAGAAGCATGCAAAGTCCTATCATTTTCTTTTTCTTTTTCTTAGAAGGACTAGGTGCATCAATATTAGTTCTCTGAGAATCTTGCTCAAGTCTCTTAGGATGGCCCTCAGGATAAAAAGGTTCCTGAGTCATTCTACCACCCCTAGTCATAACTCTAACAACATTATCATTTTTCTTACTATTTAAATCGTTGAGCAAATCATCTTGTGCTTTGAGCACTTGTTCTACTAGAGTGGTAACCATAGATGCATGTTTACTAACAAGCTTAAGGTAACCTTTAACTCTAGATATATAATCACTCAAGTGTTCAACCATATAAGCATTACGTTTCAACTGTCTACCAACATAAGAATTGAAGTTTTCTTGTTTAACAATAAAATTATCAAACTCATCCCAGCATTGGCTAGCAGACTTATAACGAGGGATATCACCTTCATCAAATATATAGGGAGAACTTACCTTTACTACCTATGTCGGGTTATCAAGACCATGTATTTGTTCAATAGTGCCGCGGCCGAATGGGTGGCGCGGCACCTATGGGGCCGGGGCCCCTTCGTGTGTTCGGTACGGGGGCGGAGGACGCGCGGAGAGCAGATCGAGGCGGCTAACACGCGGGGATTTTACCAGCTTCGGGCCGCGATGGTCGCGTAAAACCCTACTGCTGCATTGTGTTGTATTTGATCTTGCCCAAGAATGCGAGCAAATGGTGGTGTGGTGTATGAAACCGGCCGAATCCCAGGCGCTAGAGTTGCCAAGGGCTCGAACCTACGCGAGAGTGGCCAATCGTGGAACCCCCACGTTGTGCATGGGCCTCCTTTTATAGGGCAAGGGGTCACCGACAGGTGTCAACGTGAGGTAGAGGGGTAAAAACGTAAAAGAGGTGGTAGTTGGAACAAAGGGAACAAAGGCAGCCACAAAGGATTCTACCTACTTTTGACAGAGGGGACAAGAGCATTAATGCCGCCGCCGTCACCCCAAAAGCTCCCGCCCTTGCGTCTCCGTTTGCCACGGCGATGAAGCCACCACCGTGGAGTGCCACCGCACCCTCCATGCAGCCCAGCCACCCGCCACGCGTCTCTGGGGAAAGCTGAGGGCGACGCGTGGGCAGATGATCTGGAGTGAGGGCACGCGGCACAGCCCTCCCCGGCAAGTACCTTGCCGGGGTCTTGATCTTGCCGGGCCCGGAAGCTTGTCGGGCTTGTAGTCTTGTCGCTCTCCGGGCCCTCGCCGGGACGCGTACAGCGTCAAGGCGTGTCCTCTGTGATATAGCCTTCTAGTCTCCCCGGCGAGCTCCTCTCGCCGGGGCCTTGCATGGGTGATATAATCTTGAGCCTGGAACGGCCCTCCCGGCAAGCTCCTCTTGCCGGGGTCTTGAGCTTCTGTCTTGTACACTTTGTTCTTGAATAGCTTGGTATGGAGTGGGAATGGTCTCCGGCAAGCATATGGTGGATCTAGCTGCGGGGAGCCGCGGCTGCCCGTGCACAAGTTGGGGTACTGAGGTACCCCCTACCTTAGTACACCGACAAATAGATGGTAAATTCTTAACATCTTCAACTTTAATACCTTTTTCTTTCATAGATTTCTTTGCCTCCTGCATATCTTCATACCCCTTTTCAATGGGGTTGGCTTAGGAGTTGGTTCAGGAAGTGTCCTATCATTAGCATTACCCAAGATATTATTCAATAGCAATTCAGCTTGCTCAATAGTTCTATCCTTGAAAACACAACCAACACAACTATCCAGGTGGTCTCTAGAAGCATCGGTTAGTCCATTATAAAAGATATCAAGTATTTCATTTTTCCTGAGAGGATGATCAGGCAAAGCATTAACTAATTGGAGAAGCCTCCCCCAAGCTTGTGGGAGACTCTCTTTTTCAATTTGCATGAAATTATATATTTCCCTTAAGGCAGATTGTTTCTTATGAGCGGGGAAATATTTAGCACAGAAGTAATAAATCATATCCTGGGGCTTACGCACACAACCAGGAGCAAGAGAATTAAACCATAGTTTGGCATCACCATTTAATGAGAAAGGAAACAACTTAAGGATATAGTAATAACGAAATTTTTCCTCATGAGTAAATAGGGTGGCTATGTCATTCAATTTAGTAAGATGTGCCACAACAGTTTTAGATTCATAGCCATAGAAAGGATCAGATTCAACCAAAGTAATTATCTCAGGATTGACAGACAAATCATAATCCTTATCAGGGATACAGATAGGTGAAGTAGCAAAAGCAGGGTCATATTTCATTCTAGCATTCAAAGACTTTTCTTTCATCTTAGCTAACAGTTTCTTAAGATCATATCTATCTTCGCAAGCGAAAAGGTCTCTAGCAGTTTCTTCATCCATAACATAACCCTCAGGTACATCAGACAATTCATATCTAGGGGGGGGGAATCTTCATCATCACTTTCATCAATATTATCAGTTTCAATAATTTCATTCTCTCTAACCCTAGCAAGTTGTTCATATAGAAATTCACCTAATGGCACAGTATTATCAAGCATAGAAGTAGTACCATCATAAGCATCATGCATAGCAGAATGGCATCATCAATAACATGCGACATATCATAATCAATAGCAGGTGTAGGTGTCCCAAGATTAATCAAAATAGAAGGTGAATCAAGTGCAAAGCTAGATGGCAGCTCCTTACCTCCCCTCGTAGTTGAGGGAACAATCTTGGTTCTTTCATCTTTCAAGTTCCTCATAGTGATCAACAGATATAAATCCCAAGTGACTCAAAGAATAGAGCTATGCTCCCTGGCAATGGCGCTAGAAAATAGTCTTGATAACCCACAAGTATAGGGGATCGCAATAGTTCTTGAGGGTAGATTATTCAACCCAAATTTATTGATTCGACACAAGGGGAGCCAAAGAGTATTCTCAAGTATTAGCAGCTGAGTTGTCATTTCAACCACACCCAAAATACTTAACATCTGCAGCAAAGTTTTTAGTAGGAAAGTAGTATGGAAGTAACGGTAACGGTGGCAAAAGTAACAGTAGCAGTCTTGTAGTAATCGTAATAGTGGCAACGAAAAAGTAACTAAGCAAAGATCAATATGTGAAAAGCTCGTAGGCAATGGATTAGTGATGGATAATTATGATGGATGCAATTCATCATGCAACAGTTATAACATAGGGTGACACAGAACTAGCTCTAGTTCATCAATGTAATGTAGGCATGTAATCCGAATATAGTCATACGTGCTTATGGAAAAGAACTTGCATGACATCTTTTGTCCTACCCTCCTGTGGCAGCTAGGTCCTATTGGAAACTAAGGGATATTAGGGCCTCCTTTTAATAGAGTACCGGACCAAAGCATTAACACTTAGTCAATACATGAACTCCTCAAAGTACGGTCATCACTGGGAGTGGTCCCGATTATTGTCACTTCGGGGTTGCCGGATCATAACACATAGTAGGTGACTATTGACTTGGAAGATAGGATCAAGAACTCACATATATTCATGAAAACATAATAGGTTCAGATCTCAAATCATGGCACTCATGCCCTAGTGACAAGCATTAAGCATGGCGAAGTCATAGCAACATCAATCTTAAAACATAATGGTTACTAGGGATCAAACCCTAACAAAACTAACTCGATTACATGGTAAATCTCACCCAACCAATCACCGTCCACAAAACCTACGATGGAATTACTCCCGCACGGCGGTGAGCATCATGAAATTGGTGATGGAGGATGGTTGATGATGACGATGGCGACGGATTCCCTTCTCCGGAGCCCCGAACGGACTCCAGATCATCCCTCCCGAGGAAGATTAGGGTTTGGCGGCGGCTTCGTATCGTAAAACGCGATGAATCCTTCTCTTTGATTTTTTCTCCTCGAAAGTGAATATATGGAGTTGGAGTTGAGGTCGGTGGAGTCCCAGGGGGCCCACGAGGCAAGGGGCGCCCAAGGGGGGCGCCATGCACCCTCGTGGACAGGGTGTGGGCCCCCTGATGCTGATTCTTTCGCCAATATTTTTTATTAATTCCAAAACGTGTCTCTATGGATTTTTAGGTCATTCCGAGAAATTCTATTTCTGCACAAAAATAACACCATGGCAGTTCTGCTGAAAACAACGTTAGTCCGGGTTAGTTCCATTCAAATCATCCAAGTTAGAGTCCAAAACAAGGGCAAAAGTGTTTGGAAAAGTAGATATGTTGGAGACGTATCACATGCTTGTCACACGAATGCAGGAATGTATAAAAGGTTATTTTCCTCTCGTTGAACATAATGGGAGGGTCGTGTAGCTGGTTAGCTTGTTCGCTCATCAGACTTGAGGTCTCGGGTTCGACAACTACACTTGAGCATAATTTTGTTTTTGTTCGAATTCTTTCTTCCACCCAATGATAGGTATGCCCCGCATGATAGAGAGAGAAAATGATCTGGGGGGGTGCCAGGAGGATTCTTTGACTAGTCAAAATAGATGGATACGGAGCTATACGATCTCGTAGTGACCGTATAATCACCTCATCACATATACGCTGCAGCCTCGGCGCTTATTTTCTAACTTTTGCACTCTTCACTCTCTGTCTCCAGTATATATACACACACTGGAGCCTCAACACTTGTAGTTGCTCTCTTCACATTTTCTCACCCTCTCTAGATCTAAACAAGACTTCATTGGCCTATCTCTTTCCCCTCACTGCTGGTCAAAGAGCCGGCATGATCCGTCCGCCGGGAAGGGAACGAGGCTTAACGCTGTCGCCATCAGCGAGGGAGGGAATCAACTACCGGCGCAGCTATTCTCTTTCACCCAGCGGCGGCGCGGGAGGGCCTTTGTCGGTGTCAAAACCGGCGGATCTCGGGTTGGGTTTCCCGAACTGTGCATCTAGGCGGATGGTAACAGGAGACAAGGGACACGATGTTTTTACCCAGATTCGGGCCCTCTCGATGGAGACTCCTGCTTGATTGATATTGATGATATGGGTAGTACAAGAGTGGATCTACCACGAGATCAAGGAGGCTAAACCCTAGAAGCTAGCCTATGGTATGATTGTTGTAATGGTTGTTCGTCCTATGGACTAAAACCCTCCGGTTTATATAGACACTGGAGAGGGATAGGGTTACACAGAGTCGGTTACAATGGTAGGAGATCTACATATCCGTATCACCAAGCTTGCCTTCCACGCCAAGGAAAGTCCCATCCGGACACGGGACGAAGTCTTCAATCTTGTATCTTCATAGTCATGGAGTTCGGCCGATGATGATAATCCGGCTATCCGGACACCCCCTAGTCCAGGACTCCCTCAGTAGCCCCTGAACCAGGCTTCAATGACGATGAGTCCAGCGCGCATATTGTTCGGCATTGCGAGGCGGGTTCCTCCTCCGAATTAATTCATAGAGGATTGTGAACACCAGGATAGTGTCCGGCTCTGGAAAATAAATTCCACATACAACCGTAGAGAGAATAATATGTACACAAGTTCAATCTGCTGGCGTATTTTGTGGCGTGACGTCACACCACTACCAAGCCTTTACTTGAATCAATTTTATTATACCACCTCAGCCCGTTTAGCGAAGCGGTTTCCTTGGCACGTCTTGTCGAAGCAGAGATCGTGTTCCCCTTATTTCGGGATTCTCATCAACACGGACGTGGGTAACCCAACCGTGCCCATTGCCACGCCCCCTCTATCGAAGGTGAGTCCCAAACGGTCACGGGGACGACTCTTGGTATTCCCCCTCTTTATAATGAGACCAAGGCTCGTTTCTTTTCTTCAATCCTCAATCGAATCTGCCCCTCGCCCCGAGTTCCAACACCCAGAGCTCCAGATTCGAGCGCTTCGGACTTTCGGCAATGTCCGGCTCCGACCTATAGGGCCGGTGGATGCCCTCCTCCGTCACAGAAGAGGACGTGCTAAAGTTGAGAGAAGCTAGGTACCTGACCTGCGAGATTTCGCATAGGCTGCCCGCCAAAGGGCAAGTCATTCCTACTCCCGAGCCCGGCGAGAGCATCGTGTTTGTGTCCCACCTCCATCGGGGTTTAGGCTTCCCGATGGATCCTTTTGTGAGAGGGCTCATGTTTTACTATGGGTTGGAATTCCATGACCTGGCTCCGGAGTCCATCCTCCACATCTCATCATTCATTGTCGTCTGCGAGGCCTTCCTCTGCACTACCCCCACTTCGGTTTGTGGCTCAAAACCTTCAACGTGGAGCCGAAGATGATCGAGGGGCGTCAAGAAGAGTGCGGCGGGGCGGTTGTAAGTAGGAGGGCCGATGCTCCATGGCCCGAGGGCTCTTTCCAGGAGGAGCTCGGCTTGTGGCAACATGAGTGGTTCTACATAACCTCTCCCAGGGGCAGCAGGCAGAAGCCGCCGCTCATCTTTCGCTCGGGCCCTCCATGGCGGCTGATGTCATGGGTCAACCAAGGGCTCAACTGGGGGCCATCAAAGGACGTACCCTTATTGCAGGGCCGGATTCGAGACCTCCAAGAGAGGAAGATCAATCTGGTCGTAGTGTTGCAGGTTATGCTGATTCGGCGTCTCCTGCCCTGCAAGCGTCGCCCCCTCCGTTTGTGGGAGTTCAATCCAGAGGGGCCACGAGCTCTTCAACACTTTATGGGTACGACACCCGTGGAGATGTATAAATCGTTCTTTGGATCACAAGAAGTGTGTCCGGAATTGACCGAGGATGCCGGCCTAAGCTGCAATCACCCGGATGCTCAGGTAAGTAGCCCTGTGTCCAGACACACCGTATGTTTGTGCCTTCTTGAATTTGCCTTTTAACCAATCGTCCCTTGAATAGGAGTGGATAGCGCAAGTTAAACCGACATAAAGGTCCGCCCTCCCGGAGAACGCCGGATCCCGCGGCTGGTCAGATGTTGAGGTTGCGCCTCAGAGGAAGGCGAAGGGGAAAACAGAGGAACTACCGCCTACCAAGGAGGCTTTTGAGAAAGGGGGATCGAGAATCCCTCCTTCCATGGGGAGAAGAGGACCGCTCTGAAACCCGGAGGCCAAGGCCTCGAAGCGGGGGAAGAGATCTTCACCAGAGGGTCCTGCGTCTAGGGAGGCCCCGGCCGCACTATCTCCCCTCAGGAATCAGCCCTCCACTGAGCCGTAAGTAGAAGAAAGGGGAGTTTTGTAATAAGGAACATCCCTATTTGTGCTTCTGAGGATAACCGAAGTTTTTACCTTGTAGTTTGGATCTCCGTCCTTCTCATATGAGCTCGTCTTCGGGGGACCTTCGTCTCAAGATGATGGAGAGCGAGACGCCCATCTCGCCGCACTGTCGGGTGGGGCGGACGACCGAGGTGTCATCACGGAGGGTATCCCAAGTCCGCAGGCCGAGAGTTCGCACCAACCGGTGTACGACCGAGGAGCCAAGGATCTGCTTGAGAGGGCGTCTACCTTTAAGGTCACCGACATTGATGAGTATGGTGATTGGAAGAATTTTCATTCGCTGAAGGCGGGTTGCATGATGCCGCCGTAAGTTTGTCAAGGGGTTTGAGGTACATAAAATGACATACCTTTTGACAGTTTTGCACATAAAGCGTGCCTCAGATAGATAGTAGCCTCGAGACTCGGTATGTTGTCGAAAGCGACAGCTGCGTCGAGGATCATAATCTCGTATTAATTTCGCCTTTCCTACATAGGTGGCGGATAGTCCGTGGCCAGCCGGACCGATGGAGTTGTTGAACTAAGGCGGCAACTCGACGCTGCGATGCGACATCGCTGGTCAATAAACGACTTTACGAGTCGCAATGTAGGTTGTTTCTCCGTGGTCACCTAGTAAGGAGCCAAGCTCACTCCTTACAACATGTGTGTTTGATGCGATGGTGCCGCTGCTGTGGAGGACCTTCGAGCGAGCTTGCTCGAGCCAAGGAGCAGGCCGAAGGAGTGATGCGGCTGCCTCAAGGCGGCCAAGAGCTAGAAGCCGAAGGGCTGCTCACCGCCGGCTAGGAGGAGATGGCCGAAATGGCCGTGAAGTCGCAAGATGTTACCGACCGCTATGAGGTTCTTGAAAAGAACGCCGAGCGGAGCAAGAAAGCTCAAGAAGGCCACCGCCGGCCAAGGATGCCCGCTCGCAATGAGGGCTATAAAGGAGGAGCTGCGCCAGCCGGAGATATTGCGGCTAGCAAGCCCTTTCTGCTGCGCAGGAGGTTCACAGATCCGAAGTATGCTCAGCTTGGCCAGCTGTGGGGTCCGGAGGATCCTTATATGGATTTAGCAGAGAGTGCGGTGGATGCTGTTGTGCACTTCCGAAGTCAAAAGGATCACGAGACGGAAGAGCTTTTTTGTCTCAATTCCACAGTCCGGAGCGTTCACTTCCGCTGACCGATGGGTTGGCTGAGTGGGCTGAGCTGAATAGATTGTCCGGACTTGCCAAGATGGATATCGTGGCTCATGTCTGGCCGGATAGGCCCAAGCCGAAGAGTTATTTTGGCTTATTGCAGCAATTCCTTGGGGCGGTGCCGCATATCAAGGCGATGAAGCGGTCAGCCTGCATAGATGGTGCACGGATGGCCCTCGCCCGTGTGAAAACATACTGGACGGAGATGGTTGCCACCGATGTTGCAACCCGGGGTTCGGACGAGAGCCGGTTACCCGCCGAGCACTATTTTGGGGAAGTTCTGCGTGGTGCTCGTGTAATAGAGTCGCAGTGCTCAAAAAATGTCATGTTCAAATGATCTTTATGGTTTGTAAAACGATATTCATAATATAAGCGCTTTTTATACTTGTGCGTTCAAGTATTGAAATATCTCCTGTGCGGCCGTTAATGTATACTTGTGTATAACCTGAAAGATGGCAGTCTTCGGCTTCAGCCCCCACGCACATAGTGCGGGGGTGTTTGCAAAATAGCGCATTTTCACACTTAATCCAATGTCTTGGTCCTGTGAAGGAGGTGGTAGCGTAGCAAACGAGGCAACCGGACTATAACGCTTTATCACTTTCACTTAGCCATAAGAGTTCGAAGGTGCGGCTACGATATAGCCCCTAGGGGCACCGCGCTCTCCGGATTCGGGGCGTGTATGTGCCTGACCGGGAAACGGTCCTTCGTCAAAGCGTAGGAATTCTAAACATTCCGGTAGTCGATCGAGTGGTTGACCAGTCTCTCGCTATATCATGACAGCCAGTTTTGGCTTTCATCGAGGTGCTCGCCCGCCGAACCGGGCACAATCGCAGAGTTCTCCGGTGCCGTGTTAGCCGATGATACGGAACGTAAGGCAGCAAAACAGAGGAGCCGGGCAAACCCAACATTTGACCAAAGACATGATTCGGAGCTGATGCATATATGGCCTAACTCGAGATGCCGAACACTCCCTAAGGTATTCGGTCTTTATGATAACGGGCAGAACAATGCCCTAAACCCCTACTGTCCAGGTACAGGCCAAAATTTCTGACGCGGCCAATGCCAAAACGCCAGTCTCCTCGTCGGTTATGGTGAAAAACCGGTGGGTGTGAATCAACAAGAGACAGTAAGAAAGGTTTACGGTCTTAATTTGAAAAGAATCCTTGCCACGGGTCCCTGCTGCACGTCTGTGCATGTGTCTCCGTTGTGCCGTATCCTGGACGGGTGTACACGCTGTTCATCTGTAAAAGAGAGGAACTTAGTTTGAAAAGAAATCGTGCAAAAAATGTATTAAAAAACAAAGTATGAATGAATGAATAAAGTTGAGCTTTTATTGGCTCTTTATTGCTCATACGGCCGGGGAGCCCCTAGTTTATTTATGCCGGACTCGCCTAGCCGTGCCCGGGGTCTTGAACGACCTTTTAATGAGATGATGCCGCGTGAACTGGGCATTTTAAGTGTAAGAGACGCGTAGTGTGGTATTGCGTTAAAGCGGACAAAAGCTTCACGTCCCAACAGTGCTTGATGGCTACTTGTGAATGGAGCGACATGAAAGATTAGCTTATCGCGACGGAAGTTGTCGGGTGATCCGAACACAACTTCTAGTAGTACGGAGCCTGTGCACTTGGCGTAAGGGCCTGGCGTCACTCCTTTGAAGGAAGTGCGGCTATGGCGAATTTTAGTAGGGTCTATCCCCAACTTGCGGATTGTGCCCGGATATAGCAGGTTTAAATCGCTGCCGCCATCCATTAGGACTTGTGTAAATTGTAGTCCGTCGATTATAGGATCCAATATCGAGCAGTCCATCCTGCGGTTCAATACTTCGAATAGTCCAGTGGTCGAAAGTAATTGGTTTTGACATCCAATCTCGGGGTTCCATTGGTGGACCGTGCGACACGCTCTTTAACGGTGCCGCACTATTGTTCCAGATTATCACATGAAGTGAGTTTACTGTTTTGACTTCTTGTGGAAAGTCTTTGTTTTCCGGCGCTCGCCTGGTGGGGTTCGTCGTCATCCTCGCTATGCTGCCGAGCCCCTTGTGTTCGGCGTTGAGTCGGCCGGACTGTTTGAAGACCCAACAATCTCGGTGGGTGTGGTTTGCAGGCTTCCGAGGGGTACTGTGGATTTGACATATCCGATCCAAAATTTTGTTTAGGTTGGATAGCTCGTCACTGTTGTCCTTAAAAGGTAGTGTTTTGTTGTTCGGCTGCGAGCTTTTGAATCCGGTGTTGACCTCCGTGTTCTTTGGGCTCTTTTCTTTATTTCGGCGCAGGTCCTTTCTGCGCCGTGATTTTCCGTTTCCATCTCTGATCTCAGATGTACTCGGGTCGCTGGTGCTGCATCTTGCTAGCCAGCTATCTTCCCCCGCACAAAAGCGGGTCATGAGGCTTGTTAGCGCGGCCATTGTTCTTGGCTTTTCCTGGCCGAGGTGTCTGGCGAGCCATTCGTCTTGAACGTTATGTTTAAAAGCTGCTAAGGCTTTGGCGTCCGGACAGTCGACTATTTGGTTTTTTTGGTGAGGAACATGTTCCAGAATTTGCGCGCTGACTCTCCGGGCTATTGGGTTATGTGACCTAAATTGTCTGCATCCGGAGGGCGGACATAAGTCCCCTGAAAATTTGCTCTAAACGCGTCCTCGAGCTCTTCCCAACTTTCAATGGTATTTTCTGGGAGGCTTTTGAGCCAATGCCGAGCTGGCCCTTTGAGCTTGAGGGGCAGATATTTTATGGCGTGGAGATCGTCTCCTCTAGCCATATGTATGTGCAGGATGTAATCCTCAATCCAAACTCCGGGGTCTGTTGTTCCGTAGTATGCCTCTATGTTTGCGGGCTTGAACCCCGCTGGAAATTCATGATCCAGCACCTCATCGGTGAAACATAGTGGGTGTGTGACGCCCCTGTATTTAGGTGTGTCGTTGTCTTCGAACACTCGGCGTGTTGTGTTGCTTCCTGGGGCCCTCTTCTTTGGCCCATAAATGGACATGACCAGGCCATCTGTTTTGCGAGGATCATGTGTCGGCTTGTGTGCGGTGCCGCTTGTCGCTCTTGGCCTGTCATCTGGTCGTCTATCCGGCTAGGCTGCCTCTTTGCTTTTTGACTGTGGGGGCTCTACGGCCTCCTCGTCGAATTCAGGCAGCAGCTTGCGCTTCGGGTAGCTCTTTGTTTGGTGGCTGTTGCCATATTTGTCCGCGGTCTTGAGTACTTTGCTCCACCTCATTCTGAGTATGTCTTCCGCTGTTTTGAGCTTCCGTTTCTGCTTATTCAAACTTCTTGCAGTGGCGACAAGCCTTTTGTGAAGGTTCTTATGCTCCGGTGGTATGTCCGGCGTAAGATCGTCTGGACTGTTGTTTTCGCCGGGGATGGGTTGATTATCCGATTCATCCTGTTCGGATGGTTGCTTGGTTACATGTTCGTCGCCCACTGGTTTGCCCTGCCCTATGGCTAGGTCATTATGAGTGCTGTTGTTATCGAGGCGGGACTTGGGGCGGCGCTTGCGTCGCCGTTTTGGTTGTTTTTCGGGGGAATTATCCTTCGCCGCGTCCCTTTGTTCCTCGTTATCGCTCCCTTTTGGGGTGTCCACCATATATACATCATGTGTTGAGGTGGCTTTCCAATGCTCGGTAGGCGCTGGTTCTTGGTCGTCTCCGGCGTCGTCGTCCATACCGTCGATGTCTTCGGAGTCGTAGTCTAGCATGTCGGTTAAATTGTCGACAGTGGCTACAAAGTGGGTGGTGGGTGGGCTTTGAATTTCTTCATCCTCCGCATCCCAACCATCCTGACCGCAGTCCGGCGAGGGCTCTCCTGATAACGAGAGATGCTTTAGCGAATTCAGGATGTCGCCAAAGGGTGAGTGCTAAAAGATGTACGCGGCGGTGAACTCAATGATCGGTGCCCAATCGGATTCGATTGGTAGGGGCGCAGGAGGTTTGAAGTCCGGCGAGGAGTCCGGCACCTCAGAGTCACGAGCTTTACGAGGGGCAAGGTCAGTATTCGGCTCCATCACCGTAGAGATTGTAGCTCCCAAGGCGGTGTCCAGCCACCTGTCCTCGATCTGCACGGTCGGCTCCGAACAAGGGGCCGGAGCGGACTCATGTGCGGCCTCCAGGGCACTGTCCAGCGGCAGAGCTAATCATGCCCATCGTGACAGTGCGGCGCGCTCGGCTGTGGCTCGAATCCATCGAATATCAAGTCTCCGTGGATGTTAGCCTTGAAGTTTAGGCTTCCAAATTTGACCTGATGGCCAGGGGCGTAGCTTTCGATCTGCTCTAGATGGCCAAGCGAATTGGCCCGCAGTGCAAAGCCGCCGAACATGAAGATCTGTCCGGGGAGAAAAGTCTCACCCTGGACTGCGTTGTTGTTAGTGATTGAAGGAGCCATCTGCCTATCGGTGACGCATACGGAGGAACTCTCAATGAAAGCACCAATGTCGGTGTCAAACCGCGGATCTCGGTAGGGGGTACCGAATCAATGCGCCTAGGCGGATGGTAACAGGAGACAAGGGACACGATGTTTTTACCTGTGTTCGGGCCCTCTCGATGGAGGTAAAACCCTACTCCTTCTTGATTGATATTGATGATATGGGTAGTACAAGAGTGGATCTGCCACGAGATCAAGGAGGCTAAACCCTAGAAGCTAGCCTATGGTATGATTGTTGTAATGGTTGTTCGTCCTACGGACTAAAGCCCTCCGGTTTATATAGACATCGGAGAGGGGTAGGGTTACACAGAGTCGGTTACAATGGTAGGAGATCTACATATCCGTATCACCAAGCTTGCCTTCCACGCCAAGGAAAGTCCCATCCGGACACGGGACGAAGTCTTCAATCTTGTATCTTCATAGTCTCGGTGTTCGACCGATGATGATAGTCCGGCTATCCGGACACCCCCTAGTCCAGGACTCCCTCAGCCTCTGACCCTTTCTTCCTCGTCGCCGTACATACTGTGGGCCGAATGGCCTCCGGCCGCCCACCGAACCACACCGCAAGAACCTTAATGCATAATTTACTTATTCCACATGCATTGCTCTAGCTGCATGAGGGCTTTTTCCCCTTCTGCACTCGAATCTAGGTGTTGGATCAAACATGAAAGTAGTGGGGAAAGTTGTATAGCATGAATTGAGGACGTGGTTCAAAGAGGAAAGGAATGGGGGAAAGTAGTGGGGAAAGTTGTATAGCATGAATCTAGGACGTGGTTCAAAAAGGAAAGGAAGGGGGAAAGTAGTGGGGAAAGATGTACAGCATGAATCTAAGACGTGGTTCAAAGAGGAAAGGAACGGGGGAAAGTAGTGGGGAAAGTTGTATAGCATGAATCTAGGATGTGGTTCAAAGAGGAAAGGTAGGGGAAGTACTAGTATATACTGGCTATCCAGCACCTACGTTGGTCGAAAAGGGAAAACAATGACAAACTCAGTACGCACATCTGTAACAAACTGATCTTTTGTTTTAAGCGACAAGGCTATAGAGTTTGAGCAGGACTAGATTTGCTGCGCTCACATAGGGAAAGGTGTCTAAAGATAACAAAACTGGGACCAACACAAATATGCTCCTTGGTTGTTTGTTCTTTGTTGCAACAGACTGTGCATCACCCCTTCATACATCGGTAGATGCACATGGTGTTGGTGCGTCCGCTATCCCATGCAACTCTTTAGCAGTTGTTAATCTAAGGCCCTATTTGATTAAAAACTCCCTAGTCCCTACCTGTTTGGTTCCAGGGACTAAACATGGACTAGATGTTATTAAATGACATGCTAAAAGACCATGTTACCCCTAGTAATGAACTAATAGAGACAAGGTGTGATGCGGGGCAGGGGCAACTATTGGAAAAAGTCCCAAAAAGACTCTCCCTCGGGGTCTACTTTCTTTAGTCCGAAATGCCCACTTTTAGTCCCTAAAAGTCCCTCCTGTTTGGTTTAGATCGGACTGACAAGGAGTTCTTTTAGTCCCTACAACAAAATGTCCCTGTAAACAAACACCCTCTAATAATGCCGCTGGAAAATTGATACAATGCCATAGTTAAAAGCAAATTACATGTTTAACGAATTTTATTATTAATATAATCTCTGTTAATATTAATCAATGCCACCGTTTGAGAAATGCTAATATCTTGCTTTCTTTCCCATTTATATAAGTTAGATGCTTCTTTTTGTTAATATTAATCAATGCCACCGTTTGAGAAATGCTAATATCTTGCTTTCTTTCCCATTTATATAAGTTAGATGCTTCTGTGTCATCCACCGTTATTGACCACTAGTTGTTTCCTTTGCACCTCTGTGTAAACAGGGTTATCTACTTCACCTCGTTGCTATTGTGACCTTTTGTTGCACTGAACAAAACACTTTTGTATTAAGAGTGTTTCGTGCAGTTCAACCAAAATGTCACACCACCAATGTTGCTTGATTTCTTGATCTTAGTGGAACTATACAAGAGGAGATCTTACTTCCTATCCGTGTTGGCAAATTTGGTTCAGACCTTCTTCTTGTGAGTTGTTTGAATTCCGCATCATGAGAGGTCAGTACTAGCCTTCTTTCACATGATTGTGCAGTATGCTTTCATATGTTGTGCTACTTGTACGGTAATGTTGCTTGATTTTAGTGAACTGCACAAATGGAGACAAAACTTCCAATCTGTATGTGCACCGTAATATTCCATTGAGGTAAGATAAGGATATTTCACAACTGTTGGCCTGTATTTTGCCACTTTCATCAGAAAATTAATGTCGTTATTTAGTGCTATACTTGTGCTCCCTAATTGACACGCCAAATCTTACATTGAAGGCAAAGCTTGTCTACTATTGAACCAAGTGACGAAGGGGAAGAATAAGCGGAAGAAAAAACAAAAATCAAGTCCCGGTGCTGTAATGAAGCACTAGAACTGTGATGACACAAGTAATGATATAGTTTTGCATCTTAATTTATTGCTATGGCTGGAACGAGCAATTGTTTTGCCACTGATTTGATGCCACTCTTAATGTAATATGTAATTATCTCTACTTGTGCAAACATGTATCTTCTTTGAAGATACCATATATTTTAGTGGAACTGCACAAGAAGATGTTGGAAACCTTAAACTAATCGAGGAGTATATAGTAAGCATGGAAACCACAATAGCTAGCAACAGATGGTTCTGGAGAAGTGCTTGATCTGTATGCTCTACACAATAAGCCTCCTGACAAAGGTTGGAACTCGCCCATGGATTTCATCCATATGATTGAGCTTTGTCACCTCTATTGGTGTTGTGCTACTGTTTAGATACTGTCATAAGAAAGTGGTATTGTCCTTGAGAAGTGCTTCATCTGTGCTGTTTTAAATATTTCCTTTCCTTTTTTGGAGCAAACAGGTATGTTAGCATTTAGTTGTCCTCTTGTCTTTGCACAACAGGATCATCCTCCTCTGAAGAAGAATATGGAGTACGTGAAGTGACTAGTTCCGGTTATGCCAGGATGAAGAAGCTGTGTATATCTTCTCATCAGAAGGAGCAGTTGAGGGATGGTTACATTACTCCCCACAAAACCAAACTAACTTCAACTCAGAAGGACTGACATATCTCCATTTTTTTGCTATGATGCGTAAGTACAATGTTGTTCTAGGATTCTTTCCGGTGAGTTCCATTTTTTTAAAGTGTGCTCTACATGGACCATGTAGGTGCCTGTTTGAACTGTCAATTCATAGTACAGTTTGGTTTATACTAATCACTTTTTTGTATTTGTGCAAACAGGGGTGCTCAGCTTGATTTCAACGGGAACTGCACAAAATGTCCATGAATACATCAAATCATTCATTTCCACCACAAGAAAGGAGGTGCTGATTAGTTCAAGGCGTTGCAACATATAAGGGCGAAATCATACAAGCTACACACGAATTTGGTTGATTTTGGTGGAACTGCACAAAAAGAACAGCTGGTTTATTTAGCACAATGTGCCATGTCAATGTCCGAACTGATGGCAAACCCTTCCCATTCCACAATCATAGGCATTTGATATTTTGGAATTGGAAAACCTTGTCAAAATTTGCTCATTGATGTACGCAAAACAACAAGCATTTGACATTTTGGAATGGGACAACCTTATCAAATTTTGCTCATTGATGTTAGCAAGAAGACATGTGTTTGATATTTTTGAATGGGACGCCCTTTTTTGTCACCAGCGTCGATCAATTTTTCTTTATTCTTTAGTTGTGAAGTAAATATTGGCTCTGACATGTGAATCACTGAGATGTATAATCAGCGATTGTTTTGAATGTTCTCTGTGAATTGCCAGGCCTGTGCGTTTGATTGCAATGTACAGGAATGCTAAAACGCTGCTCAAACTCTTTGTACTCCCTCTGTTCCTTTTTACTTCGCACATTGTGAAAGTTCATACTTTTTTCTATAATATTGGTCAAATTAGAGATACTTTGGCTGCAGACAAAGCTTGTATGCAGACTAAAAAGGACGAGAGAGAGTACATATGAAACTGCCGCAATCGAGGTGATCACCCTGGGAATAATGCTAGTAGGTATTGTTTTACATGTTCATCCAATGCCGGTGATACAAGAATTCAAACTAATCAAACTAAATCCATTCATACATGATCGGATTTCATATAAACAAGCCAAATTTCATTACATTTCATAAATTCTTCAACTAAAAAGGGTGCGCTGGAGGTATAATTAATTAACTGAAGCTACCCACATGTGTCCGGCTGAGCCGAACAGAAGCTTCTTCTACAGCAGACTGAGCTTCAGTGAGTTAACTGCAGGTGTAGTTGTGTAACTGACATGTGACCAGATGCTTGTTGGTCTGACATGTTAGTCAGCCAACTGCACCAGCAGTTAAGTAGAAGCAACGTCCTTCTCAAACATAGCTCTCCGACTCCACGTCTCCACCAAGAAGCTAATCGGTTGTCAATGGTCAACCCACCTAGCTTGGCTAGGGTAGCAGCAGTGGCCTTCCTTGGACCCGAATGGCGTGACCTACCGTGTTCTACTCTTTCTTGTTTTCTGTGTGGCGCGGCCTCGTTGGCAGCGGGCGGGGCCTCGACGGAGCCGGCGATATCCTCTATCTCGTTGCCGGCGGGGCGGCGCCTCTGCGGAGTGGGGGAAATCCTCCCCCTCGTTGCCGACAGGGTGGGGCCTCGGCTGAGGCGATGATGTCCTCTGCCTCGTTGTTGGTGGGGCGGGGCGAGGCCTCGGCAGAGTTGGGCCTCCGCCTTGGTGCAGGCGGGGCGGGGCCTCAGTAGAGCCGGTGGTGTCCTCTGCATCGTTGTTGGCGCCGCGGGGCCTCGGTGGATTAGGGCCTCATTAACGCCAGCAGAGCGTGGACTCGTTGGAGCCGGCATTGTCCTCTACCTTGTCCTCGGTCTCTCCAAATAGCGCCTCGCCCGCTTCATCGCCCTCTTTGTAGGCGGCCGCAACCTCACCCACGCGCATGCGGTACCGCCAGCGCTTGAGGCGGCCCTTGCTGGCGGAGCAGAACGAGTTGAGAAACGCCTCCTGCTCCGCCCGCTCCGCGGTGATCTGCTCCTTCGCCTACAGGTGCTCCTGGAGGAGATGGTGGTTGTAGGCGGCATCGTCCTGCGCCTCCTGGAACTTCTCCTGACGCTTCTGCCTCACCGTGTCCATGTATTGGGCACAGGCCTCGCCTATGGTCATGGTGAAATGCACCAGCGAGGATCGCGCGGAGGACGGGGTTGGCACAGGATCGTCAACTACCATGTTGTCCATCAGGACATCGTCGTCCTCCGGCTGCTTGCCGGCCAGCCAGTCGGCATCAATGGCTTCCATCTCCTTGTGGTCTGTCGTCCGCCCGTCCCGAAGAGTGCTATAGCGCAAGGAAGCCATGTTGGGCAGCACTGGTGTGGATAGGAGAAAGGGAACGGAGGCGGATAACTAGGCTATGATCGGCACAGCAGTTTATATAGCAATGGTGGGCGGTGGATGTCGGATATCGGGTTCCGGCAAAACCCTTAAGGTTCGAACTCTGGGGTGCGCACGAAGATCATGTCCCTACCAATACATGCCCCGAAACCTCGCCGCGAATCTAAGCTAGCACGACGAACTACACAAGGGACACAAGGTCTATACAGGTTCGGGCCACCGTTGTGGTGTAATACCCTACTCTTGTGTGTGGTGTGGTGGATTGCCTCTTGGGCTGATGATGAACAATACAGAGGAAGAACAGCGTCGCGAGGAGAGGTGTTCTTGTGGTGGTGGTGTTCTACTTGGGAAGGATTCGATCCGCTCGGACCTAGATCAGATTCTCCCCTGCTACTGTGGTGGCTAGCCCTATATATAGAGGCCCTGGTCCTCTTCCCAAATATTGAGCGGGAAGGGAGCCAACAACGGCCATTTTGTAAGGGGACTGCTAGTACAAGCTATCTTGACTAAAGGTGGTCTTCGACTGCCAAAGGCACTAGTGATGACGCCGTCTTGTGCTCACGGTGACCTCTGTCCTGCCGTCCTGCTGGTCTTGGTCTCATTGCACTGATATGGAAACCTTTGCTTGATGCCTCAATACGCCGCGCCTGCGCTTGCCCCATTTTCACCAAAGAGGAAACGAGGACACTGCGCAGCCTGGCGCCCGCCTGGCCTTGATCATCATGGCTTGCGTCATGAGCACCTCGCGAGGTACCCCTTGCCTTGATCTCTCTGCCACCTCGTGAGCCTGCCTGGTGAGGCCGACCCTGAGGAGGCCTTGCGTCATCCGCCCCGTGAGGCTTGGCCCCTGGAGAGGGTCTTTAACTTTGGTCAATGAAGACGGGTCGTACTGGGCCACTGCTTGAGCCACGCTGCAGGCCGCAAGCAGGCAAGTCCAGGGACCCCCATTCCCAGAATGCCGACAGCGGAGGGACGGACATGTGGCGCCGGAGTAGCCGGCTCGGCAACCACGTATCATTAATGTGGGCGGCAGACGGACAGATGGACGACACTTGTGTCATTTAAACGCGGAGCAATCGCCTGCACCGAGAAGCGGGGCGGGCGGCACTAACCGTTTTGGGCTGAAAGCGCGTGCGGGCGAGGGAGGCGGGGTGGGCCAGGGCAGTCAGACTCGTGCTTAGCAATGGGTTGGTCCAGCAGCCGGACATGCTAGCTCGCCGGCGAGTTGGCCGAGCTGAGTAACACAATCAGACGATGGACGTAGCTTCTGACCAGGAGCAGGCGCCACTGTCCAAGCCAGTTCATGCCATGTTCACCATAGAGTAGGTGCGGCCGCACATTGACGCCCTAATGGCGAAAGAGCTACCAGCGCAGGAGGACCTGTGCTGCAACCTCCGTCTCCTCAATGAGCACTGGTGAACAAGCGAACGACAATGCCGTCGCGGACATGTGGCCCTATGATCCTAGCTTCCCAAATGAGCAGTGGGCACTGTATCAGACCATACGGAGGCCCCCGCGAGGCCCTCTCTGTTGTCCTTCAAGTTGTTGCACTCATTGTGGCATCGCCGTCTCGCGATGTCAACATTGTCAACGAACATGAGGAATGAGGAGATGACTTTACTTGGAGAGGATGACAGTGGGGACCCACAAGGGCCATAGCCGCACGTACGCAAGTGCCTCCTTATTATATACAACTGTAATTTTTTTGCTTCCTCCTAGTTTCCTGACATCATGGTCCCACACCACTGTCAACCTATGTAGTTCATAAACGAGAGAATTGCACAAGGAGCGGCCGACAGCTGGGACCAAGCAGCTCGAGCAGTATTTGTGTTTTTGAGGTGTGAGCACTGCAGAGTTATTCTTGAGCGATGTTTTCGTTGTTGTTCAGAGGAGAGCAGGGTATTAACTGTGCGGGCTGTGGCCCATCTAGCCCAGGCCAGATATCCAGCCCAGATATTAATTTTTTTCAAGTTGAGATCCATGTACACCTCACAATGGTTCCCGATGAGAAAATGTCTCCATGTCTTCAACACATGCACTACGGCGGCTAACTCCAAATCGTGTGTAGCATAATTTTACTCACGGGGTTTAAGCTGTCGTGAGGCATATGACACAACTCTTCCCTCCTGCATAAGCACTACTCCAAGTCCTCCACGAGAAGCATCACAATACACCTGGTAATCCTTGCGTTGACCTGGAAGAATCAACACTAGGGCTGTAGCCAAACGTTTCTTCAACTCTTGAAAACTGGCCTCACATTGCTCAGTCCATTTGAAGTTGGTGTCCTTCTTCAACAACTCCGTCATGGGCTTTGCAATCTTAGAGAAATTTTCAATGAACCTCCGGTAGTATCTTGTGAGTCCAAGAAAACTCCAGATCTCTCCAACTGACATGGGTGCTTCCCAGTTTGTCACGGGGACCACCTTGGTGGGGTCTACTGCTATTCCTTCTACGAATATAACATGTCCAACAATCCAACTTCCTTGAACCAAAACTCACACTTGCTGAACTTGGCATAGAACTGATGTTCTATGAGCTTCCCAAGTACCAAACACAAATGCTCTTTATGCTCACTACTAGAAAAAGGGCTATAGATGGTATTGACACTAATGGCGCACCAGACAAGTGGTGCGCCATTAGTATATACTAATGGCGCACCACATTCTGATGCGCCAGTAGTGTTGAAACTACTAATGGCGCACCCGGCCCTCGGTGCGCCATTAGTACCAATTTTTTTTTGAACTAGTGCGCCTGTCCAAACATACTAATGGCGCATCCATAGGTAGTGCGCCATTACTAGTTGTAACTAGAAATAGCGCACCAGCCAGAAAGTGCGCCACTAATGTTATTTTTTTATTATTTTTTTATTCCTTTTTTTGCAAAAGTACTAATGGCGCACTCACACGCGGTGCGCCATTACTAGTTCAAACTAGTAATGGCGCACCGTGGCAGAGTGCGCCATTAGTATGTTTTTTGCAAAACTACTAATGGCGCACCACCAAGGGTGCGCCATTAGTAACCTGGATTACTAATGGCGATTTGTTGCTGGTGCGCCATTAGTAAGTGGGCAGCAACAAGATATTTTGGACAGCCTCCTCCCACACTCACTTTCTCTCCACTTCATTCTCTCCACCGCCTCCTCCTTGTCTCGGTGCCTCCTCTTTTCACCTCATTTCCACCATAGATTCATTCAAATTAAGTGGTTAAGTTACCTTGTTTTGCTAGGTAAGTAAGGGGGGAAGCTATATTTATGTTGTTCTCCCTACAACAATGTGCACATGCACTTTTTATGGCCTAGCTAGATCTATGTATGTTCGTGGTGTTGCATATGTTTGTGGTGTTGCATATGTGTTTGTGTTTGGAGGTGTACGGTATTTCAAATGCGATAGTTGCCAATATTTTGCCGGAATGTTGATTCATTTCCGTTTCGGCGAGAATTTTGGCATTAAGCATTCTTTTTGGTCCTATTTTTAGGGAAAGTCATGCCAAATTTTTTCTTGGTTCTAAAATATCATTTTGCTCTACCCCGCAGGCGACCATGGTCCGCACGATGACCGAAGGCATCGTGAATAGGTTTTTGAGGTCCGCGAAGGCCGAGCTGCTTCAAAAGAATGAGACGGAGATAAGATGTCCGTGTCGAAGATGCAAGCTGAATAGCCTTACTGCGGGCCCGGATTTCGGGCAGGTGCGGGACCACCTGCTCTTGCGTGGTTTCATGGATGGCTATCGGTGGCAAGGTGATGAAGATGACTACGAAGTCGTCCATGGGGGCTGGGCAAGTGTAACGCCCCGAACACACCCGCCGGTGGTCGTTACTCCTGGCAGGATCTAGACTGGCCCCACAGATCAATACTAGTCTTTTCTGCGCACTTTGTCCTCACTCGTGCGCACCCGGGAGCAACTTCGTTCGGTCACCCATCCCAAACTACTCCAAGCTGAGCACGCTTAACTTTGGAGTTCTTTCCGAATGGGCTCCCGGAAAAGAAGGAATTCCTTATTGATATGAGTAGTCTATCATCCCTAATAAGCCAGGCTATTACAGCAAGAAATGAGGAAGGGCAGCAAGACAACCACCGCGGCTCGGGCGGGCGAGAAGACGAAGAATCCCCAGGAGATGATCACGACGGTGATGCTGTACACAGTCATCATGTAGAAGATGCAGGACATGATGATGATGCCGGCGGAGCAGACGACGCTGGACCATCAATGGGCTGGGTGCAGGACCCTCATATTCAAGAGCTGCTTCTCAAGCAGACGGATAACGCAAGAGCTGCCGCCCAAGAGAAAGCCAAGATGGATCAACTTGAGTTAGACGCGGTTACTCCATTGTATGAAGGATGCAGGCCCGAGGATACCCGCCTGAAAGTAATGCTCATGGCTCTGGAGATGAAGGTAAAACACAAAATGACCGACGCATGCTTCGACGAGAACATGTCATTCTGGCACGAACGTCTTCCCAAGGGGAACAAGTGCCCGACCAGTTTGGAGGAGGCGAAGAAAATCGTGTGTCCTCTCGGATTTATTGCACGTGAAATACCATGTGTGCATGAACAATTGCATCATTTATTGGGACGAGCACGCTGAGTCTACCATATGTCCGTGTGCGGTGTCACTCGATACAAGAAGAGGAAGAAAGCTCCTCGAAAAGTGGTGTGGTACTTTCCGATCACCTCGCCCGCAGCGGTATTTCGCGGACCCTAAGGTAGAAAAGCTCATGCGTTGGCACGCGGATAGGGAGGAGAAGAAGCGAGAAGATGACGCAAATGATCCGGAGATAGATAAAAAGACAAGATGCTGAGTCACCCTAAGGATGCGAGCGGTGGCAAGCGCTGAACTTCAATACCCGAATTTGGGAACGATCCAAGGAACATTGTGCCGGGTGCGAGCACCGATGGAGTCAATCCGCTTGGCAGCCAGAGAAGCACACATAGCACCTGGCCCGTGTTTGTGTGGATGTACAACCTTCCCCTGGTTGTGCATGAAGAGGAAGTACATTCACATGAGTACGCTAATTGAAGGGCCGAAACAACCGTGGAACGACATCAATCAGACCGGGCTGCCGAAAGAGAAGCTTGACATGTCGTGGAAAACGCCAGCCAATACGTGGGACGCCGCAGAGAAAGAATATTTCCCTATGAGAGCCGCGACCGCCACGACGGTGCACGACTATCTCGGTTAAGGATATCTTGCGGGGCAGGTAGTCCACGGATTTTCTGGATGCGTAAGGTGCATGGATGACACAATGTATCGCCAGCTAGATACAGATCCCGGGTCTTCGAAAACCGTGTTCATGGGACATCGAAGGTGGCTTCGCGACGATGACCCGTGGAGGAAACGCAAGGATCTGTTCGATGGTGAAACCGAACCCTGAAAACGCCCGTGTACGAGGAGCGGCAAGGAAATAGACAAGCTGTTGAAAATTGGAAAGACCGCCCACCGCCGAAAGAAGCAAAAGGCGCCAGAGCCGAAAGAAGCAAAAGGCGCCAGAGCCGCTGGCTGAAGGTATGGAAAACGAGGTCTGTTTTCGGGACTTGTCAGATCGAAGATCCACCGTGTGCCTCACAGCCTTGATGTCATGCATATCACGAAGAACGTGTGCGAGGCTCTGCTTGGTACCCTGCTCAACATGCCAGAGAGGACCAAAGATGGGCCGAAAGCAAGGGCAGACTTGAAATCAATGGGCATCAGGTAGGAGGTTCACGCTATATATGATGATGATGATGATGATGATGATGATGATGATGATGATGATGAGGAGGCGAAGCAGGACACAGAAAGTCGTCGCAAAGGAAAAAAGGCCAAGAAGACTGGAAATGACTACCCTCCCGCATGCTTCACTCTAAGTCAGGAGGAGATCGAGCAGTTTTTCACCTGCCTCCTAAGAGTAAAACTTCCTTACGGTTACGTGGGGAAGATTAGCAGATACCTAGACCCAGCGAAGCAGAAGTTCAGCGGGATGAAGTCTCACAACTGTCACGTGCTGATGATGCTGATGTAACGCCCTCGATGCGGCTATATCTCCCACGTGTCGAAGAACGACTTAGAGCCATAACCACATTGAAAGCAATGTCGCAAGTGAGGTAATCTTCACACAACCAAAGTATTACATAAGGGAAAGAAATACATAGTTGGCTTACAATCGCCACTTCACACAAATACGTGAATAAAGCATTACATCAACCAGGTACAATCAAGGTCCGACTACGGAACCAAAATAAAAGAAGAACCCCAAAAGCGACAAAAGGTCCACGATCGACCCCAACTGGGCTCCACTACTGATCAACTAGAACGAAACAACACAAAGGGCAAGATCTCCAACGAGCTCCTCCTTGAGCATGGTTGCGTCACCTGCTCGGTAACTTAGGCACCGCAAACTGGTTTTGAAGTATCCGTGAGCCACGAGGACTCAAAGCAATCCCATTACCATGGGTATCAAGACTAGCAAAGCTTAATGGGTAAGGAAGGGTAAAGTGGTGAGGTTGCAGCAGCGACTAAGCAAGTATGGTGGCTAACCAACGCAAATAAGAGCGAGAAGAGAGCAAGCGGAACGGTCGTGAGGCTAGCAATGATCAAGAGGTGATCCGAACACCTACTTACGCCAAACATAACACGAAGTCGTGTTCACTTCCGGACCACGAGAAGAGACCATCACGGCTACACACTCGGTTGATGTGTTTTAATTCGGATCAAGTGTCAAGTTGTCTACAATCGGACATTAACAAATTCCCATCTGCCACATAACCGCTGGCACGGCTCGAAAGTTTATACTCGCAGGGTGTCCCAACTTAGCCCATGACAAGCTCTCGCGATCATCGAAGGAATAGACCTTCACCCGAGACACTCCGATCAGACTCGTATCCCGCACATCAAGACATTTCGACAATGGTAAAACAAGACCAGAAGACCTCCGGCGCGCCGACATCCCGATAGTAGCCGCACAGATCTCGCCTCGTGCCACGACCGGATGAGCAAGACGCATAACTAGAACCAGCCCTCAAGTTTCCCGAGGTGGCGCTGCAAGTGGTTCTGGTTTGGACCAACACTTAGAGAAGCATTGGCCGGGGGCTAAATAAAGATGACCTCGAGAGAGCGACTCCCAAGGGAAAAGATAGGTGGTGGTGAGGCAAATGGTAAAAGTCAATGTTGGGCCTTGCTGGACAAGTTTTATTCAAAGCGAATTGTCAAGGGGTCCCATAAATCACCCGACCGCGTAAGGACGCAAAATCCGGGAACATAACACCGGTATGACGGAAACTAGGGCGGCAAGAGTGGAACAAAACACTGCATAAGGCCGAGCCTTCCACCCTTTACCAAGTATATAGATGCATTAATAATATAAGAGATATTGTGATATCCCAACATAAACCCTGCCCACCATGGAGAAATCTTCAACTTCACCGCAACTAGCAACGCTATAAGAGGGGCTGAGCAAAGCAAGAACGTAGCCAAGCAACGGTTTGCTAGGAATGGTGTCAAAGGTTAGAGGTTCATGGCAATTTGGGATGGCTGGACAAACAGGTAATAGGTAGCGCAACATAGCGAAAGAACGAGGCAACTAGCATAGCAATGATAGTAGTGAGATCCAGGGTAGCGGTCATCTTGCCTGAAATCCGCAAGGAAGAAGAACGAGTCCATGAAGAAGACGAACGGATGAAGCCGAACCAAACGTAGATGAACGAATCCTCACGAACGCAACGAAACAAGAACTAACAAGAAGAAGCACACAACATAGGTAAACACACCACACATGACCAAGACATGATGCACAACAAGCATGATGCATGGCCAAGCTACATGAAGCTACTCATGGCAAGAGAAGATGCAAACAAGAACAACACATCAAGGCAAGTTTAAATGAGGCCGGAAACAACATATAACAATTCCGGTAAGTCCTCATATGCATATTTTGAAATTGGTCCAGAACTGAATAAACATTAAGTTGAAGTTGTTAAACAGCAAGTTAAGATGCACCAAGATGATCTACACGAAATTCTAGTCAAGTTACATATAAAGTTCATTAGATTCGGAGCTACGGTCTAGAAGATATGAGCAAAACAAGTTAAACATGGCATTGATGCAAAATGCACCCAAACATTAAGCAAACACACCAAAACAAGGATGCAACATGATAATATGAAGCTACATACAAAATCAAGCAAGTTTCATATAGAGCACACTCAAAACGGAGCAACGGTTCAACACCCACACACTATACAAGTCATAGCGACAATCTGTCTATAACAGCAACTAGGCATTTTACAAGCATCAAAACAACAAGCTACAGCATCCCAACATAATAACAAAAGGCATGGGCATGAAGTACACATAAAGCATAACAAAACATGAACACTGAGCTATTTCCAGAAACAACTAGAACATGCTCAAAATGACATGGAGATATTGCAAGTAATAACAATTTCAGACTTTAGTAGAAATAACATCCGGTTGCAATGTTTAGAGCTATCAAACAACATGTTACAGGAACTTATCATGGAAAACAAAGGCATGGCATGATTCTACTCAAAGCATATATCAATAGTCCCTTACTGACCATAAGCCAAAAAGGACTAGAGGATATGATGGCACCCATGTAAACATGGCAAGTTATATTACAGATTTGAACATGGCAGAAACAACGATTAGTAGGCATGTTCGTGAGCTCGAATCACTCACTACAGAGCAATACATGGCATGGAAATGCAACCAACAGTAAGAAGGCATGTTTATGAAGCTAAGCATGGCAAGATCAAGGTCATAGCATACACGGACCAACTACAACGACCTCGTGAAAATTGAATCTCATGCAAACAATCTGTCAGGAAACATTTTCAAGCAACTTTCGAGCAAGAAATGAACATGTTCCAGCAGGCTATAATTGCAACCAAGAGCATGAACGGATATAGAAAGACATGTATATCAAAACATGTTTATATAGCATCTCCAGATTATGCATAGATTGATTAGTGGAAGCATGTTAACATGGCATCAAAATGTAACAGAATTTGTCAGGAAAACAACAACAGCAACTACCCTACTTTGCAAGCTCGATGCAGTCAGCACACAAATCACAAAAATACATGGTCAACACCTCTGGAAAGATGGCATGGCCTAGTCCAACATTCATGTAGAGCTCATACTCATAGGATGCACACATAAATCATGGCAAAAATGACAAAAGAGCTCGAGCTGATAAGATTCTGGAACTAACGATCTGAAGCCCTCTTCCAACAGCATTTCTGGCATCAAGATGAACTCAAATGAAAATGATGCAATGGAATGAAATGATGTACTCGTCGAGGCGAACAATTTGACATATTATACGCGCAAAACGGAGCTACAAGTGCAGAGATGTGATGCAATGAAAATGTCATGAAAATATACGCAGAAAAAGGACTTAGTGGAATTTCACCTCCGGGAAAGTCAACCCGGGACGACGCGGTACCGGGACGGAGTGGTACGGGACGGCGCGGGTGCGTTTGGTTCGCCGGACCGGTGGATCTGGTCCACCCCGGACCGGATCTCGAGCGGGCCGGTCCGGCGACGGTGAGGCGGCCGGAGGCGGCGACGCCGGCGGCGAAGGGCGGCGGGGCAGCGATGGCTGTGATGGAGAGAGTTCGGCGGCCATGGCGGCGCTGGGACCGGGGTCGCCGGGCGAGAGCAGAGAAGGCGGCGGCGGCGTTCGTTTCGGGCGGCGGCGCGCTGTGGGCGGCGGCGAAGCGAGGCGTGCGCGCGAGGCGCGGGAGAAGCGACGCGCCGGAGGAGATCGGCGACGGGTCGGGCAAAGGGCGCGAACGGCGGCGGGCGCGGCGAGGCGGCGATCATGTGGCGGGGCGCGGGTCCGGCCGACGGCGGTGGCACCGGCGGGAAGGCGCGGCGGCGCGGACGGCGGGAAGGGGCGCGCTCCGGCCGGGCGGGCGGCGGCGGCGGCGGTGAGGGCTCAGGGTTCGCTGATGGGCTCCAGGGCCGGGCGGCGAGGGTGGCGGCGCGCGCGACACGTGGCGGCGCACGAGTGGACGGACGCGGGCGGCGGACGTGTCCGGCGCGGTGCGGACATGTCCGGCGCCGCGTGGAGGAAAATTAGGGTTTCGTGTGCGATTTGATCCGCGAATTTCGGGGGAGGGGCTTATTTATAGGTAGAGGGAGCTAGGAGAGTCCAAATGAGGTGCGGTTTTCGCCCACACGATCGTGATCGAACGACCGAGAACATGGAGTGGAGTTTGGTGGGTTTTGGGCCACTTTGGAAGGGGTGTTGGGCTGCAACAAAAGAAGGCTTTACGGTTCCCCGGTTAACCGTTGGAGTATCAAACGACCTCCAAATGGAACGAAACTTGACAGCGGTTCACGGTGTTATACCAAGGCCGCTGGCAAACCTCGTCCATTCCGAGAAAGTTTAATACCCGCATACTAAAGGAGACAAGAAGGGGACGCCGGGAACATAGGAGCGCCGGAATGCAAAATGACAACGGGGAAAATGCTCGGATGCATGAGATGAACATGTATGCAAAATGAAATGCACATGATGAGATGATATGAAATGCATATGCTGACATGGCAAACTGCAACACGCAAGCAAATGACATGGCAACGACGGCGAATAACTGGCGGACACCTGGTGCATCGGATCCGGGGCGTTACAACACTCCACCACTACGAGAGGATCTCGTCCCGAGATCTAGGATGGCACCGGAAGGAAAACGGAAGAGAAAGAGAAGAGGTAAAACTAAGTTGCTTCTTTGACCAAAGAGTGAAACCACGGACCTTGAGAGGTTGAGCAATTTAAAAGAAAGAGTACAACCGAGATGAACGAGATTGCAAACAATCCGGTAGAAAAGAGGAACAAGGAATATGATGAGAACCAAGAGGTTTAGTGATAAGATAAATATTGAAAGCACTCCGGTTAAAACTAGATAGAGGAGGAATAAGATTGATATAATTTGGGCAGCACTCCGACTGAAAATGGAAGGAATTGAACATGAACTTGACAAGATGAGAGGATACATGATGAAATCAACAACACACTGCCTCCGGAACGAAAGAATATAAGATAGATCATTGGAATAAAAGAATGGAGAAGAAACAACATGTACTACCCCAAATGAATTTGAGAGAGCCTCTTTAAAAAGAAGGATAGAACGGAGTTGTTAGAAAATCAACAACGAAAAGCACAAGCTTGTAGTGGGCTTATGGAAAACTTCTCAAAATGATGAGGTGACAACCGGGCACTAATGGAAACCATTGATTGCTTGAGAACAACGAAGAGATGCAAAACTGCTTTCGCCGAGAGGATAGGAGAAAACTTGGATCATTGATAAGCACCACAATACAACATCCCTTAAGGAAAGGCTTTAGGTGAAATATAACCCAAGATAACTCCAATGAAGAAGTTGATTGGTCGAAAAGATCTCTTGAACGAAGAGAAAAATGATGGATTTAAAATACCTCATTCTTGACAACATGTGAATCATGAAACACGAACTCAAATTGTCAAGAATGACATAACACCACCTCAAATGATAAGGTAGAAAGAATTGCACTCCGGATTACCATATGAAGAAAGCTTGAGCTTCTTAGGAAAGAATCTCGATGAAAACTTTGAGAAGGGAATTAAATCCTTGATGAACCATCATGTAGAACCTCCATGAAGAACTCCGGTAAACAAGAGGAATGAAAAGAAAGAGAAATTGAAAACACAAGGTGAATCCTTGCAATGATTTAGATGGATCTTCGCGACGAGATAATGCGGGAAACTTGGAACTCCGGAAAAAGAATAGATGAAGCATCTCGAACCGAGAATGTGATATGATGAACCACGATGGAAAGAAGAAACTAGATCACTTGGATGAAACAATAATAAGAATTACGTTATGCAAATCCTTCACCAATTTAAATTGATGACAAGCAACGGATTTGGCATACTACTTATTCTCGTTGAAAAAGTATTGAAAAGAGATATTGCTCAACTTGGGAAGGTCTTCAACGAACCACCGGTAGGATTGGAACAACAAATGAATTGATATGATGAACAAGGAAGAGAGATCTTGAAAGAACCAGCGTAAGAATTGAAAATGAAAGTAGCAAAGGCACAATTCACCGGGAAGAATTGAAAAACGAGTGAAGATATTTGAGGGGATTTAGATACATGAGAACGAAGAGACATGAACTGATTAGAGGATATTTGAACGATTCACCGGTAAGATTTGGAGAATGATAGCTACACGCTGAGAATAAAGAATTATGACATGATGGACTTCGGAGGAAAGAAATGGAAACAACTCATGAAATGCTCCGGGTGGTAAGAAAAGAATTCTCACAATCGAAAACAATTATGAGAGGATGGCATCAGGCTGGAACCATGAATATTCAAGAGAATGGACCAAGATTGAGAGGAAAACTCTTCTTCGGTCTTCAAATGTTGAGAATGATGATGAGAACCACCATAAATTATTGAGGCACACCGGAAGAATCAAAAGCGAAGAGGTTGAGCCAACTATGAAAAAAAAAATTGAAAGATCTTGGAGAAAAGCATTTGACTGATGATAACTCATTCTTACGTCAAACCTGGAGAAGAATTTAGGCTAGCTCTGGGAAAATAGAAGAGTCAGGTAAGATCCTGGGAAAAGACCTGTGGGTTAGGGCCCACTGAAAAGGAACACCGTTGAAATGATTTTAAATAGAGATTGCACTGGTTGAATTAAATGACTTGAATGGGATAATAATCTCCAAATAGCTTGAACGGATTAAGAATGGAAACACAAGTCTTGTGAGATATCTTCAGCACTCCAGAACAAATGAATAGGAAGAAGTGAATGATTAAGAGGTGCACCGGCATGAGAAAGCATTTGAAACAAGGAAAGGAATATGATGAATATTGACAGCTTGAATTGGAACCACCGGAGAAGAAATAACAATGAAGAATGATGAACTTGAAACTGTTGAGCATCTTCATGGGAAATCACCGGATAAGAACATTGATTGAAAAGAATGAAGAGACTTCACATGAATAAATGGATACTTGATTAAGAAATCTTAGTCCTTGAGGAAAAAGGGTGGGAGGGCGGGGAAACAAAGGCAATTTGGGGAAGATGGAACAAACAGCATTGAGAAAACTTAGATTTGATCTTGCAGATGGAAAAAATGATGGGATCCACTTGAAGAGAAGCACACCGGTTGGAAAGGAGTTGACATGACAAAATCAATGATCAAAAGGATTAGTATTCACAAAGCAATATGAGAACACCGTTTAGGAAAGGTATGGATTCAACATTTGACTTTGAAGCAACTCGAATACCACAATTAAAACAAAACAAAGGATTGGCTTGCGAATAAGCGGAACAAACATATGATAGAGATTTCGTCCAAGTTTTCGTGGTGGGGCCTACACGGCTCAATCAGACAGCACCATCATGTACAAGGCAAAGGCACATGACATACTGAAGCGCCCCCGAAGTCGGCATAGCCAAGGACTCTTTAAGACACAACGAGACCATCAGAAACCAACCGTGAATAGGCGGACCACTAGACGCCGAACCCCAATTTCATATCATACATCCGTCGGAAAGATATCCTAAGAGCTACTTGAATTCCCACCTATAAAACTCCAAACTTTTCGGTTATGCAATCTGGTGTTGGGGATACAGGGGAGCAATATATATCACCCAAACTAACAATCCCTACATCCAACTGTATCCATCCGTCAACACATAACCAAGAAACCTTCGGAAATCGTCTACCTCAACCTTCGAAAAACATCCGTTATACGAGTCATGGCAATACTCCCGTACTCACCTCAGTACTGGGTTAGCGGGGTTATCTCACCAACAATCGCATAAAAGAGATTTTCGATGTCGGCGATTAAACTCGTGTATTCCGAATCGCAACGATAAAATTATGACGACAACACCTCGGAGCTCAACTCCCGGGACACCGCCACAACCCCTAAATGTCGAGGCAACCAAGACAATGTTGTCATCATAAAACCATCGAACGATTCTAAGATACCCGCGTGATCCTAAAAAAATTTTAGTGAAATTTGAGAAGAGAAGAGTCAAAACTCTACGTCAGATACCTCACCGTAAGGTCAAGGTGGGGAGTAAAAGAATTCCTAAACTCTCCAATATATAATCCTAAATGACTCAAAACATTTTTCTAGACACAACTCGCCACTAAAATGATCAAGCAAGTGGGGGCTCTAAGGTCGGGATGGCTCGATACCAACTTGTAACGCCTCGATGCGGCTATATCTCCCACGTGTCGAAGCACGACTTAGAGGCATAACCGCATTGAAAGCAATGTCGCAAGTGAGGTAATCTTCACACAACCCAAGTATTACATAAGGGAAAGAAATACATAGTTGGCTTACAATCGCCACTTCACACAAATACGTGAATAAAGCATTACATCAACCAGGTACAATCAAGGTCCGACTACGGAACCAAAATAAAAGAAGAACCCCAAAAGCGACAAAAGGTCCACGATCGACCCCAACTGGGCTCCACTACTGATCAACTAGAACGAAACAACACAAAGGGCAAGATCTCCAACGAGCTCCTCCTTGAGCTTGGTTGCGTCACCTGCTCGGTAACTTAGGCACCTGCAAACTGGTTTTGAAGTATCCGTGAGCCACGAGGACTCAGCAATCCCATTACCATGGGTATCAAGACTAGCAAAGCTTAATGGGTAAGGAAGGGGTATAGTGGTGAGGTTGCAGCAGCGACTAAGCAAGTATGGTGGCTAACCAACGCAAATAAGAGCGAGAAGAGAGCAAGCGGAACGGTCGTGAGGCTAGCAATGATCAAGAGGTGATCCTGAACACCTACTTACGTCAAACATAACACAGAAGTCGTGTTCACTTCCCGGACTCCGCCGAGAAGAGACCATCACGGCTACACACTCGGTTGATGTGTTTTAATTCGGATCAAGTGTCAAGTTGTCTACAACCGACATTAACAAATTCCCATCTGCCACATAACCGCGGGCACGGCTCTCGAAAGTTTATACCTGCAGGGTGTCCCAACTTAGCCCATGACAAGCTCTCGCGATCATCGGCGAATAGACCTTCACCCGAGACACTCCGATCGACTCGGTATCCCGTACATCAAGACATTTCGACAATGGTAAAACAAGACCAGCAAGACCTCCCGCGCGCCGACATCCCGATAGTAGCCGCAGATATCTCGCCTCGTGCCACGACCGGATGAGCAAGACGTATAACTAGAACCAGCCCTCAAGTTTCCGAGGTGGCGCCGCAAGTGGCTCTGGTTTGGACCAACACTTAGACAAGCATTGGCCCGGGGCTAAATAAAGATGACCTCGAGAGAGCGACTCCCAAGGGAAAAGATAGGTGGTGGTGAGGCAAATGGTAAAAGTCAATGTTGGGCCTTGTTGGACAAGTTTTATTCAAAGCGAACTGTCAAGGGGGTCCCATAAATCACCCGACCGCGTAAGGGACGCAAAATCCGGGAACATAACACCGGTATGACGGAAACTAGGGCGGCAAGAGTGGAACAAAACACCAGGCATAAGGCCGAGCCTTCCACCCTTTACCAAGTATATAGATGCATTAATAATATAAGAGATATTGTGATATCCCAACATAAACCCTGTCCACCATGGAGAAATCTTCAACTTCACCTGCAACTAGCAACGCTATAAGAGGGGCTGAGCAAAGCAGTAACGTAGCCAAGCAACGGTTTGCTAGGAATGGTGTCAAAGGTTAGAGGTTCATGGCAATTTGGGATGGCTGGACAAACAGGTAATAGGTAGCGCAGCATAGCGAAAGAACGAGGCAACTAGCATAGCAATGATAGTAGTGAGATCCAGGGTAGCGGTCATCTTGCCTGAAATCCCGCAAGGAAGAAGAACGAGTCCATGAAGAAGACGAACGGATGAAGCCGAACCAAACGTAGACGAACGAATCCTCACGAACGCAACGAAAAAAAACTAACAAGAAGAAGCACACAACATAGGTAAACACACCACACATGACCAAGACATGATGCACAACAAGCATGATGCATGGCCAAGCTACATGAAGCTACTCATGGCAAGAGAAGATGCAAACAAGAACAACACATCAAGGCAAGTTTAAATGAGGCCGGAAACAACATATAACAATTCCGGTAAGTCCTCATATGCATATTTTGAAATTGGTCCAGAACTGAATAAACATTAAGTTGAAGTTGTTAAACAGCAAGTTAAGATGCACCAAGATGATCTACACGAAATTCTAGTCAAGTTACATATAAAGTTCATTAGATTCGGAGCTACGGTCTAGAAGATATGAGCAAAACAAGTTAAACATGGCATTGATGCAAAATGCACCCAAACATTAAGCAAACACACCAAAACAAGGATGCAACATGATAATATGAAGCTACATACAAAATCAAGCAAGTTTCATATAGAGCACACTCAAAACGGAGCAACGGTTCAACACCCACACACTATACAAGTCATAGCGACAATCTGTCTATAACAGCAACTAGGCATCTTACAAGCATCAAAACAACAAGCTACAGCATCCCAACATAATAACAAAAGGCATGGGCATGAAGTACACGTAAAGCATAACAAAACATGAACACTGAGCTATTTCCAGAAACAACTAGAACATGCTCAAAATGACATGGAGATATTGCAAGTAATAACAATTTCAGACTTTAGTAGAAATAACATCCGGTTGCAATGTTTAGAGCTATCAAACAACATGTTACAGGAACTTATCATGGCAAACAAAGGCATGGCATGATTCTACTCAAAGCATATATCAATAGTCCCTTACTGACCATAAGCCAAAAAGGACTAGAGGATATGATGGCACCCATGTAAACATGGCAAGTTATATTACAGATTTGAACATGGCAGAAACAACGATTAGTAGGCATGTTCGTGAGCTCGAATCACTCACTACAGAGCAATACATGGCATGGCAATGCAACCAACAGTAATAAGGCATGTTTATGAAGCTAAGCATGGCAAGATCAAGGTCATAGCATACACGGACCAACTACAACGACCTCGTGAAAATTGAATCTCATGCAAACAATCTGTCAGGAAACATTTTCAAGCAACTTTCGAGCAAGAAATGAACATGTTCCAGCAGGCTATAATTGCAACCAAGAGCATGAACGGATAGAGCACGACATGTATATCAAAACATGTTTATATAGCATCTCCAGATTATGCATAGATTGACTAGTGGAAGCATGTTAACATGGCATCAAAATGTAACAGAATTTGTCAGGAAAACAACAACAGCAACTACCCTACTTTGCAAGCTCGATGCACTCAGCACACAAATCACAAAAATACATGGTCAACACCTCTGGAAAGATGGCATGGCCTAGTCCAACATTCATGTAGAGCTCATACTCATAGGATGCACACATAAATCATGGCAAAAATGACAAAAGAGCTCGAGCTGATAAGATTCTGGAACTAACGATCTGAAGCCCTCTTCCAACAGCATTTCGGGCATCAATATGAACTCAAATGAAAATGATGCAATGTAATGAAATGATGTAATCGTCGAGGTGAACAATTTGACATATTATACATGCAAAACGGAGCTACAGGTGCAGAGAAGTGATGCAATGAAAATGTCATGAAAATATACGCAGAAAAAGGACTTAGTGGAATTTCACCTCCGGGAAAGTCAACCCGGGACGACGCGGTACCGGGACGGAGTGGTACGGGATGGCGCGGGTGCGTTTGGTTCGCCGGACCGGTGGATCTGGTCCACCCCGGACCGGATCTGGAGCGGGCCGGGTCCGGCGACGGTGAGGCGGCCGGAGGCGGCGATGCCCGGCGACGAAAGGGCGGCGGGCGGCGATGTGCATGAGAGAGCTCGTGGCAGGCAGCACGGGACCGGGTCGGGCGAGAGCAGAGAAGGCGGCGGCGGGCGGCTAAGCTGCGGGGCGGCGGCGCTCAGGCGGCGGCGAAGCGGAGGAAGGCGGGCGAGGCGCGGGAGAGCGACCGGCCGGAGGAGATCGGCGACGGGTCGGCGGGCAGCGCGAACGGCGGCGGGCGCGGCGGATCGGCGATCGCGGGCGGCGGGGCGCGGGTCCGGCCGACGGCGGTGGCACCGGCGGAATGTCTGGTGCGCCGGACGGCGGAAGGGCGCGCGCTCCGGCGGCCGCCGGGCGGCGGCGGCGAGGGCCCAAGGGCCCGCGATGGCTCCTGGGCGGGCGGGCGAGGGTGGCGGCGGCGCGACACGTGGCGGTGCACGAGTGGACGGGACGCGGCGGCGGACGTGTCCGGCGCGGTGCGGACATGTCCGGCGCGGCGCGGAGGGGAAAATTAGGGTTTCGTGTGCGATTTGATCCGCGAATTTCGGGGGAGGGGCTTATTTATAGGTAGAGGGAGCTAGGAGAGTCCAAATGAGGTGCGGTTTTCGCCCACACGATCGTGATCGAACGACCGAGAACATGGAGTGGAGTTTGGTGGGTTTTGGGCCACTTTGGAAGGGGTGTTGGGCTGCAACAAAAGAAGGCTTTACGGTTCCCTGGTTAACCGTTGGAGTATCAAACGACCTCCAAATGGCACGAAACTTGACAGGCGGTCTACCGGTGTTATACCAAGGCCGCTTGGCAAACCTCGGTCCATTCCGAGAAAGTTTAATACCCGCACACGAAAGGAGACAAGAAGGGGGACGCCGGGGAACATAGGAGCGCCGGAATGCAAAACGGACAACGGGGAAAATGCTCGGATGCATGAGATGAACATGTATGCAAAATGAAATGCACATGATGAGATGATATGAAATGCATATGCTGACATGGCAAACTGCAACACGCAAGCAAATGACATGGCAACGACGGCGAATAACTGGCGGACACCTGGTGCATCGGATCCGGGGCGTTACAGCTGATACTTCCAGTTGCAATCCGTGGGATCATGGACGCGCACGTCCGTGAAACGCTATTTGGCCTATGCAACTTCTTCGACGTCATCTCTCGGAAGTCGATTGGCGTGAGGCAACTCAGAAGGCTATAGGAAGAGATCGTGGTGATACTATGTGAGCTTGAGATGTAATTCCCTGCCCGCATTCTTCGACGTTATGGTGCATCTGCTGGTCCATATAGTGGAGGATATCATCCAACTCGGGCCGACGTTCCTGCACAGTATGATGCCGTTCGAAAGGATGAATGGTGTCATCAAAGGATACATTCGCAACATGTCACGTCGAGAAGGAAGCATAGCCAGGGGCTTTTTGACCGAAGAGTGCATCTCCTACTGCAGGAATTATCTAGGCTTCGAGAACCCCATTGGTCTGCCCGTCAACAGGCACCTCGGCAGGCTCGCTGGATGGGGTCACCGTGAGGGTCGCCGTGAAATGCATGTCGACTTCGAGGGTCGACTCGCCGACTTTGAAAGAGCAAACCTAGTCGCGCTACAACACATAGACGTGGTTGATCCTTGGGTGGTAGAGCACAAAACCTTTATTAAGAAGACGTACAATGACCGAGGCCAACAGAGGACGGACGGAGATATACTCAAAGAGCACAACTCATGTTTCACGTGTTGGTTCAAGCAGAAGCTTCTGTCGTACCCTTTACATGAGGATTCTTTCGCGGAAGAACAACTCATATTCTCCTTGTCACAGGGCGCCGAGCACAACCTGATGACCTATGAGGCGTACGATATCAATGGCTACACATTCTACACCGAGGGCAAGGACATGAAGAGCGATGGTTATCAGAACTCCGGGGTAACGATGGAATCCTACACCGGTAACGACAAGGACAGATACTACGGAAGGATCGAGGAGATCTGGGAGCTGAGCTACTGTTGAGAGAAGGTCCCGATGTTCCGTGTCAGATGGGCCAAGACCGTCATAAAAGAAGACCGGTATTTCACCACCATGGTTATACCCGAAGCCAAATCCAAGACCGCGGGCGCAAATGTCACCGCGAAAAATGAGCCATGGGTACTGGCTTCCCAAGTGGACCAATGCTTCTTCATTACCGACCCGCCAAAGCCCAGACGTGTTGTCGTGAGGAGAGGCAAAACGAAGATCATCAGAATGGATGGAGTAGCCAATGAGCAAGACTTTGACAAGTACGGCGACCCGAGGATCGAACATGACGACGATGATGAAGTAGCAGCATACACCACAAGAAGAAGCAGGACCACCCAACCTAAAGGACGTCCGTTCCACAGAAGAACTCCATTTGCGAAAAAGAAGGGCAAGAAGATTGTGAACAGATAGCTAGCTAAGATCGATTGTATTTAAATTGTAGCCTTCATTTCTCGATTGTATTTCATGGGTACTTTTTGAACTATCATGAATATTTTTAAATTTCATGGACACTCGATCTCGATCCCCCTCCATCTCGATCGCTATCCCACCTCGCCAGATCCGGTCCCCCTCGCCGCCGAGCACCCCCCAGTCCACCGGCCGCCGGCGCCGACCCCCCGCACCCTCGATTCCCCTACTCAACCGCCGCCGCCGACCCCCCGCACCCCGCGCACCCTCCGCCGCTCCACCGGCATTATTGTTTGATGCTATTTTTTAAAAAATTATTACTGTCTTATAAAAAATATATTACTGTTATGATTTAAACAAGTTTGAACATATTTAAACACAAATAAGTATCAAACATCTTTTTAAATGCTAAAAAAAATTGTGGAGCCTGGGAGTCGAACCCAGGACCTCCTGGTGTGAGAACTGGCTGCTGACCAGTCGAGCTAGCAGAGGGGACTTGATGTGGATCAGTTCTGGTGGTACATAACCTGTTGGCTCGAGTTGAAATAAAAAAATACTAATGGCGCACCACGGTGAGGTGCGCCACTAGTATGGATGTACTTATATGGCGCACCGAGGGTGGTGCGCCATTAGTATTGTGCCCGATCCCCTTCCCTCTCCCCCTCGCCGATCCCCCTTCCCTCTCCCCTCGCATGGTTCCCTCTCCCTCGATGCCTTGCCGCCGCCGCCCGCTCGACCCATCTGCGCCCAAGACCCACGCCACCCCGCCTCCCTCTCCCCTTCCTCCCCTCGAGCCCGCACCGTCTACCCAAACCTAACCCGGCGTCGTCCGCCGCGCCCGCTCCACCGCCGCCGCCGCCTCTCCGCCCTCTCCTCGCCCTCGCCCTCGGCGACCCGCTGCCGGGACGCCGCCCAGCGCCGACGCTGACGCTGCCCGCCGCCTCGCGCGCCAGCGCCGCCTTGACCCGCCCGCCGCTGCCCGCCGCCTCGGCCGCCGCCTTGACCCTGCCCCGACGCCGCTGCTCCGCCGCCTCGACGCCGCTGCCCCGCCGCCTCTCGTGGTAGATGTACTCTTGTACTACCCATATCATCAATATCAATCAAGCAGGAGTAGGGTTTTACCTCCATCGAGAGGGCCCGGACCTGGGTAAAAACAACGTGTCCCTTGTCTCCTGTTACCATCCGCCTAGACGCACAGTTCAAGTCCCCCTACCTGAGATCCGCCGGTTTTGACAATGACATTGGTGCTTTCATTGAGAGTTCCTCTATGTCGTCGCCATCCGGAAGGATACCCGTCCCGTCTATAAAGACGGCACTGTGGCTAAAGGAGCTTTGGCTATCGGCCAAACTCTCCGGATAGGCGGTTTCTTTGTGACCGCCTATTCGGCCGCCGCGCCGACGATGACTTCTCGGGTCATCGAAAGCAATCTTCACGTTAACTTGGAACTCACCGAGCAGTTAGATCCGATGGAGCTCTCTTCCTTAAACGAGCTCTTGGATCGCATCGCCGCCCTGGGAGTCGCTACAGACTATGATCAGATTGGGCTTAAACCCGATTTGAGAGAGATTAACTCTCCCCAGGTTACCCACCAGGTTGCTGTGGTAGAGGAACAATGCGGCGACCCTTCTTCTATCTTAAGGACTAGCTATGTCCGGATTCCTGATCTCTCCATGCCGGATTCCCGCGGAGGGGAGGACGTCACTCAAGCCCTGAACCTAAAGTCAGGCACCGGGGTAGATTCATTGGACAGCATCCAAGAACCCAAGCTTCCAAGTTCGGAAACTTCTTGGCCTCTGAATTTTAGAAATGATGGGGTTCTGAATTTAATCCCACCCGCCCACCCAAACACAAGCGATCTATCCCAAATCCGGCAAGAGCCCGCAGAAACAGTACACCATTACTGGGCCAGATTCCTCCTGGTCATAAACAGGATAAAGGATTGCCATGAGGAGGACGCGATTTTATTCTTTTGCAATAATTGCACGGACAAGGGAATCCTCAACGCCGTAAGTCGTCGCGAAATCACACGCTTCACTGACTTAGCGTCCATAGTACGAAAGTACTGTGCGATGGAAAGCACCTGGAAAACCAAAATGAATTTTTGGGTTAATCCGGCCCTGAATACAACCCCAGTCCGAAATAAAAGGGTGCATTATCGCCAGGCACCTGATTAAACAACAAAAAGCAAAAACCCTCTATAGGGCATGGAACCGCACTGGAAGGATGGCTCAATGGACCCTGCAAAATTCATAGTACAGAGGGTGCCACTCCAACTCATAGCCTTAGAGCATGTTGGATACTACGGCAGGTGGCCAAAACTGGCGAAGAGCTTCTAACTCCAGAATACCAGCCCAAGGATACCAATACGGTATTAACAGTCTTCGAGACTTTCGCATCAAATAATATGCGGAAACGAACACTCTGCAGCCTTGCCGAAGTCTACCAAGTAGCAACAATAAACCCGTGGAGTGACACGGCTATTACTTTTAATGCCAGTGACGAACCTAAATTCTGAATAGCCCGAGCACCAACCGCATTGGTCCTCAGTCCAATAGTGGATGGATTTCGCCTTACCAAGGTACTCATGGACGGTGGCAGTGGACTGAACCTCATTTACGAGGAAACCCTTCGAAAAATGGAAATAGATGGGAGCCGCACTGAGTGAAGCAGCACAACCTTTTGAGGAATAATCCCTAGTCGGGAAGCATGCTGTACAGGAAAAATCACACTAGATGTCGTGTTCGGCACGCCGGGTAACTACAGGTCCGAGGAAGTCATGTTCCAAGTGGCCCTATTCAGCAGCGGATATCACGCTCTACTAGGGAGAGAGGCATTCACAATTTTTCAAGCTATACCCCATTACGGGTACATGAAGCTCAAAATGCCCGGGCCCAACGGAATCATCAGTCTTGCTAGTGACCCGGACATAGCACCTCCGCACCGAAAATAAGACAGTCGCACTGGCCCTGGAGGCACTATCCGAAGCCCTAGCGGCCGAGGAACTCACTACGCTGCGCTCCACGGTGAATAGGAATGATGTGATACTCGATAAGAGATCCAAGTCCACTTCCTTTAAACCAGCGGACGAAATAGTCAAATTCCAAGTCCATCCAACGGACCCCACAGAAACGGCCTCCATTGGGGCACAATTAAACCCTGATGTAGACGCCGCACTACGAGAATTCCTACGCAAAAATTGGGACATCTTTGCCTGGCACCCTTCAGACATCCCAGGAATCCCACGCCGGCTGGCCGAGCACAGCCTAAACATCATAAAAGAATTCAAGCCAGTCAAACAGGCTCTTCGGCGTTTCTCCGAATCCAAAAGACAGGCCATGGGAGAGGAACTAGCCAAATTATTGGAGGCCGGATTCATCAGAGATATAAAACATCCGGACTGGCTAGCAAACCTGGTGATGGTACCAAAGAAGGACAAATCCTGGCGCCTATGCGTCGATTTTAAAGACCTCAACAAGGGTTTCCCAAAGGATCCCTTCCCCCTACCCCGCATCGATCAAATTATCGATGCTACCGTAGGACACGATTCATTGTGTTTCCTCGACGCATACTCCGGCTACCACCAAATTAAGATGGTAGAGCCCGACCAGGCCGCAACGGCATTCATCACCCCATACGGCCCATTATGCTTCAACACAATGCCATTTGGTCTCAAAAACGCTGGAGCAACATATCAGTGCATGATTCAGACATGTCTGGCAAACCAGATTGGCAAAACAGTGGAGGCATACGTAGACGATGTGGTCGTCAAAACCAAGCACGTCAAAACTCTAGTAGACGACTTGAGGCTCACGTTCGATAATCTCTGAACATATGACATTAAGCTTAACCCGGAAAAATGTGTTTTCGGCATACCAGCCGGAAAGCTCTTGGGCTTCATTGTATCCGGTAGAGGAATTGAAGCAAACCCAGCCAAGATCCGAGCTCTGTCACAATTGGATATCCCAAAGGACCTCAAACAAATACAAAAATTGACGGGATGCGTGGCGGCTTTAAGCCGCTTTATCTCCCGTTTAGGAGAAAAGGCATTACCCCTTTATCGCCTCCTCCGACGCACCGAACACTTTGAGTGGACGGATGCTGCCACGGCCGGACTCGACGAAATAAAAGCCATATTGGCAACAAACCCGGTCCTGGCCGCGCCCAACATAGGCGAACCAATGCTATTATATATCGCGGCAACTCATCAAGTGGTGAGCGCAGTGCTCGTTGTCGAACGAGAAACGGACGGATACAAGTTCACCCTTCAAAAACTAGTTTACTACGTGTCCACTGTCCTGACTCCATGCAAGTAACGGTACCCGCATTATCAGAAGATAGCATACGCGGTGTTCATGGCATCCAGGAAGCTGCGGCACTACTTTCAAGAGTGTTCCATAATAGTAGCCTCCGAAGTACCTCTTAATGACATTATAAACAACCGTGACGCGACGGGCCGGATTGCCAAATGGGCCATTGAGCTCCTCCCATTCGACATAACCTATAAGCCACGACGAGCTATTAAGTCGCAAGTTTTGGCCGACTTCATCGCCGAATGGACTAAAGCCGAACTCCCTAACGAGTACGGCGCATATTCCAACTGGATCATGCACTTCAACGGCTCCAAAATGTTGGCTAGTCTGGGGGCTGGCGTCATCTTGACGTCCCCAACCAGAGATACGGTTCAATACGTACTCCAGATAATGTATACGGACTCCAACAACGCAGCCGAATACGAGGCCCTTCTACATGGCCTCCGGATGGCAGTCTCCATGGGCATTCAACGCCTAGAGGTGCGTGGGGATTTGAACCTCGCGATATCCCAAATAAATGGAGACTTCGATGCCAAGGATCCGAATATGGCAGCTTATCGCAATGTCGTCCTAGAAATGTCAGCTCGGTTTGAGGGGCTCGAATTTCACCATATAGCCCGGGATAACAACCAAGCAGCAGACGTATTGGCACACATTGGCGCAAAGCGCGATACCGTCCCTCCCAACATCTTCCTAGAGAGGTTGTTTAAGCCATCCGTACTATGGGAGGGGGAATCAGGAAATAATAATCCGGACCCAACCGCACTGCCCGACACCGAACATTTTGACACAATCAGCGGTTCTGCGAACGAAGTAACATCCTCAGCCCATGTAACAATGGCAGTCATTGCCCCGTGGACGGAACCATTCCTAGCCTACCTAACTAGGCAGGAACTCCCCGAGGACCAAAACGAGGCCCACTGCATTGTGCGGCGATCTAAAGCCTATAAGGTCCATGAGGCAGAGCTTTACAAGAAAAGCACAACCAGAGTCCTTCAAAGGTGTATCTCCGAAGAGGAAGGGCGGAACCTTCTGGCTGAAATTCATGCCGGACTCGGCGGGCACCACGCCGCAGCCTAGGCCCTAGTAGGCAAGGCCTTCCTTATAGGATTTTATTGGCCGTCGACCAGGGCAGATGCTCAGGACTTAGTCCAACGATGCGTCGGTTGCCAGCTCTTTGCTAACCAAAGCCACATGCCACCCACCGCCCTCAAAACTATACCCATAACTTGGCCCTTCGTGGTCTGGGGGCTTGACATGGTTGGACCCCTTAAAGGAGGAACCCACAAGCAAAGATACCTACTGGTCATGGTGGATAAGTTCACCAAATGGATGGAGGCCAAGCCTGTCAAGACGGCCGAATCCGGACCGGTGATAGACTTCATATCAGGGGTCGTACACCATTACGGCGTCCCCCATAGCATCATCACTGACAACGACATGAACTTTACAGTCGACGAGGTTAAACTCTAGTGCAAAAACATGGGCATCAAACTCGACTTTGCTGCAGTCTGTCACCCTCAAACTAACGGTCAAGTCGAGCGAGCAAATGGTCTAATCATGAGCGGCATCAAACCCCGATTAGTGCGGTCCCTTAAGGAATCTAACACGCACTGGGTATAGGAGCTCGACTCCGTACTCTGGGGGCTGCGGACCACTCCAAATCGCACCATCGGATTTACACCATTCTTTATGGTATACGGCACAGAGGTAGTTCTGCCCTGTGACATAATTCATGACTCACCTCGCGTGCGCATGTACGAAGAAAGAGAAGCCGAGCTCGACCGGTAGGAGTTTGGACGCATTGGAGGAGGAGCGTGACGTGGCAAAAGCGCGTTCCGCATTCTATCAACAGCAAGCTCGAAGATATCAAAGCAGAGAAGCACGGGCCAAAACTTACAACGTTGGCGAGTTAGTTATACGCTTGCCGGACAAGAAAAAGGACAAACTCAAGCCCAAATGGGAAGGTCCCTTTATCGTCGACCAAGTCCTGACCGGTGGAGCGTACCGTCTACGAGAGGCATCGTACAACCGACTCGAGCCGAACCCATGGAACGAAGCCCGTCTCCGAAGATTCTACGCCTAGCGTCGGACTCTGAGTTCGTCTCCTTCCTCCGTCTATATTTTACATATTAGTTGTCTTTTGTTTCTCTCCTTCTCCCCCCTTCCTATTACAGCCTTTGAAAGCTTGTTTACGCATTGTTCGCACACACTTGACGCACTATCCGCGCTCATTGTACCTGGGGGCTTCTTTAAAATAAGCTTATTTATACGGGCTTCATGCCCAACACATGTGTCACACTTCCGCACGTACCTTTTATTCACCATTATATGCATCGATATGACTTAAGTTTTGGCCAAGCTGGGTTGCCTGGCTCCTGTGCTTACCCCTATGTTCCCGATTGTTCGGCCAGGCGGTAAAGGGAGCACCTCTGCGATTGTTACTGCCGGGTTACCCGGATGTGTACCTCAGACTGGGTGATGCCGAAAGCTAGCGTTCTTAAGGGAATATTCGGTCAGTGAACTAAAAGACGATTTTTGACCAATTTATTCATCTGCCCCACATGTTTTTCTGCTTTTTTCGCAGTCCGGACTTGCACTTTAGGGCATGCCTCCCAGGGAAAGGAACCCCTAACGGAACTATTCTCCCTGGAAGATGTTTCTTACTTACCATGTAATATAGCATAACTAGTTGGGCACTTGTCTGATAAAGAACTAATGACACCTACTCCCGGTCTCCATGCATGCCCCGGTTCTTATATAACCGCGAGGGTATTCGGACACACTCCAGACTATTGGGTCCCGAGGTTGAAGCGAAAAGGTCCGCTATGACAAACAATCTATAATCCGGCTAGAAGGCATTTTACATGTCATATTAAATTACATAGTCAACTTGACTGGGCATATTCCTCTTCAATGCCATCCAGCAGGCAGTCTAGTTTACAGTCCTGTTGGGAATACTTTGCGGCCAATTCTACTTAGCCATACACTAAGCTCACAGGGATCTCCTTCCCATTGGGCCCCACAGGTCCGACCTCAGCCATGTGGTTTGGGTCAGCCTTCGTGTACCGCGTCTTCACCATGGCCTAGGCCTCCCTGGCGCCTTGACGGCAGGCCGATACCTTCCATAAGCGGAAGCGCTGCCGCGCTCCCTGAAGCCTCTCTACAAGCTCTCCAAGGCCTTCGGGCAGGGAGACAGATGGCCACAAGGCCTGGGCGACGCCTTTCATCACCTGCCGAACTCGTTCGTGCAGTTGCAAGAGCTCGGGAAGAAGGTCACCCATAGAACCGGGCATCTCCTCTGCAGGACGGCCTGTGAGCATACCTGTGAGCTATTTTTCAAAGTTCGTTCAAGCACTTACTAAAAATGCCATGTCGAAGCCGCTGATTCTCCTTAACGGAGTCAGATAGCTGGGCACAAACATCCTTTAGTTCCTCACCCAGCTGGGTGTTGGCATCTTGGAGATTATTTTTCTCCTGCCTCACCCTTGTAAGCACATTCTCGCCGTCCTTTAACCGGCGCATGAGCTGTTGCTTGTCCGGATCTATCCCGGTGCCATCTGCAATATTATTGTCAGACTTATACACATGCTGCACTTCACAAATAATTGTCTTTTGAAGCATATATTACCAGAGGGGGTCTCTTTGGCTTCCGCTGCTGCGGCTAGTGCGGCCTCAAGTTGGGCTTTGCACTCCTCCAGCTCCTGGGATAGCTGGGTATTCTTTTTGGTAAGACCCTGCACAACAAATGATCCTTAAATCAGTTATTCTAACTATTTCAAGTCTCGGGCTCTTGGCATATATAATCATCAAATCTTCTCACCCGTATGTCTTTTACATACTGCTCCGTGGCTCTGGCTAGACCATTTTGAGCGGCACGGAGGCGCGCATCTCCCGAATTAAAGGCATCCAATGCCTCTGGGGAGAAACACGCGTCACGAAGAGCTGTCCGGCGGCGCATGTGATTCATGGCAGTCTCCGCCTCGGAATTGGTGGCAGATAACCTGTCGGCATCCTCTGTTGGAGGAACATCCGACGCACGCCCCGTGTTCGCCTCTGCTTTTGGACCTGGCTTTTGAGCCTGGAGAGCGGAGGACTGTTTGGCAACCTCTCCGGATACAGTCCGGTGAGCGCTCTTCTTCCTGAAAAGGCACGAGCGTTAGTATGCCTCCCGGGTATAAAGACGGGAATTAAGGTGACGCGCCATACCGTTGCACCGGAGTTTCGAACCAGACCGCACTTCTTTTTAGCCTGCTAGGCCATGCTGCCCCTTGTTGGCCAGCCCCCGCGGGCTCGGCCTTCGGCCTCAAGGGCGCCCCCTGCAAAACACCATCGGTATACGGTGATCAAGAACACGCATGGATGGGTCATTTTCAAAGTATCGCGACTTCAATCTCAGTTACCTGTGAGGCGGGAAGTATTCCGGGGTAATCGGCCGTGATGGTGACCAAGGCATTATCGATGCTTAGTTGATGGAAAACCCCGTCAATCAGCTCCACCGATATGTCCAGATCCTTTTTGGGAGGTCGGATCGAGGAACAGTTCCGGATCCTCGGGTTGTGGAGGCGGGATGTTTATATCCTTTACGGCCCGGCGCAGTTCCTGGGCCAAAATCACAAAATGAGATACTTGACAATGGGAGTACGGATCAGATAGGCAAACATGGATGTTCGCCTACCCAGCTTGGAGCATTGTTCGTAGAAAATCCGCCCTGCAGATTGATGCGGAGGAATTCCTCGTCTTCTCCCTTGTACAATGCGGATAAGATCTTCATCAGATCGGCGATCGATCCCGGCCCCTTACGGCCGCAGCGGGTGGCATCATCCTCCCGGTTGAAATCCCACATGAGGTGGCCTCTATACTGGAGCGGCTGCACCCCCCGCATAATGCATATGGCCATGACCCCGATCATGGTCAGTCCAGTATGAGCTAAGAACCTTATCCGGCTCATCAGGTAAATGACGTCCCTGTCGTTTTCCCTCTGAGGGCTCCATGGACGCCAGCTTAGGCGTTTCTTCAAAGGAGCATTATTAAATTCAGGGAGGCCGACCCGAACAGGGTCCGGCAGGGGGACATCTTCTATATAAAACCATGTCGAAGGCCAGTCTTCGGACTCCTTCTTCGGCTCCGTCCACTTGATATATCAACCCCTCTTGAGAACGGGGCACAAGGCAGAACAGCTTCTTCCACAGCACAAAATGAGGCTCGATCCCAAAAACAGCTCGCAAAGGGCCACGAAGCCCGCGATATGCAAAAAGGAGGCAGGCGTAAGGTTGTGCAACTGGAGGCCATAGAACTCTAGGAGCCCCCGGAGAAACGGATGAATTGGAAATCCGAGCCCTCTTATCAAATAAGAGACAAGGCATACCCGCTCTCCTTTGGAGGGGCTGGGGACGCTCTCCGCTTGCTTTCCGCCCTTATAGGTGGCGAGTCCGGCTTGAACCTGAACCATGAAGGCTGGGGGAAGAAATCCCTTCGTCTGGAGCACTCATTGTGCGGGACGGAGCATCTCTCCCAATCTCCAGGCTGAGGGCTGGGAGGGCGAGAGGAGGAGCCGGGTCGACTGTCCATGATGGAATGGATTTTTGTTAGATGTGCTCTAATGAATGCTCGCGAAGGAAGGATGGTGTGATTCGGATCTAGATCCTCGTCTCTTTTATAGGCAGCTCATCTGCGCAGCTAGGGGGATAAATGTAAAAATACCCTGGCTTTTCGCATTCGTACGACACGTGGAAGATGGCATTATTGGGCGTGGAAGCCGAGGAGCACAATATTTACAAGAAGCCGAACACTATTCGACAGGTACACAGGATTTGGAGAAGAACCCGCCTTGCAATGCCGAAGACAATCTACGCGCCGGACTTATCGCCATTGAAGCCTAGTTCGGGGCTACTGAGGGAGTCTCGGACTAGGGGGTGTCCGGATAGCCGAACTATCATCTTCGGCCGGACTCCTGGACTTTGAAGATACAAGATTGAAGACTTCGTCCCATGTCCGGATGGGACTTTCCTTGGCGTGGAAGGTAAGCTTGGCGATACGGATATATAGATCTCCTACTATTGTAACCAACTCTGTGTAACCCTAACCCTCTTTGGTGCCTATATAAACCGGAGGGTTTTAGTCCGTAGGACGAACAACAATCATACCATAGGCTAGCTTCTAGGGTTTAGCCTCTCTGATCTCGTGGTAGATCTACTCTTGTACTACCCATATCATCAATATCAATCAAGCAGGAGTAGGGTTTTACCTCCATCGAGAGGGCCCAAACCTGGGTAAAAACATCGTGTCCCTTGTCTCCTGTTACCATCCGCCTAGACGCACAGTTCGGGACCCCCTACCCGAGATCCGCCGGTTTTGACACCGACAGTGTTGTTCTAGGGCAAAGAGTTGATAAGAAATTGAATGTTATCCAGTATGCTAGTAAGACTCTTGATACTGCCCATAGAAATTATGCTACTACTGAAAATAGTTCTTAGCAGTTGTGTTTGCATGTGATAAGTTTAGACCTTATATTGTTGATTCCAAAGTTACTATTCACATTGATCATGCTGCTATTAAATATCTTATGGAAAAGAAAGATGCTAAGCCTAGACTCATTAGATGGGTTCTCTTGCTCCAAGAATTTGATTTGCGTATTATTGATAGAACGGGAGCTGAGAACCCCGTTGCAGACAACTTGTCTAGGTTAGAGAATGTTCTTGATGACCCACTGCCTATTGATGATAGATTTCCTAATGAACAATTAGCGGTCGTTAATGCTTCTCGTACTGGTCCTTGGTATGCTGATTATGCTAATTATATTGTTGCTAAATTTATACCACCTAGTTTCACATACCAACAAAAGAAAAAGTTCTTCTATGATTTAAGACATTACTTGTGGGATGACCCACACCTTTATAAAGAAGGAGTAGATGGTGTTATTAGACGTTGTGTACCTAAGCATGAAAAGGAACAGATCCTACACAAGTGTCACTCTGAATCCTATGGAGGACACCACGCTGGAGATAGAACTACACACGAGGTATTGCAATCTGGTTTTTATTGGCCTGCTCTCTTCAAAGATGCTTGTAAGTTTGTCTTATCTTGTGATGAATGTCAAAAGATTGGTAATATTAGTAGACGTCAAGAAATGCGTATGAATTATTCTCTTGTTATTGAACCGTTTGATGTTTGGAGCTTTGATTATATGGGACCCTTTCCTGTCTCTAATGGTTACACTCATATTTTAGTTGTTGTTGATTACGTTACTAAGTGGGTAGAAGCTATTCCAACTAGTAGTGTTGATCATAACACGTCTATCAAATTGCTTAAAGAAGTTATTTTTCCGAGGTTTGGAGTCCCTAGATATCTTATGACTGATGGTGGTTCACATTTTATTCATGGTGCTTTCCATAAGATGCTTGCTAAGTATGATGTTAATCATAGAATCGCATCTCCTTATCATCTGCAGTCTTGTGGTCAACTAGAGTTGAGCAATAGAGATCTCAAATTAATTTTGCAAAATGTTGTCAATAGATCTAGAAAGAATTGGTCCAAAAAACTTGATGATGCATTATGGGCCTATAGAACTGCATACAAAAATCCTATGGGTATGTCTCCTTATAAGATGGTTTATGGAAAAGCTTGTCATTTACCTCTTGAACTTGCACATAAAGCGTATTGGGCTATTAAAGAGCTCAACTATGACGTCAAACTTGCTGGTGAGAAGAGGTTATTTGATATTAGCTCGCTTGATGAATGGAGAACCCAAGCCTATGAGAATGCCAAGCTATTCAAAGAAAAAGTCAAACACTGGTACGAAAGAATAAGTTTAACGTAGGTGATTATGTGTTATTATTCAAATCTCGTTTAAGATTTTTTGCAGGAAAACTTCTCTCTAAATGGGAAGGTCCTTACATTATCGAGGAGGTCTATCGTTCTGGTGCCATAAAAATCAACAACTTCGAAGGCACAAGTCCGAGGGTGGTGAACAGTCAAAGAATTAAACATTATATTTCAGGTAATCCTATCAATGTTGAAACTAATATTATTGAAACCGTAACCCCGGAGGAATACATAAGGGACACTTTCCAGAACGTTCCAGACTCCGGAAAGGAATAGGTATGTGGTACGGTAAGTAAACCGACTCCAAAACAATTCTAATGGCAATTTTTATCAGTTTTGGAATATTTAAGAATTTTAGGAAGAAAGAAGTAGTCCGAGAGGGACACGAGGCCTCCACGAGGGTGGAGGGCGCGCCCACCCTTACTAGGCGCACCCCCCTGTCTCGTGGACACCTCGTGTGCCTCCAGGACACCGTTTTCTTGCTCATTACGTATTCCTCTGTTTTCGTTTTGAGCTGTTCCTGATGCAGATTAAGAGCAAGATGTCTTCTCAAGAGTCAGTCGGGGAGAGTCGGGTGTCTCACTCGACACTAGGTCCAGGAGCAAATAGCGATGCTTATCACTTTGGAACATCAACGGAGGATGAGATGGAGGCTAACTTGAAAAGAATAGATGCCATGGAGGAAGATCAAGAAGTCACCTCTCGTCTCCAAGCAGAATTCATGATGGGGGAACTACAGAGCTCGGCTGTTCCAAATTCGGTCATCCCTTCCAACTTTAGATTTCTTTCTTATGAAAATATGAAAAAGAGCATCACTTGTTCTCCAGAAGCTATGCAGCATCCTTGGGTAAAGGGAGCTTTAGCCGTTACGGGAAAGCTCCGCAAAGAAGTTATGGACCTCAAACAACAAATCAATAAGCTCGAGGAGGAGAATCTTATCCTGATGGGCATCATTGCCAAGAAGATCATAACACCTAATGTGAAGAAGGAGACATAATCACATGGGTATGGGCACTCCCCTTCGCAACTGCCAAGCTTGGCGGAGATGCCCCGATATCGTATCACCATCACACTCCTATCTTTACCATTTTATTTACTTTGATCCTTTAAGTAGTATCTTGATCTAGTAGATTGAAGTTTTGATATCAAGTAGTTTTGAGTTTTTATTTGTGATCTCTTTATGTAACCGAGTCTGTGAGCTATCTATAATAAAGCTTAGTGTTGAGTCAAGGGCTTTGCTATGTTGCTATGATCTTGAGAAAGTAGAAAGTCTAAAAGAGTTCATATTGATCTTATGGTTAGTGATGACTTCAGACATAGAAAGCATGAGGCATAAAAGTTGTTGAGAGTTGATAAACGTAGTTTTGGTCATCGTTGCAATTAATAGGAAGTGATAAGGAAAAGAGGTTCACATACAAATATATTATCTTGGAAATCTTTTATGATTGGGAGCACTCATTAAGAATGACATGCTAAAAGAGTTGACATTGGACAAGGAAGACAACGTAATGGTTTATGTTTTCTCACGTCTCAGTTAAAGTATATTGTCATTGACCTTCCAAACATGTTGAGCTTGCCTTTCCCCCTCCTGCTTGCCAAATTCCTAGCACCAAGTAGAGATACTACTTGTGCTTCCAAATATCCTTAAACCCAGTTTTGCCATGAGAGTCCACCATACCTACCTATGGATGGAGTAAGATCCTTCAAGTAAGTTGTCATGTTACAGGCAATAAAAATTGCTATCTAAATATGAATGACTTATTAGTGCAGAGAAAATAAGCTTTATACGATCTTGTTGTGGAAGCAATAAAAGTGATGGACTGCATAATAAAGGTCCACATACAAGGGGCAATATAAAGTAATGTTCTTTTGCATTAAGATTTTGTGCATCCAACCCTAAACGCACAGGACAACCACTGTTTCCCTCTGTGAAGGGCATATCTTTTACTTTATGTTTTACTTTATGCTTGAGTCAAGGTGATCCTCACCTTTCCCTTTTTCATTTTATCCTTTGGCAAGCTCCTCGTGTTTGAAATATCATGATACATATATCCAATTGGATGTAAGTTAGCATGGGCTATTATTGTTGAGATCACCTAAAGGTGAATACATTGGGAGGCAACACAATAAGCCCTTATCTTTCTCAGTGTCCGGCTGAAACTCCATAACCACAAGTATTGCGTGAGTGTTAGCAATTGTAGAAGACTACATGATAGTTGAGTATGTGGACTTGTTGAAAAGCTCTATTCTTGACTCTTTCTGATGTTATGATAAATTGCAATTGCTTCAATCACTGATATTATAGTTTGTTAGTTCCCAATGAAGATTCTGAACCATACTTGACATTGTGAATTGATTGTTACTTGAGTATAAGAAATCATATGATAAAATCTATATATGTTGCTGTTATAAGAATGATCATGATGCCCTCATGTCCATATTTTATTTTTTTCGACACCTCTATCTCTAAACATGTGGACATATTTTTTGATTTCGGCTTCCGCTTGAGGACAAGCGAGGTCTAAGCTTGGGGGAGTTGATACGTCCATTTTGCATCATGCTTTTATATCAATATTTATTGCATTATGGGATGTTATTACACTTTATATCTCAATACTTATGGCTATTCTCTCTTATTTTACAAGGTTTACCATGAAGAGGGGGAATGTCGGTAGCTGGAATTCTGGCTGGAAAAGGAGCAAACATTGGAAACCTATACACAACTCCAAAAATCCTGAAACTCCACGAAACTTATTTTTGGAATTAATAAGAATTTTTTAGCAGAAGAAACACTTCAGGGGGCCCACACCCTGGCCAGGAGGGTGGGGGCGCGCCCACCCCTATTGGGCGCACCCCCTGTCTCCTAGGCCCCCTGGTGGCCCTCCGGTGCCCATCTTCTGTTATATGAAGGCTTTTACCCTCGAAAAAATCGTGGGCAAGATTACGGGACGAAACTCCGGCGCCACGAGGCGGAACCTTGGTGGAACCAATCTAGGGCTCCGGCAGAGCTGTTCTGCCGGGGACACTTCCCTCCAGGAGGGGGAAATCATCACCATCGTCATCACCAACGATCCTCTCATCGGGAGGGGGTCAATCTCCATCAACATCTTCACCAACACCATCTCCTCTCAAAACACTAGTTCATCTCTTGTATCCAATCTTGTATCCAGACCACAAATTTGTACCTGTGGGTTGCTAGTAGTGTTGATTACTCCTTGTAGTTGATGCTAATTGGTTTACTTGGTGGAAGATCATATGTTCAGATTCTTAATGCATATTATTACTCCTCTGATTATGAATATGAATATGCTTTGTGAGTAGTTACGTTTGTTCCTGAGGACATGGGTGAAGTCTTGCTATTAGTAGTCATGTGAATTTGGTATTCGTTCGATATTTTGATGAGATGTAAGTTGTCTTTTCCTCTAGTGGTGTTATGTGAACGTCGACTACATGACACTTCACCATTATTTGGGCCTAGAGGAAGACATTGAGAAGTAATAAGTAGATGATGGGTTGCTAGAGTGACAGAAGCTTAAACCCTAGTTTATGCGTTGCTTCGTTAGGGGCTGATTTGGATCCATATGTTTAATGTTGTGGTTAGGTTTACCTTAATACTTATTTTGTAGTTGCGGATGCTTGCAATAGGGGTTAATCATTAGTGGGATGCTTGTCCAAGTAAGGGCAGTACCCAAGCACCGGTCCACCCACATATCAAATTATCAAAGTACCAAACGTGAATCATATGAGCGTGATGAAAACTAGCTTGACGATAATTCCCATGTGTCCTCGGGAGCTCTTTCTCATTATAAGAAATTTTCCGGGCTTATCCTTTGCTACAAAAAGTATTGGGACACCTTGCTGCACTTTATTTACTTTCATTGCTTGTTACTCGTTACAATTTATCTTATCACAAAACTATCTATTACCTAAAATTTTCGTGCTTGCAGAGAAAGCCTTACTGAAAACCGCTTATCATTTCCTTCTGATCCTCGTTGGGTTGGACACTCTTATTTATCAAAAGGACTACGATAGATCCCCTACACTTGTGGGTCATCAAGATAATACCCCAAGTCCTGTCGAGTGTGGTTGATATGCAATAGTACAAGGTTGCTCCTAGAGTTGTATGGAGGAAGAAGGAAGGCTAGCCAAGGCTCAGGCTACTCCTCCTCCTTGGATGTGTTCTACTGATCGGTGGCTAGTTCATGTGTGCTTACTGCTTCTCTACCCTTGCTTACTTGCCCGTGTATGCGAGGGCTCGTGGGGGGTTTTATAGGCCAACCCCCCAGGGGTACGATGGTAATGTTACAAGACTATAGGGCCGGGTCGTCAGCGTTTGGGGACCAGGGATGGGACCCGCCGGGGGCCTGTGGTTCGTCGGGTTCCCCTAGGTGTGGGACCTGCATGCCTAGGGGAACTATGCGCCGTCTTGTCGATCATCAGGGTGTGGCCGAGTCGAGTCGGGTATAGTGGCGCTCCATCAGGTCGCCGCTTGCTGTCGTCAGCAGTAACGATGGTGGCACTATTACCACGCCGGCCCTGGTCAGCGGGTAGGTGAGGGCCACTGTTGCCATGCTCCGGCTGACCAGAGGCATGGGCGGGGCACTGTTGCCTCGATCATCAGTGGATGAAGACTTGTCCCATCGTACAGCCTGGATGGGATGGGAGCTGACCTGTGGTTGGGTTGAGGAACACGCCACGGGTGGAGTTCGCTTTTCGGGGAAGCCTTGGTTGTGCAGGGTTCGGCTGTCTTGTGCTGGTTATCGAGGCCGAGTCGAGCCGCCTGGCTGGGTCAGAGAGTTCGGCCGGGTTGCGGGGCCTGGCCGGGTCAAGCGACCCGGCCAAGCGCGTGCCGACTTGAGGGGCGACACCGGCCCCGTTGTTTTTAAAAAGGATCCGATTTCCGTTGCCTGCCCGGGGTTCATCCCCTCGATACACGAATTTCAGCTTCCCAGAGAGGGCAGTCTGAAATAAAGTTTCCAGGCTTTTTGCACTTGAAACATGTGTATTCTCCAGGAGGTTTTGGAGATTATTTGGATCCCCCGGAGTTGCTTGAACTTTTCTTTTGGAACTGGATCTTCTTGTGAAAGCGTTGGAATCTTTTCATTATCAGTGTGAGATCTTTGCTGAGTTTTTCTGGATCATCAGAATCTTCTTCGGCATTTCCATCGGAACAGGAATCAGCCACTGCCTTGAGAGAATGTTTTTTGCACAAGGTTGAGCCATACAGATCTCTTTTCTCTTCTTCCTATCCCTCATGAGTGTTCAGTCTCTCCATGGTATCACCAGAGTCAAGGTCCTTGAAGTCAGGTCATTCTCGTATCATCAGAACTAGAGTATCAGAAGAATTGTCAAGAGATTGAAGCAGTTTCTTCCCAACTTCATGGTCAGTGATGTCTTTGGCATCGAGACCTTGAAGTTCATTCACGATATCACTCAGGAGATTGAAGGTTTGTTGGCATCTTTCATTTCTAATGCGCTTGAAGCGATGTAACCTGGCTCAAAGAGTATCAATTCTAGCCTCTTTTTGAGTTGAAATTCCTATGTTGAACTTTTCGAGGACGTCCCACAATTCCTTTGTAGTTTGACATTGGGGGTAGCGAAGAAATTGTGCCCTATTGAGATGGTCCCCAATTTCATCTTTGTCCTGAGCATCCAGTTGAATGAGCTTCTTTTCTTTGTCGGAAGGGGCTTGAGGTATAACAACATTGACTCCGAACTACACCACAGTCCACATATCAACATCAATTTCTTGGAGATGGATCTTCATCTTCTACTTCTAGAAGGGATAGTCCATCCCATCGAATATGGGAATCTTGAGATACGACTTGTAGTTCACTGAAGACATACTTAAACTCCAAAGTCGTTAGACTAAAATGAGTAGAGTCAAGGAGTACCCCGCTCTGATACCAATTGCAGGAACAAAGTATGTCTACTAGAGGGGGGTGAATGGGAGTTTTCAATTTTCTTCAAAAAACTTAAATATCTCAGAACCCAGCAGTAGAGTGAATGGAAAAAGAAACTACAGTGAACTAGAACAGAGTACTGAAGGAAATCTAAGACAAGCATCGAAGTAAATCATACAGATGAAAACACATCGAAGGTAAATATGAGTGAGAGGGATAACCGAATATGCTCGATGGAGACAAGGAATTTATTTGAGCAGTTGAAAGTGCAACTAATCCCCAGGTGGTTTTGGTAATTAATAACAACATATATATCATTGAACTAATCATTTCTTGAGAATATTTCAGAAAGTTCAATGATATGGGTATGGCAATGACTGATGATGTGGACCCCTCAAAATGCTAAGGAAAACATTGGCAAAAGCTCAAGACTCCATTTTTGGTTTAGTGATCCAAGATCACATTGAGTCCATAGGAAAGCCAATACTATTAAAAGGGGTGAGGTTATGATGATGATCTGGTTGCTCTAAGTGCTTAGTGATTTATCTCTCAAACTATCGCAATCTTTCATTCCAACATAAACTCATAAGTAATCTCGGTCCCACCGATTCCAAACTCACCACACCGAGATGAACCACCTCACCATATACCCAAACCCTAAGAATCTCGGATTTTCCGATTCCAAACTCGGTCATTCGAAATTGGTGTTGCCAAGCTTCAGAACCTTCAGACTCAAATCGGTGTCACCGAGATGAGAAAGTCGGTCCCACCGAAATTGGCAAACCCTAGACTTTGGAAGAATCGGACTAACCGAGATTGTATTTTCGGTCCCACGAAAATCCCAACGTTCACAAGATTTGAACTTTCGGTCTCACCGAGTTGTCAACTTCGGTCCGACCGAGATTGGTCAAATGTGTGTAACAGTTGGATTTTGTGTGGAGGCTATAAATACCCTCCACCTCCTCTTCATTCGTGGAGAGAGCCATCGAAAGAACTACCACTCCTACCTTACATTTCGAGAAGAAAACTACCTACCCTTGTGTTGAGATCAAGTTGCTCCACTCCTACCATATGAAACTTGATTTCTAGCCTTCCCAAGTTGCTTTCCACTCAATCCCTTCCTCCACCACAGCCAAATCGGTGAGGAGAGTTGAGTGTTGGGGAGATTATCATTTGAAGCACAAGAGCAAGGAGTTCATCATCACCAACCCCATCTATTACCTTTTGGAGGTGGTGCCTCCTAGATTGGTTAGGTGTCACTTGGGAGCCTCCGTCATGATGTGGAGTTGAACCAAGGAGTTTGTAAGGGCAAGGAGATCGCCTACTCGTGAAGATCTACCCCGAGTAAGGCTAGTCCTCCGTCGGGCGTAAGCCATGATGGCATAGACAAGGTTGCTTCTTCGTGGACCCTTCGTGGGTGGAGCCCTCCGTGGACTCATGGCCGTTACCCTCCGTGGGTTGAAGTCTCCATCAACGTGGATTGACGATAGCACCACCTATCGGAACCACGAGAAAAATCTCCGTGTCTCCATTGCGTTTGCTCTTCTCCTCCTCTCATTTACTATCGTGCAATTTACTTTCCGCTGCCACAACTCTAGAATTGCATGTGTAGGGTGATACTTGACTTGGTTATCATTGTGAACTTGCTAAGAATCTACTCCAATCAAAAGGCATAAACTTTTAAGTTGTCAAGTAGTCTAATCACCCCCCCTCTAGACATACTTCCGATCCTACAAGTGGTATCAGAGCTTTGGTCTCCATTGGATTGGTTTCCATTACATTGGACTCCATAAGCTTGGTTTCACAACCTAGGAGAGTATGGCGTCTAGTGAGGGTAATTTTCGTAGAGGTCCTTACTTTGATGGTTCAAACTTTGCTAGTTGGAAGCACAAAATGAAAATGCATATTCTTGGACATAACCGCCGCATGGGGCATTATTTGTGTTGGCTTGCAAGGTGAGTTCTTGAGGAAGGAAAAGTTCGGATCGCGAAGCTCTGCGGATGAGTTGCGGATGTTCGAGAACAATGCTCAAGCTTGTGACATTCTCTTCAATGGTTTGTGTCGAGGAGTTCAACAAGATCAGCCGTCTTGAGAATGCAAAAGAGATTTGGGATACTTTGGTGAAATGCACGAAGGTACCGAGTCCGTGAAGGAATCAAAGCTAGATGTTCTTCAAGGTCGACTTGACAAGTTCAAGATGAAGGAAGGTGAAGGGTCGCTGAAATGTACTCTAGGCTTGCTCTCATCACCAATGAGATGGCAGGCTTAGGAAGTGAAGAAATGACCGACCGATTCATCATCAAGAAGATTCTCAGAGCTTTGGATGGAAAGTATGACACCGTGTGCACTTTGATTCAAATGATGCCAAATTACAAAGATCTCAAGCCTACCGAAGTCATTGGAAGGATTGTTGCTCATGAGATGACACTTAAAGATAAGGAAGAGCTTCACAACAAGTCATGTGGTGCTTACAAAGCTGCAGTTGAAGCTCCCACAACCTCAAGTGACAAGCTAGTTTCCAATGAAGAGATAAGCCTAATGGTGAAGAACTTCAACAAATTCTACAAGAGTAGAAGCAAGGAAAGAAGCTCAAAGTCTAGATCATATGATGAAAAGAGATCTTCTAGTCGTGATCGAAACTGCTACAATTGTGGAAGACCGGACACTACTCAAATGAGTGTTCGACTCCCACAAGAGAAGAGAAGAATCTCCAAGAAGAAGAAGCTCAAGAGAAGAGTCGCCAAAAAAAGAGAAGGAGTAGAGATGATCGTTATGAGCGAAGATCCTCTCGGAGAAGCAAGGATTCGGAAAGGAAAGACAAGTCATCAAGGAGCTACACAAGAAGAAAACATCAAGCTCATGTTGGTGAATGGGTCTCCGGCTCCGACTCCGACAATCACTCCGAAAGAAGCTATCACTCCAACTCCGAATACAGTCAAGATGAAGGTGTTGTCGGTCTTGCTCTTGTGTCCTTCAACTCCAACTCCTATGACATATTTGATTCACCAAATGAGGGAATTGGAAGATGCTTCATGGCAAAAGGCCCAAAGGTATCACATCCTGAGTTTATTGACTTTGATAGTGATGAGGATGACTTGCTTGGTGAAGATGAGCTTTTACATGATAAATCTAGTGAGCTTAGTAATGATAAACATGCTAGTAGTCTTTATAGTCGAGATGAGTCGAATGACAATGCTATGAAGGAGATTGAGCGTCTAACTAAAGAACTAAACACTCTTAAGTTAGCTCATGAAACAACTCAAGAAGATCATAGAGAGCTCATAAGATCTCATGAGAAGCTACGCTTCGAGAAGCTCAATCTAGAGCAAGAACATGAGTTTCTAAAAGCTATCAATGACGATCTTCGAAAGAAGAGTTCTTCATATCTTGCCAAACGACTTCTCTTGTCTAATTTCTTGCCACCTATCAAAACTAAGCATGACAAGCATAAGAAAAATTCTTCATCTAGTAGTAACAATAATCATGCTAAATCAAATGTTGTTACTTCTAGTAATTCTCTTGATTCCACTAACAATGTTTCAAGCCAAGTTTCACTTGAGCAAGAAAATAGTCTATTGAAAGGATTATAGAGAAAGGTGTCTACAAGAGTCTTGCGGAAGCAAGAGCTTTGAGGAAATTGTTCGCAAGCAAGGAAGACACCGGAAGAATCAAGGAATTGGTTTTGAGCGAAAGTTCAATGCCGAGGGTGTTGAATGGGAAGAAGGTCAATATCCCACTCCAAAGTTTATTTCTCAAAAGGAGAAGTATGATCCTACTTCTTCCAATGAGGAACAAGCTCAAGATGACCTTCCACCACAAGACCACAAGCTAAAAGGCAAGGACAAGCTTCAAGAGGAGATTGATGCATTCATTGAAGCACCCAAGGCCATGGTCAAGTGGGTTCCCAAGGCAACTTCAAGTTCTACTTCGACAAGCTCAACTACTACCCCAAGGATTCCCATCAAGATGATGTGGATCCCGAAGAAGAAGAACTAGAGAGTTCTTGAGGGTGATTCCGCCAATATACTTCACTCATATTCATTTTGGCAAGGACTTGTGCAATCAACTTCCACATCTTGCACTAGTTCATGGAGTCACAAACCCTCATGTTGGTAAGTCAAGGGACAAGGTAATCATTGCTTTCATGGACATCATCTATTGTGTACTTCAATCTATGTCCATGGATATCCTTGTTTGTTCCTTGTGGGACTAACCCATGTAGGTATTGAAAGTGCCCGAATCCAAAGGATTGCTCCCAACTCTTGATGATCTTCATCAACATTGAGCATCCACATCTTCAACATCTACATGAAGTCTTCAACGACAACCCAAGGTTAGTTTGACCCTTTAAAAGGGGTTCTCACATCAAGGGGGAGCTTTGCTCTAAAGAAATGAGCCAAAGCATCTTCTAATGATGTGAACACATTAATGCTTTATGGAAAAGTGGTAACCCCACTTGTGCTTAAACGATGAGTATGACCTATGATCAAATGATCTCATTTGACTCCTAAGTCAATATACTCATATATAGATGACCTAGTCATCACCAAATTGTGTGCTAGTTGCTAAGTGTTTTGTTTGTGCATGTTTGACACATATTTCATTTGCTATCTTATTGTGTGAGCATGTTGGATGCATGATTTTATCCATTCGAGGACATCCATTTGTTGTTTTGGTCTTTTGGATTTTTCTTTTTGACCAAATGGATGGACAAGAGTGCCTAAGTTCCTCCCCTAGCTATCTATGCTTTCTTGTCTCAAACTCTATTCATGCTTATATCACAAACTTTGAACAAGACTTTTTCGGACAGACCGAGTGAGGAGCACTCGGAGCCACCGATCCGTCAAAAGCCTAACTTCCAAAACCTTCTAAGTACTTTCGGTCAAACCGATATACTCAAATCGGACAGACCGAAATCACTTGGATTGATCTAGGTTTTCACCTCGGTGAAACCGAGTTTCAAATATCGGCGTGACGAAGTGTGTAATCGCACGCAGCGATTAACCATCTCGGTCCCACCGAAGTTTTCAAACTTCGGTCCCACCGACAACCGAAGGTATATATACTCGAGGACGAGCGCGTTGATTACTTCTTCAAACGCTTCGCCTCAAACCCTTCGCTGCCGTCGCCTTGGTCTCCGGATCGTCTCCGCCTTCCTTTGTGCGCCCTCGCCTTGGGTCTCCATCGCCGTCAGCGGTCTTTCTCATCGCGCCGTTGCCGAGTGAAGCTCCACCGCATTGGGTGAGTTTCATCCTCTCGTGCTCAACCGCTGATTCAATGCACGTTAGGCGTTGCCATGTTTCTTGCCAAGATTGAGATCTCCTATCCAGCCGTTTAGATCATAGAATAAAATTTCGAGTGAAAATTTTAGGGTTAGGTTTCCACGAACACATCTCGGTGTGACCGATTCGACATTTTCGGATCGACCGATTTGGCCTCTGGCCATTACCTTTGCACTTTTCGGTGAAACCGAGTTGTGCAAATCGGTAAGACCGAAGTGAAGATTCAGTGAAACCCTAGTAGTCTCGGCTAGACGAAACCCATTTCGGTCCAACCGAAAGTGGTGTATGTGGTCTGTTTAGACATTTCGGTTTCACGAATTTATAGACTTCGGTCGGACCGACATGTATTCTGTGAAAACCTAAAACTAAAGTTTGAACTCATTCTTTTGCAAAATCCTCTGCAGTTTGTGATAACTCTTCTATTCGCCTATACCTATTCTATTCACGAGGTTGTCGGTCATGTCTCGATGGAAGTAGACAATCGTAACAGGTGCGAGATGCCGATTGAGATTCGAGAGGCAGCTACAAGTCGAAGCAAGCAGTTATTCAGATGATGGAGAGAGAAGCACTCCAAGTGGACTGCCTGCAGCTGCTACCAGGGCCAGGAGGAAGAGGAATTCTGATGAGGAGGATTCAGACTTTGTTGCAGATGAGGAGATAACTTCTAAGCCAAAAAGGCAAGTGGTTGCCAAGAGCTATCAAGGGCAACAGTCAAAGAAAGGCACAAGCAAAGTGACAAAATCCTCTGTTGCACGTGAAGCTCGGCATGGAAGAAACCTCCAGCAAGATCAAGAAGACTTCCAAGAGGAAGAGGAAAGTTCATGAAGAAGCTGATGATGATGATTCTGATGAGGAAGCACCTCAGCCTCCTCAGAAGCAGAAGTTGATGGGTGATGCCATCAGGGCAGGAGCACCCACAAAAGCTAAGCAATCAGCTCCAGCAAAGGCAGCCCAAGCCAAACCAGCTGCCAAGCCAAAGAAGACTGTGAGGAACATACCGCTTGAAAAGAAGAAGGACAATGTGCCACTGCAGAATCGATGATGAGGCTCATGTTTTGCTCAAGCTCGATGTAAACCGCCAGTTCATAATGAAGCTCATCCTCGAGCTGAAAATATGAAGGAAAGGAAGGATAAAGGACTCAAAGCTATGGAGGCAAGTTGATCCATATGCCACCGGAGAAGAACAGCGATTGACCCAAGATTCCACACTAGAGAGCAACAAGACTTTTATGAGGCAAAGTGCTCATGGATAAGAAGCCAATTGTTCTTGACACGAGATCGTTATTTGGAAATACATCGACGATGAAGAGCACAGAGACTATTTCCCACATGTGCATGAAAGCTTCACTTGCTTGTGGGATTGCGAGTTCGTTGGTCGAAATTGACCGCTTGGAGCGATGAGATGATCATGCGTTCTATGCCACCGCACACTTCTATCCGGATGGCGTAATTGTATGGATGATGAAGGCGTAGATTCCATTCGACAGTTGAAGAATGGAGAGCATTGCTGAATGCACCGATATCAAGGGAAGATGATGTTGATGTCTATGGCATTCGAAGAAGAATCACGAGTCAATGAAGAACATGTACAATGAGGTAAATGAGAAGGATGTTGAGATATGGAAGCTTGGTTGATCTACTATCTTGAGCAGGTCTCCCAACCACCAACACCATTACGAGGCATACTTTGATGCCTAAGTCGAGACCACCGCATGATAAGAGGGTATTCTATCAACATGCTGCACATTCTAGACCGAAGACACCTTTTAAGGTGATGGACACGATAGTAGAGACTATCAAGAGGACAGCAGCAGACTGTAAGAGGTCGTGTGGGTTTGCTCCGCATATTCGGATGCTCATTAATGCCAAGTTTGGCACGGACACCTACTGTTGGATAGACCCCACTTGCCACTGCAGCCTGAACATGAGGATAACGAGGTTGTAATGGTGAGGATGCTCCCACATCGTAGAAGGACATGCTAAGTCTGAAGCTGCCAAACAAGCTAAAGCCGAGAAGGAAGCAACACAAAGCCCAAGAGCGTTGAGAACAACTTCTTGAAGCCACTCGGAGAATTGAGCTACGCTTTGGCCAGCATAGTGCGATCTCAGGAGAGCCTCGAGAGGATAGTTGAGGATAAGTTCCATGCTCTGGACGTCAAGCTAACTGAAGTGCAGGTCACCGTCAACAAGCTTGAGGCAGACATCGAGGAAGCTAAGAGGGAAAAGGCAGAACTCATGAGGGAGATGGAAGGTGATATGGTCGGGATGACTATGAGCAGCTGCTCCGGTGCCCACAAAGCCCAGATCATTTGCTATTCGATTGTCGACCCTGGGCTACTACATCAGCACCTCCTACAGCTCCGTCGGTTCAAAGACCAGCTCCAATATCCACTCCTCCAGCTCCACAGACTTCAGCGAAGCTTTTGCAGATGCAGCTATCTCCACTCCATCGGCGCAGAGCAGAGCCGCCACAGAGTCCCGAGTGGCGATTAGCTCTATACCTTCGAACTTTTGGTAACTTGTTGCCAAAGGGGAGAAATTGTATAGATCATAGGGCTTCGAGAGAGAGAGTGCTTGTTTTTGCTCTTTCGTTTGCGGTTTTCCTTGAGATACTTCGTGTGTTTGATACTACGTTTGCTACTTTTGCTCTATCTTTGATGAGTGCTTGATCATACTGTGCTTAATGTGTGCTTAATGCTTATCATATTCCATTCATATCTTGTATGATCATTTACTCATGTCTTGGTGATTGGGTGCATGCTATTCATTCTTATCATTTTGTGCGCTCCACCAAGATGTATGTGACATGGAAGAGTGACCCATGATCCTAATCGATTGTGCATTTGCATTCAAGCATAAATCTTAAATAATGCACAAATTTAGGGGAGCTCTTGCTTATCACATACTTCTCAAAGCGACGATGTTATTCATTGATTATATCATTTGTCGAAGCTTTGATCTATATGTTGTCATCAATTACCAAAAGGGGAGATTGAAAGTGCAACTAATCCCGGTGGTTTTGGTAATTAATAACAACATATATATCATTGAACTAATCATTTCTTGAGAATATTTCAGAAAGTTCAGTGATATGGGTATGGCAATGACTGATGATGTGGACCCTCAAAATGCTAAGGAAAACATTGGCAAAAGCTCAAGACTCCATTTTTGGTTTAGTGATCCAAGATCACATTGAGTCCATAGGAAAGCCAATACTATTAAAAGGGGTGAGGTTATGATGATGATCTGGTTGCTCTAAGTGCTTAGTGATTTATCTCTCAAACTATCAGCAATCTTTCATTCCAACATAAACTCATAAGTAATCTCGGTCCCACCGATTCCAAACTCACCACACCGAGATGAACCACCTCACCATATACCCAAACCCTAAGAATCTCGGATTTTCCGATTCCAAACTCGGTCATTCGAAATTGGTGTTGCCAAGCTTCAGAACATACGTACTCAAATCGGTGTCACCGAGATGAGAAAGTCGGTCCCACGAAATTGGCAAACCCTAGACTTTGGAAGAATCGGACTAACCGAGATTGTATTTTCGGTCCCACGAAAATCCCAACGTTCACAAGATTTGAACTTTCGGTCTCACCGAGTTGTCAACTTCGGTCGACCGAGATTGGTCAAATGTGTGTAGCAGTTGGATTTTGTGTGGAGGCTATAAATACCCTCCACCTCCTCTTCATTCGTGGAGAGAGCCATCGAAAGAACTACCACTCCTACCTTACATTTCGAGAAGAAAACTACCTACCCTTGTGTTGAGATCAAGTTGCTCCACTCCTACCATATGAAACTTGATTTCTAGCCTTCCCAAGTTGCTTTCCACTCAATCCCTTCCTCCACCACAGCCAAATCGGTGAGGAGAGTTGAGTGTTGGGGAGATTATCATTTGAAGCACAAGAGCAAGGAGTTCATCATCACCAACCCCATCTATTACCTTTTGGAGGTGGTGCCTCCTAGATTGGTTAGGTGTCACTTGGGAGCCTCCGTCATGATGTGGAGTTGAACCAAGGAGTTTGTAAGGGCAAGGAGATCGCCTACTTCGTGAAGATCTACCCCGAGTAAGGCTAGTCCTCCGTGGGCGTAAGCCATGATGGCATAGACAAGGTTGCTTCTTCGTGGACCCTTCGTGGGTGGAGCCCTCCGTGGACTCAAGCAACTGTTACCCTCCGTGGGTTGAAGTCTCCATCAACGTGGATTGACGATAGCACCACCTATCGGAACCACGAGAAAAATCTCCGTGTCTCCATTGCGTTTGCTCTTCTCCTCCTCTCATTTACTATACGTGCAATTTACTTTCCGCTGCCACAACTCTAGAATTGCATGTGTAGGGTGATACTTGACTTGGTTATCATTGTGAACTTGCTAAGAATCTACTCCAATCAAAAGGCATAAACTTTTAAGTTGTCAAGTAGTCTAATCACCCCCCCTCTAGACATACTTCCGATCCTACACCAGTTCGTCCTTCTACACAAGGACTACGTCTGGTTGGAGTGGCTGTGACTTAACACGGAATATAAACTCTCTTCACCCTATTCACCTTGACAATCGATTCGTCAATTGATGTTGATCACTCGTGGTAGATACTTGAAGGCGATCTCCAAACCTTTATAGACTTCTTCTTCGAGAGCCACAATCACTCTTGGTCTCTGCAGAAAATTGACACCTAACCGTCTAGAGAGTTTACAGCTCCCAAGAGTAATATGCGAAGTGTACTAGACTTAGATCCACTGATACTGAACCACTATCTAATTCTTTGGCTCTAGCGTTTTTTCTCTCGGTAGATTTTAAACTCAAATCACTCATAGAGTGGGTTTCTCAACAATCTTCTCAGAATCAAACGGAGCAGCCACCGGACAAAGTCGACGCGGGGTGGCTATTTATAGCTGCAGCCTTCCAGACGGGAAATGACCATTTTGGACACAAGGTCCAGCCAATGGCCAATCGACACGTTCACTAATCCCCGGGTGGTTTTAGTAAATAATAACAGCATGTATGTCATTGATCTAATGAAAATAGATGATAGATTTCAGAAAAGATCAATGATTGGCATGGCAATGACTAATGAGTGTGGACCCCTCAAAATGTCATGGACAACAATTGGCTACCCCAAGACTCTACATTTTGGTGTAGTGATCCAAGATCACATTGATTCCCCGAGGAAAGTCAATACTATTAAAAGGGGATGAGGTATTGTTGATGAGGTTGTTGCTTAAGTGCTTTGTGATATTGTTCCAAAAACCCTCAATCACTTTCTCAAACAAATCTATCCTAGCAATATCACCTAATCTAGACCCACCAACATGACCATTTCATTTCCACAGCCAAAAACCCTAGCAATTTGGTTTGACCGAAAAGGATCTCGGACCCACCAAGATTCCTTGACCAAGTTTATGCGATGACATTCTTTCACTTCGGAATCACCAAGTTGAAACAATCAAAATTTCCAAGGCTAGGTTTTGCCCTAGCCATTGCACTTCGGTCCCACCGAAAAGCCCAACGTTCATATCTTTTACACTAATCTTTCTAATCGAGTTTTACATTTGGTCTCACCGATTTGGTTCAAAAGTGTGTAACTGTTGGATTTTGGGTGAAGGCTTTTATACCCCTCCACCACCACTTACTCTCTAAGAGAGCCATCAAAACGAATCACAACTTCCACCATTCATTTTCTAAGAGAGAACCACCTACTCACGTGTTTAGATCAAGAGATTCCACTCCTACCATTTGAACCATGATCTCTAGCCTCTTCAAGTTTCTTTCCACTCTAATCCTTCTCCTACCCAAGTCAAATCTGTGAGAGAGATATTGAGTGTCAAGGAGACAATCATTTGAAGCAAAAGAGCAAGGAGTTCATCACCAACACAACATCTATTACTTGTTGGAGAGTGGTGTCTCCTAGATTGGTTAGGTGTCACTTGGGAGCCTCCAAGATCATGTGGAGTTGAACCAAGGAGTTTGTAAGGGCAAGGAGATCACCCACTTCGTGAAGATATACCCGAGTGAGGATAGTCCTTCGTGGGACAAGGCCATGGTGGAATAAACAAGGTTGCTTCTTCGTGGACCCTTTTGGGGGGCCCTTCATGGACTCGCACAACCATTACCCTCCGTGGGTTGAAGTCTCCATCACCATGGACGTGCGATAGCACCACCTATCGGAACTACGCAAAAAATCACTATGTCTTCACTACTTTTGAAATATCACAACCCCTCCTTTACTTGCATGTGCAATGCTTTACTTTCCGCCGTTATACTCTTAGAATTTGATGTGTAGGGTGATAATAGACTTGGTAGAATTGCTAAAATCCATCCACAACTAAAATTGGTAAAATGATAGATTTTTATTTGGTCAAGTTGTCTAACCACCCCCTCTAGACATACTTCTGATCCTACAAGTGGTATTAGAGCTTTGGTCTCCGATGCATTGGTTTCACAACCTAGGAGTGTACGACATCTTGTGAGGGAAACTACCATCATAGACATCCATATTTGGATGATAGAAACTTAGCTAGTTGGACGCATAAGATGAAAGGCATATTCTTGGTCATAACCCCACCATTTGAGCTATTGTTTGTGTTGGATTGCAAGGTGAATTCTTTGAGGATGCTAGAGAACCGGATGGTGAAGCAACCGTGAAAGAATTGAAGATGTTGCAATACGATGCTCAAGATTGTGACATTCTCTTCAACAGTCCGTGCCCTGAGAATTTCAGAAAAATCAGCCGCCTCGAGAATGCAAAGGAAATTTGGGATTCTTTGGTTGATATGCATGAAGGTGCTGAGTCCATCAAGGAATCCAAATTGGCATTCCTTCAAAGTTAACTTGACAAGTTCAAGATGAAGGATGGTCAAGGAGTCGCTGAAATGTACTCTAGACTTGCTCTAATCACAAATGAGATAGCCGACATAGGAAGTGAAGAGATGACCGACAAATTTATCATCAAGAAGATCCTTATGGCCTTGGATGGAAAATATGATAGCATGTGCACATTGATCCAAATGATGCCCAATTACAAAGATCACAATCCCATGGAAGTCACTTGAAGGATTGTTGCTCATGAAATCTCACTCAAGGACAAGGAGGAGCTCCACAACAAGTCAAGTGGTGCATACAAAGCTTCAAGTGGTGCCTCTACTCCCTCCAGTCCTTTATTGTCTGTGTTTTGAAAAAAATCCTTTTTCTTGAATGCTCTATGCGTTGGATTTTTCGGGCTTCTATTTCTAGTTATGCCCCTGCTTTCCAGTCATTCGCATGCATTCGTGCAGTTACTTGCATCTCTCTCTCCAACGTCCATTGTGTTTTCCCGAGGCAGCCGCCTACCTATTCCTCTCCTTCACATCCGTCCCAACAGACTACTCCACATCCCCTCGTCTCCTCTTCTCTCCTCTTTCACTTCTTACTCCACATCAACCTACTCCACATCCCCTCCATGGATGACATCCACCCATCATGGCTATGAGAGGACAGCCAAATAGTAAAGGACAGTCAGCCCATGGATGACAACTTGCTTGTGGAGGACAACTTGCTTGTGGAGGACATCTTGCTCAAGGTGGACAATAGTGAGCTCGCGTATGGCGGCGTGCTCCCGCTCGCAGAGGATCGCGCGGCCATGGACAACAGTGTGTTTTTGGTAGGCGTTGCACTCGCGGATGGTGGCGTGCTCCAACTCGTAGAGGGCGGTGCGCATGCAGATGACGTCACACTTGTGGATGGCTGCGTGTTCCCAGAAGTCGATGTGCACGCGGACGGCTGCATGCACCCGCTGGCGGACAGTGACACACACATGCAAGGTGGCATGCTCCCATTGGCGGACAGCGACACACTTGTTTAAGGTGGCATGCTCCCGCTGGCGGATGGCGATGCAATCATGGACGGTGGCATGCTCCCGTTGGCGTATGGTGACACAATCATGCAAGGCAGTGCATCCGCGGACTATAGCATACAGCCAAACGATGGTGGCGTCTAGGCACTTGAGGACGTGCTACATGCACTGGCCGACAAGGTGAGGACACTGATCGACAAGGTGCACAACCTCGCCAAACTGGTGCGCGCACTCGCTGACGCAAGGTGGATTGTGGCAGCATGGAGGATGAGGACGGCCACCGCATGTTGGTCAATGGTGGCGATGACCACCATGCGCTCAACAACTTCGGCGATGACGACCTTAGTAGCAATGACTCAGACGTCGACAGCCAAGGCAGTGACGACTCAGACAAGCACCTAATGTAAAACTTCCATGGCTACATGAGCGGCCCTATCATGTTCTTGTTGTGTGGCATTGGACACAACAGCACATATTGTGCACTGTGTGCTCAAGGGCGCTGTAGTGACATCGGCAATGACGAACAGAGCGATCTGTTCATACCGTCGTCGCTCTCCTTGAATACAAAAACGTAGTACATGACCTCGGCATGGACATTATATTGATCCTCCACCTCATCCCAGCTGATAGCCAAATTGAGGTCAAAACCAGCCATTGCATTTATGTGGCAAGAGAAAGAGAGGAGCAAAGAGTGTGAGCAGAGAACTTTGTGCCATTCTATTCATGGCTGGGCCTGAGATTTATAGACAAACCTTTTGAGTTTCAGCCATGCGGTAAGCTACATTTTGAGCTTCTAATCTATGGTGGGTTGTTCAGTATTGGAGGGAGTTGGAAATTTTGGTGAAAAAGTTTCATATGCTCAAATTGTTCTGCAATGGCGGTAAACGAATTTCTTTGGCTCCAACCCCACCAGTTTCAAGCGCCACTGGTGTTGTTCCTTCTCATAGTCCATGCAATGGATGAGAGATTGGCGTCGATGCCAAGAAGATTTTGCATACAGCGAGAGGCACATGTAGAGAGATGCGCATGCATGCATACTGAGAGAGAGAGGTGCATGCATAGAGATGGAGACGAGATAGAGAGACACGCATGCAGAGAGATGGAGAGAGTGGGCGTGAGAATATATGGCTGCAGGCCAATCGTTTGCATGCATACAGTAACTGCCTAACATTTCCTTGGTAGCAAATCAGGGGCAAAATCGTCCTAATTTAGCTGAGTGCTCCTCTCCTTGGTATCTGAGCCAGATCTAAAACATAGACAAAAAAGGACTGGAGGGAGTACACGTTCAGGTGACAAGCTAGTATCCAATGAAGGGATAAGCCTAATGGTGAAGGCCTTCAACAAATTCTAGAAGAATAGAAGCAAAGAGGGAATCTATAACTCAAGGCACTATGAGAAAAGATCATCAAGTCGTGACCATAATTGCTACAATTCTAGAAGACCCGGACACTACTCCAATGAGTGTACGACAGCTCACAAGAAAAGAGAAGACTCACCTAGAAGGAAGAGTAGAAGAGATGAATCACCTCACAGAGAGAGGAGGACTATAGATGATCGTTATGAACGAAGACCTTCTCTAAGAAACAAGGATTTGGAAAGGAAATACAAGTCAACTAAGAGCTACTCTAGAAGAAGACATCAAGCTCATGTTGGTGAATGGGTTTTCGGCTTTGACTCCGACAACCACTCTGAGAGAAACTATCACTCCGACTCTGACTATAGTCAAGGTGAAAGTGTTGCTAGACTTGCAGTAGTATCCTCTAACTTCCATGACATATTTGATTCACCAAATGAAGGAATTGGAAGATGCTTCATGGCTAAAGGCCCCAAGGTATCACACCCCGAGTATCTTGATTTCAATAGTGATGAAGATGATTTTCTAGGTGATGATGATTTGTTTGTTGATATAACTAGTGATGTGAGCTATAATGAACTTGCTAGTAATCATGATAGTTAAGATGAAATGAGTGACGATGCTAAGAAGGAGATTGAGCATCTAACTAAAGAACTAAACACTCCTAAGTTAGCTCATGAAAGAAATCAAGAAGATCATAGAGAGCTTCTAAGAACTCATGAGAAGCTAAATTTTGAGCAAGATCATGAGATTCTTAAAGCAATCAATGATGATCTTTGAAAGAAGAGTTCCTCTTACATTGCCAAACATATCCTCTTGTCTACTTCTATGCCACAAGCTAAAACTACTCAAGCTATTAACAATAGTAAGAAAGGTTCTTCATCTACTAGTAACAACAACAATGCTAAATCTAATATTGTTTCTTAGTGTAGTTCTCTTATTCCACTAATGATTCTCTTAGCCAAGTTATACTTGAGTAAGAAAACACTTTATTGAAAGAATTATAGAGAAAGGTGTTTACAAGAGACTTGCCGGGAGTATGGAATTTGAGGAATTGTACGCAAGCAAGGAAGACACCAGAAGAATCAAGGTGTTGGTTTTGAACGAAAGTTCAGTGACAATGGAGTTGAGTGGGAAGAAGGTCAATACCCCAAGACGAAGTTTCTTCCTCAACAAGAGAAATGTGATCCCACTTCTTTTGAGGAAACGCAAGCTAAAGAGATGATCTTCCACCACAAGACAACGAACTAAAAGGCAAGGACAAGCTTCAAGAAGAGGTTGACCCATTTGAAGAAGCACCTCAAGCATTGGTAAAGTGGGTTCCCAACACTACAAAAAAAATACACTTCCGTGATGATACGTGTTTGTCACAGTAGGTCGCGTCTTTTGTCATGCATGTACATCCATGACGATTTTATGACAGAATCAAGATAGTCATACCTGTGCTATCATAGAAGTGTTCCATGACATTACCAAAATTATCATCACGGAAGTGTCCACTTCCAAGATGATAAATCGCATGTCACACAAGTGCTTTCATCAAGGGTGACCGACACGTGGCATCCACCGTAATGGAACGCGTTAAGCTATCGAGTCGGGTTTTGTATCCGATAACCCATTAACAGCCCCGACCAATGGGAAATTTCCACTTGTAAAATTCTTATTGTCCGGACGAAACACATGTCAGCTCGTAAGTGGGTCAGATAGGCGCCTATGACATGTTGACACGTGCAACAGTCCACCACTGGCCCATTTGGCTTACAAAGCCGGCCCGTTTGACTTGGTCAAAAGTTAACGGGCTGGCCCATGAAAAGCCTGTTAACGGTCTCTTCGCAAATAGCCCATTTTATGGCCCGTTAACTCACGCCCCGTTAGGCCCTAAAGGAAATCGGCCCAACAACGTCATGTGGGCCGTTGAATATAACACCAGCCCATTTCACTTTCGGCCCATGTATGGCCCACGATGTCTTTCGGCCCATATGAGGCCTTCGTATCTTTCGGCCCTATACAGGCCCATGGTGACTCTAGCCCATAATGAATAGTAATTTTCTTTGTACCCGTTAACGGCCCGTGATTTACATGGGCCGTTTCCAGCCCATGTTAGCTTTCGGCCTATTGATGGCCCATACTTTCTTGGGCTCCTTTTTAGCCCTCGATTACTTCCGGGCTGTTACTGGCCTGTTCCCCTAATGGGCCCAATTTGGCCCATGGCAACAGTCGGTCCGTTACTGGCATGTTTCCCTAATGGTCCAAATTCGGCCCATGGCAAGAGTCGGCCAGTTACTGGCTTGTTACCCTAATGGGCCAAATTCGGCCCATGGCAAGAGTCGGCCCATTTCTGGCCTGTTAATCCGTTGCACCGTTTCCAGCCCGTCCTATATTCTGGCCCATTACGACCCGTTATGCTTGTGATAGAATTAAGCCTTTACAGTTATACAGCCTGTTAACGGCCTGTTACCGTGCTGGGCCGATACCAATTACGCCCGATTACGGCCCATGTAGACCCATTTATCTGACGGCCCGAGGCCCACCGATTCTGAGCCCATTTATCGACTACCGAGGCCCACGATTCTGAGCCCATTTATTGACGGCCCGTAGGAGACCCATGGATCCTACGTCCGTATATGGCCCATGGTAGTTGCGCCACTAGCAAACCAGGGAAAAGAAGACAAGGAAATAAATAAGGCGAAACTAACGCTAGGCTATTAAAGGCGATTACGAGTTACATCCACTTGGCATCAAAGATCGCCACGGTGCAAATATAGGGAACACCCTACACTATACAAAAATGGCTTGCTGTTTTCTTCAGCCGGTGGCTGCACGTTAAGAATAAACTTTGTATCGCACCAAAACAAATAACAACTATATAACAAAAGGAAGGTTGGCATAAAACTTAACAGTCTAGCAGATAAATGCACCACCAGAAGTTCGGAAGCTCAGTTGATTTGACCTGACTGTTACGTCACTACAAGAAATATGTCAACTAGTGACCTTCTATCAGTGACCCTGGAAGAATTGGTCATAGATCTTTGACCATTTGAGACCAATTGGTCAAAAGCTGTTCGGGGAGCTCCAAACCCAAAACCATTGCGACCATTTTGGTCAGAAAGGTCGGAATTTCCTTACACGAAATGGTCATAAAGCAAACAGTGCGGGTCGGCTGCCTTATTTCTAGTTGTTAACGTCCAATATAGATGGTCATAGCCTTGTAGATTGTGGTGGGTTGTGATGACTAGGCGCCATCTCATCAGTTTTGCCTATGTGTCATGTCCATGTGTCAATTTTTGCCCTAGGTTGTGAAACAACCTATATTTCTGTTATTTCAAAAATTCCCAAAAAATTCTCATAAATTGTTTGGATCATATCTTCATCAAATATGTCAAAAACATTCCTTGCCTAGTTCAAAAATAACTCAACAATATTCATTTTCCTATTTTGTTCAGAGCAGCACTTTGTGAAGGAAGTACCACTTTGGCATGTCCAAATGGTATCCATTTTCTATAGTGCTTTCCTATACACAAATAACCATCCTCCACCAAATGCCAGATCAATCCATTCAATATTTTGAGCCTAGCTTCAACATTCGTATTTATGTCCAGTGTGGTACTTTGCAAAGCAAGTACCACCTAGGGTCCTTCTTTTGAGCTGAAAATTTGTGAAGATGGTCTTCTTAGTAACTGATCATCCTCAGCCAAAACTCACGCCCATTAGCCATGTGCATTTCCCGTACCGCAAATCAAACACTTGGCTGCTTATTCATGTTTGAGCATCGATCGGTCTCCTCGTGAGAATCTTATGTTGTGATTTTCTTCCTAGCACCTACCTGGGGAGTGCCCAACCCACTAGACATGCCTAGGCTGCCCTGAACACATGGCAATGCCACGGTCACTTGATGACCACTTGGCGAGCATCTTGAGTTCTGGCAGCTCTAGAGTTGGGGCCCTCGGCCACTGTCCAAACCTCGACGTATCGCCACCAAATCATGTATTTATGATTAAATAGGTACTTATGTAACTATAAATGATTTTTGGAAAAAGTAAATAGCAAACTATGAGACAGCTGCAGTTCAAATTTGACCCGCTTCCTGCTGAATCGGCAGTAATTTGTCTTTTTCACGAGAGGTGGATCAAAAATTTTGACACCCAACCATTTTGTCAATTATGCATTAAATATGGCCTAGTATTATATAAAATTTATTAGGTCCAATTTTGCAACAAATATATGGTAGGTCCTTCACAAAAAAAACTCATTTTGGGCACTCGGAAAATGGAAAATGAATTTTCTGTGCAAAGAAAATGAAAACTCCCTTAGGCAACATTGTTTGTAATTCCAAGATACACCCTTGTGCACAATATGAGATCATTTGAACAAACTATGACATGAATGTCGCCATAAGTTTGATCATTTAGGTTGAAAGTCATGAATCTTCACGCATAATAGCTCGTTTCTGAGAACACTTTTTTTAAATAATTGCCTATTACAAGTTTATTATTTTTCCTAGAAACTTGGTCACATATAATGACACAATGCGAAGGTTTTCCAATTTTTTGATTTTTTTTTGAATTTTTATGCCCGTTTCAAAATGCGGTCAAAACGGCGGGCTTGACCGTTCCTAGCTAGTGGTTGAATATTGGAAAACTTTTGATGTTTCTATGATTAAATAGATACTTATGTACCTAGAAATGATTTTTGGAAAAAATAAAGAGCAAACTATGAGGCAGCTGCAGTTTAAATTTGACTCGCTTTCAGCTCAACCGACAGAAATTTGTCTTTTTCACGAGAGGTGGATCAAAGCTTTTCACACCCAACCATTTGGTCAATTGTGCATTAAATATGGCCTAGTATTTTGTAAAATTGATTAGGTCCAATTTTGCAACAAATATAGGGTAGGTCCTTCACAAAAAAAACTCATTTTGGGCACTCGGAAAATGGAAAATGAATTTTCCGTGCAAGAAAATGAAAACTCCCTTAGGCAACATTGTTTGGAATTCCAAGATGCACCCTTGTGCACAATATGAGATCATTTGAACAAACTATGCCATGAATGTGGCCATAAGATTGATCATTTGGCTTTAAAGCCATTGATGTCCACACGTGATAGCTCGTTTCTGAGAACACTTTTTTAAAATAATTGGCGTATTACAAGTCTATTATTTTTCCTGGGAACTTGGCCACATATAATGACACAATGCGAAGGTCTCCCAGTTTTTTGATTTTTTTGAAATTTTTATGCCCGTTTCAAAATGCGGTCAAAACGGCTGGAATGACCATTCCTAGCTAGTGGTTGAATCTTCAATTTTTTTGGTGTTTCTCTGATTAAATAGATACTTATGTACCTAGAAATGGTTTTTGGAAAAAATAAAGAGCAAACTACAAGGCAGCTACAGTTCAAATTTGACCCGCTTCCAACTGAATCGGCGGAAATTTGTCTTTTTCACGAGAGGTGGATCCAAACTTCTTACACCCAACCATTTGGACAATTGTGCATTAAATATGGCCTAGTATTTTGTAAAATTGATTAGGTCCAATTTTGCAACAAATATATGGTAGGTCCTTCACAAAAAAACTCATTTCCGGCACTCGGAAAATGGAAAATGAATTTTCCGTGCAAAGAAAATGAAAAATCCCTTAGGCAACATTTTTTTTTCATTCCAATATGCACCCTTGTGCACAATATGAGATCATTTGAACAAACTATGCCATGATGTGGCCATAAGATTGTTCATTTGGCTTGAAAGCCATGAATCTTCATACATAATAGCTCATTTCTGAGAACACTTTTTTAAAAGAATTGCCATATTACAAGTTTATTATTTTTCCTGGAAACTTGGTCACATATAATGACACAATGCGAAGGTTTTCCAATTTTTTAATATTTTTTGAATTTTTTATGCCCGTTTCAAAATATGGTCAAAACGGTGGGCTTGACCGTTCCTAGCTAGTGGTTGAATATTGGAAAACTTTTGGTATTTCTCTGATTAAATAGATACTTATGTACCTAGAAATGATTTTTAGAAAAAATAAAGAGCAAACTACAAGGCAGCTGCAGTTCAAATTTGACCCGCTTCCAGCTGAATCGGCGAGAATTTGTATTTTTAACGAGAGGTTGATCAGAGATTTTGACACCCAACCATTTGGTCAATTATACATTAAATATGGCCTAAGATTTTATAAAATTGATCTGGTCCAAATTTTCAACAAAAATTTGGTAGGTTCTTCACAAAAAAACTCATTTTGAACACTTGAAAAATAAACAAGAGGTGGACGAAAAACTTTTAAGAAGGAACCATTTGGTCAATTAGTACATAAAACACGGTCGAATATTTTTGAAAATTGTTGCATTCCAATTTTATAACTAATATTTGATAGGTTCTTCACATAGGTGAAAACAAAGAAAAGAAACAAAAAGAAAAAGAACACATATACATAAGTTTAATTTTTATTGGTGGAGATGTTTGTGCCATGGATTGATGACACGGCACACATCCATCCACCCACCCACCCGCACCCCAAACCCTAACTCCACTCCTCCCATCCCCTCTCCCCTCTCCCCTGATTCAGATCTAGTCCTAGCCGCCGCCACCGCCCGCACCCGCACCCTTGCCGCCCCCGCCCCCCACCATGGTCATCAACGACGAGGAGCCCGAGTCCCCACGCCTCCCCACCCTCAAGTGGCTCTTCTTCCATGGCCACATCGGGCCTTCCGGATCCGCGCTGTTGTAGAGCTGGATCCGCGCCTCCTCGCGCGGCTGCCATGTCCCCGATCCAGATCCGCCGCCTCTCATAATCGTCTGCCGAGCGCCGCCACCACCCTCGTAGACCCTGCCCTCGCCTTCTTCCACGACTATCTCCCCCCCCCCGCAGCCGCATCCACCAAGCCCGTCCCCTTCCTCCCCTCGGTCCAGATCCTCCTCCTCTCCCGATTCCCTCTCTCCCAACACCAACACCAACGCCGTCGCCTCCCAGGCAGTGGATCCACACCCACTCCAGCAGTAGCTCAGGCCGCCGTCAAATCCACCCTCCTCCAACTGGCCGGAAAACCATGGCGACCCACCGCAGCACTCCAAGGCATCCACGACGGCTTTATGGTCTAGTATGAATCCCTCCTCCTCCTCTTATTCTCCTTTAATCTCCCTCTCTCTCTCTATCTCACCCCGTCTCTGTCTCTGTCTCTATATCTGCATGTAGGATAGGAGGAACGGTGACCAGCAACAGCCATGGCGACCCACCATAGCCACCAAGACCTCGACGACGGTCAGTGCTACGGTATGAATCCCTCCTCCCCTTATCTTCTTCTACTTGTCCTCTTCTCTCCGTCTATCCCTGACCCCCTTGTCCCTTCTCTTCTCTTCTCTGTAGGTGAGGCACATCAGCCAGTGACAGCACGACGAGGAGAGCGTCCTCCTTCTCCTGCCAGTGCCATGGAATGGAAGGTCTGCTCCATCTCTCTGTTGCCTTTGGTTCAGAAAACCCGCAAATTCTCCCCGATTGGTTAATCATGTATGCATGCCCTTCATGTTTGATTAGTACATGCATGTTTCACCCGTCCTGTATGGATAGATTGCTGCTTGTTAGGCACAATGGTACATGGACATGGTTTGATCACATGGAAATTGGGATGCAGATTTGGGTAGGCAGGTTGGATCAGTGGGGATTTGGTCACATGGATCCTGGGAGCATTGGATGCGGTCGAGTTGTTCTGTGTCATCATTTTGAGCTCCAGACTAAGATCAGTGGAGATAAATATTGGGTAGTTTTCTTAGGACTGTAGCCGACACATGTCTGCAATTTTGGTGTTAGTTTTGTTAGGATTGTATCCATTTGCACATGCCTACAGTTTTTTTGTTTGTTACATGCAAGGATGTGAACATGTGGCAAAAGTGGTTCAGTTTTGCTCTAAGATAATTTCGCATCTGCAAGTCTGTAATTTAAAGTCAGTCTTGCAACCCTTGGTAGTATGTCAGTTCCTGCTTGTAATTAGTATATCCTTAGATAAGGGTTACAGTGAGGTTCAGTTAATGCCCCACTTCAACTTGATTGATAATACTGCCATACAATCTGAACCAGCTAGGCTCTTTTGCACGGTTATGGTACTCATCATTGTAATCATGAACATAAATTATAATATGCATTGGTGATCAGCTTGTTTTATCTCAGTTGTGAGGCGATTGAATTTAAGTGACTGCCAACTTGTTCCTTTTTCACTTGGTATCTGGTTCCTGGTAACTTGAAGATGTATTGAGATCATGTATCCCTTTAACATTTCATACCATTATATAGGTTATTGATTTTACAACTGTCCAGGCTTGAATTTACTTGGGAGTACATATTCCAAGGACTTGAAGCAAATGCCAATCTTGTAATGCTATTGCGTAGTGTGAAAAATATAATTTCAGGTTCGTTGTTTATATTATCCTAATTTCAGAAGACTTACTTTTGTACTTCTGCAGATAATGATCCTCTCCCTTGCTGCATTAGGATCCTTGATGTGGCTGAGGAAGAACAAACCTAGGACTTTAATTCGAATAATTTATGCATGTGCTCTGCTTCTGGCAACAATGCCATCTTTCACCAGGTAATCCCATTTCTATAATGCTGCAGTAAACCTCAAAAAGAATAATTGTCATGCTCGAAAATATGTTGATGTTCTTATACTACTAGATGTTGGCAAATTGTGTCAATCTATGTACATTGGCTTAATTCCTACCTCCTACACTTGCTCAATACGGATCTGAGAAAAATATATCCGCAACCTTTGGTGTGTGCAGCAGCACTTGAATGCATACATTAAATATGTACCCTGGATAGCAGTAGTACTTCAGTACTACTCGAGTAGCATTTGTGCCCTCCAGTACTGCTGTTGTGAAACTGTTGCTGCTGCTGTGAAACTATTTCTGCTGCTGCTAATGTAAAACTACTTTTGTTGTTGTTTTCGTTGTCATATGACTCTAATCTCTGCTGTTGTTAGTGTCAACTGATGCTATGAACCCAGCAGCTCATATGACTCTGTTGTTGTTCTTGACCTGCTGTTGCTGTTGTTGTAGGAGGAGCACGCCTAGGAGAAGAAGGAGCACTCCCAGGAGAAGCTCTGACTCTACAACCTCTACAAGCAAGCCACCGTTGGCCCCGTCAACACCGGTATATATACACATCTGTCCATCTTGTTAATACTAGCATCAGTAACAGGTTTGATCTACTGTTGAAGTGATTTCAAGTTTGGTTTGTGGTGCTGTATAAGCAGAGGGATGACTGCATAATTGGTTTGGCATGTTGCTGCTTGCCCTGTCCTGCTTAACTCTGGGGAGTGACTCTGTTTAATTGATTGTGTGTACATATATCCTTGGAAAGGACAATCTGATGGGAAAGGAAAATACACAATCCCCATCCTATTGCTCTAACCTGATACAGTACAACCAACACCATGTGGTCACTCCTTGTTTCAAACAAAACATTGCTCTGTATGAATCAACAAGAACTAGGTAGATTGATGATCGTACGTGCTTTGTTGTGTTGGCTGTGAAAATGTCCATCTTAATCCATTTGTAACTAGAAAGAAATTACCTTGGTCTTACAATATGAATGTGTGCATTGTCCTTGGTGCCTCTCATTTATTTAGAAGTCAACATGTGTATGTGCACCTTAATGATGGGAATGCAGTGGTAAGTCAATTCAGCTGTGAATCTGTGATAAGATTAGAATATGTTTGGATGGTAGATATTATATAAAGTGAAAGTAGAATGATTGCAAATTACTGATATACCATGTTTGTGACTGATAAACCAGAAGGATTGTTTTCTGGTAAATGTGCACAGAACGATTCATTATTTTGATGTTGCTGCTAATAAGAATGGACTCAACCACAACTTTCTACTTATATTCCTTCTTTTGTTTTTTGAAACAGTGGTAAGCCCTGTCTCATTATTTTGAAGGTCTACAAAAGTTCAGGGCTGCATGCGACTAATGCCGCAGATTCGAATGGAAAATATTTGGCACTTGGCAGGCGAAAAGATAGTTTCTCCTGGAGCTAAGAGAGGGCTCATTCCACTTGTTTGGAAGAGAAGACGATGAATCATGGTGGTTATCTATCAATCTGCCTTGTGTTTTGGTTGTACTTTGTACCTAGTTATATTGTATTCTGTAGTAGTCAGCACATTCTGGAGCAGAATCCAATGAAGTTGTAAAACTGTAATAGTTCTGTTTCATTTGAAATATTTGTCAATTGTGTACTGTGAGAAATCTGAGAAATGGAAAGATGATGAGTTGGACTAACTTATTGATAGAGGCCAAGGCCCAAAACGTAAATAGACTGCAAAAAGGTCGAGGCCCAAAAAAGAAACGAATTGTAAAAGTCTACGTCTTAGAAAATAAAAAATGGTCTAATTGTTGGGCTTGACCCATGTAGCTGACAGAAATTAACAGAAATAAATATATTAAATCGACCAAATTGTTGGGCTAGGCCCATGTAGAAAATCGAATTGGACCGGGCAGATTCTTGTGCCACATCAGATTGCCACGTTGGATGCCTACGTGGCCTGGGGAGGCTGCTAGTGACCAAAACAAGATAGTAGGCATATTTTGGTCGTAAACGTCTATGACCTTCTCACAGAGAAGGTCGTTAATTTCAGTTTACGACCGCCGGCTTTTGACCTTCTGTTTTTGGTCACAAAAAGGTCGCAAATGAAAAACAATGACCTTTCGGTGACCAATAGTCAAGGTCACAAGTTGACATATTTCTTGTAGTGCATTTTCATACTGTATTGTCCGATGGAGCACCATAACCCTCGCCTTCATTTCCCCTAGGCACCTGAACAACATAGCAAATGTCTGATAGTCTGGTTTCAAAACCATGCATATCTTGACGACATTGAGCAATGTTTCTCCTTGTTTCACAAAGGGCCTCTGTTAGGGAATGGAGTTGTGTCTGGAGCGTAGATACAACATTGCTTTGAGCTTGTGTATCTTGATCATGAGGCAGTTTGGACGATATTGCCTTAACAACCAACCCAGTATTACGCAGGAACGTGCTTTTGGCACTGTTAGTGGACAGGTACTGACCCACTGCAGCAAGAGCTGATATTGCGGTTATAGTTGCCTCGCCACCTTCAGAAGGTGTCGGTTCCACCAGTGTTTCCATAGCTTGCTGAAAAGTTGAGGTTTTACATTAGTAGTACCAGAATAGAAGATATTAAGGAGGCAGCAAAACCAAACAAAATAGCTTTGGTCTAGATACAGAACTTATTCTAGTGAACCCAGGTAAAATATTAGTTGTATTTTATTGCAAAGTACATAATAAAACCAGGTTCCAAACATATGACCATATACCATCGCTAATGTATTGTCTATTTCTTCACATTGTATTGATGGCTAAGGATAAAGAGACGAAGTTTATAGTACGGTAAGCATAGTATGACATCATTCAGATCACAAAACAACTGAGAACAGACAAACAGGCAATTATAATGTTATGTGGGCAAGTCCAGCACGGAACTAGATTACGGGTCAAGATCAAAGGAACATCACTCCTCTCTTTTAAACCTTGTAAGGTGCAATGATACGCTAAGACAATTGTATAAAATTGAAAAGAGTAATAGACATTGGCTGCAAACCATGATGTTCAAGGCACACGTCAGAGTAAGTAGTAGTTAAAAGGCATGAGGATTAAGGACTTACAACAGCGGCTTTGACTGGTGTAGTCATGCCCTTCTTCTTGCTGGTGTGACAGTCCTTGAAGATTTCCACAGCATTTGGTTCAGGTACTTTTTGGTCCTTGCGGGCTTTCCTCTGCATTTCGAACAAGTCAATATAGATTTGATAATATCGTACAGCAAAAAGAGTGAAATAACAGCTAATTACAAGAGCCTCGCAGTGTGCAATATAGCTATGAGATCACGTAAATGCATTGGAATTTCACTTTAAATGCGGTTGGCCTTGTTCTTTGAACAGTTCACCTACAAGAAGATAGATTTGTGTGGCACATGCGTAAATAGGACTTTAACATGTGATCTGATCACATATATATAATGTACCTGATACTTCGGATCAGACCAGTATTTAACAAGGCCCCTCCAGTCTTCATCTGATATATTTTGCACTTGAGATGTTTGGGAAAGTTCACTGTTAGCCTTGCCTTCAAAGTGAGTTTTCCTCAAGTTATACCGATACTATCGCAGAGCGAGACTTGAAAACATGGGTGCAAGCTTGTCAGTTGCATCATCTTGGCTATCAACTTGAACCTCATCATTGAAAATTATGGGAGTCTCATTATCAGCAACCTAGAAAGTATGGGACAGAGCAAGACGATATTACTAGTTTCCATACATAACCATACTTACAAATAAATGGTCGAGGAAGGTGTTGAACTGGGTTTCGTATTTGTCATTCCTGTATTGAATCCATGTTGGGAGGATACGTAAATGACACCTAACGGCAACCGGTGCCTCTGATACTAACTTGGCTGACTATGTAGCATCACGTGGCCTTTTTAAACCTGCCTCAAAACGGATCTCCATTCTTCCTCCTCTAGATTTAGTTAACCTATCGAGCGTTATCCCTGATGTTTGTTTCCTCTTAAGCCTAGGTGCTAGTCCAACAACGAACATAGGAAGTGTTAGTGTACATCAAACTGTGAGACTACATATCAAGAAGCATGCAACTGTAACTTGACTCCAACAACTACCTTCTTGCTGTTGAAGCTCACAAGGTTCATCTGATATTGCCAACTCGTCTTGTGTCAAGAGTGCTTGGGAAGTAGTGTTAGGTGGCAAGGGAGCTTAGGAACGTGCTGCTAGCTCAGTTGACGCACGAGTAAGTCGTGCAGCTGGTAGTACTGTGGTAGGTGTTACAAGAACTAGGACTGTCTCTGCTTGTTTGGTGGTAGCTATTTGTTTCTGTTTGGCTTTTTTTGCACCTCGTGTAGCATGAGATGTCGTGTTTGTAGAATTTTCCGCTGTACTTTGACCTTCTATTGCACCATCAGTACCAGCAGAATCTGCAGGATTCATCCGCTTCTCATTCCCTGCCATTCTATGTTTCTCCCTCTTTCTCTATGCCATGTTAAGTCAAGCCGACAAGAAAAACGAATAACAATTTCGTTCTTTAGAACGAATTGATGCGTGATGCAAACAAACTGAACTTTGATGTTAGACAACCGCATGATAGGAGGATGTAATATGTATGAAAAACAGGACGGAAGTGATAACCAGAACTATGATGTGTAAACTAAGAAGAAAACATTTCACCAAATTAGAAGCAATGCAATGGAAGGTAGACACCATATGAAAGATGCTTCAAATATCGCTCTGCCAAGTTAACAGTGTCTCATCATAAATGGCAGTTAAACAAATGTCAAGCAGTACAAGAAATAAATCATATGCAAGATGCAAACAACATCACACTGCCATGTTAGAGGTCTCTCGTCATTAGTGCCATTGCATATTCACAGCATTGCATATTCACAGCTTATGATGTGTAAACTAAGGAGAAGGCATTTCAACAAATTAGAAGCAATGGAAGCTAGACACCATATGAAAGATGCAATGAATATCACTCTACCAAGTTAAAATTGTCTCGTCATAAGTGCCATTTCAACAAATTAGTAGTACAAGCTAGAAAAGAATGTGAGATGTAACCTATATCACACTCCGAAGTCAAAGGTGTCTTATGATAAGTGATTGTTGCAGGTTACACAACAGTAGTAATTTGATGTAAGAACATGGTGTGATAGACTGATATTGTATGTTCTAGAAACAGGAACACGTGTCTTATTCAATTATAATGTGTAAAGTAAGCGAGATGGAATTCAACAAAATTAGAAGCAATACAAGCAGACATCACACATAACATGCAACCACATATAATGATTGCCAAGTTAGAGGAGCACGGTGATCTGCACTAGGGAGACGTGCTCATCATAAACACAGCTTTGTTGAGTGTCTATGCATGTGTTGTCTTGGAAATCATCTTGGGGGTGTGGAGGAGTAGAAACTGTAGAGGCCCTCCGTTCGGAAGGAGCACCTTTATCCGCTGCCTTGCTACTTCCTTCTGCTTTATTGATTTTGAATTGTCAAGTAAAACGGACAAGAAAAAGCAATAAAATTCTCTCTTCATAACTCATTCATGCATGATACTGACAATCACTACTTTGATGTAAGGCAAACACATGATACCAGGATGGAATATGTACGAAAAACAGGACGGCATGGCATGTTCACAACTGTTTGTGTAAACTAAGCAGAATCCATTCCAACAAATAAGAAGCAATGCAAGCTAGACACCACATGAAAGATGCAACCAATATGACTCTGCCAAGTTAAAAGCGTCCCATCATAAATGGAATTTCAACAAATTAGAAGCAGCGCATGCTATAAATCATATGAAAGATGCAACTAATATCGCACTACATATACTAAAGGTGTCTCGTGATATTGATTGATGCCGGATACAAAAAAAACAATAGTTTTATGTAAGGACATACTTAATAGACAGAGGTATTATGTACTAAATACAGGAAGGCATGTCACATTAACAGGTATAATGTATAAGCTAAGCAGACTAGTACATGCAGTTTAACCAGACTGGAATAATTACAATCTAGACACCATATGCAACATGCAACCACATATCACGCTGCCAAGTTAGAACAAGCATCTGCGATGCTAGTGTAGGGGAAATGTTGTAATCAACTACAGAGATGTGTTCACTATCTTCATCTAGCATTTCTGTTTCTTGAGAATCTTGTCGGGAGGCTGACGCTGCATTCTTTAAATGAGGAGTAGTCCCTTGCTGTTGCCTCGTCATAAGTGATTGATGAGGATACACAAGAACATTAGTTTGATGTAAGAACATGGTCAATACAGATGTACTAGTATGTACCAAAAGCAGAAAGGCATGTCATATTCAAAGGTATAATGTGTAAGCTAAGCGGATGCAATTTAACCAAATTGGAAGCAATACAAGCTAGACATCCTTTGGAGTGGTGAGCATGATCATCTAGGACACGAGAGCATGGTGGGAGGCGGGCTGCTTCGCCAAACATCGCAGCTTTTAGTTGGCTTCGGTGATTCCTATCATTGTTGGGCTTGTCCTTTGGCTCGGCGATGCCACGACTATCTATTTTTCTTCTGGTGCTCACGGGATGGTGGTTCATGTAAAAAATGTATATTTCCTTATCTTACCGACTTCGACCTTTCGAATACAAGCTAGACACCATATGGAACATGCAAGCACATATGACACCACGAAGTTAAAGCAAGCACCTGGGATGGTGGTTCATTGCGAGTGAGGTCATCAACTCCAGAGCTACGTTTACCGTCTCCATCTGCTGACACTGCACCCTTTATAGCGCTATAACGTGTCGTGCATACCCGCGAAGAAAGCTGGCATGACTTCTCTCTTTTCTTTGCTGCTTCTCTTTCGGCAGACTCTGAAATACCCTTGCATAAAAACACAATAGTGAGAGCATGGGTGAAGTGTGTGAAGAACTAGTGCACTGTAAAAGTAGCAGATAGCAGGTGGCTGAAAAATAAATGACAGGAGACATATGATAGCTCTACAACATTGCATGGCAAACAAAATTAGATTCTACTCCATATGATTTTGTAATATATGAGCACAGGAAATGCAGGTACTCCTCCAGCACACCAACAGATGTGGTCATAACTAAGATAACAGTCGACTGAAAATAAATAGGTCAGTCGATTTTTTTAATGAATTGTCTGATCTATAAGGAACGGGCAGATGGCCTTCGTCTACCTCCCGCCAGTCACTGTTGACGATCTTTCTCGAACCGCCAGCGACCACCGGCCCAGACCCCTGCCTCCGCCGCCCTGCCCTCCAATCGACCTTACACCACCGCCGGGCTTGGCAGCTCCCCCAAGCCATCCCTTTAATCCCGGCCGACCTCCAGATCGGGTGCCAGTAGCTCTAGGCCGCACACGCCCCTTAGATAAACACAAAGGCACTGCTTCCCCGGCGTAATAGGTGTACTAGCGCCTGTTTCGCCAGGGAATGCTTCCGTTAATTGGGAATCAATTGGCCAGAAATTGAAATTCAGGGGGGCGAGGGACCTCTAGCTAAGGTGAAATAGTATGTGAGGAGAAACCTTGTGCATCGCGAGTTACTAGGAACATCTAGTATCAAGAAGAAGCGATCAACTAGTGTCTTCTGTGGGATGAATACCGTGCAAGCAGAGACGTAAGATTTGCACGAATAAGGGAAGAGGAGTACCTTCTTCGGTTGCCGGTGTGGTCACCTCCACATGTCACGCCGATCTTCTTCTTTTTATCGGGGAAAACGATGTTCTGGAGGGTGCAGGCTTGGACAACCCCATGGCCAACTTCTTGACTATGTTGCCATGGCCGTATGTCGGCGGAGGGGAAGTAGATCCGAGGCGGCGAAGGACGGCGTAGCAGGAACAGCTCCGGTGCGCTGGAGGCTGGTGAAGTTGGAGCGGCAGCGGTGAGGCGCAGGACGGCATGGTTGAACTGGCACGGGTACGGACGGCTCGGACTCGACTTCAACTACTAGCCATGGAGGGCGTTGCGGATGAGGTTGCGGTGGACGACGACGTCGGGGTATCGGCTCCAGTATGATGGAGGAGGGTGGCAGTTGATGGGTGGGATGGGGTGGTGGACGGAGGACGCCGGGGTTTCGCGGCTGGTGGAGAGGTAGTTTTGGTGCCCACGGAGTACGAATGGGGAATCGGACGGGTGGGGGGGAACCATGTTTCAGTCTAGGACGCGCTTGTTTTTGGATTTTTTGAATAGAAGATGGGACACGCTTGTTTGAAATTTGGGGAAAGTACAAACTTTGCCCTCCTCTTAAATTCGGACCTCTCATGGGTCGGGGTAGGATGGTAATCCTAGGTGTCCCAAATAGTGGGCGGGAGCGATTTCGGCCGCGCGCATGTGTGCTTAGGCGGCCATTGTGTATGAATGTTGTTCGGAGGTGGTTGCGTGGCGTCTAGATGAAGTTACAAACCTACCCCGGTTTAGACCTTTGGACGTCGAGCCGGTAGGTTTCATGGGTCGGAGTTATTAGAAAAGTAATTTCCTTGTACTACCAAACATTGGTCCCACGCGGTTTCGGGCGAGTAGAGGCTCTTTTGGCGCTTTGTTCGAAATTTTGAAACACAAGCATTCACGTTTAGAGTACTCTTGAACTATGAGGATTGACCTAAATAGACAACATCATATTTGACCTTGTATGTTTGAAAACCTCATTAAATTATCCGCTTCTTTTTGAAATTTTGACACTTGAAAATCCCATAACTACGATAATTTTGGAATGGAGGAGCTAAATTTGAATCTATTTTGTACACGACTACATATGCTATTATGTACAATATCAGAGCAAAGATTGGTGCCCCATAATTTAGGTATGGTTTACAAATGCCATAATATCAAATTGAAATAATTGAATGGACTTCATGTTGAATTCGATTTTTTTAAACCACCTTAAGTTGAATTCAAATGTATGCTAGTTCATAGGTAGCTATTTATAATGTCCATTGTGTAACTTTCATATGTATAATGTGCTTTACACACACAACACGAACTATACTCACGTTTATATTCGATTGCTAAAGCGATGCATTGTCTGGAGTTCAAAATACTAACTATGTGGATCAATTGTGTCGAATAATAACATAGACATGCTCAAATTCGACAGAATCTAGATGTCTGATGGATCAATGACCGATCCTTACGCGAATTGCAAATATCATGATCCCATCCTAATATTTGGATATAATTTATATCTTTAATCAATGTGTAGAGCAATCTTTTACGTGTAGTTTCACTCTCCATCGGTGGTCTCTCACACATGCTCACACATTCTCTCCCGAGGTGTCTTTCTCGCACACATGCTCCAGATATAACCCTCCCTCCCTCTCGTAACCATTTACAACTGTTTTCACTAACCTTTATCAGAAGCACTCTTCCTCTCGCAAACATACACACGCACAATCCTCATCGACCCTTTCTATATACATGGACCTGCCTACGTGTCTCATGTACGCACATTATCTTTACGCATGTCTCTCACGCATTTTCTCACACCTGTCTTCCTAATCGACGAGTATGATTCTAGCAGAGCATTCTGTAGGATGCCCCTTAAAGTTAAGTTGGATGAATAGTAATATCAGAGATAAAGGGGTTACCTTAGTCCGAGAACCTAGCGTTACAAATCCTAGCCGGCTTTGTCACTGGACACAGAGTCCTTCACAATTCTGCTATCTTTGTATTGTACGACTAGTCATCCATGGGTCTTCCTAAATGTGTCATGGGCCGACCAATGTGGCGTAGGACGGAACCGAACGAAGGGCCTCACCTCGACCCACCAGACCTCACGCGGTGACACACCCTCTGCCCCCACGTCTCATTATCTTCTCAAACCCACACATACCAACACAAACACCACACACACAGAAAATTTCTCCTGGTGCCTCTATTCCCTCCCCCCTTGCATATACATACTCAAGGGAATGGAATCTCTTGTCGTGACGTCATATTCCTCTCTCTCTCTCTCTAGACCACTCTCATTTCTCGTGCTATCTCTCCCACGCCCCCCATTGGCCCCTCTATCCATGCCTCTCTCGAATACGTAATACACACACATACCTCTCTAGGCCCCCCCAAATGCATCAACTACACATTCACACATGTTACATCACGTACCCCATTGATCTAAAAAACCATCTCTTCACATTTATTTCGCATACGACATTCCTTTTGAATAAAGTGTGGCCAAAAAATTATTTTAGAGTTTCTATATATATACAACATTACAAAGTTATATGGAGGAGTACAAACGCTAATTTGCATTGCATGGTGCCCACAATGATATTTATTCCGCATTGTGAATTTGTATATTTTTATACTATATACAAAGTTAGTCATAATAAAGAGAAACGAAGAGCATCTCTCTCTCCATCGCAACCCCCCCCCCTGTACGCCCCTTTCACGTATGCACACAAAACTATCTCCAGGTCCTCTAAAAGTATGCCCCTAGAAAATTCACGCGTGTTTCATCTTTCTCTCATGATATATGCAATGACGATCATTGTATTTGAAGCGAAAGCACGATACATACATTGGACTTCATAATCCACTCATTACGGTCACCATTTACGTTTAGTGGTTATTATACAGTCACGGGCTCACCGTACAACTCTGTATTTCCTCATGACATGACTAGTTGGCCAGTTAAACGCTCCACGTGGCACCTCTAGTGTTGCATCACATTATCTCACTAGCATCGTGCCCACCTGTCGACTTGTATCTACTCTACATCTACACTCTTATAAAATACATAAAACACACTCTTATAAAAAAGCAGAGTTGGTGATGATGGTGTGCCTGCCATCTTGCAATATAGGCCGTCCGATTTATATCTCACGGATAGGAAAGAAACTATGGCAATTTTACAGAAAGGTACCCACACACACCTCTCCACATTTGCAAATAAGGCCTTCCCTCGTTCATCCTTTTCTCTCATAAGATAAAAAAGTCATACAAATGCATCTTGATGTTACGTGCAACGCACGGGCATCTTGCTAGTAAGAATGAAAACAAACGACAAAGAAATATTTGGACGGTGGTTCGAAGTCATGACCGCGGGCATAGCGGACAAGGTGGCCATGTATTGGTATGTTGAGCCGTCTGTTTTAACACACATGAGCTGGTGTGGTGATTATACACACACGCACGCATGCACACGAACTGCATCCACGCAACACTCACACAAACACATGCACCCACGCACGCATGCAACACTCACACGTACACACGCAGCCACGCACGCACGCAACACTCACACACACGCGCACATGCATGCACCCACCAGTACACCACACGACCAATAGACACTCTCACGCTCAAGTTCTCAACCTACACGTGCATGCACACACATCAGGCCCTGACAGACACATACACAACTAGGTGATTTCCGCACACTGGTTGGAGCCTTGTCGTGCCTGCGTAAATTTGTTTTTATCTGACCTTTTCCCTACGCGAACTTACAGGTGGGACCGGCAAGGAATATGGTCAATTTAACTAGTCAACATGGTGCCACGCAGACTATTTGTCTGGTCAATAGAGTGCAATCCTATGCTGAACTGTGATCAAGTGACCGTATAATCACCGCAAAATGTATATAGTGAACGTAATCAACTTATTCTGAAGTTCAGTGACCGTATTACGCTTTTCTCTCTGTAGGCCCTCCAAAACTACATCTCTACACGTTCTCGCATGTTACATCTAACAACTATGCAATACAGCACTACTACTACACTCTAACACAATAAATCATATGTGTTTTTAGTTTTACTAGATATCATATTGTTACTTATAATTATTCAGTTTGCATACATTAAAATTGCCTTTGAAATGTATGGCCAGTATCATCTACCGCGCGGGAAAAATCCTGCCCTTTCTTGTTTAATCGGGTTTGTATCGATGGATCGTGCGAAACAGCAAAACTATAGTACTATACAGTACAAGTGACAGCTCACTTGGCCATCGTGTCGTCTACTGCTCCGTCGTAAGAGTGGAGCGCGAGCTTTCATAAATCTTCTAGTCCCTTTCGCCGACATGTGGGACATCAAGCTACCGGGTCCATGTGCCATACCGGAATACAGTGCAGAGCAGCTGGAGTGAAGCACCCCAGTCATGGTGCCGGCGTAGTAATGAACAATGAGGTGTCAAATTAGAAAGTTGCACCTTTCCCGCAGTTAAGTTGGAGGGACGAAGTAATACTGCTAAAAAAAAGAAGTTGGAGGGACGAAGCAACCATCATTTCACTCATTACTGAATCCGCTTCTTCCTCATCTTCTTCAACTTAACCACGTGTTGCTTCTGTCGTTGTTCCGCCTCATGTGGGACGCGAATCGGCTTGGTAAGGCACTGACACGTGGGGCCGCATGTTAGCAAACCGCCAGGACAACGTCCTCCGAAAATAAGAAACCTCCCCCGTCATTCGCGCGGCAAAATCACCTCCTTTTTACTAATCTTGATTCTATAATTTTTTAGATCAATATAACTGAGATTTAGATAGATAGCACACAGGAGCAAAACCAAGTGGTATGGTTAAGGGCATCCACAATGTGTAGCCAAATGTAAAAATAGCTTTTGGCATCGTGGGAACCATTGTGGACGGTGTTGCCAAAGCCAAGATGATGGAACCGAAGCTCCCTGGTTGATTGATTGAAGGAATAGAAAAATGCAACGTCTCTCCTCTTTCTCCCATGCTTGGATGCATGTAGTACAGTATAGAGCACAGAGTCTACTCCCCTGTCCCTTCTATCACAAATCACAAAGCAGTGAGGCATCAAATCACAAAAGCATGGACGAAGCAACCATCATTTCACTCTTCGCTGACTCCACTTCTCCATCGTCTTCTTCGAGAAACTATATCACCGCACTAGTAATCCTAGTGGTACTAGTAAAGGACTTCCTGGATGCAAATAAGGCGGTTGTCTCGGCTTGCAGGCGGCACTTGCGAACGACTTACCGTGGTCACCCTCAATGGTGTTCTCCGTCGAACGCACTTCGCCAAACCACAAAACTAAATATCATCGATGTCACAGCAATGGGGAAGGAAGTCAAATATAGTTACTACCTCCATTTTTTTGTACACCAGGCCAGTATATCAAAATTACAATTTGCAAAGGGCCACTAACACTAATTGAGGCAAAATTGATGGTTTAGCAACCAAGGACATTAATATCCACTGCATGCATGCGGAAGTGAGAAGGTTGGTTTGCATGGCGCTGCATTAATCTAGCGATGAGGAGTGAGATGGTTAGCTCTTTGGTCTTTCGAGAAAAAATACACATTAATTGACACGTGAAACGAGGATTTGTATTGATTAAATCCCGCGAAGGAAAACCCCGTGTTTCTTTTTTAACAATAGTACTCCTAGTACGTACGTACTTATCCTGTTTGGGTCTAGCCCTTGCATTGCCAAACTTCGCCACACATTTTTGCCAAGCTTGCCTAAAGTTTTGAAAATGAGAAGGAGGTACACTTTTGCACGGCTGTCGCGGTCGCACTGCACCCTCACACGATCGCTCCTGCATGCCGTGGTTGCACCGCACCCTCACACAGTCGCTCCTGCAAGCCGCAAACCCAACCAAGGGAATGCACCCTCACTGACACGTGTTGTCGCATGTGAACAAACCAAAGTCAGCCATCCTATCACTGACACATTAATTATCATTCATAGAGTATGTTTATCCAACCGCATGTTGGGTAGTATCCGTACGGCCCGTGCGGTGGTCTGTTGGGGAAGAAGAAGAGGTGAGGAAGAAGGAAAGAAGGGTTAGGAGACGTAGGATATTCATCCAACTGCCTGAAATGGTAGACTGACCCAAGTCAGGCGACTTGCGTAGCAAATATAGTATGTTTTTACACAGCAAAAGATCCATAAAAACAACAACATAAAGAAAAACTATCACTGCTCGTGGAAAGAGACGGCCTCGTCGTCTTTGGCTACCGGCGCGAACCACCCGTCGCTGCCGACGTGTGTCTCCGCACCGTGGTTGTCCTCGGCCTCCAGCTACTCGTTCAAGCGGAGTGTGTGGGCGCTCTGCACGGACGAGAGCACAATCCGGTTCAAGTCGAGGACGTCTGGTTCCGCCTGCAGGAGGGCCTCGATGGTAGCGGCATCCGCGCGCTCCGCGTCGAGTCGAGCCTCCGCCGCCCGGTTCAAGTCCAGGACGTCCGGTTCCGCCTGCAGGGGGGCGTCGATGAGAGCGGCATCCGCGCGCTCTGTGTCGAGTCGAGCCTCTGTCGCCCGGTTCATGTCCAGGACATTCGGTTCCACCTGCAGGAGAGCCTCGATGGTACCGGCATGCGCGCGCTCCGCGTTGAGTTGAGCCTCTGCCTCCCGGTCCTCCTTTAGTATCGCCATGTTGAACCACTGGTCCGCCTGCACCATGGGGGACTCGGACGCCGGCACGAAGTCGACGTCCATCGTCTCATACCCATCAGGGGCCTTCTGCGCCGCGACCTCTGCCATGAACATTGGATCGGCTTCCTCCTCCTCGTAACTTGGCTCTAGAGAACTCGGGGATTGGCCCGCCGCAAAGCGAGCTTGGGAACGGAGGTCTGTGGGGCCGACCGCTGCCGCGATTTCCGTGCGGCGCTTCGGCGTCAGCATCTTGTAGTAAGTGATATTGCGGCGCACCATGGCTTTCCAGCGAACTAGGGGATGCTTGATACGGGCTAGGGGATCGAAAGGTGGGGGAATGGGCTAGAGATTTGGTGTGGTTTTAGGGCAGTGGCTGGCATAGGCCGAGCAGCGAAGGTTCTGGTGTCAATAGTGGTTCCGATGACAACCGGTCAATCGGTTTTGACTATACATCGCTCTTGTCGCATTCGCGTTGCAGCCCGGTGCGCTGGACCCTCCATGTCGCTCACCGAATGGAACACGCTTCGTCTTGCGTTTTCGCTCGCTTGTGGGACCGCAGTTGAGAGCAAACCGACGTCCCTCCCCCTCCCCCGCCCGCGTCATTTATTATACCACCACTCCCTCTGAGGGAGTCCTGGACTAGGGGGTGTCCGGACAGCCGGACTATCATCGTCTGCCGGACTCCAAGACTATGAAGATGCAAGATTGAAGACTCCGTCCCGTGTCCGGATGGGACTTTCCTTGGCGTGGAAGGCAAGCTTGGCGATACGGATATGAAGATCTCCTACCATTGTAACCGACTCTATGTAACCCTAGCCCTCTCCGGTGTCTATATAAACCGGAGGGCTTTAGTCCGTAGGACACAACATCCATTACAACAATCCTACCATAGGCTAGCTTCTAGGGTTTACCCTCCTTGATCTCGTGGTAGATCCACTCTTGTAATACACATCTTCAATATTAATCAAGCAGGACGTAGGGTGTTACCTCCATCAAGAGGGCCCAAACCTGGGTAAAACATCGTGTCCCCTGTCTCCTGTTACCATCCGCCTAGACGCACAGTTCGGGACCCCCTACCCGAGATCCGCCGGTTTTGACACCGACATTGGTGCTTTCATTGAGAGTTCCTCCGTGCCGTCGCCGATAGGAAGGATGCCTCCTCCCGACGGTATTTTCGCCAAAGGGGCCTTGGCCATCGGCCAAACTATCCGGCTAGGCGGTTTTCTTATGACCGCCTGTCCGGCCGCCGCTTCGACAATGACCTCTCAAGTCGTCAAAGCAATCTTCACGTCAGCTCGGCATTGGCCGAGCGGCTCGATCCAATAGAGCTCTCGTCTGTAAACGAGCTCTTGGATCGCATCGCCGCCCTGGGAGTCGCTACAGACTACAATTAGATTGGGCTTAAAACCGATCTGAGAGAGATTAACTCTCCCTAGGTCACGCACCACGTTGCAGTGGTAGAGGAACAATGCGGCGACTCTTCCCCTGTATTGAAAACTAGTCATTTTCGGGCTGCCGAACCCTCCATGCCGGATTCCCGCGGAGGGACGGACTTCTATCAAGCACTAAACTTAAAGTCAGGCATCGTACCGGACTCGTTGGACAACGTCCAACAATCCAAGCTTCCAAATTTGGAAACTTCTCGGCCCTTGAGCCTTGAGATGGGTAGGGTTCCGGACTTAATTCCACCCGCCCGCCCAGACATATGCGATCTATCTCTAATCCGGCAAGAGCCCGCTGAAACAGTACATCATTACTGGGCCAGATTCCTCCTGGTTATGGACAGGATAAAGGACTGCCGAGAGGAAAATGCAATCTCAATCTTTTGCAATAATCTGACAGACGAGGACTCTGAGCGCCGTCGGCCGTCATGAAATTACACCGCACGACCTGGTGTCCATAGTGCGAAAATCTTGTGCGATGGAAACTTAGGAAAACCGAAAATAAGTTTTGGGACAATCCGGCCCCAACCCAAGTCCGCAACAAAAGGGTGCACTACACTCAGGCCCCAGATACAAAAATCAAAAAGCAAAAACCCCATAGAGGGCACGGAACTGTACTGGAGGGATGGCTTAGCGGACCCTGTAAAATTCATAGTACAGAGGGCGCCGTCCCAACACATAGCCTTCGAGCATGTTGGATATTACGGCAGGTGGCCAAAAGTGGCGAGGAGCTTCTAGCCCCGGAAAGCCACCCCAACAATACCCGATGCGGTATCAACGATCTTGAGACCTTCGCATCAAATAATATCGGAAGCGAACAATCCATGCCTTGCGAAGTCTACCAAGTAGCAACAACAAATCCATGGAGCGACACAGCCATCACCTTCAACGCCAGCGACGAACCTAAATTCCGAACAGCCCGAGCACCAGCCGCTCTGGTGCTTAGTCCAATAATGGACAGCTTTCGACTTACAAAGGTCCTCATGGATGGAGGCAGCGGACTAAACCTCATCTACGAGGAAACCCTTCAAAAAATAGAAATAGACTGGAGCCGCATTGAGCGAAGCAGCACAACCTTCAGAGGAATAATCCCTAACCGGGAAGCGCGCTGCACCGGAAAAATCACACTCGATGTGGTGTTCGCTCGCGGACAATTCTGATCCGAAGAAGTCACGTTCCAAGTGGCCCCGTTCAACAGCGGATATCACGCTATATTAGGACGAGAGGCATTCACAATTTTTTAAGCCATACCCCATTATGGGTACATGAAGCTCAAAATGCCTGGGCCCGGCGGGATAATCACTCTCGTTAGTGATCCGGACATAGCACTCCGCTCTAAAAACAAGACAGCCGCATTAGCCCTGGAAGCACTATCCAAAGCCCTAGCGGCAGAAGAACTCACCGTGCTGCGCTCTACGGTGAATAGGGACGATGTGATACTTGATAAGAGATCCAAGTCCACCTCCTTTAAACCAGTAGATGAAATAATAAAATTCCAGGTCCATCCAACGGACCCGACAAATACGGCTTCCATCGGGGCACAGTTGAACCCTGATGTAGACGCAGCACTGTGAGAATTCCTTTGGGAAAATTGGGACATTTTCGCCTGGCACCCTTCGGACATGCCCGGAATCGCACGCAGATTGGCAGAACACAGCCTAAACATCCTAAAAGGATTCAAGCCAGTCAAACAGGCTCTTCGACGATTTTCCGAACCTAAAAGACAGGCAATGGGAGAAGAGCTAGCCAAACTATTGGAAGCCGGATTCATCATAGATATCAAACATCCGGATTGGCTAGCAAACCTGGTAATGGTAACAAAGAAGGACAAATCCTGGCGCCTATGCGTCGATTTCAAAGACCTCAACAAGGCCTGCCCAAAGGATCCTTCCCCCCCGCATCGACCAGATAATCGGCGCTACCGCGGGACACGATTCATTGTGTTTCCTCGGCGCATACTCGGCTATCATGAAATCAAGATGGCGGAAGCGAACCAAGCCGCAGCGGCATTCATCACTCCATATGGACCATTACGCTTCAAAGCGATGCCCTTCGGACTTAAAAACGCCGCGCAACATATCGATTGCATGATCCAAACATGTCTAGCCACCCAGATCGGCAAAACAGTAGAGGCATACGTAGACGACGTAGTCGTCAAAACCAAACACGTTAAAACTTTACTAGACGAGTTGAGGCTCACATTCGACAACCTCAGAGCATATGACATCAAGCTGATCCCAGAAAAATGCGTTTTCGGCGTACCAGCCGGAAAGCTGCTGGGCTTCATTGTATCCGGTAGAGGAATTGAAGCAAACCCGGCCAAGATCCGAGCTCTGTCACAGCTGGATGCTCCAAAAGACCTCAGACAGATACAAAAATTCACTGGATGCGTGGCGGCTTTAAGCCGCTTTATCTCCCGCTTGGTGGAAAAGGCATTGCCCCTCTATCGCCTCCTTAGGCGCACCGAACACTTCGAGTGGACAGATGCTGCCACTGCCGGACTCGAAGAAATAAAGGCCATATTGGCAACAAATCCGGTCCTGGATGCGCCCAACCTGGGCGAACCAATGTTGTTGTACAGACTCCAACAACGCAGCCGAATACGAGGCCCTTTTACATGGCCTCCGGATGGCAATCTCCATGGGCATTCAACGCCTAGAGGTGCGCGGGGATTCAAACCTTGCAATATCCTAGATAAATGGAGACTTTGACGCCAAGGATCCGAAAATAGCAGCATATCGCAACACTGTCCTAAAAATGTCAGCTCGGTTTGAAGGACTTGAATTCCATCACGTAGCCCGAGATAATAACCAAGCAGCCGACATCTTGCACGCATCGGGCGCAAAAGCGTGACGCTGTCCCTCAAACATCTTCACGGAATGGCTCTTCAAGCCATCCGTACTATGGGAAGAGGAGTCGGAAATGACAAACCGGAAAAAACTGCGCCAACCGCGATTCAGCCGATGACATAACACCTTCAATTACGACATAATGCGATAATCGCCCGTGGGCAGAACCATTCCTAGCCTACTTGCTTAGGCAGGAACTTCACGAAGACCAAAATGAGGCCCGCTGCTGGTCCGTGATCTAAAGCCTACAAGGTCCATGAGGGGAACTTTATAAGAAAAGCACAACGGAGTCCTTCAAAGGTGTATCTCCGAAGAGGAAGGCGAAACCTCTGGCTGAAATTCATGCGGACTAAGCGGACACCACGCAGCAGCTCGGGCCCTTGTAGGAAAGGCATTCCGTCAGAGATTTTATTGGCCGACGGCCGGGTAGATGCTCGGGACTTAGTCAAAGATCGTCGGTTGTCGGCTCTTTGCTAATCGAGCCATATGCCACCGCCGCCCTCAAAACTATACCCATTACACGGCCGTTCATGATGCAGGGGCTGACATGGTTGGACCCCTTAAAGGGAACCCACAAGCAAAGGTACCTATTGGTCATGGTGGACAAATTCACCAAATGGATAGAGGCCAAACCAGTCAAAACAGTAGAGTCCGGACCAGTGATAGACTTTATCTCCGGGGTAGTACACCGTTATGGTGTCCCCCACAGCATCATCACCGATAACGGCACGAACTTCACGGCCGACGAGGTTAAGTCATGGTGCAAAAACATGGGCATTAAGCTCGATTACGCTTCAGTCTATCACCCTCAAACCAACGGTCAAGTAGAACAAGCAAATGGTCTAATAATGAGCGGCATGAAACCCAGACAAGTGCGGTCACTTACGAAATCTAACACGCACTGGGTAGAGGAGCTCGACTCCGTACTCTGGGGGCAGCGGACAACGCCCAACCTTACTACCGGATTCACTCCATTTTTTATGGTATCACGGCGCGAGCGGTTCGCCTGCGACATCATTCATGACTCACCTCGAGTGCGCATGTATGAAGAAAGAAGCGAGCTGGATCGGCGGGACAGCTTGGGCGTATTGGAGGAAGAACGCGGCGTCGCCAAGGCTCGTTCCGCATTCTATCGGCGACAGGCTCGAAGATATCAAAAGCGAAATACGAGCCAAGACTTACAGCGTTGGCGAACTAGTTCTCGCCCGCGGACAAGAAAAGGACAAGCTCAAGCCCAAATGGGAGGGCCCCTTCATTATCGATCAAGTCCTGACCGACGGAGCATACCGTCTACGAAATGCATCGGACAACCGACTCGAGCCGAACCCATGGAATGCAGCCCGCCTCCGAAGATTCTATGCCTAGCGCTGGACTAAGAGTTCGTCCCCTTCCCTCGTCCAAATTTTTACATTTCAGCTGTCTCTTGTTTCTCTTTCTTCTCTTAACCCTTTTCCTAAAAAGCCCTTAAGGGCCTACTTGCACATTGTTCGCACATAGTTGATGTGCCATCCGCACTCATTATACTTGGGGGCTTCTTTTCCAGAAGATCAATTATAAGGGCTTCATGCCCAGCACATGTGTCAAGCTTCCACATGTACCTTTTACTCACCATAATATGCATCGATATGACTTAAGTTTTGGCCAAGCTGGGTTGCCTGGCTCCTGTGCTTACCCCTACGTTCTCGATTGTTCGGCTAGGAGGTAAAGGGAGCACCTCTGCGATTGCTATTGCTGGGTCAGCCGGATGTGTACCTCAGACTGGGTGAAGCCGAAAGCTAGCGTTCTTAAGGGAATATTCGGTCGGTGACTTGAAAGATGATTTTTTACCTATTTATTTATCTACCCCCAGATGTTTTTCTGCTTTTTTTTGCAGTTCGGACATGCACTTTAGGGCATGCCTCCTAGGGAAAGGAACCCTTAACGGAACTATTCTCCCTGGAAGATGTTTCTTACTAACCATGTAATATAACATAACTAGTTGGGCACTTGTCTGATAAAGCACTGATGACCCCTACGCCTGGTCTCCATGCATACCACGGTTGTTTCTTAACCGAGAAGGTATTCGGACACACTCCGGACTCTAGGGTCCCGAGGTTTAAGCGAAAAGGTCGGCAAAGACAAACGATCTACAATCCAGCTAGAAGGCATTTCACATGTCATTGTAAAATACATTGTCAAATCTACTGACTGTATTCCTCCTCAATCCCGTCTAATAGGCTGTCTAATTTACAGTCCCGTTGGGAAAATTTAGCGGCCAACTCTACTTGGCCATATACTAAACTCACAGGGATCTCCTTCCCATCAGGCCCCACAGGTCCGACCTCGGCCATGCGGTTGGGATCCGCCTTCTTGTACCGCGTCTTCACCATGGCCCAAGCCTCCCGGGCACCTTGGCGGCAGGCCGAAATCTTCCACAAAAGGAAGCGCTGCCGCATTCCCTGAAGCTTCTCCGTAAGCTCCCCAAGGCCCTCGGGCAGGGAAAGGGCCGGCCATAAAGCCTGAACGGCGCCGCTCATCGCCTGCCGTACTCGTTCGAGTAGCTGCAATAGTTCGGGAAGTTGATCACCCATCGATACGGGCATCTCTTCTGCAGGGCGACCTGTGAGTATATCTACAGACATATTTTGTCAATTGACTTCCTCGCCGAACTCTTCTTTTCAAAGGAGTCCGCTCAAGCACTTACTATAGATTCCACAACGAAGCCGCTGATTCTCCTTAACGGAGCCGGACAGCTCGGCCCGAACGCCTTTCAGCTCTTCACCAAGCTGGGCGTGGGCATCTTGGAGCTTGTTCCTTTCTTGCTGCACTCTATTCAGCACCCTCTCGCTTGACCTTTAGCTGGCGCGATGATTCTGCTGTCCGGATCTTGTCCGGCAGCACCTGCAATGTCACTATTAGACTTGCGCGCACGCCGCATGGCGCTTATATTTTCTTTTAAAATGTGTTACCAGGAGGGGCCTCTGGGTTTCCTCCTGCGGCAGCAAGTGCGGCCTTAAGTTGGGCCTTGCACTCTTGCAGCTCCTGAGATAGTTGGGTATTCTTCTCGATAAGATCCTTCATTTCAAATGATCCTTAAATCAGTTAACATAACTACTTTAAGTCTCGGGGGCTACTGGCATATATTACTGTTATATTCTTTTACCCGTATGTCTTTCACATACTGCTCCGTGGCTCTGGTAAAACCATCTTGAGCAGCACGGAGGTGCGCGTCCCCCGCGTTAAAGGCATTCAACGCCTCAGGGGGGAAGCACACGTCACGAAATACTGTCCGGCGGCGCCTATGGTTCATGGCGCTCTCCACCTCAGACTTGGTGGCGGACAGTCTGTCGGCATCCTCCGTTGGAGGAGTGTCCGACTCATGCCTTGCGCCCCTCCAGACCAGGTGCTGGAGCCTGGCTGGTAGTGGTTGGATTGGCAACCTACACGCCCACAGTTCGGCGGGCGTATTTCTCCTACAAAAAGCCGTGAGCACTCAAACACTTCCTAGGAACGTTGCTCCAAATAATGAACTGTGAGCTATACCTTTGCGGCGACGTTTTAGTCCGTGCCGCGCTCCTCTTCCGCCCTCTTGGTCGGGTGGCCTTTGTTGGTCGGCCGCCTTGAGCTCGGCTTCCCGCCTTGAAGGCACTTCCTGCAAAACACCATCGCACGCGAAGGTCAGAAATGAGCAAGGAAGAGATAATGGTGTCAGGACATCCGTCACAATCACCTGGGAAGCCGGATATAGTCCGGGGGTAGTCGGCCGTAATGGCGACTAAAGCATTATCCATGCCGAGCTGGTGGAACACCCGTCGACTAGCTCCACGAATGTCGGATCCTCTTGGAGGCTGGATCACAGGATCTCTCTGGATCCTCGGGTTGCGGAGCTGGACTTATCATGTCCTCCACAATCCGGCGTAGTTCTGCGTCGAAGACATAATATAAAAGCTTAAACTTTGAGCATGGGTCGGGCCCTAAAGTGTTCACTTACCCACGCCGAGGGTTATTCATGGAGAACCCATTCAGCGGGTTAAATCGAAGGAAGTCCTCCTTCTCCCCCTTATGCAGGCGGATAGGATCTGCACGGATCCTCGGTGAATCCGGTCCTTCTGCGGCCATGAGGGTGGCATCGTCTTCCCGTTAAAATCCCACATGGGGTGGCCCCTGTATTGCAGTGGTTGCACCCCCCGCGTAATGCAAGTTGCCATGACTCTAATCATGGTCAACCCGGAATGGGCGATAATCTTATTGGCCCATCGGATAATGGGCGCTCTTGTCTTCCTCCGGTTAGGGGGCTCATGGCGCCAACTAAGGCGTTCTTGAGAGGAGCGTCTTGAACTCCGGAGGCCGATCCGAGCAGGTCCGCAGCGGGCGTCTTCTATGTAAAACCATTCGAGGCGAGTCTTGGACGCCTTCTTGGGGTTCGGATGGATATCCGGTCGGCAATGCGCCATATTTCGGTGCCGCCCACTTGATATATGGACCCTCGTGAGAACAGAAGTGCAAGCGAACAACCTCTTCCACGGTGCAAAATGGGGCTCAATGCCCGAAATAGCTCATAAAGAGCTCGTAACCCGCGATATGCGGGATTGAGGCGGGCGTAAGGTGATGGAGCTGGAGTCTGTAGAACTTGAGAGCACGCGGAGGAGCGGATGTATAGAAATCCGAGTCCCTTATCGGATAGGGGCCGAAGCATACCCGCTCCCTTTGTTGGGACTTGGGGTAGCCTCCGCTTGCTTCCCACCTTGGTAGGTGGCCAACCCGGCTCGAACCGGGACCATGAAGGACGGAGGGAGATATCCCTTTGCTTGGAGCGTCACCAGTTCGTTGTGCGGGACAGAACATCTCCGCCAATCTCCTGGCAGTGGGCTGGGAGCGCGAGAGGAGGAGCCGCATCGACGGTCCATGGTGGAATGGATTTTTCGGTCAGAGGCGCTCCGATGAGTACTCGCGGAAGGAAGATGGTGTGATTTGGATCTGGATTCTTGCCTCTCTTATAGGCAGATTATTTGCACAGCTAGGGTGTAAAACATAAAAGATACCCTGGATTTTCACATTCGTGTGACGCGTGGAAGATGGCCATTATTGGGCGTGGAAGCCGAGGAGCGCAACATTGATAAGGAAGCGGACATTGTTGGCGGTACATCAGAACAAAGGGAGAACCTGCCTTGCAACACGAAGACTATATCTGCTATTGGACTTATCGTCATTGAAGCCTGGTTAGGGAGCTCTTGAGGAGTCTGGACTAGGGGTGTCGGACAGCCGGACTATCATCGTCGCGGACTCCAAGACTCTGAAGATACAAGGTTGAAGACTCCGTCCGTGTCGGATGGGACTTTCCTTGGCGTGGAAGGCAAGCTTGGCGTCTGGATATGAAGATCTCCTACCATTGTAACGACGACTGTGTAACCCTAGCCCTCTCCGGTGTCTATATAAACCGGAGGGCTTTAGTCCGTAGGACACAACAACACAACATCCATTACAACAATCATACCATAGGCTAGCTTCTAGGGTTTAGCCTCCTTGATCTCGTGGTAGATCCACTCTTGTAATACATGTCTTCAATATTAATCAAGCAGGACGTAGGGTTTTACCTCCATCAAGAGGGCCCGAACCTGGGTAAAACATCGTGTCCCCTGTCTCCTCTTACCATCCGCCTAGACGCACAGTTCAGGACCCCCTACCCGAGATCCGCCGGTTTTGACACCGACACCCTCTATTTTATGCAGAGTAAATGAAAACAGAGGGAGTATACTACGGATGAGGATCCCCTGACATGGTAGAACCCATTGAGTAACTGACATGCGGGGCCTAGCAAGCATGGGGTCTGCCAGTAAGTGACCGAAAGGGAGGGTAAGGCAGGGATACCTACGTCAGAGGATCCACTTCCACTATACTACCTCCGTCCTGGTTTATTGGCCCCCTTTATATGTAGTGTCAAATTTTGACCATAGATTTAACTAATAAAATGTCAATGCATGTCACCAAGAATTATACGATTGAAAACTATGTTCCAATATGAATCCAAGGATATAATTTTTTATGACATGCAATAAAATTTTATTAGTTATATTTATGGTCAAATTTTAACACAAAATACGAAGGGGACCTATAAACCAGGACGGAGGTAGTACTACTTTGACCAAATGTTAGAGTAATAATATATGACATGCAACTTACACAAATGTTAGAGTAATAATATATCACATGCAACTTACACAAAGCATACAGGGTCTAATGCGTTTTTCGAGGCTAACTTTGACCAAATGTTAGAGTAATAATATATGACATGAAACTTACACAAAGCATACGGTCAATTTCATATATGAAAGGAGTTTCCAATGATATAATTTTCACATTATATATCTCATGTACTATTAATCATGTCAATAGTCAAATTGGAAACCATCTCGAGTACAAATCTAGGAGTACGTATGAATCTAACAATATTGATTGGGCATTGTTGAATGTTGATACCTTTTTGATCATAGTAGAGATACTATGACTACACATAAAACTTATATGTAAACTAGAAAGGATAGGAGGGAGTATATTGTATGTTCAAAAACGAAACGAACATTGAATACCCTTTATATATGATTTGCGGATGCTATGATCACCGGTTCAAAATTTTGAATCCTCCTCGCCACCGACAACCGTTCATGTGGGTCGTTGGGGCCAACAACGGGGCGCAGAACTATTGGAAGATCATCAACCAAACTATTAAAAAAAATCAGCAACTGAAAGCAAGCAGAACAACACTTAAACATATTATTACCCCATGATTCGGGCATTTGTAGAAGACTCGGCCAGGATTGCAGATTGTGGTTGAGACGCGACGGATGACTCTGCGTGATTTGCAGCGGTGGCACCCACCTGTGGCGGGTTGCGATGAGCAATCGGCTGCGGTCTTGGCGTCTTGCGGGGTGTGATGAGACCCACAGGCGATGGTACGGGTGGCGACTTGGCGCATATCTGGTTGTTGCCTGCTGAAGAGCAGGTGGACGAGTAGCCAGTGGACATGGTTGCTGCGGCTAGAGCTTCTGATGCTAGGCAGAGTAAGTAGAAAAGAGGAGAAGCGAATGTTGGATATGTCAGTTTGATTACTCTCAGAGTAGCATAGCACCATATATAGTCATAGTCTAGGTTTGGATTCGAACCAGCTACAGGAGCACGTCTTTCTTTTTTCTAAAACTTGGCAATGTCTCTTTACTGGTACACTAGCTTGTTCTGTACACCTTCCCAAGTCTTTGATTTTCTTTCCCTTTTTTTGCAAGGAAGGAAGGAGGACAAAATTGAGAGTTCCTCGGACTCGAACCCAAGACCTCTTGGTTGAAAACCAAGGGTGCTAGTCACTTATGTGGCGAACGTTCCCTGTGAGGAGGACGGCAAACGAACGCATTTTCCTCGCAGTTTTCTTCCTATATAAAAAAGTAGGCTACTTGGTGTCAGCTTAGTCAACAAACGATTGTGACAACCATGACCGTTGGATTGACATTAAACACGTGTCGCGTTTCTTCAGTCTGTTCTTCCTCGAGCTGCCAAAGCCAAACTAGCGCCGGTGGGACCGCCTGCTCCCGCCTCCCACGGCTGGCTGTGATCTTCCCTGGTTCCTATTCGTTCCCGTCCGAGGCCTCACCATCGTCCTCCGCCTTGGTTCGCTCGCCGCAGCGCCGCCCTCTGGTGTTGTCAACATGGTCAACAACCGAGAGGAATAAGGAGATGATTGTACATCTTGAGGATGACGGTAAAGGACAACAGTAGCGTCTTGATAATTTTATTTTTCGGGATGGAGAAGGGTATCAAGCTGGGTTGTGCGGGACCCGTGGCTCATCTAGCCGAGCTTTTATTTCATATGTTTAGCACATGACCAGCCAGTTTGCTTTTTCCTTTACGAAAAATGGCTAGCCAGCTATTTTGTTTTTTGCAGAATAACCAACATAGGCCTACATGCTTTTCTCGCCTACTTTGGTGAAATCTTTCAAGACGAGGAGGGATGCATTTTGCCCAAAAAATGGGCTATAAGTAATAAGAAATGGGCTATAAGTAATAAGAAATGGGCTATAAGTAATAATAAATGGGCTATAAAATGAAAAAATACAGCAAACAGGCAATTAGTTCCAAAATACTGTTTTCTTTCAGATTTTGATATTTTAAATTTCATTGTTTTTGTGCGGGTAAAATTTCATTAAATTTAAATTAAGGTATATTTAGATTTAAAATTAATTTGAATCTGGCTAGAAATTTCGGGTTGTATGCTGTTTGGGACAGATTTGGAGGCTGACTTGTGGGTCTACTAGGTTGACGTGTACTTTGGCTTTATCAACTTAGTCCATAAACGATTCTAGCAGCAGTGACCGTTGGATGTTAATCCAACGGCCGTGCTGCTTCTTCAATATCTGATCTTCTTGCTCTAGCCTCCAAAACCAGCGCCAGTGGGACTGCCTGCTCCTGCCTCCCGTGGCCGGCTGTGCTGCCGCACAGGCCGCACAACCCCACCCAACTTCATTGCTGGCCAGGCCAATCCTCCACTCACCCACACCTCCTGTTATTTTCTAGCGACGGTAGCCGGACCAGTAAACCCTCGTACTACCCACCGCGTGGGCAACCATTGCCAAGTCTTCCCCGGCTCCGTGTCGTTCCCTTCCTAGGCCTCGCCGTCATCCACCACCATGGTGCTCTTGGCACGGCCTGGTCAACGTGGTCAACAAATGACATCCGTCGGCCATGGACTGTACGCGCAAAATAATGATTCCTCCACCTGATAGCTGGACCCACAGGAAGGGCCTCTGTATTTCACGAAAAAACGTTCCCCCCGATGACATGTCGGACCCACCAGCTATATCTTCGCACGCAAGGAAGTGCCTCCTTATTATGCACAAAAAATGAATACACCCCTGCTAGCTGGGACCCACCATAGTGGCAGGATGACTTGTGGGCCAACTAAGTTGACGGGGACGGAGGGCTTTGTCAACTTAGTCAATATGAACGATTCTAGCTCTAGTGACCGTACGATGTCCATCCAACGACTGTAGTGCTTCTTCAACCTCTGGTCTTCTTGCTCCAGCCTCCCAAAGCAGCGTCGGTCATGCTGCATGCTCCTGCCTCCCGTGGGAGGCTGTGCTGCTGCGGAGGCCTCACCACCCCCTACTATTCCCACCGCTGGTGAGGCCCTGCGGCAAAGGCAGCCTCACACCACAGCCGAACCAGTGAACCGTCGTACTCCTCTCTACGCGGGCTTCCACTGCCGCGTCTTTCCCGGCTCTGCGTCGTCCCCTTCCTAGGCCTCGACGTCGTCCACCGCTGTGGTGCTCTCGGCGCGGCCTTGTCAACATGGTCAAGGAAAGACTTCCATCGGACTGGATCACATGCGTGGAGGCCGGCAGTGGGTCCACGGCCGCAGCAAGGAAGTGCCTCCTTATTACGCGGAAAATAATGATTCCTCCACCTGACAGCTGGGACCCTCTGGACGGGCCATTGTATTTCACGGAAAAAACGTTTCCCCCTGACTGCTGGGACCCACCAGCTTCATATTCGCACGCAAGGAAGTGCGTCCGGGCAAAACAAATGATTCACCCCCTGACTGCTAGGACCCACCAGCTACACCTTCAAACGCAAGGAAGTTCGTCCGGGCAAAAAAACAAAACGATTCGCCCCCTAACTGCAGGGACCCACCAGCTATATCTTCGTAGGCAAGGAAGTGCCTGACAGTCGGGACCCACCTGGTCGAAGCATACGTAGCATTGTCATCTGGTCGCGAACGTGTACGTACATACTGGTCGATGTAGAGGCACCCACGTGTCGTAGTAGAGGCGCACACGTGTCGTAGTAGAGGCGCGCACATAGCATGTACATGTACGTACAGCGGCCAGGGTGCAAGAAAGAAAATATGGCCACGTATGTGTACATACGGGCGGGGTCTCAAATGCCTGCTCACGCATACATACGGCCAGGGCTCGTGTACATGGCTGGGTCGGAACGTAGAAACAGCGTTGTTGTCGTGTTCATGGGGAGGCAACGGAATGCGTCGTGTTCATGGCGAGGCAACGGAATGCGTCGTGTTCATCGGGAGGCAACAGAATGCGTGGGAGCCAACCGGCTGGGTCGGAACAGAACGCGTCGTCGTGTTCATCGGGAGGGCTTGGATGGAACAGGCGATGGAAACGAGGCCTGGTGTACCACACATTGGAGGAAACGGACCTCCTACATTCAGAACGGGGTCCTGTTGATCGGGAGGGGTGTGGCGTACCGCAAAACGGAGGAAACGGACCTCCTACGGTCGAAACGGTGGTCTGTTGATCGGGAGGGGTGTGGCGTGCCATAAAGCGGATGAAACGGACCTCCTACGGTCAAGCGGGTCTGATAATCGGGAGGGTGTGGCATACCGCAAAATGGACGTCACGGACTTGTGTTGGAGTCTTCTGATCGAAATGGGGTCTGTTCGCCGGGAGGGTGTGGCGTGCAAAAGCAGGGACTGAATGAGATACTGTTCATCTCCACCGTCGACGTCCTCCAGCTTTGTCACATCCCTAGTTCTGGTATGATCTAGGCTTGCTTTGTGCATCATGTTTAAGTTCCAAATGAATTTGAAATGGGGAATGTTTCAAACCCTAGCACCAAAGCAAATTCAAATAGATGCAAATTAAAAATGGAATTTCAATTAACCCAAAATGCTTTTCAAAAATGTTCATGGTCTTTGGAAAATGTTGCAAAACAACAACCAGAGGTGATGCACATTTTTGCTAAACCTTTTGGATTTTTGAATGAACCCATAAATATTTGAATTGGAGCTATTTAAAATAATATAAATATTTTGACGGCTCCAAAAATGTGGGAAATTGGTGAGGGCCTCTGGTATATTATAACCAGTGGTCACAAGGAATCTCAACATTTTTATAATTGTGCTAGTATTTATTTTAATTCAAAAACAAATGTCGAAAATAGAAAAGAAATAGGAAAAGGGAACCTACCTAGCGCCTACCTCCTGTGCAGCCCGTTCTGTGCGGCTGGCCAGCCAGGTTAGCCAGCCAGCCCACTGGCCTCCTCTGTCTTCTTCCTCGTGCCTCACGGGCTTTGTGCGTGTCGCTTGCTTGCACCATGCCACCACCTCCTGCTTCCACCTCCTCCTGCCTCCCTGCTCGCTTCGTCGACCCCTGGAGACGCCACGCAGCCACCCCGACCCCATCTCACTCTCCCCCATGCTCCTCCTCTCCTCTGTCACCCTCTCTACTTGCCGAAGCCTTGCCAGCGCCACCGCTTCGCCGTTCTGCTGCCACCGCCCCCTCCTCGCTCTCTCTCTCAGGCACGCAAGTTCCGCGCCGCCGTCTGCTACCTCCCCGTCGAGCCACGTGATGCAGGAAGCCCTGGAGCGCCGCCATCGCCATCGTCTTCGCCTCCGGCCGCTGCAGATCGCCATCGCCGCTTCGTCGTCTCCAGCGCGTCCCCGGCCACAACGAGCAGCCCTGCAAGTCCGCTGTGTGCCCCGCCGTCGAACCCCCCCCTCTCCCCTGCTCTTCCGGCACCCTCTAGCCCCTCTGCCGCCAAAGCCGTGCCCCGGCCGCCGCCCCGAGCTCCGCTCCGGCGAGCTCCGGCCACCCCAGCTCCCCCTAACTGCTCCACCAGATGTGCGAGAGCCCGGGCTACGCCCCGGTGCTCTCCGACGCCGTCCCGTGGCTTTGAATCGTGGGCCGGTGGCGTCGAGGTCGCCCGGCGTTAACCGCCGTCTGGCGTGTGGGCCCGACCTGCTAGGTGATTAGCTTAAGCTAATCACCACTTAGTTAACCTTGAGACACTGACAGTGGGCCCCAGCGCCACTAATCTATGTTAGATTAGAAATAACCCCCCCTGTTAACTAACTGTGACACTGACGTGTGGACCCCACATGTCAGGTTTGACCCTGGTCAGCCCCGGTTGACCTGCTGATGTCGTGCTGTCGTCATGCTGATGCAGTTATTCATTTTCTGGATTTAAATTAAATTAGGAAATTCCAGAAAATGATTCAAACTTCAAAAATTCATATCAATTCAACCGTAGCTCAGATTGAAATAATTTATATATGAAAAATTATCAGAAAAATGCAATCTTTCCATCTGTACCAGTTTCATGCATGAAAAACCAAGTTATACCTGCTGTACAAGTGAAACACTATAATGGCTTATATAAAGAGCTTATTTTGGAGATGCATTTGAACCTTTGGTTCAGATGGACTTCAAACCAAATGAACACTAGTTGCATTAGCTCAAACAGCATCACATCTTCATGCCATGTTCATGCATCATATTGTTGCATATGCTTGTGTATTGATTGTTGGCACCGTTCCTTCCCGATAGGTCTTGCTCCGGAGACCGTTCCAGAGTACCTGTCTATGAAGTAGTGCCTCCCTTGTTGATCTACCAGGCAAGCAAACCCCCTTGTTCATTCCGATATAATCCTACTCTCTCACTCCTGCTCTCAGTTATTGCATTAGGACAACAATGATTCATCAGCTACTTTGTGCTGCGGTAGTTGAACCCATTCCTCTGCATGACCTGTCATTGCCACAGTAAATAGTTGAAACCCACTAGCATGTGTAGGAGTTGATTGAGCCCATGTTGTGTTCCTACCATGCTATGCCTGCTATTGCTTAGAGTTGTGTCAGGTCGATTCATTGGGAATGAATTGGAGTCTGATGCTCTATGTTACGATCTTTGAGAGTGAAGTGTGTGAACACGATTTGGTAAAGGTAGCGGTGAGAGGCCATGTAGGAGTACATGGTGGGTTGTCTCTTTGGAACCGTCCTTAAATCTTGAGTTCTATGTATGTTGTCCAATGACTCGATACTACCACACATTGGGTTCCGGTAACTCGACCCCTCTCGACTTATTAACCAACTTGATCTCTGTCCAGGAGTCGCAACTAGTTTCGGTGTTTGTAGGCGGTGCTATTTTTCTACCAAGTGGAACCCGGCGGGGTGGGCTTAGGACAGACTAAACACCGTGGCACTGGTGTGCGAGTGGCACCGGATGGTGGGCTCGGGAACCTGCACACATCGTTTGGGGCCGTGGCGACACCTCGGCGGATCTCCTTGCGGATGGAACCCGAATAGGCGATAAACACAGGCTAGAGTCTTGTGCGGTTAGTGGTCGTGGCCGACACCCTCGCCTGAGCTTCCGCTTGAAGGTTGCGAGATACATGGCGTGTTCATGGCGGTAAGTGGCGAGCGTGCGTGAAGAAGTACACCCTGCGGGGTTAACATGATCTATTGAATAGCGGGTCCGCGGATATGGACTTCTTGGATGCTTACATGGTACATAGACAACTTGAAGTGGATACTATAAAATGCTCAAGACAAGTGTGAGTACTATGGATGGCCTTCTCAGAGGGAGGCGGGATGAATCCATAGCGGTGTATTGTGTGGTGATTAGTGGACTCGTGTGCCCATATCACCTCAAAGAAGTTCAGTAGTCGTAGAACAGGATAGCCACAGAGTCAAAGGCGGCTTCTGCAACTAAACCCCACATTACCCTCTTGATACAAATGCATGTATGATAGGATCGATGTAAGTCTTCTTTGAGTACCTTTGTACTCATGGTGCTTTATTTATGTTTTTGCAGCGGAGACTTGGTCTTACTAGTGTTCTCGTGGACTTGACAAGTAGCTTGTACCTCAGCACGATCTTGATCGGATGTTGTAGATAGTCATGCTCTTGACCTTTTTTCATTTGTAGATATACGTACCCTGGACATGTAATGCTTCCGCTTGTTGCTTGTATGCTCTGTATGATGGGTCTTGTGACCCCTGTTTGCAATAAATGCTATGATGGCTCTTTGAGCCTTATCTATATGAGTTGTAGAGTTATGTTGTGATGCCATGTTGTACAGCACATACTTGCATGTTATGCATACGTGTAATGTGTATTGCTATGTGTGGGATCTGACTATCTAGTTGTTTATCCTTAGTAGCCTCTCTTACCGGGAAATGTCTCCTAGTGCTTCCACTGAGCCATGGTAGCGTGCTACTGCTCCGGAACACTTAGGCTGGCCGGCATGTGTCCTTCTTCGTTCTGTGTACATCCCGGGAAATGTCACGCGATGAATACTGGAGTCTTGTTAGCCGCTTCTGACCGGTTCACGAGTCTGTTAGCCCAGTGCTACTGACTGGATTCACTCGCGATGACCGACACGTTCGATCTTTGGGTCATGGATGCCTGTCCCTATAAGTTTGTGCCACTTTGGGTTTACGACTAGCCATGTCAGCCCGGGCTCCTTATCATATGGATGCTAGCGACACTATCATATACGTGTGCCAAAAGGCGCAAACGGTCCCGGGCAAAGGTAAGGCGACACCCGCGGGGATACCGTGCGTGAGGCCACAATGTGATATGAGGTGTTACATGCTAGATCAATGTGGCATTGAGTCGGGGTCCTGACAAGCTTCCACGGGCTACCGTCGACCTCCTCTAGCCTCTAGTTCATCCAGCCTCCACCCACTACAAAAAAAAGACACATCCGTGACATTTTGGGCCGAACGAATTTTTTTTCTGTCATACATATGACACTTCTATGACGTTAATTGTGACAAAACCCGGTATCATCATAGATGTGGTGGGCTCCTACTTCTATGACAAAAAATCATGACGGAAAATGGGATTTTCGTCCTGGGCGGGCCGGAGACGCAGCTGCATGACATTCTTTGGGCCGTCCATGACAGAAAAAACCGTGGTAGAAGCGAGGGGGAGGAAAATTTCGGGGAGTTGCCGGTTACGGTGGGAGGTCGAGGGTCGAGCGATGCGCGTTCCTCTCGTACGACGCTGTGGCGTGTGAGGCGTTAGCTCGCCCGAACCCGGCGAGGCATTGGTCTCTAATCGAACCCTAAGCGATTGCCTTTGCGAACTCGCGTTCTTGAACCGAGGGATCGATCGATGGTGTTGGCGAACCCGATGGAGCAATTCCTTCCCTCTGCTGCTATGAAGTCGATCGATTGGATGATCGGTGAGCATTGCGGGGGGTTGGATGAGCGATGGCGGGCGTTGCCTCTGGAAAACGAGAACCCATGGTGTGGAGGGCTTGATGAATAGTAGGCGGTGGAGGGTGGCCGTGGAGGGTGCTTGAACAGGACCCGTGGTATGGAGGGCTGGATGAGCATGAGCGATGGAGGGTGCCCGTGGAGGGGTTGTTGAACAGTAGCCGGTGGAGTAGCGCGCGGTGGAGGCTGGACGGACAGGAGCCCGTGGAGGCTGGAGGAGGTCGACGGTAGCCCGTGGAGGCTAGAGGAGGTCGACGGTGGAGATGAACTGTATCCCGTGGAGTCCCGTTTTGTGGTACGCCACACCCTTCCCGATGAACAGGACCCCCGTTTCGACCGTAACGCTCCAACAGAAGTCTGTTTCATCCGTTTTGCGGTACGCCACAACCCTGCTGATCAACAGGAGCCCCATTTCTACCGTAGGAGGTTCGTTTCCTCCGTTTTGTGGTACGCCACACCCCTCCCGATCAACAGGACCCCCGGTTCGACCGTTGGAGGTCCGTTTCCTCCGTTTTGTGGTACGCCACACCCCTCCCGATCAACAGGACCCCTGTTTCGACCGTAGGAGGTCCGTTTCCTCCGTTTTGCGGTACGCCACACCCCTCCCAATTAACTGGACCCATGTTTCGACCGTAGGAGGTCTGTTTCCTCCGTTGTGCGCTATGCCAGGCCACGTTTCCGTCGCCTGTTTCGTCCAAGCCCTCCCGAAGAACACGACCACGCATCCCATTCCGACCCACCCGGTTGGCTCCCCATGAACACGACGACGACGCTGTTTCTCCGTTCCGACCTAGCCATGTACGTATGCGCGAGTAGGCGTTCGAGACCCCGCCCGTATGTACACATACGTGGCCGTATTTTCTTTCTTGCACCCTGGCCGCTTTACGCACGTGTACATGCTACATGCGCGCCTCAACTACGACACGTGCGTGCCTGTACAACGACCAGTATGTATGTACACGTTCGCGACCAGAATGACAACGCTACGTACGCTTCGACCAGGTGGGTCCCGACTGTCAGGCACTTCCTTGAGTGCGAAAATGTAGCTGGTGGGTCCCAGCAGTCAGAGGGGCGAACCATTTTTTTACCCGGACACACTTCCTTGCGTGCGAAGGTTTAGCTGGTGGGTCCCAGCAGTCAGGGGGGAAACGTTTTTTTCACGAAATACGGTGGGCCGTCCGGTGGGTCACCACTGTTAGGTGGAGGAATAATTATTTTCCGCATAATAAGGAGGCATTTCCTTGATGTGGCTGTGGACCCAGCTGTCAGCCTCTCCACATACAGTCCACGTCCGATGGAAGTCATTCCTTGACCACGTTGACCACACCACGCCGAGAGCACCAGGGCGGTGGACGACGGCAAGGCCTAGGAAGGGGACGATGGGGAGCCGGGGAAGACGCGGCAGTGGAAACCCGCACCGAGAGGAGTTCGAGAGTTCACTGGTTCGGCTGCGGTGTGATGCTGCCGTCGCCGCAGGGCCTGGCCAGCGGTGGGAATAGTAGGGGTCGGTGAGGACTCCGCGGCAGCACAGCCGCCCACGGAAGGCAGGAGCATGCGTCACGACCGACGCTGCTTTGGGATGCTGGAGCAAGAAGACGAGAGGTTGAAAAAGCACTATGGTCGTTGGATGGACATCGTACGGCACTGGAGCTAGAATCGTTCATATTGACTAAGTTGACAAAGCCCTCTGTCCCCGTCAACTTAGTAGGCCCACAAGTAAGCCTCCCACCAAGGTGGGTCCCAGCTAGAAGGGGGTATTCACTTTTTTGTGCGCAATAAGGAGGCACTTCCGATGGGCCCGAGCTGACAGTAGGGAGAACGTTTTTTTCACGAAATACGGTGGCCCGTCGGGTGGGTCCCAGCAGTCAGGGGCAAATGTTTTTTTCACGAAATACTGGTGGCCCGTCCGGTGTGTCCCTGCTATCAGGTGGAGGAATAATTATTTTCTGCGTAATAAGGAGGCACTTCCTTGCGGCTGCCGTGGACCCAGCTGTCAGCCTCTCCATGTACAGTATTCTTCCGATGGAATTCGGTCGTTGACCACATTGACCACGCCGCGCCGAGAGCACCACGGCGGTGGATAACGGCGAGGCCTGGGAAGGGGACGATGCGGAGCCGGGGAAGACGCGGCAGTGGATGCCCACACGGAAAGGAGTACGAGGGTTCACTTGTTCGGCTGCGCTGCCATTGCCGCAGAATAACAGGGGGTGTGGGTGAGTGGAGTGGAGGGATGGCCCGGCCAACGGTGGGAGTAGTATGGGGGTGGTGAGGCCTCCGCGGCATCACAGCCGGCCACGGGAGGCAGGAGCAGGCGGCACGACCGGCGCTGCTTTGGGCGGCTGTAGCAAGAAGACCAGAGGTTGAAGAAGCACTACGGTCAGTCGAGCTAGAATCGTGCATATTGACTAAGTTGACAAAGCCCTTCGTCCCCGTCAACTTAGTAGGCCCACTATACTGGGTCCCAGCTAGCAGGGGGAGTATTCTTTTTTTTTGGGCATAATAAGGAGGCACTTCCTTGCGTGCGAAGATATAGCTGGTGGGTCCGAGCTGTCAGCGGCGGTAACGTTTTTTTCGCGAAATAGAGAGGCCCTTTCGGTGGTTCCCAGATGTCAGGTGGATGAATCATTATTTTGCGCGTAATAAGGAGGCATTTCCTTGTGTGCGGCCATGGACCCAGCTGTCGGCCTCTCCACGTACAGTCCACTTCCGATGGATGTCATTCATTGACCATGTTGACCAGGCCGCGACGAGAGCACCAGGGCAGTGGACGACGGCGAGGCCTAGGAAGGGAACGACACGAAGCCAGGGAATACTCGGCAGTTGTTTCCCACGCGGAGGAGTACGAGGGTTTACTGGTTCGTCTGTCGTCGCTGGAGAATAACACCATGTGTGGGACTGAGGGTGAGTAGAGGGATAGTTAGGCCAGCGATGGGAGTACGGTGGGGCGATGAGGCTGCTTGTGATGCCTGAGACGGCCATGGGAGGAGGAGCAGCCGATCCGTCGGCGCTTGTTTGGCGGCCGAGCAGGAAGAGCAGAGATTGAAGAAGACGACGGCCGTTGGATGGACATCCAACGATATCTGAGCCATCTGTGGAAAGCCCCAAATCTGTGGAAAACAGCATACAACCCATCTGCCATTATTTCAAATAGTTTACAACCCATTTGCTAATTCTTACGGGTTTTTTGGAGCCCATATTCTTTTTGTTAGCATTACAACCCATATTGTGGCCACGGTTAAAAAATTATATGAAATTTTGCATATGTCGGTGCGGTCTGAACTGTTTTAATCCCAAAATTTCGAGTAACATTCAGACTGATTTTATAAATAAATGTATATCAATATAAAATCCAATAAATTGTCCATGCATAAAAATCAATGCAATTTAAAATCATGAAATGAAAAAAAGATATTTGAAATTAATTGCCGGTTTGATGTGTTTTAAAAATGTACAACCCATTTCTCATTACTGATAGGCCATTTTCTCGGCCAGCCGAATGAAGCTCTCCTCGTCTATCCCAACAAGCCTGATAAAGTGACTTACTTCACAAATCACAAAAAAACTGGGCTAGCCATTTTCAAAAAGAAAAAAAACTACTGGGCTGGTCTGTGGTAAACATAAAAGAAAAGGCTGTCTAGGCAGGCGAGTGTCTGCATGCCCAGTTGACACCACCGCCGTCTCAAAAACAAATTAGATAAATGCCACTCCAATTATGGCGATTTATAAAAATGCCACTGCAATTTTCAAACTTTGAAAAATGCCACTTCAATTTTTGCAAACTTTGAAAAACGCCACTGCAGTTTGCAAACATTGAAAAACGCCACTCCACATTCAAAAAATGCCACTAGAAATGGCATGAAATGGCATTTTTCAAAGTTTGGAAATTGCAGTGGCATTTCTCGCAGGCATTTATCAAGTTAACCCAAAAGAAAAAAACTAGGCGAGCTGCTGGGTCCCTGGTCTCAGCCGCTCGTTGTGCAAATTCTCTCGTTTATTGACTACGTTGACAATGGCATGGGATCCAGATGTCAGAAATCCACTAGGAGGAGCCATTTTTTATTGGCTTGAAATAAGGAGGCACTTGCTTGCATACTGCCATGACCTTGGCGGGTCCCTGCTGTCATCCTCTCCACATACAATCATCTCCTGGTTGTGTACGCATCAACTTGCTAGGCCCACAAGTCAGCCTCTAAACCCGTGGAGGACAAATACAACCCATTTAAAAAAATAACAGCCCATTCCATACGTTCAAATGGAAAGTTCAACATTCAGAGCAAAGTAACAGGTCTGATCCACATATCGAGTACTGAACTTCCACGTTGACAACCATCATAGCCAAGTTAACTATCTACTCCCACTAGACAAGTACTAACTTACTCTTAGCTAATTAGACGATGCCGGCGGTACACGCTAAACGCCGACACCGGCGTCCTGCGCCTCACCTCGGACTTGCCAGAGGTGCGATAGGGCATGTTGCTCGCGCGTGTTGGCCCTTTCCATGCCGGCGTGGTCCACCGAAGCTTCGGCTTCCAAGAGGGAAACCCACTTGACGAGCTGGTAGTAAAAATCGGCGTCGCGAACACGTGCGTGCCCGACAGCCTCCTAGGCTATTTGCCGGGCACCGGCCTCCACGTAGACGGCCCAGTTGCGGGTGCTCTGCTCGCGACTCAGAGCGTCGGTGCGCTGCTGCTCCATGTCCCGCTGGCAGCGCAAATCGGCGATACGCTGCTCCTCTGCCAGGCGGTCGCGCTCCAACAACTCCTGCTCCTCCGCCATGCGGTCGCGCTCCAACAACTCCTCGATCTGCGCATTGCCATCTAAAGACAGATAGAATGCCTCCTCCCTCCGTCTGCCTTTCGGTGAAAAACCGAACACTAGTTCCGGCGGTGACCGCCTCCGGCGTCGCCTACCGCGGACGGGTGGGGGCATGGCAGACGTGGCGAGCGACGTTGGGCCGGTGGGGGCTTATGAGGATATGGCGAGCTGGGTCACGGTGGCACTGGAGAAGGCCGGGAAACAGTACTTATAGGGGGAAGGTAGCGCGTCAGTCATCGGAATTTAATGCATAATGGCTTAGCGCGCCAGCTTGTAATGGAAAACTAGGGAAACTGAAATTACGACTGTGCCATCCCATCCCATCTTGGTCGCACGCCGGCATGGCAGTCAAACGAGTGCACTTGAATCATCTCCCTCCTTGTCAATAATGATTTCACGGATTTAAAAAGCCAGCAACAATTAAAGCGTATCTTTTTTCGCATGAGTTAGCTGCCTTAATTACGGCCGGCTGCATGCGAGCACTCGAGAATCGCTTCATGAGCGACGCTGCGAAGCGACATGCAACGAGTCGCACCCGAGGGCACGCATGCAGCCACTTAAATCGCTGGAACTAATTAGGCTTAAACTTCTGCATGCCGTTAATTATTGCCATGCCTTGGTCTTGCTGCTTTGCTCAGGGACTAATAAACCCGGACGGAGGGAGTACCTTGGTTGGTGAGAGATTTGAATTAAGCCCTGCAAACCGGAAAGGAGGTACTATTACGTGCGTGATCTGCTATTTATTCGTGTAGGATCAAGTAGGTCGTTTCTTGAATTGAGCCCTGCAAACCAAAAAGGAGGTACTACGTGTGTGATCTGCTATTTATCCGTGTAGGATCGATAGTGTAGCTTGTCAGTTTCTTCAGAGGTAGGCATTTTTATCCGTGTAGGATCGATAGTGTAGCTTGTCAGTTTCTTCAGAGGTAGGCATTTTTATTCAAAAAACTGCCACTTCGCATCTAGCGTCGCAAATAAAACTGCTAGGAGCGCATTTGTAGGCTAGCTAGTGATCGATCAGTAACTTGTAATCAGTGAGCAAACAGAAATAAGTAACTGTTAATGCATCTCAATGATTCACAGATCATACACAAATATGTAGCTCCAAAAGCTAATATCAGCCACTTCGGATCTTGCATCGCAACTAAAACTAACTTGTACGATTCCCATACATAAGATCAACATGTTAATGCATCTCAATGATTCACAGGTCATATACAAATATGTAGCTCCAAAAGCAAAGATCTAGAAAAAACATCGGTTCTTCCTACTAACATGGATGCTTCTCTTGGACAACATTCAGTACAGACGAAAGACAAATTTGTTTGTGAAGTCTACAATTCCTCTTGCAAACGTAAGTGGTTTCACCAACAGCTGGAACCATGAGAATGAACCACACATGATGGAGGAACATCCACTGCAATATGATTTGGTCTTCTCTCGATCACACCGCGAGACTATTTTCGGAATACAAACTTTAACTTAGGGAAAATGATGCCCATTGTATAATCAGACCAAAGCAATGAAGAACCTAGTGTTGGCCAGTAAATAGTACAGTACTACTTCTCTGCAGTCCATGAAGTGACTATCCAATCTTTGTGTCTATTTTCAAATGGCACTGCATGCAGTGACTATACTATTCTCTTGTGCAGTTCAACCAAAATTGCGGACACTTTGTTTGTTTGCCAAATAGCAACGGGCAGACATCTCTATCTGCACAAATATTAAGCAGCTAGTAAACATATACCACACCATGTTCGTAGTGATGGAAGAGGTGAAAACGATACAACCGAAATTGAGCATCCAATCATTGAATCTTGTCCCGCACCTCCAATGTAGGTCCACCCTGCCAATAAATTCACATGCAAACCACTAGTATTACTATCTAATAACAGTACAAAAAGAGTAGCAAGATAGTAGCAAACCATGTACCTTCGTAATGAACAGCTCATAGTGCCACCAATTTTTTTTTGAATATTTACTGTAGGGTAAAAACTCCACAACCCTTTATTGCAGACTCAAAGAGGCAAACTGTACAGAGAAAGGTAAAGATTACAATCCTAAACTAAAGGTTAAGAAGTACTTACAATTACATGAGGGAGTTAATCCAATCTACAAGCCAAGACTTAGAGCTATCCTTAAACCTATGTGACAGGAGAAGGATATCATGTACAAAACTGCCCCTCCAGGCAGCAAAAGTAGCCTGAAGTCCCCTGAAGGTTCTCCCATTTCTGAGAATCCAAATATTCCAAGCAACTATGTGCATAACTTCGAAGAAGAAAGGATGCCCAAATCTCTGCCTTGCTTGAGATATAGATTGCTGAATAGTAGAACCATGTGACCAATCGATCTGCAGGTAGTTCCAAACACTGGCACTAAAATTACATCCAAAGAGAGATGAGCCCTGTCCTCTCAAACAAAGGCATTACAGATGACACATAGGTTATCAGCCGTAGGGGATCTCCAGTGCTTGCGGACCAGCATGCCCTTTGTGTTGAGCCTGTCAAAAAATAGAAGCCGGCCAAAAACCTTAATTTTCATAGTACATCTGCTCTGCCAAAGCCACCTGCAAGGTTGAATAGTGGGGAGGTGTGTATGCAAGATGTCATAGAAGCTCTTTGCAGAAAACTTTCCAGATTTACCAGGCCAAATCCAAACATCAGGATATGTTGGATATCTCTGGTGATTGAATAACCATCCTTCCAAGGTTTCCAATTCAGTTGCTGCCTGCTGAGAAATTGGCAGATGAAACATGGAGTACAAATCCTGAGTTTGTAAAAACTCCCTAACAGAAGCCTTATCATCCAAAACAAAAGAGAAAAGCCTTGGTAATCTGAGACTAAGTGGCCTTGAAGAGCCCCCTACATGCCAAGCATCCTGCCAAAAGAGAGCAAAATCACCCATATTAACTTTCACTGAAGCAATTGTACTATATATGTCAGCAAGCTTGATACTGTCTTTCCACCAAAAGGATCCAGTTAGGACTGTTACATGGGACACAACTCCATCATAATAACTATCCCAAATCAATTGGACCCAAGGAACCTGCTGCTTGTTATAGAACTTATGCATTTGTTTGAGAAGCAGACCTTGGTTCTGGACATTGAGGTTTAGGATGCCAAGACCTCCCTATCCTTTGGTCTACAAACTAAATCCCAGGCAGCTAAAGACTGCTTAGGCACATCAGAATTTCCTCTCCACAAACACTGCCTGAAAATCCTATCCAACTGTTTGATAATACCAGGTGGGATATGCAAGCTGCAGAGGAAGTATATGAGCATTGAAGTAAGCACAGATGTGAGCAATTGCAACCTGGATCCTTGGTTGAGCATGGCAGTGCTAACAGACAGTCTTCTTTCAAGACTATCCACCAAGGGCATGAAATTAATGTTTCTATGCTTTGTTGTACCAAGTGGCAAACCCAGATATGTGAAAGGTAACTGTTCAAGCTTACATCCCAGGATTAAAGACAACCTCTGTGCCTCAGTGTGATCAACATTTAGTGGCACCATTGAAGATTTTGCAAAATTAACCTTAAGGCCAGTAGACTGTTGAAAAACATGGAGCATGTTCTTGAGACCTACCAATTGGTCCTCTACTACAGAAAGGATAATTATTGTGTCATCAGCATACTGTATGATTGGAAAATCAGGGTCCTGAAATGGGATTGGAAGTGTTAGAACTCCCTTAGCTAGCATGTCATTGACCACTGATTGAAGCAAATCAGCGGCTATGACAAATAACAGAGGGGATAGAGGATCCCCCTGCCTGACCCCACATTTACATTTGAACTGTTTGCCAGGCACCCCATTAAGCAAAACAGATGATGATCCTGAGGAGACAATCTCTCTAATCCAAGAAATCCATTTGGTATCAAAACCTTGGTGCTAAAGAACTTGCAAGATGAGATCACGCTCCACTGTGTCAAAAGCTTTGGCAAAATCCAACTTCAAAATGATAATTGACCTTTTTGATTGATTGCATCAGTTTATATATTCAAAAGCCCAAGCCAGGCAGTCCTGAATGGCTCTGCTCTTCAGAAACCCATATTGATTCTTATGGATGCATTGCAGAATGACCTTCTGAAGACTATTTGCCAAAAGCTTAGTAAGGAACTTGAGGTATGTGTCAGTGAGAGAGATTGGTCTAAAATCCTAAGGTCCTTCAGGAGATAACATCTTTGGAATTAAGGTAATAAGGGATCCATTAATATTTCCCAAAGATAGTCTCCCATCATAAAACCCCTGAATGAGAGCCAAAAAATCCTTCTCAATGATGGGCCAACACTTCTTAACAAAAAGATAATTAAAGCCATCCGCCCCTGGAGCTCGATCAGTCGGCAATTCTTTAAGGACAGTGTTGATTTCTTCAGCAGAAAACGGTGCAGACAGACTGCTCAGGCACTCAACAGGTTGAATGAGAACGGGAAAATCAAAGCCCATGTTGATGCCTTGGGCCTGGCCCATTCTGCTTTTAAAAGAGGACCAAAGGATTCCCGCCATTTGGGAATGATCAGAAACTGGGTTAGCACTTGCAACAGAGAGGCTAGCAATCGTATTCCTGCGCAGACGTTCAGAAGCCATTGCATGAAAAAACTTAGAATTCTCCTCTCCCGCCTTAATATAACAGATTGTATACCTCTGCTTCCAATAAATGTAGTGTATTCGAAGCAGATTCTCATGGTGTAATTTAACAATCTTCCGAAAGTTAAATTCAGGTGTGGTGAGAGGCCTCAACTCTTCCAGGTTATCAAAGAATAAAATAACTCGGGAACAATCCATAGTCAATCTTTTAAGGAACGACAGGTTCTTGCTCCAAGCCTTGAGGGCAGAACGCAGATGCTTAAACTTGGTTGTCAGGACAGCAGAAGGAGACAAATCAGCAAACACTGGCTGGTTCCAATAAAGCTTGACACAGATTTAGGTATATTAGTGTCAATTGAAACCACGCAGGGGACATGATCAGACGAAGTTTTTGCCAGGGGTAGAACAACAGTGTTGGGATAGATAGAAATCTAGTCTGAGGTGGTAAAAAACCAATCAAGCTATTCAAGCAAAGACTGCTCTTGCATATTGGACCAAGTAAAACTTATGCCCTTTAATGGCAATTCCAGCAAACCCAAATGGCCAATTATCTCATTAAAGAGGAAGATATCATTGACATCACCACCTGGCTTGTTTCTATTACCGAAGGAACGAATGAAATTGAAATCTCCCAGAAGCAACCAATTCTCATCAGTGGGGATATTGAGGTGGTAGAGCCAACTAACAAAATTATCCCTAGGGGGGCCATCACAGGGCCCATAAACGGACACTAGGGTCCACTTCTCAGCATTATGAACTGACTGGAAAGAAATACCAATGCCAAAGCTCTAAACTTCAACGAGGGTCCCATGGAAGATGGACGACTTCCAAACCACAAGGATGCCACCAGAAGCACCAACGGCGGGGGCAAACACAAAAGTATCAAAGCGCCAAGGACAGAAGGATCTAATTTTTCGAACATCAAAATCCGCACACTTCGTTTCTTGCGGCCAAACAATGGAGCATTGGCTCTCCTCAATCTTTGCTCTCACATCACGCTGACGAGCATCTGAATTCAGGCCACGGACATTCCAACAGAGCACACGCCAATTACGGTAAGATGTACTATCCATAAAGAACTTGCAGCGATAAAATAAGCACTGTCATGCATAACCTAGCAGTTTCATAGACCACAGTCACACGACCCAAAAGAGCATACAGAGCAACAAGTTCAGAAAAAACATAATCACAAAGGAAACAAAAACTATGCCAGGTAAGACCCCTCTCGCGCCAATCCTGAAGACTAGGTTTACTCATCATCGGACACTGAATGAGGAGAAGATTTCTTAGGAGGAGCTGTAAGCTTCTCCGGAGTCAGATGATCTGCAGGAATACCCAGACGAGCGCCGACTGCCTGTAAATCAGCAATGGATGTTGGTGGAGGTATCGCCTGCGCGACATCTTCATGAACGTCTGAGTCTACAACTGATGGCTTGGTCTTCTTGGCCCTCGGGCGGCGCAAAGCAGAAGCTTTGGTGGGAATGGCTGAAGTTGGTTTGTAACCAGAGGCCTTAGCAGCGCTGCGCATCATGCGTCTGACGGAGAAATCCGGAATTAGAGCAACTGCAACTAGTGACTGACGGCCTCGCCTGGCCTCACGTCCACGCTTGCCGAGCACTGGAGGAAGAACAAACGTGAACAAGAAATCCTCATGATTCTGTGGCGAGTCAGCATTTGTAGGCTGCACAGGTTCATCCTGTTCATGAGCAGAAACTTGGGGCTCCATGTGATCTGAGAAGATCTCTTCAGTAACAACAGACGAGCGAGGCATGGGTGGGGTGCTGGGCTTCATCAGAAGTCCAAGAGAGAACTCATAGTGGTCAGGCAAAACACAGGTGGTGAGTTGAGGATTCCATTGTTGAAAAGAGGACAGTGTAGCAGGCACCTTTCTGATGAAAAAATCAGGCAGCAGGGAACGAAAAGATCTCTCCCAGATAAGATGTGGAGGAAGCACAGGACCACCACACGAACAATTCCCAGTTGAATTGGGTCAAGAGGAGCCACAGGGTGCTGCCCCACAACATGATGGATGGGCTGCTGAACTTCCTCTAAATCCATGTCATTGTTGGAGTCCAAAGAAGGGTTGAGAACCATGGAATTCTGCTCCTGAACAATATCCTGCTACTGAGCAGGTACACCCTCATGTTGTTGCTGTGGCTGCTGAACCTTCTCATCCCAAGGGCCCCATCCAGCATCATTGACATTGTTGTCCTCATCAGCACCCACACCCCAGCCGCCCGCATTGTTACCCTGGTTTGGATTATGGTGGGGTGGAACAGCATTCCAACCAAGCGCAGGGTACGGTGGCATTGCCCAGAAGGGCTGTGGTGGGTTTACGCCTGGCATAGGATGTGGATTGCCGTTAAGAGGCATTGGGTCTTCGTCAGCAGGTATCATAGCATCCGCAAATTCTCCAGTCAAGATGAAACGACCAACAGTCCAAGATATCACAGCACCACCCCAGTTTGCAAAATTCCGAAAAACCACAGAACGCGACACCAAAGCATTATCTGGAAAAGAGGCTCTGATCTAACCAAACGACGATCTGTTTGGTTCCAGTAGTGAAACTGGCCAAAAGTTCCGACGACCTCCGCCAAGCACTGCGTGTTGCGATAATCAAGTGGCACACCAATAAACATGAGCCAACTTGTTCTATGGCCATGAATAGCCCTGAAACCTTCACCATGGTCGTGCGGAATAAACTTGATGAAAAATCCCTCTCCATCTTCATCCACACCAAGGGGAAAAGGAGGGTGCTGAGTAAACGAACCCCTCACTAGAGGATCCTCCATCTCAAAAAGCCCCACCCCTTGAAACCAAGTCTGAGCAGAAAGCACCGGAATATGCAGGGTCTGTGTAAGAAAATCAAGAACCTGCTGACAACGGATAGCAACCAAGTGTGCTTCTAGTATGGGCTCAACGATTGCCACCATGTATTGCTCATGGTTGCGGGGTGGCGTGATTGCAGGTGTGTAGAAGGTCCTTGGGAGCTGATCTTCTCCACCATCCACGATATCGTATCCAGCCGGAACAAAGCGATGCAGGTCAATCGCATAGACCGCAATTGGAGATGACGGCACTATTGCTGACGGCGCGGTGGAAGCAGGATCGGCCAGCAAAGATTGAAAACTTGGCGGGGATGGGTGGGAGGCGGACGATTGGGGTTTTTTTGGGGGTGAAGGTGTCTGGTTTGGGGAAACTGAAGAGGCCGGAGAGTTGTCTTTCTTGGCGCGGGCTCCAAAGCCTTTGGATGGGACTTTTGGCACCTAGAGTGGAGAATCAGGTGGTTGGCCGGTACAGTCCCGTTTAATGTGACCAGACCGAAAACAATTTCTACACCGAATCCTGTTAGTACAAGTCTCTGTCCGGTGGCAAATACCCAAGCAGTTCTGGCAGTCCCAAAATGAGACAGCCTTATTTTCAATCATCTCGTCAAAGCTCTGCAAATCCCTGACAACATCCTGCGACGATGGAGAGGATTGCTCGAAAACTGTGGAGTCACATTGGGCCAAGCTATCCTCTTCATCATCTGAAATTTCAATGGGCTGAGAGGAGGAGGAAGTGGGCTTAGGTGAAGGCCCAAGACAGTCCAACTGTGGAGAATCTGGAATGTCCACAAAGCCCGGTCCAATAAACTTCAAACCAGCAGGAGATCCGGGGTTGCCGCCAACCGACAGCGTAGATTCCGGGGATAGTTGGAACGAACCAAAAAGGATCGCCGGAGGCGGAGAGCTAGCAATGGCTATCACTAGAGATGAGGTACCGGAGGCTTCTTGAGTTGACACATGATAGCCAGCCTCACGGACCATCAACACGTCTGAGGGCGTGGGGTGATAACTATACTCCTTACAAGCAGGATAGTTGATGAACGTAGCAAAACTTAGCTTTTTCTTTGGGTGGCCAGAGGTAGATCTAGAACACAATGAAGATTTACTAGGAAAATGTTTCATGGCCTGCAACCCAAGTAAAACCCTACATTTTGTTGGACTAACTAAGATCCATTCCTGCTGGCATTTATCTTGCCATAGACGAAATTCTTTCTCCCAATCTGGACCACATGGCCCCAAAGATGAAAATAGCACTTGAAATGAGCGCAGACAAAACTACACTGATGAAGAATGAAAAACCCCACTTGCTTGCATGAAACCGTGAAAGAAAAAACCCGATCATTGTGGTACGATACCTTGAGATGAGAGCAATATCCTCTAATAGCAGATTCAAGAGCAAGACCAACATTATCCTCATCCAGACGAAAGGAATGCCGGGCAAAGGAGACCACCATCATGAAGTGACCCGAGTCAGAGGTCGGATGCACAGATCTGTTGATCATGCACTGGATCTCCGCCGCCAAAGCCATCCCCGGGCTAAAATCCAAGCCCAAGGAGATGGAAGCATGCACCGCCATGGAGAAGACAACTAACAAGGAGAGCAACATGCGCCGGAGAGGGTGGTGCGATCAGATGTGAAAACCCACGGTCAGGTGGGCTGATCGCCGGTGGGGTGGGTGGCTAGGGTTAAGGTGGCGGAGGGGTGGAGGTGGAAGCCATTAAACTACTTTATTTTACTATTAGTGCCACCAATTGGATATAAAGGTTTGGAAAAAAACATGCTCCTAATGTTGACCCAGTTGGACTTTTTGTGCAGTTCCACTAAAATCGAGCATCCCTGTTTGCATAGATATCGAAAGTGTGATTACTATAAAAGTGGCACTAGTTGAAGCATAGACTCACAAACATAAGCATTCAAATTTCTTAATGGGAAAAGATAGCAAGACTGTTTCTAACCACCTGTTTGAAGGAATAAATAAAGCAACAACGGCTGATGTCAGGAAGGCATACATAGTTTTTTCTGAAAAACTAAGCCATTCCTGACCTTCCTCTTCTTTTAAGCAAAATTTGTGTAGTTCTACTAAAATAAAATGCCATCACCGCCTTGACAATTTAGTGACACTGTACAAAAGGAAATGACTTAACACTACATCATGATGTCGGGTATGTAGTAGACAGGCATTAGGGACAAACATACAGACCTCCTCCGATAACATAATGAACATTAATTTTAACAAAGGTGTGACGAGCTTTACCAGGATAATTTGAGTGAACTTTACACCCTCTGTTCCTTAATATAAGACGTTTTCGCGGTTCAATTTAAAGTACCCAAACGTCTAGTATTTAGAAAAACAAGTAGTAGTTTTCTTGAGCACATATCTGGGAAAGCTTGCCACACTTTATTTATGTCCATACACTAATGCAACACCATTCGAATACTACAAATATACACTAATCCAGTGGCTAGTGCAATAGTAGAGTAGTTAGTTTATTACAGGGTATAGTACAATGGTTTTACTGAACAGATCTCAATAAACTCTAGCACTGGAAGGTTTCTATAAGAATTAACAATACAAAATGTAAAGTTAATAAGTTTTAGCATTGGTATACTAGTTGTGCATGAGCATTAAACAAAATACAGAAGTCTGAAGGTAACTAGCATTCTTATATTTACTAATTGGAGGCACCATTCAAGTCTTCTAATTAATCCACATCATCCCAATTAATTATACCGTTGGATTATAAAATTAACGTCCAAGATAAGAAGAAAGCTCGCGTAACACAGATGGTTCCGGCTGTCCAAAAAACTGGCATATGACACGGCCAATGTGTTGAAACAAGAAAAATCATCTGTTCCTTTAAAAAAAATGATAGTCTCCTTCCATAACAACTCTGGAGGATCCGTGAAACAATTTTTTACATGCAGGATCCATGAAACTCTTCTGCCAATTAAAAAAGAAAAAACAACGCTCCTTATAGAAAACATCTCATCGCTCCTGTGCATCTTTTTAGGCAACTTCCGCTTCTTTGGTCCATTAAAACAACATCTGACACGTCTAATTTAAACAAAAAAAAGTATCCATCGTTTCTTTTAAAAAAGAGACAGCCACCATCTCAAGCAAAGAAAAAAAGGCATCCTTGCATAACAGCTCATCCGTGAAACTCTTCTTGCCAACTAAAACAAGGAAAAGCATCTGTGCCTAAAAAAGGTGGAAAACATCTCCATGGGCACATGTACATGGACGGACCTTCCAAGCCTCCTCACTAATCCATATTATCAAAACTAACTACACAAGTGAATTGTAATTGTATGTCCAGGATTTAGAATACATCGACACAACTTTATTACGCAAGTTTTGGAGTCCTGGGCAGCCACAACTTACAAGTTGTAAATTCTACAGAATTAGCTACAATAATAATTGAATCGTACATCCAGAATAAGAACACATAACCATTAGATTGTAAATTTAATGGTCGAGATCTATTAAAAGGCCTGCATTTTTAAAGAAAACACCACGTACATATCTGGGATTAAACCCACACGTTCGTACAAAGAAAAAGATGAGAGTCCTTCCCTCAAAGAAAAGAAGAGACTCCCCCGCATAAAGAAAAAGATGAGAGTCATGCCGTATTACAACAGAAAAAAAAATATCAATACCCACGTCAAAGTTAAAATATTTCAACTCAAGAAAAAGGAGAGTCGTCCTTTATTAAAACCCACGTGTACGTAAAGGAAAAAAAGAATCCCGTAAAAAAGAGTTCTAACCACGTCCCTAAAATAAAATTGTACAACTCAAAACAAAATCCCACGCCCAAAACAAAAGAAGTCCTCAATATGCACGTCAAAGTTCACAGAACCAGCACACGTGCCTTCTCTCTTTGAAAAATATTGACCCGTACAACTAAAAAAATGCATGCCCGCTAAAAATAAATCACACATCACAATTTATCACGGGGAAAAACCAACTTGCATCGCAAAACGACACGTACAAGTAAAATGCTCTCAAGCCTAATCTAATAAATTTTAAATCTATGCTTGATTAAAAGATGAAGAAAAAACTCCAGCGTATAAAGAAAAAGACCTAGCCCCAGATATCTCCCTAATACACCACCACCATCAGTGTCATATATTTTCATATTTGAAATCGCCTAATTTTAAGGCACGTAGAAAAATATACATAGATTACCATGAATAAGAAATTGAATATAAACATGTTAATAAAAATCAACTGAATGAATATCATTGTTTTTTGTGCTAGGGAGTGGCAAGGTAGACTTTTGATTATCTAAAATAGAGTTATTCACCACCACATCCATTACATTGTAATATTTGAGGGGTAAAAATATTTTTTCATGTACTACAAGATACTCTACACAAGTAATGGAAGTGCGTTAAGGTAGGAGCACTACCAAACACAATAAGAAATATATATTATGGAAATGATATGGGTAGCATTGTAGTTTTATTACATATTTACATAAATTGTGACAAAGTAATATAACAACAAATAATGGAATCCAACACTAAATGGAACACGTATGAAGCAGCCCTCCAACTCTTCTAACAATTTAAGGTATGCAAATAATTTATATGTACATCATGTTTGGAAAAAAGGAAACCAGCCATGGAACATATAGCTCTCACATTTCAAATTTTGTTCAACAGTAGGTGTATGTAGTGTATCTTTCTCCCAACTTCTATTGAGTTGTTATATATGCTACAATGCATATGAAATAAGTAGGGAAGATGAATATCTTGCCATATGGATCGATTTAGTTCGTACACTCTCCATCCCTTTGTAGGTGACATAAAGTTTGTAAGGAGGTTTATCTCCGGACTATGACATGAAGGCTTCATTAACATAAACGATGGCAGTTTGCACAATGTAGATGGGAACATATATGTACTCTTCCCTATAATGAAGGTTAAAATACATGTGTTTTTTTATCATTGTTTGAATCACTTAGCATTTGTCCAATCATATGATATTTGAAATTTAAACACTTGCATGCCAGACATAAATATTTTTTCTCAATAACTATGAATCCCAACAGAATCTAGGCCGTGCAGGTGCACGGGTAGATGACTAGTGTTAACTACTGACAGTATAAAAAAATTTGCAAACCATGTACCTCCAAGGTAAATATCATTTCGAACTCGGGGGGAGCTTATAAATTGCTATCCCAATCTTGATAATCGATCAAACATAAAAACTTGATCGAACGAATCAAGAGAACAGCCGGAGGAGGAGGTGCCCACTCTTGACCTTTCCTCTTGTCTTCATAATTGTCTGTGCAGTTTAACCAAAATAAAATGACATCAGCGCCTTGGCATTTTTGTGACACTGTACCAAAAATTAACTTATCTCATGAAAGTGAGGTATGTAATCTATAAGCATTAACAGTGCAAAAATCTGAAGGTAGTAACAAGTTTCATTGTTGGTATACTGGCTGTGCAACAACATTAGAATGCCTTAGCTGAAAAATCTTTAACACATCCACAATCAACAGCTAACCCTAAAATGATCCAGACATTAAATGGCACTGCTTAAATTTATCAGTGGCATTAGACTGAGAGCGGCATTAGTTAAATGTGGCATCACTTTAGCAGTTGCATTGCTTGACTTGACTGCTGGCGTTATACTAACAGCAAAAAAGTGGAAATAATAGCATGGGAGGCCCATTCGGATAGTGGGTGCACCAGTACGATGTACTTCCACGGACGCCGAGTGGTGAGGGAAGTATGATTGCCCAGAGCAACAAATATCCAGGCAGCATATGTGGATTACGTCCCATTTTTGTTCTCTTTAGCCACCTTTTTTCTATGTGAGGACAACAAACCGATCGACCTGGTCATTATCTATTGTGTTGTCATGCCTTTCTACCCTTCTTCAACCAAGAGACACGAGACTTGTTCCTTAGCTACTGATTTTCCCCTTTTCAACCTAGATGCGGGTTCGATGCCTACTCTCTTGGACAGTACAGTCTCCCTTCCTTTCCTTATTCAACCCAGACATGCATTAGTCTGCATGAAGTAGGGCTTCCTTTAATAGTGCAAATTATGGTTTTCATCTGCGTGGCCAGCAGAGCAGAGGATAGCAAATAGGGAAGATGGTGGGGTGGAAAAAGATCCACATGCAACGACGTGCCAGATGGGGCAATAGAACAAGGGTATGGTTCGAAAAGATGTAGCATACCTGAGGGTCGGCGGGAAGTGGCTTCGCTCGTGGTCGTCGTCCTTCGCACACACTACGGCAGCGAGCTTGGGGACTGAGGCCATCCCACGCGGGCGCTAGGTCTGAGAGGACATCCGTGTCGTCAGTGCGTGACCTCGCTCGCCGACGACGAGTGCGTCAATGCTGCATGTTCTTTTCTTCCCCGCCAGATCTGTGACCACCGGTGAGGAGGGAGAGAGGGGTCGTCTTTTTTAGATCTGGAGAGAGGGTGGTAGTGTGAGAAGCAAGTGGACAACCCTTGGCAAGAAAGCGCTGAAGCTCCAGCCTATATATCTTCTTTATACTACTAGTACTGGAGGTGGAGTAGTGGTAGAGTAGTTTATATTTTCTCTATGTACAGTACCAGTTAGTCGTGCTTCAAAACTGAACGGCACGCCATTAAAAAAATAAAGGTCGATAACTAATCGGCACCTCGTGCCAGCGGCGGATCGCATTTTGCACGAGAAATTACACACCATGTTTTGTTGACATGTGGTCCCGTTCCACATATCAGTGAGACGACGGCGAGTAGTAGGAGTATTTCCGAAACGACGTGTAGGCCGGGGCGCCCCTTCATGAACCGTGGCAAACTGGTAACCGTCCACCGACTCTTCGCCTTTCCCTCTCGATTTGGAACTGCTGTCGCATGCTCTTCCTCTCCCTCCTCCATTTTCCTTCAGCCCTTCACCCTTTCTTCTGCCATTGTTCGATCGTCTTCTCCATGGAGGGAACAGGACGGAAATGACTCCATTATTCTTGCCCCGATCTAAAAGATGACGTGGTGGAGGAACTCATTGATCGGTGCAACATCATCACCTCGGCTAGCATGGCAGGTTCGTTCAAGCCCATTCTCAACTCAACTAATAACATCATTACAAGGAACCCAAGAGTCAAGGAGCGGTTTTATCTCCCCTATCTTCTTCTCCGTGACCCTAATGACTGGCGCCGTCACGACGGAGGCCTCGCCCTGTGCAATTTGATGCCGCTTGATAATGATATGTATGATGTTAATATGCCATCGCTTGAGGGCAAGGCTTGGGCAGGCGCAAATGGAGATTGGGTTTTTTACATTGGGTCCAGCTGTGAGTGGGAACTTGTGAATGTGTACACTCGTGACCGGGTTCCACTTCCAAAAATCTCAGCAGACTGCCTAGAGGTTGAGCACACCGGTATTGTACGCATGTTCAAATACAATCATGGTGACTGTCTTCTACGGAAGATAGCAATTTCTCGAGTCCCCAACCGCTCTTGGAATTACAACAACTATGAAGTTGTTGCTATCTTCGACAAGCTTGTTGCCGTCCTCAGTGGTTTGACTGGATGGATATTGCTCAGAAACCAGTTTTTGTACACGGATGTGTACTGTGATGCAATTCAATATGAGGGCCTTGTGTTTGCTCCCACCACTCGTGGAACTATTTTTGCATGGCATCCTCGTTGTTTCGGTACGTTTGTCTTCCACCATAATTATAATTGTTTCATCCACATGCATGCGGGTTAGAAAGTTTCCCTTTAGGCTGGTCATAGTGGGGAGTAACTTAGACTAGTAACATGCATATGTTACTAGTTTATGTTACTACCTCTATAGTGCATAGTATCTTAGATTAGTATCATAGGTGGTCTCATTTATTACCATGCATGACACATAGTAGCATCACATTTATTATGTTACGGTATCTACCTATGTTACTATAACCATCTCTCTCTTCCTTAATTGCCTGCCACATAAGCATGTTTGCGAGTCCCAAGTGCATGATACTACTTATGTTACCCCCACTATGGCCAGCCTTACTAATTAACCTTCTTCTTGTGTTCCCAAGGTCCTGTGGACATTCCACCACCTATACTTGAAGATTTTTATAACCAAGGGGGAGATGATGATGGTGATGATCACGAGCATGAGGACGAGCAGCTCCCATATACTATTTGGCGCCTGGCAACTAATTCTGATGGATCACCTCTTCTCGTGTGTATACAGCCCACTAATGATGTTACTACTAAGGAAGCAGGTGTAGTCTCCCATGGTCGCACTGTCCAGACCTATTCCAACACTCGTTGCATGGTATTTGGGATGGATACTAGTGTGCTAGCGCCAACTCCTTCTCCCTAGTACAGAATTTATAGTCTTGGAGAAAACTCGCTCTTCCTTGGACAAAACTATCCAATGATGGTGAAAGGCGATCCAACTGCTGTTGACACAACGTTGCTACCATTTATGAGAAGCAACTGTGTCTATACCACAGACATTTGGGTGGTTCCCTACCCTAATCTTGATATAGTAGGCCGCTTCACTGGATGATCGATCTGCGTTGGTCTCGGATCGACAATGGATGGCCCGTCGAGAATCACTTGTGGTTCAAAGCAAGCGTTCCAACACCGAGGAATGGTTGAGTTGAAGTTCATTTCATTGCTTGTTATTTGTTGTGTGGTGAAAACTTTAGTATTTATAATGTATCCTCGTTGTCGATGTGGGTTCATGACCTGTTGTATGTAATAAAATGATATGCCTGTGATAAACTTACTAAATTTATGAATGGCTTTCGAGCTGCTTCTGTGAGTGAGTGGTGCGACGAGGCAAAAAATTATTTTCCGAATAAATAATTGTACGTGCATTGCAACAGGTTATCGGATGAGGCCAATCAACAATACACCACAAAAAAATACACTTCCGTGATGATACGTGTTTGTCATAGTAGGTCGCGTTTTTTGTCATGCATGTACATCCATGACAAATTTATGAAAGAATCTAGATAGTCATACATGTACTGTCGTAGAAGTGTTCCATGACATTACCAAAATTATCATCACGGAAGTGTCCACTTCCATGACGATAAATCGCGCGTCACAGAAGTGCTTTCGTCAAGGGTGACCGACACGTGGCATCCACCGTAACGGAACGCCGTTAAGCTATCAGGTCGGATTTTGGATCCGATAACCCGTTAACAGCCCCAACCAATGGGAAATTTCCACGTGTAAAACTCTGATTGGCCGAAGGGAACACCTGTCAGCTCGTCAGTGGGCCAGATGTCGCCCGTCCATTGGAGGAGACATGCCTATGGTACGTTGACACGTGGCTGGACCCAACAGAGGCCCATATAGGTTAAAAAGGCCGGCCCAGTCAAAGGCGTGTAGAACTTAATAAGGTACTAGTGGGCCAGCCCAATAACAGCCTGCTTAATAAAGGCCCATTTACAGCCCGAAACTAGATCTGGCCCGTTAATTGTTCGCCCAATATTTGGGCCCATTTATGGCCCGAAGCCAGATCTGGCCCGTTAATTGTTCACCCAATATTTGGGACCATTTGCGGCCCGAAGCCAAATCTGGCCCGTTAATTGTTCGCCGATCATTTGGGCCCAACTACAGCCCAGTGACTTTCGGCCGGTTAGAGGCCTGATGTAGACATGGGCCCATTTCAGCCCGGTGTGACTTTCGGCCTGGGAATGGCCCGTGCTACCCATGGGCCATATATGGTCCGACGGGACATCGGGCCCACTAACGGCCTGTGCTAAAGGTGGCAACAGTTAAGCCCAATGTGACTTTGGGCCTGTTAAAGGCCTGTCGCGTAATTCGGCCTGTTGATACCTATACTAAGCTTTCGGCCTCTTAAAGGCCCATGATATCAGTGGGCCAACTAAGGCCTGAGATATGTTTCGGCCGGGTAACGGCTCGTGAGCTAACTGGGCCCATAGTGGCCCTGTCTACATTTCGGCCTGCTGAAGGCCCGTGGACGACTAGTGAAAACTGAGGCCTAACATGCATTTTGGCCTGCTAAAGGCCCGTGGTTTCATCTCGGCCGTAACAGGCCAGTACAATATTCAGCCTGTTAATGGCCCAACGCTACCTAGGCCGAACTAAGCACTGGGTTGACAAAAGGCCCAACTAAAATATAGGCCAGTGTAAGTTTGGGCCTGGCGCAATGTGTGAAGGCCCCAATCATTCGGGCCCAAGAAATACGCAGGCCGGCCAATTCTGGCCCATTATCGAATGTTTCGGCCCGGTCGACTACATCTGATTTTTTTCAGATAGCGAATGATGGCAATAACTAGTAGGATTCAGAACAAACCTACTCTACACAATAAAGAAATTACAGCATATTAACTAAGAATAAACCTACACTATACAATAAAGGATTTAAGGTATATTACATCCACTGGGCATCAAAGTTCGCCACTAGTGATCATAAAGCGCAACGAAGAAGCAGATTACAAAAACTGGGCACCATTGCAGCGTAACAAAATAATACTGAACCGAGACCACTTCCAAGACAGTTCAAGAAAGGTTAGCCTTGCGGGGGAACTGCTGCGCAAGCTGCTGAGCAAGGCTGTGAGACCGGCCTAGCATGTCGGTCATAGCTTCCAGGTGTAGCTGTTTAGCGATGAGGTTCTCATTGGTGTTCTCCACAATCTTTCTTAGAGATAGGACTTCAAGTCGAAGTTGAGTTGCAGAATGCCTTTCTGCTAGAACTTGGGACTGAAGAAGTCGAACTGATTGAGACAACGAATTCTGTGAGCTTGTCTGACTGTTAGTCTCAAGTAACTTGAACACTGCATCAAGACAAGACTTTGGGGTTGTCTCGCTATCTTCAAGATGTTTTGCCTTCTTTGTTGCAATATATGTTGGGTTTGTCTCATAGCCTTCAGCAGACTTGTGCATGCCATCGGGCATATCACCTGAAACAAAGCGAGAGATGACAGGTTTTGCGTGTATAAACAAAGATGATAATTGTTCTGTCAATTCTATCCAATTTCAAATTAGAAAATAAAGAGTAAGTTCAAAATATCAGTAGTATAATTTGGCATTATTCATAATGCGGGGAGCTTCAACACACTACTGGATTACCATGTCAACATAACAAGCATAGATGAAGGGCAAAGAAAATCATTGTATCTATTTTGGATAATGTGCATGGCATGTTGTTCATTTCATCAGCCACATCAGTAAGATAAAACAGGAGATGACAAGGTGCAAATGTGGGCTGCTTCACCACACACTGTATTATAGATCCACAAAACCAAGCATACATATAGGGAGTATTAAGTAATGTGCATGGTATGAATAAGAAATTTGGTTTTACAAGTAAAACTTAGAACTTACGGTTCTTACGAACATGCATTTTGGTAGAAACAGCAAACTAAACAGCAATTAACCATAGGGACTATGAGCAAATTAAACAGCAGTTGAGGATAAAGGCTTTAGAAGGACTGACTTACATTAACAGTTAACACCGGCTTTATAATGCCCTTCTCCATGTCTAGGGAAGGATAACTCAAGAATTTCAGCACATAATCTTCTTCATAAGCATTGCCTGTACTCTACATTTTGTAGAGAGTAATTATAGATAGATAATACTGGAAGGGATAGAGGATAATGAAGATAAGATGCAGATTGATGCTACATAATCAACTACCAATCCCTGGAAGTACAAGCATTACAGGACAAAATGTACTGACAAGAGCAATGGGCTACACTTCTGCACTGTCATTGTCTGTGTATTCTACTTGTTGGTAAGATTAAATATAGATCTAATCTTTTTTAGTAAATGGTGGGCGAGGGAGATAAGATGCAGAATGCTACAAAATGAACCAATCCCTCTTCCCATAATACAAGAGTGTTTTGAACACTGGTGTATTGTACAAAACGTTCTTATATTATGGGATGGAGGGAGTAGCTATTAATGTAAGTATAGTGATAGACCACGTTCAGTCCTTACAAGAGGACTGCAGAGCTAAACCTCTTCAAAAGCATTGGGTTGATTCTAAATTTGTGTAAGAGTCCATACAGATCTTATAATGTCCACCAAATGGGCGATTACGAGGCTAACATGTGCAGTGATGCTACATAATCAAACAGCTATGAAAGTAAATATGGTCATACAGGGCAAGAGGTACTCACGAGAGCAATGCAGTGTGCAGTATAGTTGCGAGATTCTGTGGTCCCTTGAGAACGAATGTTCTTCTGCTAATAGTTTTCGTACAAGTGAGACATTAAGGCAAATGTAGAAATGTAGTTCAAATTGTGATGTGATATCATAGATAGTACCTTACGCTGTAGCCCAGACCAATGTGTAACAAGATTATTCCAGTCACAATCGGATAAATGTAGCACCAGAGACTTTACAGAAATTTCGTTCAGACGCTTGCCATCGAAGTGCGCTTGCCTCAGGTAGGAATGATAATTCATCAACAAGTGCTTGAAAAGTGCAACCTACTCTTGCCCGTCATTACAATCTAGTTTGCTCCTCACCTATTTAAAAGAATGAAATCTTGTGTCTTCTGTCAGCAGAAACATATGCAGTAATGACCATGAATAACATTAGTACATTACTTACACCTAAGTTGCGGAGGAAGACTGGAAATTGTTCTGTGTCTGCGGTATAATCTTTCCATGAAGGAAAGATGCGCACAAAGTTCCTGACAACAACATAAGCTTCGTCTTCTAAACTGGGAAGAAATGGAACAGGGGTCCTATTTGCTACAATTGGGGCTCTCTCTGGTTCGAAAAGGGATTTGCAACTGGATTTGGTGTACTCTTTGCTATAATGGGGGTTTTGCGTCGTCTGTTGGTGCTATGTCAACGGCATAATCATCTTGTTTCTTTGCGGTTGGGGTCTGCTGAGTTGGGGCATCGAAATGACCCAGTGTAGTAGGGCTAGAGTCTCGCTAGAGTTGGGGTATTTTGTGGGTCGGTGATATTGCAACTACACCTAATGGGCTATTTGATTTATCGGTGCCACTACCTTTTCCAAATACTTTGCTTGTGCTCCTCCATGATCAGCGATCGCCCTCTTCCTTTTGAACGTCTGATACACAAGAACAGCATTTGAATGGATAAATATGGTATGATGACAGATGGAATATGTACTGAAAATGGATAGGCAGGGCGTATTCACATACACGATGTGTAAACTAAGCTAATGGCAGTTCAACAAAGTAGAAGCAATGCAAAGCATCAGTTGCATGATATGTGCGAGCAACGTAACCTTGGAAAGTTAGAGCAAGAACCTTGATGGGTGAATAAGATAGGGCATCTTCCTCTGACTCCTCCACTAGGGAGCTACATTGACTTAGGTCTCCCTCTAGCTCAGAATCACTGTTAGGATCATATTCAGAGCATGAATCTGTAGGTGGAGAGCGTTTGCATTGCATTGCATCCAGACTTGATTTCAGTCCCTTAATGCCAAGTTTGACAGCCATGTCATTGTTCTGCTTTATTCTTTTCATGCGCGCAAGCTCATAATCATTATGATGCTGTTCAGAATCTGAGATTCATGAAAACATAAAAAGTAGTCAGATTATCTATGGAATGCATTGCTGATTCAACTCGGAGAGTGTCTCCCTATAAACCCCTGCATATGCAAAGTTCACCTCCCCAACCGTGCTGACCAGACCACACACATAAATACAAACCCCTTATGTCTCTATAACAGGCAGACACACATTTCAAAACTGAAGTAGGAACATTAGAATCATATGAAATTCGTATTTGAACAAATAAACTAAGCAATTATGAGTGGCGTAATGTTTAGCTTCAAGGGTGGAGTGTTGGTAGTGCGACACAAAGAAAGTAGGCAGATTGTATTCCATGTAAAAGATCGAAACCTATGTAAAACCTGGAAATGACACTTTCTTTCTATACAATGCAGTGTTCGTTACCCACACATGATGGAAGAGATCATGTAGAGAAATACTATTCACTCAGGTCTACGGTTCCAGTATTTAGAAACAGGGTGGTCCACTCTAAAAGAATATTGACAACAAATATGACAAGGCAAGCATAGATGTAGTGAATCAATCATTTACTTGTGAGCTTATTAGGACAAGTATGCAGAATTGTAATTGAAGTAATAGACCGTCCAAAATCTGAATGAAGAAGTTTGTCTAGCACTTATTTTTGCAACTAATCAACGTGAATAATTGGATATTATATCGAATGAGTAAGAAAGACAAGTAAAATTGTCAACAAACCTGGCTTGCAGTAGTAATCTGGGTCAATGTCACTACGACCAACAATCCAAAATGACTAGTTTCTATTCTGAGGGCCGGAATTTTGAAAACCCTGTGAACTTTAGAGGTACTAAAGATTACCAAAATACATCTGAACCATTAAGTGTAGGTAGCACTGAGCACAAAACAAACCCTAATGACAGTCCTGCCTAATGAGTAATGAATCAATTAGAAAATGGGTGATGAGGTGTGACTGCTGAGTGTTGAGGGCGTATCTTAGGATAAATCGGGTTGTCTTGGTGGGTGCTGCCTTTGAGCCTGAAGCAATTTGGGAAGGTAGGCATGGCAGCGCGCCGGCAGTGGTGACACTGTTGGGCGGCTCCTGCCCTCTGTTAGTCGGCGTCTCCTCCTAGAGTCATGCCGTCCGGGGCGGCAAGTCAGCCAGGCGGCGGTGAGGCGAGTAAAGATCGGAAGCCTTGATGAAACACAGGGGAATCGGGGCTGGGATGACCCAAAATCCTGTGGTGGGCGGCCCACCGTGGGCACCCTGTAGAGATACACACCCGAGCGGCGAACATGCATTTTCGAAACTAATTTAGGAACATTTAGCTGACCAATTAAACAACTCTGTTTTAATAATATCATATTCGTATTTGAACATCTAAGCTTGTTTAGCTTGATGCGTGGAGCAGTGTTATTATGACACGAAACACGTATTCTAATCGTATAGTGATCATAAAAGGGGGAAACTCTAAGCATATTTTTTTAGCAAAAGAGGGTTTTCCCTCCGATTTGTATTAAAGAAACCACCACGGAACCAACATGATCAATTAAACCCTAAGCATGATCAATTAAACTGTATTATGGCTGTGCCATGGCGGATTTGAAGCTGCAAACCGGAGAAATGATATTTAGCATCCATTGTTTGCTTCGAACTAAGAACTAAATTCTAAGAGCTGAAAAGAAAGTAGAGTAACCAAGTTAAGATCTATTTTCTGGTTGAGATCAAAAAGTTGAGGAGATATGAAGTACCACCTCTCTTGCGGCGCCGTGTAGGCATCGGGGGTGCGATGGCTGTCGGTGGCGTTGAAGCAGATTTGCGACGGTAGACGGGTGCATCGGGGGATAAGTCCCGTTGCGGTGGAAGAGAAGGTCGTGTGAGCGGCCCCGACAAAGAGGACGACGGCGCCGATGAAGCGAGAGGACGCGATGCAAGGCTATTGGTCCGTCGCCGTGGATGAGAAATGTCCATCTCTAGCAGTGGAGGATGCGGTCTTGGTAGGCGCTCCGGCATGGTGGAGGACGGTGGCAAGGCATGTGGTGGAGTACGGCGGCGATGGATGGGGTGGAGGACGGTGGCTTGTGTGGGGATGGGGTGTTCTAGCGCGGACGGTGTATGAATGGGAAAATGGAGGGAGAGGTACGGGGAACCATGTTTTTGGGACGCGCCTGTCTAAAATATGGAAAAGTTATGAACTTAGCCCCCGTTTAAAATTTGGACATGTCGTCGGTTGGGGATAGGACGGTAATCTCGCATCTCCCCAATATTTGCCCAGAGCGATTTTGGGCGAGGAGAGGGTGGTTGGCGCCCATGGTTGGCGCCCACGGTGTATGAACGGGGCTGACAGGTAGGGCAGTTGTGTCACGTCTAAGTGAAGTTACAAACCTGCCCCTATTGAAAATATTTGCCTACATCGATTTTGGCGAGTCGAGTTTATTTTGCATACTTGTGTATGAATGGGGAATGGAGGGAGAAAGCAGAGGTCTTTCGGACAAGCTTGAATCAAATGTGTTTTGTCGCCCATGTTTGGCGCCCACCGTGTCGGAATGGGCTCGAGGCGATCGTGTCACGTCTAATTGAAGTTACTAACCTACCCTATTTAGAGCGGTGGAAATCGGGCGATGGATTGTTCGTGTAATGGGTAGAGCAGTAATTTCCATCTCCCAAACACTTGGCAGGCGGCCGGCGTGGGAGTGGACATTTGCAGCTTCTTTCAAATTTTGGGACAATAAGCATCACGTTTACCACAGCAACTAAATTCGAATCCATTTTGTATTCCTATATGAATCTTTATAAATTGTTCTATGTGTTTTTATATATCATCAAAAGGACGACAAAGATGTATTCCACTGTCATATATGAATATGGTTTACAAATGCTTATACTCAAATTCAGTAACTAGTATCCAGTTTAAGGTGAATTCGAATATTTGGAACACTTCATGTCCAACTCAAATGTCACATGCAGCATAATGTGTACTCCCATTAGATATGTACACAAGCGATGTATCAAGATTAAAATACCGAGTCAATCAACCAACAATGTACAGAACTAACAGACATATAAACACTTATAGAGTATATGGATCAATAATATGAACTAACATACATAAGCCAGGCCGCTGTACTTTTTTTGGCTACAACAGCATCTTTTTTTAGCCAGCATCTTGGCCCTTTCCGATTCGTGCCACGGTCCATCTATACTACTACTATTGTTGAATGCACATTCAGCCTGATTGGCATATTTGTAGGTCTCGCACAGCAATCCAAATGAAATGTCTCCGAGTCTTATCAATTAATACAGACTTGTGATCAAATAAAATTACAAACCAAAAAACAAAAAAAATTATTACATGATCTCTAAAACAAATGGTTTGATTGATTACATGAACAGACAACACAAAGGATGTTCAACTATGGAAAGAACATTTCACCTATGATTTACCAAGTAGGAATTTAATTTCCATTTTTCCTTCAGGACCTTAACAATCTGGTCAGTCTCAGCTTGCTTCGTTTTGAAATCCAGGAAATATTTAATGGTTGTCTTGAGTACTGCTTGTGATTGTGCTGTTTGCTTCCTCAACATGTCAACTTCATTTCTAAGTGCAGAAGCAGAATCTCTTTCTACCACTAGTTTAGCCTCTAGAGCATCAGCACTTGGTAATTCATAATGCACGATTAGGCCGGTGCCATTGCTGTGGGATGATGCAATGTCCATGGGGACCTTGCTCTTTGATCTTGGGCTAGCCTGTTTTGCCATTAAAGTTCCGATTGGATTCAGAAAAGTTGAAGTTAGCAAAACATCTCAACTGGGAGTTATACAGCAAACCAGTTAAACAGACAAGGAATTAAAGAGTTTCAATTGGATGCTGAAAAGTACTGCCTCCGTCCCATAATGTAAGACGTTTTTTTAACACTATGCTAGTGTCAAAAAACATCCTATATTATGGGACAGAGGGAGTAGTTATTAACATCATTGTAACCCGCTGTTGCAGCAGCAAAGCAGCTAAACAATCAAGTAGATATTTAAGTTAAGGCAAACAGGTAATTCTTAACAGTAAGTATCAAAAACATAGATAGGCGTAGTCTACAATATAATTAATAGGCTATGCCATTATGTAATCAGTAGCAAACTAAATTAAGCCAAGCAACGTAATTGAACAATTTTGCAATAAGTGGCTAACTAAAATTCCGAGAAGCAGGTAACTGAACTTATGCTAGTTCTTTGTACAGGCACACTACAACTTCTTTTTCGCTTACAAGGTTGTACAAAGGAATCCATGGCATCAATTGCTTGGATATGCAGTCCCAATACTTCTTTCTTCCCACAATGCATGGGTAAGTCGAATGGTTAATCTGGTAAGATGGTGCGTCCTTGATATGTTATATGAGGGCGTGTAGTCAGACTAGTTGTAGCCAAACACATCACACTGGCTTTTACTGTATATTTCATGTGATCACTTTTGGCATATCGAGATCTAAGCAATCTACAATAGGATGAACAGACTGGCATCCTTCACATTATTGGCGAACTCAGTTCATAGAAACAAGCAATTCAACTATTCTGTGGGTAAATCAAAAGCGCCACTGGAATATTTTTAACTATCCAATCATACATGCAAAAAGGGGCGACGCCACCATAGGGGCTGGTATGGGCGGCCACCTCAGGTGGCTGGAAAGTGTGCACCGAGTTTGAGTCGTCCAGGTTGGCCCATGCTAGTTTTGTTCGTCCAACGCACGAGGAGGCAATGTAAAAAATGAAGAAAAATGTTTCAATTTGGATGGGCCAATAACATAAGTGCAAGGCAGGCCCTATAGCAGGCTCGCAGCCCAAACGAGCGCCTCCCATATCGATCGACAACAGGAAAAATCCCAATTCATTCGCTCCAGCCTCCAGTCTGGTTTACTCCTAACCTAGCCGCCGCTGGACAGACCGACACAACACTTCCTCGCGTCCTCATTGGTGGGTGGTCGCCGGGCTTCAAGCGAACGGAAGGACAAGAAGATGAATATCCAACCCTTGGTGTAGCCTGCGTGGGAGGCAGCGGCGGCAACACGGGCATGGCATCGAGCTTGCGCAAATGGGCAGTCGCAGCTTGCAAGAGTAGCATGTGCAACAAGCAGGTACATCAGATCCCTGATTATATCTAATTCAACTCTTCAATTTTTGGCCAATACTTAAACCTGACGGTGTTGTAAAACTGCTTGTATGTAGGGAATCTGTGAGAAAATGAAACCAATTTCTACTTATTTTATAACTCCCCAATCAATCTTGGTCGATTGAATCGATGTATCTAATCAAGTTTCGGTGCAAACATACAAGCTCATGTTGTTCTTGAGCACGAAGTTTCTAATGAGCAATTTGCTAATGAAGGATTTGATGCAAACATTTTACATGCTCCTGGTGATGAACATATAGTGTCTAATGAGGGATCTAATGCAAGCATTTTGCAGGCTCATTGAAGGATTTAGTGTCTAATGATGTTCTACTATGTTGAGAGAGACAGAGATATGCAGGCATTGATGACAAGCAAATTATAGTGCATTTTCATAGCTTGATGAAACGTCGAGGCCATCTACCAGAAAGTCCCCGTATGATGACAACATAGCATAAATACTTTTCTAATCCGTTGTTTGAAACTATTGGCATACTTGTGCAGGATAGATATATTGATATGCAGTTTGCGCACTGGTTATACGTGCAATTACACTTCGATATTTTCAGCTAGAGAACGAATAATTCAGGTAGGTGCCGACCATATTTGTAGTCCTTGTACACCATGTGGAATTTTGTGTTTTTTGGTGCTTGCATCATTTAGTGTTTATAATCTAAACTACTTTGGATCATTAGCTGGTTTTCAAAGTGCATGTAGCTTCACATTTCTCAAGTTATGTTGATTTCTGGAGTGCAAGTGCCTTCGTATGTTTTAAGTTAAATGTTCGCCCCTGGTAACTTGAATTCGTGGATCAGCCACTTCACACAAATCATACACGAATGCCAGTACGAATTAAATGAAATGGAGGGACTTACCGTAGCTCGTTGTATAGGCTCGCTGCAGCTCTGCTTGCATTTGGGATGTTCCATGTACAAGTCCATGTTACCACTTGCTTGGATGTGCAGGTCTTGTGATCCTTGCATCCCCCTCTACATTTTTGACATGGAGAATGGTTGATCAAATAAGAGGAATCGACCTTGATGTTGTACTGGAGGACAGATACTTACAAGGTTATACGGGTGTGCAGGATGTGTACCAGATCCCGTAGCCCCGTCATGCTTCGCTAAAAAATGGATTTGCTTGTTTCAGATGATATCTCCAGAAGAAATAAGAGTTAAAGTCGGAGTTGCATAGGCGTGTAAGCTAAGAGAGTAGTGAAAGGATATCCAAACATCATCGGAACAGTGCACAAGGGAGTGATGTGTGGATAATTAGTTCGGGCCGGCGTTTGGGCATGCTCGCCTAGCTAGAGTGCAGGTCACTTCAGAGCCGTTGAGGGTGATGCACTGGCGTTGGCTGGCCGCGCACGGATGCAGATCTTGAGTGGCAGCAGAGTGCTACGATGCGGTGGACGAGACCATTGGTGAAGCCCCAACGACCTCGGGGTGCGGAGGTGCGACGATGTGCTCGGTGAAGTAGGCCCGGTGAGCTAGGAGACGGTGTCGGCGAAGCGCACCTGATGCGGTGGAACTCGGTGTCTGTGAGGCACGTCGGTTGCGGCGGACGACGTTGTCGTTGGACCACCCGGTGCGGCGGACGAGGGCGTACATGAGGTAGCTCCGGTGCGGTGGTGAAGCGTGACCGTCGTCTTCGTCATCGTCGTCTGGGACAGAGGTGGGGAACGGTGGGGAAAGAGAAGAGACGAGGGGCGATTCGAGGGATGGCGGCGAATTAGGGATTTGAGCAATCTGGGCACGGAAGGGGACGGTGGAGAAGAGAGATTTTGTAGGGATGGAATTAGGGCCACCAGATATTTCAATCCAAAATGTGGAAGTGCGAACTTATATTGTCGTCGTCCTTTTTTTGGGGGGGAATGGGGGTGGGTGGCTGGGTGCTACGCGTCCGTCCGACACACGCGACCACCCCGACAGGACTACGCTTTGGTGCCTTAAGGCACCTGCTTTTGTGTCCATGACATGTGGGCCCAACAGGTGGCTGGCCCACATGTCAGTCATCCAAGGGCTGTTGCCTTTAAGGCACCGAAGCAGCATCCACCCCGACACGACGCTGGTCTGCCTGGTGCGCCTAAATTTGAGAATGCAAACGAATCTTGTTTCATTTGCAAACGAATCTGTATGTATTACCATGCCCGTGTTTTCGTTGCAATAATTAGTCATTCGAAATGAGATACTCCATCCGTTTACTTTTGTAAGTCGTTTCAGACAACTTAAAATGAACTGTTTTGCACATTATCTGAAATGTCTTCAAGGTCTTATAAAAGTGAACATAGGGAGTACTATAAATTAATTAATGAGGAGTTATTTGAAAAAACATCGAAACAGTACCCACGCTAACGTGGATTAGATTGTGTCACATAATTAGTTATTTGAATTAGAGTGTGTGTCACGTAGTTAGTTATTTGAATTAGAGTGTGTGTCACATAGCGATCTCCAATTCTAACGTGGATTTCGCATTTCACTATATCCACGTTACTTGTTTAATACAAATTCATATGTATATGATGAACACCATGGTAGTGAGAAAACTTTTGGATGGATTCAAACATATGACCTACATAATAGCACAACAAATTGAGCCAGTGTCAACTTTTCGATACTTAGTATGACACGAATTCGAAATAATTACCCGTATGCCTGGTCCTCGGTTCAAATCTTACAATGTACACCGAATTGAAACATCGATATTAAGTCTCGTACTATGTACATTCAAATGTTGTTTTTAGTCCCCCCCCCCCGCCATGCACAAACGCTACATACTTCCTGTATCGGTCAATCTTCCTCTCCTAACCACCTTAGCAAGCTATCGGTTTCCAACACACGTTCATTCTTTCTCTCCATGTTTCGATCTCTAAGTCTCTCAACTACACAACCCCTTTTCCCACTCCTATTACCAAATGTATTTACCTCACACACCCGCCATTGCACCCCATGCCGAGCTCTCTCTCTCTCTCTCTCTCCCCCTCTCCCTCTCACCCACTCGCGCTAAATACATGCATTGCCTATCTAGCCCCCCCAACCTCTCGTGTGCACGAACGCACGTTGTATATCTAGGTCACTCCCTCGAGACTGTCTCACTATTTCTTCCGCATGGCGGGCCACACTCTCTCAATCACGCTCTCTTTATCTGAGTCTCGTTCAACCTCGTTTTCTTTCACACGCAAATGATATATCTCTCTGTTCGGGCCTCGATCGACACACTCTATACTCTCTCATGCAGATTGTCTATCTAGGTAAGTCCATCCAAGCCGCCGCCACTCTTTCGACCTCATGGTAGGCCATGCTCACTCTCTCTCTCTCTCTCTCTCTCTCTCTCTCTGTGTGTGTGTGTGTGTGTGTGTGTGTGTGTGTGTCTTGATTTACCTCGCTCTTTCTCGGACAAAAACGATATATCACCATGTTTGAGCCCAATTCGACCTATTCACATTGTATACTCTCTCACGCACATCGTCTATCTAGGTCACTCTCTCCAACCCGTCTCACTCTTTCGATCGCACGGCAACCCTATGTGATCAGTTGACCTTGCTTCCTCCCATGCACAAAATATATCTACACGTCTGTGACTGGATCATCTCTCAAGCTCTATCTTACAGCCCTCACCCTTACCAAAAGCTCAATCGGACAATATCTCTCCGGAGCATGTATATTTATTCAATGAATGTCGGACCACACTCACTTTGTCTCTCTATCTATATGTCTCTCGATTGACCTCGCTTTCTCATACCGTATCTTCCACGCGTTGAAGCTACTACCTCTCCATCCCTCGCAAAGCCGGAGCTATTTACATTGCAAGGGGCACTCCAACCTTGGATTAATTTGTGTAGGCATTTATTCTGGTCGGTTTAGATTATATTTTCGTAGCATTCGGCCCACAACTACTCCAAATGCCGTTGCAACCCACGCAACTCCCCTAGTTGATTTCCCTCTGGCTCGGTCATCGCTCTCTCGCACGTCCTTTCTCACCTTCAACGTCGCACCATGGTATTATTGAAAAAACTATGGTGTTCTCTTTAATTATTATAAATAAGCTACAAAACTACACACTGATAGTCCACTTGGAATGGAACAAATTTCGACCCACAAATTAAAGTGCTACAAACTACACACCAAGGGGCCCACACGTCATGAAACAAATTTGGACCCATATACAAATTAAAAAATAAAGAACGAGGATCGAATATGCGACCGGGCCTTCAAGCCGCACGTCAATAGGCAACATACGTAGAATAGCAATGTTTGTTGTACCCCCTTTGTTCACATAATGTTTTTATATTACCACAGCCTAATTAATGGATAACATGTAATATTATTTTTAGTACTATTCACCTTCACGTACTGGTGGGTTCCACGTGTGCTCTCTCTCTCTCTCCCCTTTTGCGTTTAGGCGCTTGCAGGCAAAAGGAAGAACTTCATGGCGATGTTGCCGTTGACCATATCCGGACGCGTTCACAACTCACAAGTCACGGCAAGGTTTCACGCACTAGCAGCACTAGTCAAGGTACGTGCAATGCGTTAATTTGGAAGTATATTAAGTGCATGCGGATATTAACTACTAGGATATTATTTGCGTGTTGTCATGTGATTAGCACTATTTTTGGCATGAAATTAACTGCACGCTAAACGTGTTGAGCGTTCGGCATTGAAGCAGTCTAGGTCATTGGATGACAAAGAATACATGTTATTTGATGACGTTTTATATTTTATATGATACTGCTCTAGCAGAACATTCAATCGATCAAACCATACATTTCGTTCAGTCTGACTCCGACTTTAAATTATACGACGATCGATATAAAATAAACGGAAATGATAAACGTTCGGATTTTAAGAATGGCAATCCAAATGTTTTCATGGCAAATTTAGATTACGCGGCGGCGGCGGGGGCGTCTCGCGGTGGGAAGCGGCTCATCTGTCGTGCTCTGTGTGTCGTCGGGCCACTGACCGACGGCAACGACGGCGTCTTGCGCCATTGTTGGCGTACTCCTGGACGTTGGCCTAGCTTCAAGGAAGGACAAAATGTTCTGGACTTTCCGAGCGAGTCAACTGGCGGGAGGAGGCGACTGGCGTTGGTGCAAGGAAGCGGTCGACGGCGGCCATCCATACCGTTGAGGAGGGCACTGGCACCCGCACGGGGACATGCGCTGTCAACGGCGCGACGGAGACGTTCGTGTGCATGGGCACCAGCACGGGCGCGCGTCGGTGCTGCAGCGAGGCACATGTGCCGGCAGTGCCGGCACCAAGCGCCGGCGCAGCGTCGCTGCCGCACGCGCAGCGCTATCTTGTTGGCAGTGCTGAGCACGTGAAAGTCAGCGGGGACCTCGTGGAACCCCGTGGCATCAAGCTCGGCGACAATGTGTGGTTCCCAGCCCATCAATGCGACGGGGATGGGCGCTAGCGCAGTCGGGCGACGGGAGCCGGAACGGGAGCGGGGACAGGCGCGGCGTCTTCCCGCAAGGCCAGTTCAAGCTCGTCCCAAAGCGCCTTATGTTCTTGAGACTCCGGCTGGGTATCTTCCTCATGAAATTGGAACACTGAGGGCAGACCATCGCGATGCGGCATGGCGTACGTTTAGGTCAGGCTAGTTGGAGGTAGACGGCTGGAGAATCAGAGAGGAAGAGAGAGGATTGTAGCGACACCTGGTAGTACGGGGTTGATTTTAAACTACGGCGCCGGCGACATTAAAAGTGGGAGCAGTTGGGACGACAGTGGGCGGCGGAGCCTGGTCAAAGGGCTTGCTAGGACGGCACCTGCCGATGAGAAGCGGGGACTCGTGGCGGCATGTAAACGCCCATGGTTTCAATAGTGAAAGCGTTCGCCTTAACATGATAGGTATTTTCCCTCAAAAAAAAACGTGACAGGTCTTTGTTCCAAAATACCTTGGCTCTTCATTTGTGCAACTTGTCATAAGCAGCTTGTCTTGAATTGAAGAAAAAACTTACGAAGTAATATTTGTGCCATATCACGTGACCATGCTCAGTTTCAAGAATTTATGCTCCCTTTTGGATTTTCCGAAATTTAAGACCCAGGATTTGAAACAATATCATAACGTGCATCATGCAATAAATTTTCAAGCCGTACATCTGTCCTGTTGTATTTCTTAAGAAAGGATTTGGTCAAACATTTTGCTTAGTTAAACTTCCTTTCCGGTTTTTAGGGCTCAATTCAAAAATCTCACCAACCAAGGTAGATGGTGAGTGGTGGAACAATTGTTGTAGTTTGCAAAACCACTCAATTAATGCCCTTGTTTTCCTCAAAAATTGTGTTTACGAATGCATTAATTGCAATGCATGCATGCATAAAGTACATGCATTGGTCAATTTTCTCTTAATACTTGCATGTAATGATTTATTGCTCCTTGAAATCTGAACATGTGATGGGGAACAACCAAATTGAGACTTATAAAATGGGAAAACTAAAATTTTGAGATAAGCCCTATAAACCGGAAAGGAGGGAGTAAAAGGATAGTGCCGGGGCGTCTCTCTGTGGCCACGAGCACCTATGGGGCAGGGGGCCCCTTCTAGTCAGCAAGGAGCGGAGGCGTCTTGTGAGCAGTCGAGGTCGAGGCGCGGGAGGAGGCGATTTTACCCAGCCTTGGAGCTCTCCGGAGAGATAAAACTCCTACTGCTGCTTTGTGTTTGTATTTGATCTTGCTCGATAGCGCGAGCGTAGGGTGGTGTTGGATGTGTCGAACGGCGGAACCCTAACGTGGAAAAGTTCCGAACCGCCGAACCCCTTCTACGTGCGCATGGGCCTCCCTTTTATAGTCTGAAGGGGGCACCCACAGGTGGCAGCGTAGGAAGAGGGGGTAAAAAGGTAAAACGCAGGTTGGTACTTACAGATTAACAGTGTCCCCTACCTAACTCGATGGCGGGGGACAAGGGCATTTAATGCCCGTCCGGTCGCTAACGAAGGCAAAAAACGCAGATTAGGTGAGCCACCGGTTGCCACGATGGCGTCTCTCATCAGCTCCACTTGCCACCTCGCTCGCGCATGGCGGTGCGGCGCCTGCGCCGCCACACTGGGGCGGTCTGGGGTGACACGTTGCTAGACGCGCTGGAGTTTGGGTGCGGAGTGGCAGCCTTGCCGCGGCAAGCGCCTTGCATGCCCTTCTCTTGTTCTGGCCGGCAAGCTTGCTTGGCGCCGCCGCCTTGCCGGACGCGGCTGGGCGTCGCGGCAAGTCTTCTGGAAGCGCCTTGGTGGGCCTTCCCGGTAATTTCCTCTTGCCGGGGCCTTTGTCTTCCCCGGCAAGCCTCTCTTGCCGGGATTTGTGTCTTCTCAGTTGATACTTTGTTCTTGAAAGGCAGTAATAGGAGACGACGGAGGGTCTTGGCGGGCGCCCGCAAGCCTTGCCCGCGGTGTCTGCTGTCGTCCGTGACGAGTTCGGGGTACTAAGGTACCCCTACTTTAGTACATCGGCAGAGCCCCGGGCTGGGCCATACACAGTGCCGAAGCTGTTGGGCCAGGCCCAGGCAATCTGCAACGCACGCGGCCTGGGACCACACAAAATCGGACTCCGTGTCCACCTCGTCCTCTCGCAACGGCACGCGTCGATTGCGGCGTCGTGGGAGAGAACGTGTTCAATACTTAACTCCAGGAAATGCGTAACGTTCGCATCCCCTGTTTATAAGCAGAGGAAACGGGGCCGTTCACCCACTTCCGCCACTTGCAGTTCCTTCCTCCGAAAGCTCCGCCGCTCGCCTCCGCTTCCCAAGTTGAAAGAGAGCTTTGCTCCGCCGCCCTTCGCCTCCGCCGCCGTCATCGCCTTCGCCTTCCCCCGCTGCTTCCGCCATGGCTCCGAAGGCCGGGAAGGCTATGAAAGGCTCTTGAGGCTTCAAATGCCGCCGGTCGGTCGCCGGCGCCTGGAGCTCAAGAGGCTGCGCAAGAAGCACGTGCTTTCCTCCCGAGCTCACCCGGGAGGCTGCATGGGCGGAGTTCTACCTCTTCTGGTCGGCGCATCTTGAGCGCACCCATGACCGGTGCTTTCAGCGGAGGCCTCCAAATCGAAGAAGTGCCCCGAGGGTACTACTTCTTCCTGTGTTCTTCTATTGTGGGCTCTGCCCACCTTTTCAATTTCTTTTGCGACATCATGAACACCTACGGGTTTCATCTGCTTGATTTCACCCCCAGCGCCGTTCGACAATGGTGGTTTCGCACACCTCTGCGAGAACTTTGTTGGCATCCTCCCCAATGTAGCTCTTTTTCGTCATTATTTCTCCCCTCGGGCCAGAAAGGAGCCAGCCGGGCGGAATCGCCTGGACCTCCCGGATGGGCATGAAGGAGGTGTACTTGACGGCGAGCTCGCTTGACAAGTGGGGCGAGTGGAGGCGGAGTGGTGCTAGATCTGTGATGTCGACCCGCCGTTCACCAAGCTGCGCCCAGACCCGGTGGTGCGTGGCAATGGCTGGGCCTGTGTGCGGGACAGACGCCAAGCCGACGATCGCCACCACGAATCCTCCGGCTCGAGCATGCGGACTTACAACAGGCGGTTAGCGGATTTCCTTCGCCGTCGTATCGCCCCTCTGCAGCGGGGAGGCCCGCTGGCTATTTAGCGCCCGGCGGATTTCGTGAGCTGCGCCCGAGGCCTCAACCGACTTCACGGTTATGGAGCTTGACGCGATCTTTGAGGAGATGTTCTGCCACGGCGCCAATCATCGAGTGGTTCCGGTTGCGCGAGGCGTTGTCCCCTGTGCAATAACTCCCGGTAGCGATCGTATTTGCGCAATGATGCAGAGTGCGACTTCGCATGTGATAAGTGCAAAGCTGGATAGAGCACGCTACCAAGGTCGTGCAGCAATTCTTGACGACTTATCGGAGGTGGCGATCAATTCCGGCGGCGAGCTCCTCACCGTGCCACCGGAGATGAGCTAGCGTATATCGCTAGCAGGGCGAAGAAAGCGGCGGCGCTGCTGCGGACGGTTGGCTTCCTATTTGGCGGGCGGATCACTCTGGCGGCAAGCCTTGCTTGCCGGGAAGAACTTGGGAGAAAGCGATGGCGAAGGGAGGCCGAGGCGGAGCAGGCGAGCCCGTCGGCCTGGCGCAGAAGAGGAGGAGGAGGAGTTCGACCTCTCCGTCTTTGAGCTCCGATGATGATGAAGAGGAGGAGGAGGAGTAAGGCTTTCTTCATCTTGTACTCATCTTTCTTTTGATCCTTGTTGTTGTTTGTCTTGTATCTAATATGTTTCTCTCCAAACCCTGTTCCGTCTCGGGACTTTGGCGGAGAGGGCGGCGAAGAGGCCAAGGTCCCGTGGTTAACATCGAGGCGATCTGTTGTGGCGACATAAGATCGTCAGAGACCACTTTGACGGACCGGTCCCTTCCCTCGCAGCAGCTCAGCCTTGGCCCCGCGTAAGTGCATTGGCTCGCTTCTTGTTGTGGGGGCGCATGGGTGCTTCTTCTTACGCCAACATCTTGGTTGTTGACCCTTTCATATCTGAGGCGAACAGGCCCACGGGGCGGTGGGAGGCCGACCGGAGGTGTCGTCGGCCGACCACGCCACCAAGGGCCGATTCCCCAATATGGGAGCCCTCTTGCAAGGAGGAGGATCTCCGGCAAGGCGGAACAGTGAGCCCCGATGGTGGAGCCCACTATCACGGCCCAGCCGCAGGTGACCCTCCTCGTCGGGGACTCTCCCTTGGGTTCTCTGTGACCTTCTTTTTCTTCCTTTTGGGTATTTTATTGACTTTCCTTCCTCTCCTGTCTTGAGATCCTCCCTTGGGGACCCGTGGGGCCGAGGCCACCAGAGGAGGGCGAGTGGCGCAGCAACTGCTGGGGATGCCCGGCTGATGAGAAGAGGCCGTGCGGAGGAGCCCGCGCGTGAAGAGGCCCGGCCCGGCCGGCCTGAGGGTGAGTGAGGGGTCCCGGCGAGTCTTGGCGACCGGAGGGCCTTGGAGCGCGAGGGCTGCTGTTGCCGACCCCTCGCGCTGGCTGCATCGCAGCATGGGCTCGAGGAGCCCACCTGGCGCTTACTTGAAAGTCGGCGAGGGCGTATATATCAAGCTCCACAGGCATCTCGAGCTCGAGGCGCCGGTTGAAGGAGAGGAGTTTGACGGGAAGTACTTGCCTCTGCTGGGGCTGGCGGTGGTCGGCAGTGAGCAGCAGTGGCGAGTCCGAGGAGGAGCAGCTGCTCCAAAAGCTGGTGTCACTCTACGCGCCCGGCAAGTGAAGCTTGAGTCAGGGATGCGCTTGTGCGCGGCGGAGTTGATATAGAAAACATCGCAAGAGCTCAAGAGCGCAACCAGGAGGCCCTCGGTCCATTCTTTGAGAGGCGCAGCTCGGCGAAAGAAGGCGTTCATCTGGAGAAGGTGAAGCCGAGGAGCAGCGAGGCTTCGCCACCGGGAGCTGTCAAAGCGGGATGGTGAGCTGATCTGAGAGGAAGGCGTACTTGGACAGCCATGGCGAGAGCTCGCCGTCCGGGAACAATCTTTCGGCGGGGCACTCAAGGAGGCGAAGGATGCCTTCTGACTCTTTGAAGCCGCCGGGGAAGGAGTTAGAGGAGAAGGTGGCGCACCGAGGCGGCCGGGCGACAAGGAAGAACAAAGAGCTTGCCGCACTCTGGCCGCGATCGCGAGAAGGATGATGCAGCGCCCTGACGATCTGCAAGTTCAGCTCTCGAGAAGATCAAGGAGCTGAGCGCGCCAAGGACTTCGGCCGACCTAGATTTGAGGCAGCTACTTTGGCGGAGGCGGCGGGCGCCACCAAGAAGCGAGAAGATGTCCTAAGGAAAGACCTCAAGGGCAAGGAGGAGCTCTTGCGAGGGCCGCCGAGACCAGAACACCTTCAAGACCACGGTGGAGCTCGGAGGGCGGCCTCGTCGACATCGCCAGCAGCTCATTGAGGAGTTGGCGGGCTGAACAGCGGGCCGGGTGCTCTACTCGGGAGAATCTCGGCCTAAGCGCCAAGCTCACGCTCTTCTTCAAGGATGTGGTGGTGGCTCTCCGGCAGCTCGGGAAAGGATCGAAGCAGCTGGCCCAGCAGTCGCCGCGCGATCTGTGCGGGGTCTTGGAGAAGGTGTTGGTGAAGGTCCTCTTCGCTAACCGGGCATCGACCTCTCCCATGTCACCAAGAAGGCTGCGGAGGGGCTGATCTTGAGGAGCTTCGGGGCCATCGTCGCACCCATCGTGGACAAGGTGAGCGAGGTCGGGAGGGTCGGCCGCGTGTCTGCGGATTAGGCCGCCCTTCTTCTCCCTTTTGCTTGCTGCTGCCGTTTCGGTTATGAGAACAATTTAGTCAGTGCCACAATAAGTCATTCTTGTAATATAACTTTATTCTGTGCACTGCTTGCTATGTTATTTCCTTTACTTTGTTGCATCCCTTGTATGCTTTTACCCTACACCTTGAGGGACCTTGCTGGCGCAAGCACACTTGCTGAGTGCGGAACATCAGCAGCCTGTTGGCGGTGTTGCCTCCGGCAAGAAATCTTGTCGGTACTAGTTGCATCTCACTTGTATTGTTGAGTGGGCTCGAAAACAACGCAAGGGCGCAGCTTAGCCGCGAGTCAATTCCTCCGCGCACAGGTTTTCCATACAAGGTACGAACGTTCAAGGAATATAACTTGAAAAATTTAAAATTTACTAGGCTCAAACTTTGGCTACTTAGCTTTTCTGTCTTCTTCGTCCCGGCAAGGCTAGATTCCTTTGAACGACGCCTGGTCCAGACTTTTATCTCCTCCTTCCCCCCCGGTGAACTTGTGGGCGGAGGAATCTTCTTTTTGAGAAGAAAGGAGAGAAAATAATGATATGGGACACTAAGGTTCTTTATTGCTTACCTTGGGTAAGTGCTGCACAAAGTGTCAGATATATGTGCAAGAAAAAGAAAGATGCACTGAATTTGACAAGATGTGCAGGGCACATAAACTTTATTTACGTACGGGACCTGCGCCCGGCTTTGTACAAAAGTGTTACATCACGGCAGTGACAAGGCTTGTACAAAAGGTGGTTGCGAGCAGGTCGGCAACCGTGCCTTATGGGTAAAACTTGCGAAGATGTTCTATGTTCGGGAATTGCTCACGGAATGCCATCTTGGTCTCAAAGGCGGACAGCGCCGGGCCTAGTGACTCGTTCACCCGATAAGGGCCTCCACTTTGGCGTCAACTTCTTTGAATTCTTGGCGGATTGAGCCGGCGAAGAACAAGGTCGCCTTCCTCGAAGCTTACGGTGTTAACTGCGGCTATGATAGCGGCGCAAAGCTTCTTTGTAGCGAGCAGCTCGCTGGCAGCACTGAAGGCGATCCTCCTCGAGAAGAGTAGCGTCATCTTGGCGCAGCTGCTCTTGCTCAAACTCATCATAGCGAGCACTCGTGGCGATCCGTATCTGAGTTCCGTGGGGGAAGCTGCCTCTGCTCCATAGACAAAGAGCAAAAGGTGTATGCGCCGGTGGCTCGATTTGGCGTCGTCTGATCGACCAAGAACCCACAGCTGCTTTCGATCCAATTTTTCCGCACTTGTGCAGCACAGTCGAAAGTTCGGTCACGAGCCCGCGCGCACCTCGGCGTTCGCCCTCTCCGCTTGACCGTTGCTTCTCGGGTGAGCAATAGAAGCCAAGATCTTGGTGCCAAGATCTTGGGCGTGTGCATGAAGGTGTGGCTTGTAAATTGTGTGCCATTGTCGGTGATGATCTGTTAGGGATCGGCAGCAAACAATCGACACGAAGAACTTGGCTGCTGACTTTGCTATCACCTTCCTCACTGGTTCCACTTGAGGCCACTTTGTGAACTTCGTGGATTACAGCGTACAAGTACTCAAAGCCCCGACAGCTTGGGGGAAGGGCGAGGATGTCGATCCCCGGACGAAAATCGCTAGGATAAAGGGATTGTTTGGAGAGCTTGAGGTGGTTGATGAATCTGTTTGGAATGGGCCTTGCGCTTCACACTTGGTTACTTGTGCGATTTGCATCTGGAGAATTTGTCGGCGGAAGAAGCCTTCTTGCGGAAAGCTTTGCGGCAAGTGCTCTTCTTGTAATGTGGTGACCACATATGCCTCCATGTATCTCTGCCAACAGCTCTTGTCCATCTTCGGAAATGCACTTCAATTTCCTCCGTTGAATCTTCTTACATGCAGTATGTCATCGACAAGCTGGTACATACTTGATTGCGGGCTACTCTTTCCACTTCTTCTGCTCTTGAAGTTCTCTGTCTGAAGGAAATGGACTATCGGGTGTGCCCAGGCTGGAGCTTGTGGCTCGGCGGCGAGGACTAAAAAGCAAAGCCAGCGGCTGCGGGAACATCCGTTTCTCTGCAGGATCGGGGACCTGCGGGCGAGATGTTCCCCGCAGCGTGTCGGGACCTGACTTGTCGGGAGGCGTCTGCCAGGCAGAAACAAGCTCCGGGGCTTGTCGAGCGGACTGCTCCTCAGCACTTCTGTGTTGATCACAGGAACCTTCTTGGCGGTGGCTCCGGGGCTGCTGCGGAAAGTGGTCGCCCGGCGACCTTCCTCTTCTTGCTCTGTCCGTTTGTTGATGGTGTGACGGGACTGGTGAGTTAAGCTTGAGCACAAAAATCCCTGGTTCCACAGGCAACTTAAGTGCGGCACATTTTGATAGGCCATCTGCAACGTCATTTTGCGCTCTTGGAACATGCTCCATTTGCAGGCCGTTAAAGTGCTCCTCTAGCTTTCTCACTTCATCAATGTATGCCTCCATCAACGGACTCTGGTAATCTTTATTAACTTGGCAGACGACAAGCTGTGAGTCACCCCGGACAATAAGCTTTTTGATCCCAAGTTCAGCTGCGATCCTGAGTCCGGCAAGCAAACCCTCATACTCCGCAGTATTGTTTGTTGCTTGCTCCTTGGGAAAGTGCATCTGGACCACATACTTGAGGTGTTCTCGGCAGGCGACAAATGCTGCCCTTTGCTCTGGCGCCTTGCAGCGAGAAGGCACCATCAAAGTACATGACCCATTCCTTGCTAGTTTCCTTGACGGGGATGCTCTTCTCCGGAGTTTCTTCGTTCGGTGTTGGCGTCCATTCTGCTATAAATTTTGCCAAAGCCCGGCTCTGAATAGTTGAAGTGCTTTCAAACTTGAGGCCAAGCTTGACAATTCGAGTGCCCACTCGACAATCCTGCACTTTATACGGATTCGGTATCCTCTTGGTGAGCGGTGACAACCGTGATCTCATGTGCTTGAAAATAATGGCGCAGCTTTCTTGAGGCCATGGTAGGCGAAAAGCAACCTGCGCACGCGGTATCTTGATCTAGCCCCTGCAAAGGGCCCGACAAAAATGGCTGGCGCTGCACCTTCTTCTTCGGTGTTTCTTAACAAGCTGCGGATCCATCCTTGGCGGGCGAGAAATCGTCGGATCAGGACTTGCCGGGCCAGAGCTTGTCGGAGAAGTCCCCTGCTTGTCGCTGGGCCCGCTCGCCGCGGCTGTTGGCTCATCATCTGCCTCCCTTTCCGCCACTAACACAGCACTGACCACTTGATTGGTTGCGGCCAGGTATAGCAGCAACTTCTCTTGTGGTTTAGGCGCGACACGTGTTGGAGTAGAGGACAGATATTTCTTCAAGTCCTGCAGCGCAGCCTCCGCTTCCGGAGTCCATTTCATAGGACCTGCCTTTTTCAAGATTTTGAAAAATGGCAAAACACGTTCAGCGAACTTGAAATAAACCTCTGAGAGGCGACAACGCAGCGGCAAACCTTTGCACATCCTTGGCGCTTTGGTGCTTCAATTTGCTCAATGGCCCTGATCTTGTCGGGATTGGCGATCCCCTCGAGACACAAAAGAACAGAAGCTTGCGGAAGGAACTCGAACACACACTTCTCGGGGTTCAACTTAAGATTGACCTTCGCCAGCATTTGCAAAAGTCTCATCAAATCTTGGATCGAGTCTCTTTGTCTTTGCTCTTGACCACTATGTCATCCATGTAAGCTTCTACATTTACGTGCGGTTGTGGCTCAAAAGCATGGTGACTACTCTTGCAAATGTCGAACCAGCATTCTTTAACCGAAGGCATCCGTACAAAGCGATGCGTGCCACATGGAGTAATGAATGCGGTTTTCTCCTCATCCTCTTACGCCATGAAGATCGATGATATCTGAGTAAGCATCAAGGAATGGCGGATCACATCCTCTTTGTGGAGTCTACAATCTGTGTCGTCTTGCGGCAAGGAATGGATCCTTGGGACGAGCTTTATTAACATCGATGAAGTCGATGCAAAGCCTCCACTTCCCGTTTGCCTTGCGCCACGACTCTTTGGATTAGCTAGCCACGTCGGATGGAGTACTCCTCGGACCGAACTGCTTTGCTTCAACTTCTGATCTCTTACGCTATGAACTCTTGGCGCTCTCTTGCTTGCTTCGACTCTTTGCTTGGCGGGCGCGTGAGGCGGGGCGACAAGTGGTGCTCAGATACTTCCACAGGAACACGGGGATGTCGAGATGGTTGCCATGCAAACACATCGACGATACGCCCTTGAGGAAAGCAAGCAGCGCTTTAAGTATTTAGGATCAAGCGTGGCGATGGTGAAGGTACCACTAGTGCCGTCCTCCTTGGCGGCCACTTTCTTGGTCTCTAGTGAGGCTGCCTTTGCCTTCTTGCACTTGCGGTGGAGCTTCGATGGCGCGTCCTCGGCGCGATACTCCGGAGAGGTGCACTGCGGGAGTGGGTGCGAGCTACTCTTGCGGTCTTAGCCTTCTTCCTCCCGGGGAGCTTGTGACAAGTGGCTCGCGCTCGGCTTCTGTTGCTGCTTCGGTAGATCTTGTCGGTGCGAGATAAGTGCATCCTTCACTGTGCCTTGGGCGAAATGACACTTATCGAACCAGGCATCTTTAGCACATTGTAGGCGTGGTGAGAGGCTGCCATGAACTTGGCAGCGGCGGGCTGAGCCCTAGTATCCCATTGTAAGCAATGGGATATCGACAACATCGAGCGTGACCCTCTGTCACGAAATTCAGCTCGGCGCTTAAGCGTCCTTTGGCGATGTGATCTTCCCCTTGACTTGCTCCTTCCCGGTTTATCCCTTGAAAGGTACGAGTTTCTTGAGCTGTTGTCGAGGATCTGGGCTTCTTGAACCGCTGCGGAGGAAATCAGGTTCGAGCCGGCCCGCCGTCAACCAACATCTTCGTGACCTTGAGGTTGCGGATTGTTGAGTGAGACCAACATCGGCAAGCACCCGACGCGATGATCGATCGGGGTGAGTCCTCAACATCGAAGATGATGGGCGTCTTGGACCACTTGAGAGGCTTGCGCGACTCGGCGGACGGACTCCATTGCGTTCACTTCGCACCTTTGCTTGAGTTGGCGGTGCGAGGTGTGCGAAGAAGCACCGCCGTCGATGCTGTAACACCTCCGTTGCCTTCTGAAACTCTTGGTCATCAGTCTCATCTTCCTCCATCTCATCATCCTCATCTTCATCTTCGTCCTTATCGCGGCCGCGGGAGGCTGTCTCCTTGCAGCGGCAGCTTCTTCTCATAGTGCCCTCCCGGGCGGGGAACTTCTTGCCGGATCCTCCGCCACCTCCCTGGGCTCTCTCCTTATCGCGGTGCTCGTACTCGGCTTTCTGTAGCTCCGCCATCTGCTCGACTTTCTTACAGGTTTGGAGATCATGGCCCTTGGTGCGGTGGATCTTGCAATACCACTTGCCTGAGCCATCCTGCTTGTCGGCGGCTACCACAGCCTCGCCGGAGTCATCAGCTTTGGCCTTGTCGGAGCCTCCTCCGTTGCCGGAATGCTCAACAGCTAGCACATCCTTAGCCTTTCTCTTCCTGTTGTTCCGCCTCCGGTTCTTCCTTGCCGGGGCGGCATCCTCACTGTCAGACCCTTCTGCTCCCGTAATCTCTCCGGGGATTTTCCTCCCCTCCTCAGCCCGTGCACACTTGTCGGCCAGAGCATAAAGCTTCGCTGACATCTCGATCTTACATGCGCAATCTCCTCCCTCATCCGCGGTTATACGCGTTACGATGGAGAGCGATAAGCTGCTGGCGAGGTGGGCGTCAAGGGGATGTTACCTGCACTTTTAGCTGAATCTCTATGTACTTGCCTTGCGGGGCTCTCCCTCATACGGGCGGCGGATCTGGATCGCTCTCATGGCCATGGGGTTTGTGGCCGCTGTGAAAGCGCCGACAAGCTGATGACACGAGTCCGCCCATGAAGAGATGGAGCCGTCCGGCAAGTGCATGAGCAGGATCGACATTGGGCTTGAGCACCGGTGAAGTGGTTGGCGAGGATCTTCTCGTCAGCGCCCTCCGGCAGCTTTGCATCGCGATGGTGTAGATCTTTGAGGAACTCCGGCGGATGTATCCTGCCATCGTACTTCTCGAACGCGTCGGCGAAGTTCTTGGTTTTGGGCCCTTTGGACTTGCCGCGGCTTCAGCGGGTGAGCAGCGCAACCTGCCGCCCTGACGACAAATCGCTGGTTCCCTGGTGCATGCATATCGACAATGGGTCCAGCGGCTGGTCAGATTAACGTCGCGCTTCCCTCTGCGCTCGTCGAGTCGCGGCGTCTTCGTCTTTGTCGTTCTTGGAAGCGTGGCGTTAATCATAGCGGGTTAGCGGGTCCGAAAGGCAGCGGTGGAGTCGGCGTCGAGGTTGGTCCGGTGGCCGAGCGATCTTAACCGAGGGTGGGGAGTGCGGTGTGCACCCCGGTCTTGCCAGCGTCGGCTTGCGCTGGGCGCCTTGCCGAGAACCGATGCGCTTCTGTTGCGGGGCTTGTCGCCGTTAAGCGAAGCCGATAAGGCTGTAAATGGTCATCCTCGATCGTCAATCTTGTGTGGCGGAGGGTAATCTAAGCGGTGGGCTCGGGCCAGCGCTTCCTCCGCTATCTTAGGTGGCGGTGGCGACAAGCGGCGAGGCGGGATAATGCTCGGGCTCTGCTGGATTGGAAGGAGCAAAACCCCGTCCGGGCGACCGTACCTCACTCGCGCCCGACATCTTGGCGTGCATCTTGACCTCGAGCGTCCGCGACCCACCAGCAGCCTTGCTCCAAGCGAGCCGCGGTGCTAGGAGCTTACCGATTGTCGACCTGCACCTCACAGGAAGGTGTGGTGTCTGCACGCGGTTGCGGCAGCTTGCGGGGCCTTGTTTTGGATCTGGTGCGTGCGTGAGTCCCACGTCGGCGCCCGCTCGCCGTCGGCGTCCACTCCACCGCCCGCTTGCTCGGCGGTGGTGGTAAATCGATGTAGATGGGCGGCCACCTCCGAGGCTTCTTCTTGGTGGCATGTTGATGAAAGCGTTGATGTAGCTTGCAGCGGAGGCCGAATCGGATGCTCACGACCTCGTAGACCCCTACTTGGCGCGCCAAAGATGTCGGGCGTCTCTGCTGTGCCCACGAGCACCTATGGGGCAGGGGGCTCCTTCTAGTCCGGCAAGGGAGGCGGGCGTCTTGTGAGAGCAGATCGAGGTCGGTATGTGGCGGAGAAGATAGGCGATTTTACCCAACCGGTGCTCTCCGGAGATAAAACTCCTCTGCTGCTTTGTGTTTGTATTTGATCTTGCTCGATAAGCCTTGGCGTGAGGGTGGTGTTGGATGTGTCGAGCGGCGGAACCCTAACGTGGAAAAAGTTCGAGCGCGAACCCCTTCTCGTGCGCATGGGCCTCCCTTTATAGTCGAAGGGCACCTGGTGGCAGCGTGGGAAGAGGGGTAAAAAGGTAAAAGCGAGGTTGGTACAAGCGGTGCCCAACAGTGTCCCCTACCTAACTTTCGGCGGCGGGGACAAGGGCATTTAATGCCCGTCCGGTCGCTAACGGTGCAAAAGCGGCAGTTAGGTGAGCCACGGTTGCCACGATGGCGTCTTTGTCGACTCCGCTTGCCACCTCGCTCCGCATGGCGGTCTAGCGCCTCGCCACGTGCTCTGGGGCGGTCTGGGGTGACACATTGCTGGGGCGCTGGGTTTGGGTGCGGGTAGCAGCCTTGCGGCAACAGCGCCTTGCAGCGACCCTTCTCTTGTTGCGCGGCAAGCTTGCGGCCGGCCTCTTAGGAGCAGCAGGCGTCGCGGCAAGTCTTGGAAAGCGCCTTGGTGGGCCTTCGGTAATCTCCTCTTGCGGGGCCTTTGTCTTCCCGGCAAGCCTCTCTCTCAGGATCATGTCTTCTCGGTTGATACTTTGTTCTTGAAAAGCGGTAATAGGAGGCAGCGGAGGGTCTTGGCGGGGCGAGCGGCAAGCCTTGCCCGCGGGTCTTCTGTTGTCGTGCTGCGAGTTCAGTACTAAGGTACCCCCTACTTTAGTACCAAACGAGATAGTCCCTCCGTACCAGTGCATTGCACGATATATTAACTCAATTACTGAGCACGAACAAAAGCGATCGGGTACTAGGCACGAACAAACGGGCTCAATTCTGTGCTCATCCTGGTGTAGTAGTAGTACTAGGCAATGCAGTTGACAGGTGACATTGACGAGCAGCGACTGAGGGAATTGAAACATGCTCGGCACGGTAGGTAACGTTGTCTAGTTACTAAAGCATCCCTCCGTTGTTCATCGATAGTCATTATGGACCGGGGACATGAGGGGAATTTCCTAGGGCTAGAATTCTAGCCGCCAAATATTTCGACTTGAAACACTGAGGCTCGACTGGTTGGCGTTGCCTAATGTGCGTACCACGCACGCCACCGAAGGACATGAGCCCCTTTTTTTAGGATCAACACGAGCCAAGGTGTGGCTGGTACGCTGTTGGGTCCTACCATTTGAGAATACGAAAGGAACCTTCTAAATTGCGAGCGAATCTATGTGTATTATAATACCGTATTTTCCTTGCAAATACTAATCTCAAGTGGTAATTGATTTATGACAGTAGTTGAATTAGAGTGAATTTGTGATATAGTGATCTCAACGTGGATTTCATATTTCATGGTATCCTAGTAAGTTTTCAATGCAAATTCAAATTTAAAAGATGAACAATATGGAGGTGAAAACTTTGTATGTATCAAGCATATGACCACACACACACACACACACATACACACATACGAACACAACAACAATCCAATAAGTATAGTGCATCTATTTTTCCAACCCATGCATGTATGACACGAGTTCAAAAATACTCCTTCTATTCCTAAATATTAGTCTTTTAGAGAGTTGACAAGTGACTACTGAACAAAATGAGTGAATCTAGACTCTAAAATATGTCTATATACATCCGTTTGTGCAGTCCATTTGAAGCCTCTAAAAGACTAATATTTAAAACGAAAAGAGTAAAATGTAAGACATCCATGGTCCTCAGTTCAATATTTAAAATGAACATGAAACTGAAACATGAATATTAAGTCTAGTACTACAGTACATGCAAATGTTGTGTTTAGGTGGAGCTATGATTGTCGGGGTTGACCCCTCGACCTTAGATAAAGCTGTGGAGCTACATTTAGGGTTGTTTAGATTATATTTGTTCCCACCATCCCAACCACCGATTGGTTGTGCACCCCCACCCCTCCTCCCCGGGAGAATATCATGTGCCCCCATACCTTACATGCTATATGCCGATACGAGTTGCTTGGAGCTTGTAGATCTGAGATGTAGCAGCTCACATGATGTGTCTTAATTTTTTGGTGGGAAACTTTGATGAGTTTGAGAATTTCACACAGTTTGTACAAAAACTACTTAGATGCCCTTTGATCCCATATCCAACAACCTCGAAGGTCGTATCACTGTAGCATCTAAGATGAAGGAGGACACCATATTCTCCTGTATGTAAGAATATCATGTTCCACCACACCTTAGATGCTTTTGTGATACAAGCTCTTAGGAGGCGTTGGACTTGTGACCCAACACCTCCTCGGTGGTTCGAATGTTTTTTTTGCAGAAAAGCCCTAAAAGAGTTCGGCCACTGCTTACAAGCACCCAGAGTGCTCAGATGCCATTGGATCTCAGATCAAACGACCTCCAAGCTCGTATCACCATAGCATCCAAGCTGCGATAGCACCTTATGTTTTCTCGCACAGGAGAGTATGAGGTGCTCCCGCACCATAGATTCTATGGTGATATGAGTTCACTGAGATCTAAAGGCCCATAGTAGGAGGTTTGAATGTTTTTGCAATATACGACTGATAGAATTTGGGAAATGCGTAGAAAGTACAAGTACTATGCATGTGCCATCTGATCACTGATCATACGACCTAGATGCTCATATCACCGTAGCGGGTAATTAAGCTACGGGTAGCACCTAATATTAGCACCTGGGGAGCCGTTGGATCGAATCTTGGCTGACACACGAGACTGAATGTTTTATTTGCAAAAAAAACTTTGGAGAGTTTGGAAATGCGCATAATTACAAAGACTACTCCCAAGCCATTGGATCTCACTTCCAACGGTGTAAAAACTTCGTATCACCATAGTATCTAAGCTGCGAGGTGGATGTGATATTCTATGCGCTGTCATTTTGTTTGTAAACTTGCAAAATACGTGTAACTTCGTGCGTTACTTGTCTAACGGCAAAGTGTTTGTTCAAAAAACCATCCTACACTGAAATATCGGAACAACACGGGGGTCCCACTTGTCATTAATCAAAATTGGACCTAAAACTAACAAATCTGAAGGCGAGATTGAGCGGCAACCTGGACTACAAAGCGTAAGTCGATAGCTTTGAAAAAACGAGCGGTTGTTGGCTTTGTCCCATAACTTGATTTTATCTGATTACTTGCGTTGAGTAGAGTAGAGGAGTGCCTCGTCAACACGTGCATGACCGTTGTCTCACTTACGGGTGGTCCCAGTCTGCGATCTCAATCTCTCTTCTCTCCATCGTCTAACCTTTGCGGGCACACACGAAGCGGCGCTAGCTTGCCGTGGTGTTATTACAACTAAAAAAGCTTGGAAAATAGAAGAATAGGCTAGAACAAGAGGCGTTGCGGCTGGTCGAGCGAGCTAACCGTGCCACGTTTGCATGATGAAGTTGTGTGGCTAGTGGGGTGTTTTCGACCGGTGGCTGGGTCGAGGTCGAACCATAGGTACTCGTCGTCTGATATATTTTACCGCACATTTTCCTCCGTGCCAGGCGTGGCACACCCTACCCGTGGTTTGGGGTCCTCCCGGGTGGTGCGCATATATTCTTCTGACGTGGGACACCCTACGCGTGTTTACGGGTCCTCCTCGGTCGTGGCGCGAAGCAAGTAAATGAGTCGTCAAATCATGAAAGACCACCTTTCCCGAGTACATCGGTGAAGCACGGTGGCTAGCTAGTTGGGCTAGTTAGGCCGATTAGCTAGGCGCCGCCACATTTGTTTTTCACCCCTTTTTTATCTACTTGCGGCGGTAAATTTAAATATCCACTGGCGTTGCTCGGTGTTTGGGTGCGGCGGGATTTTAAATTTTTGATTGGGGGCGGTAGCGGCAGGATTTTAAATTTTTGATTGCGAGGAAGCGGTAGCAGTAGCAATTAGTCACGATGATTCCGCTGTAAAACCCTTTGCTCACGATGTGAGAAGTGTCGTGTTGGTGTTTACCGTGGTGAAAACCAAAAGATTCCCGCTCCTCGGGTGGCTCCCTCCGCCTTCCGTGGGTGCATTGCCTTTCAGCCCGTTTGCCCCTTTGCTTCCTCTCCCCATTGCTTCTACGGTGCCATGTGGTGCGAGATCCTGAGTCGAGGTGGGCGCTGACACAGAGCTCCATGCCAGGATGCGGAGCTCGGGTCCAGGGCGTGGAGCTCCGTGAGCTCAGGAGGAGAGGTGCCATGCTCCTCCGTTATGTCGCGGGAGTTCACGGAGCTTCAGCGGCGTCCACCACAAAGATGCTCGGCGTCGGCGTTGTTGCTGCGGCGGGAGATATGATAGGCGTTAGGGGATTTGGGCTGGAAGCGAGTGGGCGATCGTGGCGAGGTCGAGGATCGCCTCGGCCACTTGGTGAACCAAGTTGCCCGCTGCGTGTTGCGGCTGCGTGATGCCTACCGTCGTGCCGGTAGCGGCGATGCCGACCGTCGGGCTAAACCCGTTCGACCACCCGGTTGACTTCAACAAGCTGCGGCTTCCTGACCTGATCTCCTTCTTCACCTATATCTCCGAGGAGCTGAGCCATCTCCGCGCGATGGTGGGGGCTGAGCTGGAAAAGGAGGGTTCTTGCGCTGTAAATCGCCGTTGCGGGCGAATCCTTCGAGGCTCCGTCACCGAAATCCATTCGTGCCATTGGACGCCATCTTTGACGAGCTGGCTCCCGTCGACCGGGAGCGGGCTCTACGGGCGATTGCACCCTGCATCACCAACGTCGTGTGCCTCAAGAAGCAGAGGGACTTCGGTGGTGTTTAGGCACCCTCTGCATGGGCATGTCCATGTCTCGGTGCAACATGGCCGTTGGATCAAACTTCGAGCGGTGTAGATCATCCTTTGTAGCACAAAGCGTGTGGGTGTGTTTGGTTGCATTCTCATCTCAATATAGTTGTTTCCTCTTAGTGTATTTTGTCAACCTACTAGTGTGGACTCATGCACCCTTCATGCACTCTGCCAAACACCCAAAAGTGGGTCGAGAAGGGAACTTTTGCTCCCATCCGTGCACCCTTCACACCTGTCTAACACTATAGGATGTGCTTCATATGGTTCATGTTTAGGGAGTACTATAGCACCGTACTCTCCGTCTTGTTGTGGACCTAGTTCTATTAACATTGATCTCACCATTCATTCTCGACAGACCCAGTCGAAAAAGCGGTACTATGTTACATATAGGAGTAGTTGACATCGCACAACACTGACAACAAGATTGTGTAATCTTGGCGTATGAACCACTGCACATGCCTAGTAGTAGGAGCACTGTGTATGTTCAAGTGGCTGCCGTGTTTAACACTCCTCCGTCGTAAGAGTGGAAACGCTTGCTGTAATCATTTTTTTCAGAATGAAAAACTGTGGACACGCTCTACCGTGCGAATCCTCCTCCAGCCATGCAATAAATTACTCACTTTCGCTGACTTGTGGGACAGCCAGCACCTGGGTCCACCAGCCATGCACTAAATTACTCCGTAGTAGAGTGACGGTAGACTACCCCGATCGAACCGCATGATAATTCCCAATGAGCCTTCAAATCACAAAGCCCCTCCTTTCCATGATAAGTTGGGCTGGACGAAGAAACCATCATTTCACTCTTCTCTCTCGGCTTCCTCTCTTGAATAAAACCCCACTCGCGCGCTTTTCTCTCATCTCGTTCCTCCTTTCACTCTTCTCTCTCAGCTTCCTCTCTTGGATGGGCCAGCGGAGCACCGGTGACGTGATGTCTATAGCTCTGGCCAAAACCGTCGAGGCTCATAGTGCGAAGAAGCGCAAGCACCCGCCGAGACTACTGCGAGACAAGCTCAAAGCCATCGCCTGTCCAAGCCCCCTCTCCGGGATCCCTCATTAAGCAAGTCCGAGGTAATGTCTCTTGTTGGCGATCTTTTCTCGATCTTGATCGTGTTTTTCATCTAACAGCAGTACTAGTCTTGGTAGTACAACTTTCGGGTGATCTTGCATGTGATTTTAGTGTGCCAAATGAGGGTTCTAAATTCCTCTTTTGACCAAAACATGCGAGAGGTTGACACTGATTTCTTATAGATTACTTTCAACTTCTCCCTCTGTCCCAAATTTCTTGTCTTAGATTTGTCTAGATACGGATGTATCTAATACTAAAATGTGACTTGATACATCGTATCTAGACAAATCTAAGACAAAATTTTTGAGACGGAGAATACTATAATTTATCAATGCTACCTTTTAAGAGGTATATTTTCCTCGATAACTTGTGTTATGGATATTGCATGTAATCCCTCTGCTCTCATGCCTTTGAAGACATGTTCTAGTGTCTTTGTTCACTCATTTACGTGCGTATATGTAGTCATATATGGAGTATAATATCGAAAATCATCTTATATTTCTGAGCGGAGGTAGTAATGAAATATGGTTTACTGTTTGAATTAGAACCAGGTCCGCGGTGGAGATGAAGTTCTCAAAGTCATGTTGTGTGAATTGGAAGACGATGATGAGTTCTAGTCTTGAACTATCCATTCTTTGTGTCCTTGTGCCCACGTGTCTGAACTAGTGTTTTCTGTAGCATTGTTGTCGGCGTGTTCTTGAGGCTGTGCTTGACCACAACAATTTCTGGATGTGCCTTCGATTCTGAAGGGTGTGGTTCTTGTAAAGCTTCCCAACAAATCTGATCGGCATGTCTTCATCATCATGTTTATGAGTGGAAAGACCACTCTGTTAGGTTCTCAAGGTTGACAAGATGGTGATGGTGCATGTAGACATCTCACACGAAGTCCATGGCCTAATCGGTTATCACGGGGTTCATCCGTGGGTCGGTGGCAAGAAATAGTCTGCGAGTTTAGTTAGTGCAACTTTGCTTATGCATAGTAAGTACTATTGTTCGATTACTTGATTTGTGTTTGTGAACCTGTATTGTTTATTAATCTTGCCGCTTTTGGTGTGTGGTCGATCGAGAATGGTCTATGTTAATGTTGTCCACTCAATTGATCTGTACATTTTGAAGTATCTAGATCATATTTTTTGTGAGGACGGTTTATCAATTATGGTTACACTCCAATATCTGTATGCATTGCAGGGTTTATCGCAACCAGGATTTCGGTCCATGGATGTTAGGTCCATACGATTTGTCACGACCTTTGGACTGTCCTACTTGTGGGAGTAGGCGGGGCCCTGCATGCCAGCGTGGTTGGACGATCAATCTTACATTTAGTACTTGACATAGTGATTTCTGGTAAGGATTCACTCGTGTCACATCAAGTAAATCTTATTGATTTCTTGTCTAAATCTTATTGATTTAATGTCATGTTTTCTTTCTTTTCCTGCAATTTTACGATGCAGGTTTTGCCATGTGACATTCATCACGAATAAACCGTTTGGTTTGCTCTCTGATGGCTATTTTTGCAGGTTTCACTTCTTATGTAGTGTATCGATGCTTGAAGGCCTTGTCCATCACTTATATTCTTGGAAAAAATTGGATCGATCATTTATGCAGTACAAGCTGAATCCCTATGATGAACTGCAGTTTGGTTTAACAAAAACACCACAATTAGTCCTTCTCGCGTTTAAAAGAAATGAAGAAAAAACTAGATCACGATCACGGATCCTAGTCAAGTTAGAAAGCGGATCATAGCAGACCAGACACGATCGCGGCAGTCTCACATAGGTCGAGCACCGACAGTTGCTCTAGCACTGAAAGTGGCAGCAGCTCAGTCTGATCCAGCTGAGGATTGGGCAGCGACCGCGTCAACGGATCAGTCTGATCTACCAGAGGATCGGGCATCGACACCAGCACCAGCTCTACAAGGAGCACCATCTCCGGCAGCAGCGGCAACCCGGCACTGCACAAACACTTGCACTTGCATTTGGTCGGCCCGTGCGGTTGCACCGCGTGACGACTGAGGGATGCGATTCGCACTTCATATACCAAAGTCCTTACAAAACCGACATGTCCACCTTCTTGGTAAGCATTGGCCGCCCAAGTGCTTCGTTCTTTTTTCTTTCCATGTTGTTTCACATGATTCACTGTGTTGATCTAACTGTTTGGGTATTTCTTCTTGTTTTCAAACAGAGAATTCCTAGAGCAATGAGGGAGTCGTTCAACAATCCGGGCAACCGCCGCCAAGTTTCTCTTACCATGCGCAGCCTTGGTGTGAATGAACCTTCTCAATATACGGTAAGTACAAAGGATGGTCACATGATGATTGATGCTAAAGGATGGTCAAGGTTCAAATCTAAATCATATCTTGCGGTAGGGGATGATGTCAAAATCGAACTTTCTCGGCAAGGAGAGCTGGTCCAAATCAACTTTGAAATTCTTGATGGCAGGGCGCAAAACTGCCAACTGATCTATCCTCGAGAGATTTTGATGTAATAATCGGCATGGTGAAACAAGTGTCTGTGTGTGTATAAGTAATGCGACAGTATTATTTATCACATGGTATATCGTTGATAAATTGCAACTCTGATTGCTGGTTAGGAAGCGTAGTTCGATTTCATTCCAACAATTTGTCGTGCTTTATTCAATTTTGTGTATTAAGCCTCATGACGACATCTAAAACCAGCGATACCAATAAACTTGCAATATGAAAAGCGCGAGGTAGAACACATGGGCCCCCAAACATGCGAGGTCGACTGCAGCCCAAAGTCGAGAACCGTGAGCCTATCGAGTATTATATTCTCAGCTGAACCCCCATAAAAAAAGCTGAACCCCATAATGCACGTGCATTGCGAGGAGGAGTATATTTCTCGGCAAGGTGAGCCTATGATATAAAAGATTTGTATATTTCTTTCTGAGAGGAGTATCTCTCTGTCAAAAATATATTTATGTGTAACTAGTTACTCCTGTCTTTCTACTTCCTTTTGATATGTGGGGCAACCGACAGCAGGGGTCCACGTGCCATATGCACAAATTAGAGTGCACAACTTCACGGTAGACACACCCGGTCGTGGGCCGCGATAATGCCAATGAGCCGTCAAATCCAACCCCCCATTTAGCGATAAGATGGATGAAGACGAAGCGGACGATATTTCATTGGGCACGAATCCCTTCTCCCTCGTCGCTTGTTCGGAGAAAACCCCGCTTCGGCGATTGCATAGGGTTTTCTCATGGAGAACTAGTGCAATTCTTCATCCATCGATAAATCCAAGTCCCTTGGTCGCGGGTAATCCTAGGATGGCAGCCGCCCTAGTTGATGCATTTTCTTCATCTTGAATCTAGTGTGTTTCATTGCGATTGCCCAAAGTGCGAGTACCCTCTGATTCTGCGCCCCGGTGAGGCCACACTTGTTCCTTCTCATCCTACCACAACATTTTGAAGCAGCGCATAGTATGTTCCTAGAATCCTCTTCTCTATCCGGGAGGGTGGGGTTTTTTGAACATCTTTGTGTTCTCATATTATTTTTCTGCGGTGTATTATTTGCTCTGCCCGAACACATGTACTCAAGATGCTCGGCCTTGCCATAACTGAATACACTAGTTTAATGGTCACGAGTGAAGACAATCCATGGATATTGCTTCGAGTTGGGTTCATGAACCAAGAAGATCGCTCCTTTTTATGGCGAACTTGGATAAACTTTCTCAAGTGTTCTGGATTGAAAGTTGGCGCACGAATGTTGATGGAAATAGCAGAACCTGGTCTCATCTTCACTGCGATCTTCCACCCGGCGTCGTTCAATTGTTCATCCATGTTAGTTTTGTATCTGGTTCTTGCTTGTTGCCTCGATTACTTCTTAATCCACCTATTCTGTCTAACTAATCACAATTTAACTTTAGAAGTAGCAACGAATCTCTCACGAAGATGCTACTTCTAACTAATATTGTCTTATAATTGGTGGCATGTGTAGGTTTTTCAGAGTTAAGCAGTCTGCTCATTTGTTACTCTGTAATAACTCGGCTTTTACTAATGGCACTAAAGTTGGCTGGATCGACATCCACATGTTCCTACACTTTATTGATTGTCTTGAGGTCCTTGTGGGGCGTTTCAATGGTGGAAGGCCACGTGGGATATGTGTGCCACTGCTGCACTTGTTGACCAATTCCAACTGTGTCGAGAAACTTATGGTACGAGCTGTTTTCTGTTATATATGTTGTTCATAAACTATTGCTTATACATAGTTTGACAGCTGTGATCTTCTTGAAACAGGAAATGCCAAGTTCTATTGTTCCTATACAGATGCCTGACCATGGTCGGGTCAAACTTGTGCTTGGTCACAACATGATGTTTATGTCGACCTACTCAATTCCCCTTGGAGGCGAAAAGATACTTATTCGTGGGTGGTCTCAGATAATGAAGGCCCGTCCATCTTGGAGAATAGGACGAAGATTATGTTCATGCTTTTCCATGGCTCTAAGCGAATATCTGTTTATTGACCACGTTGCGAGATGAAGCCACTTTCGAGAAGGTTGTGGATCTTGCGGGTGGCGCCTAGGCCTTGTCACGGGGCTTGGCGGCCTCACCCCAGTTAGCTTTGTAGGCAAAGTAGCATTGTTCGGCGTGCTTTGTATGGTTGAACCTGTATAAGTACTCATCTTGCTTTCAACTTTGGTTGTTAAGTGCCCTGCTGGTTTGATTAAGGTTGTTAAGTACTCCTGCTGCTTTTACATTACATCGTGTTTCTTTAGTCTGTCTTCCTCCGACCACAAAACCAAACCAGCGCCGGTGACGCCACCTTCCGCCTCCCACGGTGGCTGCGCCTCGGTGCCTTATCGCCCGCCCGTCTCCTAAATCGTTATTTGGCGTCCTTGGCGCTTTAGTGCGCTTCGCGTAGCGCCGCCCTCTCACGTTGTCAACATGGTCGACAAACAATAGGAATCGGCGGAAATGCGTGGAAGGATGACGGTAGAGGGCCCACCACATCAGCGTATGGAAAAATAAAATGCTTCCTCCTAGTGTTTTCGACATCACGGGACCCACGACATTGTGAGCATATATAGTCAATAGACAAGAGAACAGCACAAGATCGGTGACACAGGGCGTAGCTACTCGGCGATATTTTTTTTGTTTGGTATTGTTGAGATGGAGCAGGGTTTGAACTGGGCTGTGGCCCGTCTAGCCCAGGCTTATATTTTATGTTCACCATGTGACCAGCCCAGCTATTTTTTCTTTGTGCAAATGAGCCCAATTTATTTTTTCTGAAGAATACCCAATCCAGGCCTACTTATTTTACTACGCCTTGAAAGTAATATGAAATGGGTTGTAAACATAAAAACAGATGACAAATTGGCAACTACTTTATAATTTCTGATTTTTTTTCACATTTTCAGATTCCTATTTCACTTGGCATTAACCTAATTAAAATATATCTTCAAAGTACTTTAAATCTTGCTCGACATTTCGGTATTAAAAATAGTTTGGAACCCACAGAAATATGCGAAATTGGCCCTGGCCAACCAAAAAAAAAGAGTGCAATAAATTGCATAAGAAGTTGCCATGAGCTATATATAAATTATTAAAAAAGAGGGAGTGGTCTGACTTGTGGGCCTGTTTAGTTTACGCGTATGCAAGATTTTTAGTTATTATATACTCGTCGACAAGCGATTCTAGCGAGCGTAACCGTTAGATGTTAATCCACTGGCCGTCGTGTTCTTCAATCTCGATCCTCTTGCTCGGCCGCCAAAAAGCGCCCGTGGGACCGCTGCTCCGCCTCCGTGGCGGGTGTGTTGCAGCATGAGCCTCGGCCCCTACTACTCCCACCACTGGCCAGGGCATCCCTCTACTCACCCACACCCCCTGTTATTCTGCGGCGACAACAGCCTCACACCGCAGCCGAACCGGTGAACACTCGTACTCCTCTCCGCGCTGGCTTTCCACTACCGTGTCTTCCCTAGCTCCACATCGTCCCCTTCCTAGGCCTCACCGTCGTCCACCGCCGTGGTGCTCTCGACGCGGCGTGGTCAATGTGGTCAACGATCGACTTCCATCGGAAGAGTACTATATGTGGAGAGGATGACAGCTGTGTCCACGGCAGCCGCAAGGAAGTGCTTCCTTATTACGCGGAAGATAATTATTCCTCCACCTAACATCTGGGACCCACTGGACGGGCCACGAGTATTTCATGAAAAAAACGTTTCCCCCTGACTGCTGGGACCCACAGGTTGGGCCACCATATTTCCGCAACGTTCCCCATTTGTCATTTCGGACTCACGGAAGTGCCTCCTTATTACGCACAAAAAATGAATACCCCTGCTATTTGGGACCAACCTTGGTTGGAGGCTGACTTAATGGGCCTACTAAGTTGGTGGGACGGAGGCCTTTGTCAACTTTAGTCAATATATGAGCGATTCTAGCTCCAATGACCGTACGATGTCCATCCAACGGCCGTAGTGCTTCTTCAACCTCTGGTCTTCTTGCTCCAGCCGCCCAAAGCAGCATCGGTCGTGCAGCCTGCTCCTGCCGCTCGTGGTCGGCTGTGATGTCGCGAAGGCCTCACCGCCCCCTACTACTCCTACCGTTGCCAGGCCATCCCTCTACACACCCACACCCCCTGTTATTCTGCGGTGACGGCAGCCTCACACCGCAGCCGAACGAGTGAACCCTCATACTCCTCTACGCGTGGGCATCCACTGCCGCGTCTTCCCGGCTCCGCGCCGTCCCCTTCCTAGGCCTTGCCGTCGTCCACCGCCACAGTGCTCTCGGTGCGGCGTGGTCGACATGGTCGAGAATGGCTTCCGTCGGACGTGGACTGTACGTGGAGAGGCTGACAGCTGGGTCCACGGCAGCCGCAAGGAAGTGCCTCCTTATTACGTGGAAAATAATTATTCCTCCACCTAACATCTGGGACCCACTGGACGGGCCACCAGTATTTCGCGAAAAAAAACATTTCCCCTTGACTGCTGGGACCCACAGGCCGGGCCACCGTATTTTGCGAAAAATTGTTCCCGCCGCTGTCAGCTTGGACCCACCGGAAGTGCCTCCTTATTACACACAAAAAAAATGAATACCCCCTGCTAGCTAGGACCAACCTTGGTGGAAGGCTGACTTGTGGGCCTACTAAGTTGGTGGGGACCGGAGGTGAGGAGTCTGGACTAGGGGTGTCCGGACAGCGGGTGTCAATATCCGCCGGACTCCCGGACTACGAAGATAGAAGATTGAAGACTCGGCTCGTGTCCGGAAGGTACTTTCCTTGGCGTGCAAGGCAAGCAGCAATCTGGATATGTAGATCTCCTACCATTGTAACCGACTCTGTGTAACCCTAGCCTCTCGGTGTCTATATAAACCGGAGGGCCTTAATCCATAGGGCGAACATGACATCTCAACAATCATACCATAGGCTAGCTTCTAGGGTTTAGCCTCCTTGATCTCGTGGTAGATCTACTCTTGTACTACCCATATCATCAATATTAATCAAGCGGGGCGTGAGGTTTTACCTCCATCGAGAGGGCCCGAACACAGGTAAAAACATTGTGTCCCTCGTCTCTTGTTACCATCCGCCTAGAGGCGCAGATTAAGGACCCCCTACCGAGATCCGCGGTTTGACACCGACATTGGTGCTTTCATTGAGAGTTCCTCACGTATGCGTCACCGATAGGCTCGATGGCATCTTCAACCATCAACGCTGTCCGGGTGAGACTTTTCTCCCGGACAGATCTTAAATCTTGGCGGCTTTGCACTCGGGCCAATTCTCTTGGCCATCTGGAAGCGATCAGCTTCGCCCCGGCTGTCGAGTCGGTCGGAAGCTTGAACATCACGGCCGATGACCGCGGAGACTTGATCTTGACGGACTCGAGCCATAGCAGCGCCCGCACTATGGCGATGGGCATGATCTAGCTCTGCCGCCGGACGGTGCTTTGGTGGCGCTTTTCGGATCCGCTCCAGCCACTAGCGGAGCCGATTGCCCATGTCGAGGCGGTGGATAGGCGCCGCCACAGGGGCTTCAACATCCGCAGCGATGGGCGAATACCAATCTTGTCCCTGCGAAACTTCGTGATCCGAGGCCGGACTCCTCGCGGACTCCGAGCCTCCGCTTACCTAATTAAACCGGATTGGCGCGGTTATGGAATTCACCGCCGCGGACATCTTCGGCACTCTCCTTTTGGCGATATCCTGAATTCCTGAAGCATCTCGCTATCGGAGAATCTGGCGGACTATGGCGGGGCGGTTGGAGTTGAGACGATGGAAAATTGAGCCCACCACCACCCACTTTATAGCCAGTCGAAGATTTAACCGACATGCTAGACTTGACTCCGGCGACATCGGCGCTATGGGCGGCGATGCGGAGACAAAGAACCAGCGCCCAGGCGCTTTGGAAAACCACCTCGTCATCTGATGTCTACATGGTGGATACCCCAATAGAAGGGATGGCGAAAAAGCGGCGGAGGAAGATTCTCTAAAGAAGCAGCCCAAGCGCGGCGTCGTGGCGCCGCTCTAAATCCAGCCACAACAAGAATATAGATCGGCACGAAATAACAATACCCGGAGAGTGCGAAGACAACTCCCTCGGCACAACTCAAGCGCAAGAGGATCACGAAGCAAGCCCTCACGAAAAGGCGGCAGAAGAAAAGGTTGAGGATCACAGCTATGCACCTCCCTCAGAAGGCGAAACAAGCCTCGATGGACGAATTAAATGCGCGCCGAGACCCTGTCGAACAAGAGCTTTTTAAGCGGGCTCATCGCTTCTGACAAGAAGCACGAAGAAGGAAAAGCGGAAGCTCAAAACAGCGGAAGGCAGCGCTCGGACAAGATGGAGCAAAGTACTCAAAACCGCCGGATAAATCTGAGCGGCCACCAATCGAAGAGCTACGAAGCGCCGCTGCTTCACGAATTGACGAGGAGGCCATAGAGCCCCACCATCCAACGGCCCAGCCAGGTCCATCTCGGACCCAAACAAGCCCCAAGCAAAGCAACCGTCAAGTGTCCGGCGATAGCGGCACATACAAATCTGAGGCGCCGCACACCCACTATGTTTCACGAGGCGAGGTGTTGGATCATGAGTTCCCAGCGGGTTTAAACCCATAAACATAGAAGCCTACGATGGAACAACAGACCACAGATGCGGATAGAAGACTATATATTGCATATACACATGGCGGAGGAGATGATCTCCATGCTATAAAATATCTCCCCTCAAGCTCAAAGGGCCAGCCGTCATTGGCTCAAAAGCCTCCCGAAAACACTATTGGAAGTTGGGAAGAGCTTGAGGAAGCATTTAGAAAATTTTCAAGGGACCTATGTCCGTCCTCCGGATCTGAGCGATTTAAGTCATATAACTCAACAACTTGGGAGAGTCGGTGGAAGTGCAGAGCAGGTTTCTTACCAAAAAGAACCAAATAGTCATTGTCCGGACTGAAGCCTTAGCAGCTTTCAAGCACAATGTCCGAGACGAATGGCTTGCGGACACCTCGGCCAGAGAAACCGAGGACAATGACCGCATTAACAAGCCTCATGACCTGCTTACATGCGGGAGAGGATAGCTGGCAGCAAGCAGCACCAGTGACCCAAGTACATCGAGATAAGAGATGGAAGCGGAAAATCACGGTAGCGAAAAGAAGCAGCGCGGAATAAAGAAAAAGCCAAAAGAGAGCGGCGATTAACGCGGATTCAAAAACTCGCGGCCCAATCATAAACTCAGCCCCTCAAGGATGGCATGGCGAACTCTCTAACCTACATAAATTACGGGTCGGATATGTCAAATCCACGGTACCGGAAGGCCATAAATCACACCCACGAGGATTGTTGGGTTTTCAAACAGTCCGACCGACTAAGCGCCCGAACACAAAGGGCTCGGCGTCAGCGATGAAGATAAACCCGCCGCAGGGCACGGAAAACAAAAGACTTTCCCACAAGGGGTCAAAAGCGATAAACTCACTTCGTGTGAGGACCACGGAAAAAGCAGTCGGCACTTTCTAAAAAGAGCGCTGCGGTCCAGCCAACAAACCATAGAGATTGGATATCAAAACCAATCATTTTCGACCACGGACTATTCGAAGCGTTAAAGCAGCGGAAAGGACTCCCGATATTGAATCCGATCATAGGCGGATTACAATTCCTGAGAACGTCCTAATGGGCGGAGGCGATGACTTAAACTGCTATATTCAAACACAATCGCCGGATGGGGATAGACCCTACCAAATTGACACAGCCACACTTCCTTCAAAGGAGGAGCGCTAGGCCCTTCGCCAAGTGCAGGCTCGATATTACTAGAAGTCGTGTTGGATCACGAACAACTTCCGGCGAAAAATTAATTTTCATATCGTCCCATTTAAAAGTGAATATCAAGCCTTTGTTGGGGCGAAAGGCTTTTGTCGCTTCAGCGCCATACCGCATTACGCGTCTCTTACATAAGATGCCGGTCCACATGGCGCCATTTGGTCACGAGCTCACTTAAAGACCCGGACTCGGATAGGCGAATCCGGACTCGGCGAAGGCTAGGGGCTCCCTAGCCGCATACCCTTCCGCAGGGGCTGCGCGCTGGCCGATCGCGGTTTCATATAAACCTTGCTTTAATTATTTATATTTCTTCTTTTGCATTTACGCGCGAACTGTTTCTAAAACTAAGCGTTCCTCTCTTTCTCTGAGATGAACAACGTGCGTGCCGTCCACGATAATGGCGCAGCGGAACCGGTAGAGATGTGCGATAGGGACCCGTTGCAAGGATTCTTTTCAGATTAAGACCTGCGTGAACCTTTTATTCTGTCTCTTGTTGTTACTCTCCTTGGCTCCTTCCTATAGCCAAAGCGAACTGGCGCTTTGGCATCGGCGCGTCGAAGACCATGCTCGTGCACGGACACAAGGGGCTTAGGGCATAATTCTGCCCATTATCATAAAGTCCGAACATCTTGGGAGTGTTCGGCGTCTCGAGTTAGGCATTATATGCATCAGCTCGAATCATGTCTTTGGTCAAATGTTGGGTTTGCCCGGCTCCGTGTTTTGCTGCCTTCGTTCCGTATCACCCGGCTAGGCGGCACGGGAGAACTCTGCGATTGTGCCCGGATTCGGCTGGCGAGCACCTCGATGAAAGCGGCCATTTGTCATGATATGGCGAGTCTCGGTCGACCACTTGATCGACCATCGGAATGTTTAGAATTCCCGCTTTGACGAAGGACCATTTCGGTCGGGCACATCGCACGAATGCGGAGATGTGCGGTGTCATCGAGGGCTATATCGTAGCCCCACCCTCGAGCTCCATTGGCTAAGTGAAAGAGATAAAGCATTATAGTCCGGATTGCCTCATTCGCTACGCTACCACCTCCTTATAACAGGACCGAGACGTCTTTCAGGTTATACAAAAATATACGTAAACGGCCGCACAGGAGAAGTCTTACTACTTGGAAGCACAAGTATAAAAAGCATTCACACTATAACCATTGATCTACAAGTTAATGCGTTCAATTGAGCGTTACATTTTTGAGCAACCTGCGACTCTATCACATGGCGTCACGCATAACTTCCCGAAATAATGTTCGCATGAAGCGGTTTCCATCAAACCACAGGCGCAACAGCGGTGGCATCCATCTCCGGACACTGCGCCTTCACGGGCGAGCCATCCGCGCTCCCTCGATGCAGGCCGACCGTTTCATCTCCTTGATATCGGCACCGCCCAAGGAATTGCTGCGATAGGCGAAGTAGCTCGTCGCCTTGGACCTCTCGGCCATACATAGGCCACGATGTCGATCATAGCCAGTCCGGACGATCTATTTAGTTCGGCCCGTTCGGTGACCTGTCCTTCAGCGGAAGAAGCGATCCGGACTGTGGAATTGAGACCAATATAACTCTTACGTCTCGTGATCCCCAGGCTCGGAAGTGCTTAGCGGCATCGGCCGCTTTTCGCAGCCAAGTCCATATCGGATCCTCCGAACTCCACGATCGCTCAAATTGGCGTGCCAGCATCCATAAACGGCGGCGCATAAGAAAAGGCTTGCCGCCACGATTTCTCGGCTTGGCGCAGATCCTCCTTCATAGCCCACATTGCGAGGCGGGCATCCTTAGCCGGCGGTGGCCTTCTTGAGGTCTTCCCGCTCCGATAGGCGCTCCTTTTCAAAACCTCATTGCGGTCGGTAGCATCCTTTAATTTCTTGGCCAATTCGCCACCTCCGCCTAGCTTAGGTAGTCGCGCCTTTTGACCTTCAACTCTTGGCCACCCTCGAGGCAGCGCGTCACTCCCGGGCTTGCTCCTTAGTTAGAAACAAGTTCGCCCGAAAACTCTCCAGCAGCAGCACTATCGTATTAACAGCATATAACTTATCGAGGCGGGCTTGGACCCACTCAATAAAGCGTGCGGAGAATTTATTTACCTTGCGACTCGTCAAGTCATTTGGTTGACAAGTCGCGATGTCGGCATCTACCACGTCAAGTTGTCGACTTAATTCGGCAAACTCACTAGTCCGGCTGGCCCCCGGACTATCTGCCACATGTATCAGAACGGCGGTATTCATTACCTGAGATGTTGAGATTTTGATCCTCGGCATGCTGTCGTTTTTGACAACCTACCGAGTCTCGGGGCTACTATCTATCTGAGCGCATTTTTATATGCAAAACTGTTAAAAGACAAAGGGTGCATCATTTCGCATACCTCAAATCCGCTTGACAAGCTCATGGCGGCATTCATAATCCGCTTTCGCGAGACGAAATCCTTCCGACCACCATACGCGTGTCGCGGTGATCTTGAAATGGGCGCCCTCTCAAGCAAACTCTTGATTCTCGGCGGACTCGGTGGGTGCGAACTCTCTGGCCCCTCCGGACTCGGGGCGCCCTCCGTGAAGACACCGGGCTCGCTTTGCTTCATCTGGCGGCGGCGCAGACGGGCGTGTCGCTCTCCATCATCTCGGAAGAAGGTCCCCGAGGATGAAATCATCTAAGATGGTTGCGAATCCGAACTGCAATATAAATATTTGGTTACCTCTGAAGCATAAGCGAAGGTACTTCCTTATTAAACTTCCTCTTTCATACTCACGGCTCGTTGGAGGCTGGTCCTTGGCGATGATTGCGCGTCCGGATTCTCTCGGGACGCGGACCCCTCTGAGATTTCTTCCCCCGCTTAGCGGCTTTGACCTCCGGATCTTCGGGGGCGGTCCTCTTCTCCCTCTGAAGGGAGGGATCCTTGGTTCCCTCCTCTTTAGTCGCCCCTTTGGGCGAAATATTAGCTCCTTTATTTCCCCCGTCGCCCCCCTCTGTGGGCACAACCTCCAACATTCTGACCAGCACGGGCTCGGTCACGGTCTCTGCAGGGAGGGCGGACACCTTATCAGCCTTGATCCGCCACCCATTCTGTAAAGAACAAAGGGTCGGGAGGCGATCTTTTGAAAGGCACACAAATAGAATGTCGGACTCGAGCTATTTACAGTATCCAGGCGTCGCGGCTTAGGCTGCATCCTCGGCCAAATCCGGACACGCCATTGCGGTCGAAGAACATCTTGTACATCTCCGTGGGTGTCGCACCCATAAAATCTTGGAGAATCTGAGGTCCCTCAGATTGAACTCCCATAGGCGGAAGGGCGGCGTTTGCGAGGTAGGAGGTGCACGATTAGCATGACACGCATCACCTTGACCAGGTCGATCTCCCTGGTTTGGAGGTCTCGAATCCGGCCTGCGGTGCGGGCACGTCCTTGGGCGGCCCCAATTGAGCCCTTGGTTGACCCACGACATCGGTTGGCGTGGAGGACCCAGGCGGAAGGAGGCGGCGGCTTTGCTTGCGCCCTTGGAGCGTGATGTAAAACCACTCCTGCTGCCACAATCCGTTCCTCTTGGAAGGAACCTTGAGCCCGCGGGCATCGACCTTCTTGCTTATAGTCGCCCGCCGCCTCCGCTTAGCGCCCCGATCATCTTGGCTCCACCTTAAATGTTTTCAGCCACGGGCGAAGTTTGGGATGGCGCGGAGGAAGGCGCGGACAATAATGAATGCGGAGATGTGGAGGATGGACTCGGACCAAGTCGTGGAAGTCCAGCCCGTAGTAGAATAAGGCCCTCTCACGAAGGATCCGTCGGAAGCCCAATCCCGGCGGAGGTGAGATCTGGCAGCGTATTCGCGGGCTCGGGGCTGGCACAGCCTGCCCTAGGGCCGGCAACTGTCTGAAACCGTAGGCGGTGCTTGGCCTCGCAACTTCAATATGTCCTCCTCCGTGGCGGAGGAGGGCATCCTGACCTGGAGGTCGGGCGGACGTGTTGTGGATCCGGCGCTCGAATCTGAAGCTCTAGGGTTGGGCGGGAGGCGGAGGAAAGATTCGATCGAGGTTGAAAGACAAGGACGGCCTTGGTCCTCTTATAAAGGGAAGAAATACCAAGGGCCGTCTCCATGACCGTTTAGGATTCCCCTTCGATAGCGGGCGTCGCGGCAGGAGCGGTTGGGTTACCGCGCGTATTGATGAGGATCCGGAATAAAGGGACCACGATCTCGCCCGACAAGGCGTGCCAAGGAAACCGCCGCTAAACCTCTGAGGTGGAATAAGTAAAAACAATTCAAACAAGGGCTTGGTAGTGGTGTGATGCGCGCATAATCGTCGGCAGATTGAATGAGTGTATATGTTTATTCTCTCTCGGTGGGGCGTGGAAATTATTTTTGCGAGCGGACACTATCACGGTGTTCATCATCTTCTCTAATATTATTCAAGGAAGAACCCGCCTTGCAATACCGAACATTATACCGCGGACTCATCGTCATTGAAGACTGGTTCGAGAGCTCTTGAGGAGTCTGGACTAGGGGTGTCCGGATAGCGGACTATCAATATCCGCCGGACTCCCGGACTACGAAGATAGAAGATTGAAGACTCGGCTCGTGTCAGGAAGGTACTTTCCTTGGCGTGGATGGCAAGCTTGGCAATCTGGATATGTAGATCTCCTACCATTGTAACCGACCTGTGTAACCCTAGCCTCTCCGGTGTCTATATAAACCGGAGGGCCTTGAATCCATAGGGCGAACATGACATCTCAACAATCATACCATAGGCTAGCTTCTAGGGTTTAGCCTTCTTGATCTCGTGGTAGATCTACTCTTGTACTACCCATATCATCAATATTAATCAAGCGGGGCGTGGGGTTTTACCTCCATCGAGAGGACCGAACACAGGTAAAACATTGTGTCCCTCGTCTCTTGTTACCATCCGCCTAGACGCACAGTTCGGGACCCCCTACCCGAGATCCGCCGGTTTTGACACCGACAGAGGCCTTTGTCCACTTTAGTCAATATATGAACGATTCTAGCTCAAGTGACCGTACGATGTCCATCCAACGGCCGTAGTGCTTCTTCAACCTCTGGTCTTCTTGCTCCGGCCGCCCAAAGCAGCGGCCGGTCGTGCCTTTGCTCCACGCCACCCGTGGCGGCTGTGATGCCGTGGAGGCCTCACCGCCCTACTACTCCCACGCTGCCGGGCCATCCTCTCGCACCCACACCCCTGTTATTCTGCGGCGACAACAGCCTCACCCGCAACCGAGCAGTGAACCCTCATACTCCTCTAGGCGTGGGCATCCCTTTGCGCGTCTTCCCGACTCAGCGTCGTCCCTTCCTAGGCCTCGCCGTCGTCCACCACCACAGTGCTCTCGGCGCTGACGTGGTCAGCGTGGTCAAGGAATGGCTTCCATCGGACGTGGGTGTATGTAGAGGGTGACAGGTGGGTCCACGGCAGCCGCAAGGAAGTGCCTCCTTATTACGTGGAAAATAATTATTCCTCCACCTGATATCTGGGACCCACTAGACGGGCCACCAGTATTTCGCGAAAAAAACGTTTCCCCCTGACTGCTGGGACCCACAGGTCAGGCCACCGTATTCACGCAGCGTCCCCCCTGTCAGCTCAGACCCACCGGAAGTGCCTCCTTATTACGCACAAAAAAATGAATACCCCCCCTGCTAGCTGAGATAAATCTTGCTGGGAGGCTGACTTGTGGGCCTACTAAGTTGACTGGGACGGAGGCCTTTGTCAACTTTAGTCTATATATGAACGATTCTAGCTCCAGTGACCGTATGATGTTCATCCAACGGCCGTAGTGCTTCTTCAACCTCTGGTCTTCTTGCTCCAGCCGCCCAAAGTAGCGCCGGTCATGCCGCCTGCTCCTGCCGCCCGTGGCCGGCTGTGATGCCGCGGAGACCTCACCGCCCCCTACTACTCCCACCTCTGCCAGGCCATCCCTCTACGCACCCACAGCCCCTGTTATTCTGCGGCGACGGCAGCCTCACACCTTGACGAACAAGTGAACCCTCATACTCCTCTATCGTGGGCATCCATCTGCGCGTCTTCCCGGCTCGCGTCGTCCCTTCCTGGGCCTCGGCATGCCGTCCGCCATACTGGTGCCCTCGACGCGGCGTGGTCAGCGTGGTCGAGAATGGCTTCCATCGGACGTGGGTATGTCGTGGAGAGGGCGACATTGGGGTCAGCGGCCGCTGACAAGGAAGTGCCTCCTTATTACGCAGCATAAAATAATTATTCCTCCACGACAAGCGGGGACCCGCGGACGGGCCACGTATTTTCTTGAAAAACGTTTCCCCCTATCTGCTGGGACCCACGGCTACATCTTCGCCACGCAAGGAAGTGCGTCCAGAAAAAATGATTAGCCCCACAGCTGCTGGGACCCACCAGCTACATCTTATACGCAAGGAAGTGCGGCGGAAAAAAAAACCAGCGATTCACCCACAGCTGCTGGGACCCACCGGCTACATCTTGTGAGCAAGGAAGTGCGGCGGTCGGGACCCACCTGGTCAAGCGTGCGTGCCGTTGTCATTCAGTCGTGACGATATGCGTACATCTTGGTCGATGTAGAGGCTCGCCGCGTGTCGTAGTAGAAGCGCGCCGCGTAGCATGTACGTCATTACATCGGCGAGTGCAAGAAAGAAAATACAGCCGCGTCGTACATACGCGAGGGTCTCGAATGCCTACTCGCGCATCATTACATATTTGGTAGGAGCGGGAAAGCAAGCGTCGTCGTCGTGTTCATGGGAGGCAATGGAATCGTCGTGTTCATCGAAAACAGCGGAACTTCGTGGGAGCCAACCGTTTGGGTCGAAGCGGAATGCATGGTCGTGTTCGCCGGGAGGATTGGGCCGGAACGAGGCGATGGAAGCGAGGACTGGCGTACCGCAAAAGCGGAGAAGCGATCTTGTGTTCGACCGGCCACATTAAAGCAGTCCTGTTGATCGGGAGGGGCACGGTGTACCGCAAAATAGAAGCAGACCTCCTTTGAGTAAATGAACGGGGTCTGTTCGCCGGGAGGGTGTGGCGTACCGCCAAAGCGGAGAAAGCGGACTTGTGTTGGGCGCTATTGCCGAAGCAGGGGGAGGTGTGGCGTACCACAAAACGGGACTCCACGGGATACTATTCATCTCCACCATCGACCTCCTCCAGCCTCCACGGGCTACCGTCGACCTCCTCTAGCCTCCACGGGCTCATGTTCATCTAGCCTCCACCGCGCGCTACTCCACCGGCTACTGTTCAACCACCCCTCCAGGGCCACCCCTCCACGTCTACTGTTCATCCAGCCCTCCACACAACGGGGTCCTGTTCAACCACCCCTCCACGGCCACCCCTCCACCGTCTACTATTCATCCAGCCCTCCACACCACGTGGTCCTGTTCAACCACCCCTCCACGGCCACCCTTCCAACGTCTACTATTCATCCAGCCCTCCACACCACGGGTTCCTGTTCATCTAGAGGAAACGCCACTGCTCACTGTTCATCAACCCCCCCAGCGCTCACTTTGTTCATCGAGGCGGCATCGATCGGCTTGATTAGTAGCATGATAGCAAAAATTGCTCCATCGGGTTGATTAACATCCATCGATCGATCGCTCGGGTTCGATAGCGTAACTGCGGTCTGTCCTTTCGAGTTGATTAAGCCCAACACCTCGCTCCGGTTCAGTTGTGCCAACGCCTCGCACACACGCGCGTACCTGTATGAGAGAAACGCGCATCGCTCTCCCAACATAACCGGCAATTCCCCGAAATTTTCCTCCCCCTCGCTTCTCTGACAGTTTTTCCGTCATGGGCGGCCCAAAGAATGTCATGCGGCTGCGTCTCCGGCCGCCAGGATGAAAAGCCCATTTTACATCATGATCTTTTGTCATAAGTAGGGCCCACCACATCTATGATGATACCGGGTTTTGTCACAATTATCGTCATAGAAGTGTCATATGTATGACAGAAAAAAATTTCGTTCGACCCAAAATGTCACGGATGTGTCTTTTTTTGTAGTGATAGTAGTACACTATTTTTACTGGCTTCACATGCTTCGCGCGTCGTGCGGGTGTTTTTACTGTAGCCATACTATACTACGTAACCAGCACCTCGAATCCTCAATACTAGTAGTACTATATACTAGTAAGTAGTAGGAGTAGTAGGGTGGCATGGGCCACAACAAGCATTCACGTCCAGGGGTACAACACACGCCACCAGCACGACTTCCATCTGACACCATATTTCTTGGAGTCCGTGCTAGAGCAATCTCTTCAACTTCATCATTTCTCTAACTCAGCCATCGCGCGGCGGGCGAGGTGGGGGTTTGCCGATAGTCGGTTTCCTTAACTGCGGTCTCACTTGTAAGGCCAACTGCAACGCACAACCCCAAACGGACCTCCGTTTTGCACGAACTCCAATGATAATTTTGACTAGAAAAGCAAGACCAAAGAAAACAAGAACCACAAGAATACATTTTACTACTCCTGTAAGTTGGATTAGTGCCTTCTCGATGCATTCATTGTTGATCTGCGGAGGCTCGATCTTGCGTGCTTGTTTCTTCTTCGAGTGTAAAGAAGTAGACATTGCTTCCTCGCATCTAGTCTCATGTCTAGCCTCTATTCTAGTACTCCCTCCGGTCCGTTTTTCTCTGCGTCTAATCTGCAACACGCATACCAAGTAGGAGTATCAACAAGTGCACTAATCTCATCTATAGCGTCTATGCTAGCTAAAAGTGATAGAACATCTACTAAATTGCTCTTTATCAATATATGGATGTACTCTTCTTCCCAATACAAAAACTTGCATCCATTCAACTTCCTCCGTTGGACAATACATGCCTTCTATTTGTCAAAATATATATATGTATCCAAACATGTTTTAGTAGATAGGTACATCCATTTTTAGACAAATGGAAGTCAAGTATTTTGGAACGGAGGGAGTAGCACAACTAGTCTAATCCGAGAGCACAACCGAAGATTTGGTTGGGTTCTTCCTCCTTTTGCCGACACGTGGGACATCCAGCATCCAGGTCATGTCATGAAAGAAAATAGAGTGGTAGTTGAAGCCACGAGATGTGCATCTTGGGTTAAACTGTAAATAGAACCTTACTACTCCTGAGTAACTCCAAAAGCGGCCACCGAAGATCTTTCTTGGATTTGGTTTTCATCACCAGACCGCGTCGGTGAAAGATGTGCGGAGTTCGATTAGGTACCTTGCGTTTTCAGCGACATGTGGGACCGCATGTAGCAGACGAACGATGGGCTCCGGCGTTATTTGGTGGCTGAGAAGAGATAGAGGAGTGCGAACGGAGTTGCGAGAAATTTGTTCTCGTGCCTCGATATAGGCTCGATATAGTGGGGTGGCATGGGCCATAACTAGCATTCACGTCTAGCGATGCGGCACGCCACCCCACGAGTCCCATCGACACCAATTTTCTTGGAGTCCGTGCTACAACCATCTCTTGTCCCTCTGTTTTCTTAGCCATCCGCGGTGGGCGGGGTGGGGTTTGCCGATAGTCGGTTTGCTCAACTATGGTCCCACTTGTAAGTGAAAATGCAACACATACGCATTCCCGCTTGGCGTGCGGATCAACCGTGTGGGGGTGCGACGCGAACACTGCAGGCTTTTCCTTTTGAACTCGTAACTTGTAAAATTTGGTTCTGCTCCATGGCGCGATCGATAGGTAGAAAATAACAATTTTGCCTAGAGTAATGAGAAGTTTAGTTCTGGGGCCGTTCATGCATGGAGTACGTACGAAAATTATGAAGTTGATGTGAAAGGTAAGATAATTACTGTAGTATCATATACTAATACATGGATTTGACGGAAAGATAAAAATACATACAGATCCATCAGCGACATCCTCACGCCATAGTGCTTTTGGGTGCATACCAACCGGCGTGTGAGGAAGCGGCGTTAATGGCGAGCTCAATGTGCTACGAGCAGTGCCGTCCAAGGTTGCCGCTGCGGTCCAAGAGACCGTGTCCTATCGTCCTCCTCTTGCATGCGCATAGGCGTGGGTGATTATGTCGGTGGTGTCTTCTTTGCGCCTGGTAGCTGCTTGTGGCGTGACCTCGAGTGGACATTCTCCGGTAGCGACAGCAGGCGTCGCGAGGGCCACCGGTCGTCGAAGAGGTTGTCACCATAGTGGCCGTTGAGGGTGGCGGGCATTGCGAGCTGGTAGCGTCGGTGGAGGCTTACGTCAAAGTCGTCTGCGAGCTTCTTGACGACGGTGAACTTGTCGAGGAAACCGACGAGGACCTCGTCCAACAAGGAGACGAAGTTGTCGTCCAAGCGGCCCCTCGCCCTGCCGGCCTCAAGCAATACTACCTGGAGACGTTCCTCATTGCCGGGCCGCAGGCCGGCGTCGTGGACCATCTGGCACAGCCGGCTAATGCTCCCGCTCATCGCCTCCATGGGTCTAGCTTAGCTTCTACTAACTTCGTCCTGGTTTATTGGTCCCCATTGTAATCCGTGTCAAATTTTGACCACAGATTTAACTAACAAAATGTTTACACATGTTACTAAAACTTATATCACTAAAAACTATGTTCAAATATGAATCCAAAAATATAATTTTTGTTGACATGCATCAACATTTTGTTAGTTAAATCTTTGGTCAACATTTAGCACAAATTACAAAGGAAACTAATAAACCAGGGCCGATAATAATCAGCGATCTTACGATTGAGTGATCACTCTTGCCCTTGGTTAGCGTCTTGTAGTCGTGGGATTTAGTACTACTCCTCGGCCCTCTCACCTGCGTTTGGCTGTATGATAGGTGGGCCAGCCATCCCTGGGCCCGTGTCATTCACCCAAAGGAAGTTGTAAATAAGTCGATGAAGCTGCGCCTCTCTCCGTGCCGGTCTTGATATAGTCATCTCACGGACCTCTAGTTGGGGCCAAAGCGAGAGAAGTTTGATGTTCTTGGTTTATTGGTCCCCTTTGCATTTTGCGCCAAGTTTTGACCTTTGATTTAACTAATAAAATGTTAATGCATGTAAACAAAAATGTTGTGTAAGTCACATTACGAAAACCAAATAATCCCAAAACACTTAGGCACGGTGCATTAACTCCCTCCTTGTTTCTTATTTCGTGACATATCAACCAATGAGAGATGTGGGCCATGCATGCTTTCAATGACTTGAGACTACCAAACATGACATGCAGTGTTTAGTTCATTGCATGTAATCATATTAAGACTCTAGTTAGCAAAAAACATTAAGTTCTCTCGCCGATAGGAATAAAACACCATGTATTTATTTACAGAGGGAGTAGTACATTTTTTGTGACATGCATTACTAGATATTGCTAGTTGAGGGAGTCCTGGACTAGGGGGTATCCGGATAGCCGAACTATCACCGTCGACCGGACTCCAAGACTATGAGGATACAAGATTGAAGACTTCGTCCCGTGTCCGGATGGGACTTTCCTTGGCGTGGAAGGCAAGCTTGGCGATACGGATATGTAGATCTCCTACCATTGTAACCGACTCTGTGTAACCCTAGCCCTCTCCGGTGTCTATATAAACCGGAGGGTTTTAGTCCGTAGGACGAACAACAATCATACCATAGGCTAGCTTCTAGGGTTTAGCCTCCTTGATCTCGTGGTAGATCTACTCTTGTACTACCCATATCATCAATATTAATCAAGCAGGATTAGGGTTTTACCTCCACCGAGAGGGCCCGAACCTGGATAAGAACATCATATCCCTTGTCTCCTGTTACCATCCGCCTAGACCCACAGTTCGGGACCCCCTACCCGAGATCCGCCGGTTTTGACACCGACATTGGTGCTTTCATTGAGAGTTCCTCTGTGTCGTCACCTATAGGCCCGATGGCTCCTTCGATCATCAACAACAACGCGGTCCAGGGTGAGACTTTTCTCCCTAGACAGATCTTCATATTTGGCGGCTTCGCACTGCGGGCCAATTCACTTGGCCATCTGGACCAGATTGAAAGCTACGCCCCTGGCCATCAGGTTAGATTTGGGAGTTTGAACTATACGGCAGACATCCGCGGAGACTTGATTTAGCTCTGCTGCCGGACAGTGCCCTGGAGGCCGCACAATAGTACGCTCCGACCCTTAGCTCGGAGCCGACGGCGCCAATCGAGGATGGGTGGCTGGACAACACCTCGGGGGCTGCTACCTCTACGTCGATAGAGCCGAATACCGACCCTGTCCCTCGTGAAGCTCGTGACTCCAAGGTGTCGGACTCCTCTTCGGACCCCGAACCTTCTGCGCCCCTGCCAATCGAATCCAATTGGGCTCCGATCATGGAGTTCAACGCTGCGGACATCTTTCAGCGCTTGCGTTTTGGCGACATTCTGAATTCACTAAAGTGTCTCTCTTTATCAGGAGAGCCCTGGCCGGATTATGGTCAGAACGGTTGGGATGCGGACGACGAAGAAATTCAAAGCCCACCCACCACCCACTTCGTAGCCACTGTCGATGACCTAACCGACATGCTAGACTTCGACTCCAAAGATATCAACGGTATGGATGACGATGCCGGAGACGACCGAGAACCAGCACCTACATGGCACTAGAAAGCCACCTCGTCATATGACATATATATGGTGGACACCCCAAAGGATGGGAATGGCGATGGAACAGCGGAGGATGACCCCTCCAAAAAGCAGCCTAAGCGCCGACGTCAGCGCTGCCGCTCCAAATCCTGCCGCAGCAAGAATGGAGATTCCGGCACCGGAGATAATAACACCCCGGACAGTGCCGAAGACAAGCCCTCCAGCAAGATTCAGCACAGGAGGACGGAGAAGCCAGCCCACGTGAGAGATGCGGCAGACGAAGAGGTGGAGAACGATAATTACATGCCTCCCTCCAGAGACGAGGCAAGCCTCGATGACGACGAATTTGTCATGCCTGAGGATCCCATCGAACAAGAGCGTTTCAAACGCAGGCTTATGGCCACGGCAAACAGCCTCAAGAAAAAGCAGCAATAGCTTAGGGTTGACCAAGACTTGCTAGCCGACAGATGGACTGAAGTCCTCGCGGTCGAAGAGTATGAACTCGAACGCCCCTCCAAAAGCTACCCCAAACGCAAGCTGCTACCTCGATTAGAGGAGGAAGCACATGAACCTACATCACCAGCGCACAATACGGTCGACCGGCCACCTCGTGGCCGTGATAGAGAGGCCCCTAGGCCCTTCACTAAAGCCGAACCCCGACGTCGCTCGAAAAGTACAAAGCCACGGGGGAACATGCCGGACTTGCGAGACATATTGGAGGATAAGGCGAGGCAAACAAGATCGATCTACGGATCGTGTGGGCGCCCTACGATACGCGACAACAACCGTCACGCCGGATACAACAATCCTGGCCATGCCGAACACAGTAGACAAAGCTCGTTTGAGCTGCATCGTGATATATTGTCTGAGCGCCGCACACCCACTATGCTTCACAGATGAAGTAATGGATCATCAAATCCCCGAAGGGTTCAAACCCATGAACATTGAATCCTACAATGGCACAACAGATCCCGCGGTTTGGATCAAAGACTATCTCCTTCATATCCACATGGCCCGCGGTGATGATCTTCACGCCATCAAATACCTCCCACTCAACCTTAAAGGACCAGCTCGGCATTGGCTCAACAGCCTGCCAGCAGAATCAATTGGAAGTTGGGGTGACCTAGAAGCCGCATTCCTCGATAACTTCCAGGGCACATATGTGCGACCACCAGACGCCGATGACCTAAGCCACATAATTCAGCAGCCAGACGAATCGGCCAGACAATTCTGGACACGGTTCTTAACCAAGAAAAATCAAATTGTCGACTGTCCAGATGCAGAGGCCCTTGCAGCCTTCAAACACAACATCCGCGATGAATGGCTTGCCCAGCACCTAGGACAGGAAAAGCCGAAATAAATGGTAGCCCTCACATCACTCATGACCCGCTTCTGTGCGGGAGAAGACAGCTGGCTAGCCCGCAGTAACAATCTAACCAAAAACTCTGGTAGTTCGGATACCAAATACAGCAATGGCAGGTCGCGTTGCAATAAGCACAAACGCGGCATTAACGGCGATAATACTGAAGATACGGCAGTCAACGCTGGATTCAGAGGACCTAAACCAGGTCAGCGGAAAAAGCCATTCAAAAGAACTATTCCGGGCCCGTCCAATTTGGACCGGATACTCGATTGCTCGTGCCAGATACACGACACCCCCGAAAAGCCAGCTAATCACACCAACAGAGATTGTTGGGTGTTCAAACAGGCAGGCAAGTTAATCGCCTAAGCAACGACAAGGGGCTGCATAGCGATGACGAGGAGGAGACACAGCCGCCGAACAATAAAGGACAGAATGGTTTCCCCGCACAAGTGCGGACGGTGAACATGATATACGCAACCCACATACCCAAAAGGGAGCGGAATCGTGCGCTCGAGGGCGATATCTGCGATGGAGCGATCGCCCCAAAGTTCAATCCGTGGTCCTTCTGCCCGATCACCTTTGATCGAAGGGACCACCCCACCAGCATCCGCCATGGCGGATTCGCCGCATTGGTGTTAGACCCAATCCTCGACGGATTTCACCTCACTAGAGTCCTGATGGACGGCAGTAGCAGCCTGAACCTGCTTTATCAGGATACAGTGCGCAAGATGGTCATAGATCCCTCAAGGATCAAACCTACAAAGATGACCTTCAAATGCGTCATACCAGGTGTAGAGGCCAATTGTACAGGCTTAGTTACACTTGAAGTGGTCTTCGGATCCCCGGATAACTTCCAAAGCGAGGAGTTAATCTTCAACATAGTCCCGTTCTGCAGCGGCTATCATGCACTGCTCGGACGAACCGCATTTGCAAACTTCATTGTGGTGCCGCACTATGCATACCTGAAGCTCAAGATGCCAAGCCCTTGAGGAGCCATCATGGTCAACGGAAACACAGAACGCTCTCTCCGAACGAAGGAGCATACGGTGGCTATCGCAGCGGAAGTGTAGAGTATCCTTTTAAGGCAATTCTCGATTCCGGCTGTTAAGCGACCGGACACAGTCAAGCGCGCCCGGAGTAACCTACAACATGACCACTTGGCACGTTCCGAGCACGCGTAGCAATGCGTCCCCAACCCCAGTCCTCGCGAAATCGCGAGATAGTGCCACGCGTACATCACTACGCTCTGGAGATACCATGGGCATAGGGGAGGGGCACGGCCACGGCATGCCCAGAGTGCGGATCAACCACACCAGGGGCTCCCGAATTTGTCATTCTTCTTTTTTTTCTTATTCTCAGGACTCCGTTTTCCAGAAGCCCTGTCCGGTAGTAGATCTGCCGAACTCACGATGCAACAGCTAGGGAAGCAGAAAGGCTACGACGAGTATCCAGGTGGTCTCCATTACGAGCATTATACCTATTTTACATAACATTCCGCAGCCTACCCCTGGAGGGGATATGTTAAATAGTCCCACCCCTCGCTTATCGCACTATTTGTATCATTCTGCCTTTATTGCAGTATCTTTTGAATAAACAATGCACCGCTTTTTGCCTATCATTGCATTCCTTTTTATATATGTTAAGCTTATGACATGTTGCACCCGTGCGGCTTTAGTGCGGCCAAATACACCGAGGGCTTAAGTTCCCCAAATTATGGTGTGATAAGTCCCAACACTTTCACAAGTGCGGCACCCGAACTTATATCATTATATGCATCGACTCGAATCATGTCTTGGGTCAATAGTTGGGTTTGCGGCTCCCATGTTTTTGGTACCTTCGTTTAGTTATATCGGCTAAGGTAGCTGGGAGAACCAACTGCGATTGTGCCCAGGTTGAGCTGGGTCGAGCACCTCAATGGAAAGCTAAAAGCTGGCCCGGCATGATAAGGCGAGAGCTAGTCGCTATTCGAGAGGTCTTTTGAGTCCCTAAAGACTTATGCGCTTAGAAGCGAGGCCGGCTTTTTCGGCCCAGGCGTGAATGGCGCCCAATTGACCTTCGAACACTAGGGCTTCGCTGAAATTTAAAATTATAGAATTCTATGGCTAAGTGAGAGTGTTCAAGCATTATAAGTCTGGTTGCCTCGTTCGTTGTGTTGAGCGCCTCCCTAGAAGGACCCAAAAATGGGAACAAGAGCACTCAAGTTTATCCTGAACACCCCAGCACTCGTGGCATGGAGGCCGAAGCCAACGACTTTCCATCTCTCAGATTTAATAAACGGCCGCATAGAAGGTAATATTTTAAATTAGCAAGCATTGCTTAGCACATATGAACAAAGTTTTCAGCGCACAGGATAACAAAATGCGAGTCTACTCAAAAATTACATCTTTGGAGCACTCACCCGCAATAAGGCGGGCACCCTTCAGGACACCCTTATAGTACATCTCGGGCGTGCGATACTCCTTGCCAGGCGGTGGCGCCGTCACAAGCTTCTCGGCGTCCATCCTGTCCCAGTGCACTTTAGCACGGGCAAGGGCCCGACGAGCATCTTCGATGCAGGCGGAGTGCTTGATGACTTCAACCCATGGACAGGCGTCCACCAGCCGCCGCACCAGGCCGAAGTAGCTCCCAGGCATGGCTTCTTTGGGCCATAGCCGAACTATGAGGCCCTTCATAGCCTGTTCGGCCACCTTGTGGAGCTCGACTAGCTGCTTCAGCTGGTCGCTCAGGGGCACCGAATGTCCGGCCTCAGCATACTAAGACGAGAACACCTTTTCCATCGAGCTCCCCTCCTCGGCTCTGTAGAACGCGGCAGCATCGGACATGCTACAGGGCAGATCTGCGAACGCTACAGGGCAGCATCGGACACGCTACAAGCAACAAGTAATTCACTTTTACATGCTTGCTTTGCATGAAGAATGCCTTACCCGCCGCTATTTTCTTTACTGCCTCGATCTCCTGGAGGGCCTTTTGGGCTTCGGCCTTAGCAGCTCTGGCACTCTCAAGAGCCGACGCAAGCTCGGACTCTCGAGTCTTTGAGTCACACTCCAAACTCTCGTGTTTTTCCACGAGAGCCCGGAGCTCTTGTCGCACCTCCGTCACCCGCTCCTCCTGCTTCTCTCGCTTGGCGCGCTCCGCGGCTGCATTGCATTCGGTCGCGGACACCGCCTCATTCAGGGTTGCCATCTCCTTTGTAGCCCCTGCAATACCCACGTTATTCCTGTCATTTTTTGCAACCAAATCCTTTCTATAAGGTATCACTTTAATAAGGTAGTACTTACCTTCCTTATTCTCGAGCTGCTTCTTGGCACGGCCGAGCTCGCTCTCGGACCGCTCGAGGCTCTGCTTCAAGGTAGTGACTTCCGCAGTCAGTGTGGCAGAGGTCAGCAACGCAGCCTGCATTCCCATATTGAAATATTTGTGTTAGACTCCTGCGTATATCTTTTTAGATCCTCAGTTCGGCTTTTCTTTTCGAACACCGAGCTGAGCATCAAGAGCTACTGTCTATGCGGTACTATTTTTACATATTTTAAAACCCTTACCTCAAAGCCTTTTAGAAGGCTGGTGCAGGCTTCGGTTAGCCCGCTCTTGGCAGACTGAACTTTCTGAATCATCGCACTCATAATAGTGCAGTGTTCCTCTTCGATGGAAGCGCCGTTGAGCGCCTCCAGCAAGTTATCCGGCGCCTCCGGTTGGACGGAGGTCACCGGCATCGCCGTCTCGCCCTTCTTAAAAAGGGGCCACCCGCCAGACTCCGGAACCACCAAAGGTTCCGGCGTGGAGTCCGGCCCAAAGTTTGGGAGGTTGTCGTGCGGCACCTCCGGGGCCTCCTCCTCCTGGCCGGTCCCCTTCTGGGACCCCGCCTCGCTTCGTCTGCATCACGAGGGGAGGAGGCGATTGGAAGTGAAGCGCTATTCACATTCGACGAACCCAGGGACCCGCTCGACGAAGCGGGGAGATCATCCTTGGGCGGGCTATATGGTTGTGTTCGGCATTAGAAGATACTATGCGGCAAAAGGAAAATCATAAGTTATTTTGGGATCCGGACACTTACGATCTCGCTAGGGGCTTGGCCCTCGAAGGCCACTCCTCCTCGCCGTCACCAGCGTTGGTGGAACAGTCCGGAGGAAGGGTCCTCCCCTTCTTGGACCCACCGGCCTCCCCAATCGGGGAGGCCTTCCTTTTCTTCTCTCCCCCCGCTGGGGGAGAGGCTTCCTTTTTCTCCTCCTCGTCCTCGTGGGAGGAGTCATATGAGTCATCGACGATGAGTCGATAACACTGGCGCCGTGAACTCCTCCGGGTTCCGGTGGCCTTCTTAGCCTTCTTTCTCGGGCACTACGTAAAGGCGCCGAGACCAGCAGCCCGTCAAGCGGGCATCCGCGGGTCTTGGGCAGGGAGCGGTCGCTTAACCTGCGGGGCGTCTTCGCCAAGCTGTCAAAGGTAATGGGAGTTTTAGATCCCACATAGAGTGAAACTATGGAAAGCAAGTGTCCGTAAAGGATAATATAGCTTACCTTGCCGGCTTGACGCTGCGAGCTGAATCCGCGATCTTGATGGCGGATGAGGGAGCCTCGGTGTATGAACAGCTCCTCCAGCGTCTTAAATGCGTAGTGTCGAAGAGCCTGCTCAAGGTTGAGTGCTGTGCCGGATCAAACTCCCACAAATTGAAAGCCCGCTGTTGGCACGGGAGGATCCCACGGATGAGCATGACATGGATTATGTTGACAAGCTTGAGCTTCTTGTTCACCAGGGTTTGGACACAAGGTTGAAGTCCGGTCAGCTCCTCCGAATCACCCCACGTCAGGCCCTTCTCTTTCCAGGAGGTGAGCCATGTGGGGATTCCAGATCTAAATTCAGGGGCCGCTGCCCATTCAGGGCCACGCGGCTCGGTGATGTAGAACCACCCCGATTGCCACCCTTTGATGGTTTCCACGAAGGCGCCCTCGAGCCATGTAATGTTAGGCATCTTGCCCACCATGGCGCCTCCGCACTCCACTTGGCGGCCGCCCACTACCTTCGGCTTGACGTTAAAAGTCTTCAACCATAAGCCGAAGTGGGGCTGGACGCTAAGGAAGGCCTTGCACACGACGATGAACGCCGAGATGTTGAGGATGAAATTCGGGGCCAGATCATGGAAATCCAGGCCATAGTAGAACATCAGCCCCGGACAAATGGGGGGATTGGGAAGCCCAGTCCGCGGAGGAAATGGGGAAGGAACACCACCCTCTCATGGGCCCTGGGGGTGGGGATGAGCTGCCCCTCGTCGAAGTCGGGTGCGCGATATCCTTTGGACAAGTATCCGGCCTTGCGCAGCTTCTTGATGAGCCCCTCCGTGACGGAGGAGGCCATCCACTTGCCTCCCGCTCCGGACATGGTTGGAGAAGGTTGAGGTGAGATGTGCGTACTTTTGTGCTGGAGCTCGAGTACGCGGAGATGGATAAGCAAAGGAGGAAGAAGGAGTAGGTGAAAATGTGGATCCTTATCCCCTTATATATGGCGAGCCGAAACTATCGCCCCCACCAGCCCGATAAAACTTCGCTTATCTCCCAAGCGCCGCAATAAATGGCACGGTTGGGTTACCGCCCGTATTGATGAGAATCACGGAATAAGGGGACACGATCTCGCTTTGACAGGGGCGTGCCAAGAAACCGCTTCGCTAAATCGCTTGAGGTGGAACAATAAAAGCGATTGAATAAAGGCTTGGCGTGGGTGGCGTCATGCGGCAAGATCGTCGATGGATTGAACTTGTGTAAATATTATTCTCTCTACGGTGGTACATGGAATTTATTTTGCAGAGCCGGACAGTATCCTAGTGTTCAAAATGCGCGCCGGACTCGTCGTCATTGAAGCCTGGTTCAGGGGCTACTGAGGGAGTCCTGGACTAGGGGGTGTCCGGATAGCCGAACTATCACTGTCGGCCCGACTCCAAGACTATGAAGATACAAGATTGAAGACTTCTTCTCGTGTCCGGATGGGACTTTCCTTGGCGTGGAAGGCAAGCTTGGCGATACGGATATGTAGATCTGCTACCATTGTAACCGACTCAATGTAACCCTAGCACTCTCCGGTGTCTATATAAACCGGAGGGTTTTAGTCCGTAGGACGAACAACAATCATACCATAGGCTAGATTCTAGGGTTTAGCCTCCTTGATCTCGTGGTAGATCTACTCTTGTACTACCCATATCATCAATATTAATCAAGCAGGAGTAGGGTTTTACCTCCACCGAGAGGGCCCGAACCTGGGTAAAAACATCGTGTCCCTTGTCTCCTGTTACCATCCGCCTAGACGCACAGTTCGGGACACCCTACCCGAGATCCGCCGGTTTTGACACCGGCACTAGTCAAATACTAAAATCCAAATTAACGTGGTAGTACTCCTAAATCCAGACGGTGGTGCTACTAGTACTAGTAGTAGTACTACCAATGTAGTACTCCTAGGAGTACTAGCACTGTACTACCCATTGGTCAAATTATTACGTGCTGCTCCTTACAGTGAAGTGACAAGACTGTCGGATTTAGGGTTCCGGAAGACCCTTGAGGTTCGATCACTGGGGTGCGCGCGGAGATTTTGCCCTCTACCTACCTATTCCTCGTCGGCTCGCTGAGATCTAAACTACGAAAGGAACAACACAAGAGACATAGGGTTTATACTGGTTCAGGCCACCATTGTTGTGTAATACCCTACTGCAGTGTGTGGTGTGGTGGATTGCCTCTTGGGCTGATGATGAACAATACAAGGAAGAACAGCCTCGCGAGGGTTTGTTCTTGGTTGAGACGATGAACTGCAAGGAGGAGTTCAGTCGCTCTCTCTACTGGTGTAACGCCCCGGATTCGATGCGCCAGGTGTCTGCCAATTATTCGCCGTCGTTGCCATGTCATTTGCTTGCGTGTTGCATTTTATCATGTCATCATGTGCATCTCATTTCGGACCGTGTTCGTCTAATGCATCCGAGCATTTTCCCCGTTGTCCGTTTTGCAATCCGGCACTCCTATGTCATCCGGCGTTCCCTTTTTGCCTCTTCTCTTGTGCGGGTGTTAAACTTTCTCGGAATGGACCGAGGTTTGCCAAGCGGCCTTGGTATACCACCGGTAGACCGCTTGTCAAGTTTCGCGCCATTTGGAGTTCGTTTGGTACTCCAACGGTTAACCGGGTAACCGTAAAAGCCTCTGTTGTTGCAGCCCAACACCCACTTCAAAGTGGCCCAAAACCCAGCTAACTCCCCTCCATGCTCTCGGTCGTTCGATCACGATCGCGTGGCCGAAAACCGCACCTCATTTGGACTCTCCTAGCTTCCTCTACCTATAAATAGGCCCTCCCCTTCCATTTTCGCGGATGAAACCCTAGCCCCGCTCTTCCCCGCGCCGCCGGACACGTCCGCCCGCCGACGGACATGTCCGCTCTGCCGCCGCAGCCAATCCGTGAGCGCCACGTCAGTCCGCCTCTCTCTCTTCTCCGCCCTTGCTGCCGCGGATCCCATCCAGGGCCTTGCGCGCAAGAGCAATCCGCGCCCGTCGCCTCCGACGCGCGCCGCCGCCGTTCGCCGCCGCTGTCTTGCGCCGCGCCCGGACCGCGCGCTCCCGCCGCCGTTCGCCGCCGCCGCCAGCCCGCCTTGCGGACGGCGCCGCCCGACCTCCGCACCTCCGCGCCCTTGCGCCGCCGCCCGCCGCAACCCCGAGCCGCCCGCGCTGCAGCCCGCAACCAGCAGGGAGCCCGGCCTCCGCTGTCCGCCCTTACGCGCCCAAGGCGGTCATTTCGATCGCATCCCTCCGGTCGCGCCCGCAGCATCCCTCCGCCCGCCCCGCCCGCCCGCCATGATCCGGTCGGACCGGACCGGATCCGGCCGTACCCGACCTCTCCGGCCACCCCAACTCCGGCGAGGCTCCGGCCAACCTCGGAAACCGTGCCCCGGATCTGGATCTGGAATCCTCAGGTTGACCCCCGAAATCCCCTAAGTCCCTGATATTTTGCATTATCATGCCATGTTCATCGTATCATATCTCTGTATCCGTAGCTCCGTTTCGTGCGTGTAATATGTCAAATTGTTCGCCTCAACGAGTGCTTCATTTCATTACATTGCATCATTTTCATTTGAGCTCATCTTGATGCCCGAAATACTGTTGGAAGAGTGCATGTTGATGTTAATCTGCTGAAACTGTTATAACATGCTCATTTGTCATTTTCGCCATGTTTGATGTGTGCATCCTATGAGGTTGATGTCTACATGTGTTTTGATCTATGATATGCCATCTTTCCAGAGGTGCAAACCATATATTTTTGTGAGTTTTGTGCTGAGTGCATTAAGCTTGTTAAGGAGGGTACTTGCTGTTACTGTTTTGCTAGACAGATTCTGTTATATTTTGTTGCTATGTTAACCTGCTGCTACAAGTCATTTCGTGCATTATTATGGAGAAGTTCACTAAGGATGTTTTGTTATACATGTCATGCTCTATCCATTCATGCCCTTGGTTGCAATTATAGCCTGCTAGAACATGTTGTTATCTTGCTCCAAATTTGCTAAATAATGTTGCTGTCAGCCTGTTAACATTAAGTTCAATGTTTCCATGATTGTTTTCTAGTGATCCATGCACCCTATGAACTTGATCTTTCCATGCTTGGCTTCACAAACATGTCTTCTTACTGTTGGTTGCCTTGCCATGCCATGTAATGCTCTTTGGTGAGTGGTTCAAGTTCACCAACATGCCTACTTATTGTTGTTCCTGCCATGTATGAATCTGTAACATAACTTGCCATGTTTACATGGGTGCCATCATATTTTCTGTGCCTTTTTGGCTCATGGTCAGTAAGGGACTATTGTTCTATGCATTTAGTAGTATCATGCCATGCCTTTGTTTGCCATGATATGTTCCTGTAACATGTTGTTTGATAGCTCTAAACATTGCAACCTGATGTTATTTCCTGATAAGTCTGAAACTGTTATTATTTGCAATCTTCCCATGTCATTTTGAGCATGATCTAGTTGTTTCTGGAGATAGCTCAGTGTTCATGTTTTGTAGTGATTTACCTGTACTTCATGCCCATGCCTTTTGTTATTATGTTGGGGTGCTGTAGCTTATTGTTTTGATGCTTGCAAGATGCCTAGTTGCTGTTTTGGACAGATTGTTGCTATAACTTGTATAGTTAGATTTTCCTTCTCTTTTAGGTTAGATTGTAAATAGTTTTCTTTTATATTCTTTTGTTTTGTTCCTTTTCTTAAGGAACCTTTATGTATACCTGTTGTTCTAAGTTTTAATAAAATGCTGTGGGGTGTAAGCCCTGCAGTCCCCAGTCAAAAAAAACTTGTATAGTGTGTGTGTTGAACCGTTGCTCCGTTTTGAGTGTGCTCTATATGAAACTTGCTTGATTTTGCATGTAGTTTCGTATTATCATGTTGCATCCTTGTTTTGGTGTGTTTGCTTGATGTTTGTATGCATTTTGCATCAATGCCATGTTTAACTTGTTTTGCTCATATCTTCTAGGGCGTAGCTCCGAATCTAATGAACTTTATATGTAACTTGACTAGAATTTCGTGTAGATCATCTTGGTGCGTCTTAACTTGCTGTTTAACAACTTGAACATAAGGTTTACTCAGATCTGGACCAATTTCAAAACTTGCATATGAGGACTCACCGGAATTGTTATATGTTGTTCCCGGCCTCATTTAAACTTGGCTTGATGTGTTGTTCTTGTTTGCATCATCTCTTGCCATGAGTAGCTTCATGTAGCTTTGTCATGCATAATGCTTGTTGTGCTTCATGTCTTGTCTATGTGTGGTGTGTTTACCTTGTTGTGTGCTTCTTCTCGATAGTTCCCGTTTCGTTGCGATCGTGAGGATTCGTTCGTCTACGCTTGGTTCGTCTTCGTGGCTTCGTCTTCTTCATGGACTCGTTCTTCTTCCTTGCGGGATTTCAGGAAAGATGACCGCTACCCTGGAACTCACTACTATCATTGCTATGCTAGTTGCTTAGTTCTATCGCTATGCTGCGTTACCTATTATTTGCTCTTCAAGCCTCCCAAATTGCCATGAACCTCTAACCTTTGACACCCTTCCTAGCAAACCGTTGTTTGGCTATGTTACCGCTTTGCTCAGCCCTCTTATAGCGTTGCTAGTTGCAAGTGAAGTTGAAGATTGCTCCATGGTGGACAGGGTTATGTTGGGATATCACAATATCTCTTATATTATTAATGCATCTATATATTTGGTAAAGGGTGGAAGGCTCGACCTTATGCCTGGTGTTTTGTTCCACTCTTGCCGCCCTAGTTTCCGTCATACCGGTGTTATGTTCCCGGATTTTGCGTTCCTAACGCGGTCGGGTGATTTATGGGACCCCCCTGACAGTTCGCTTTGAATAAAACTTGTCCAGCAAGGCCCAACCTTGGTTTTACCATTTGCCTCACCACCACCTACTTTTCCCTTGGGAGTAATTAACCCAAGGGTCATCTTTATCATAGGCCCCCCGGGCCAATGCTTGTCTAAGTGTTGGTCCAAATTAGAGCACCGTGCGGGACCATCCCTTGGCAAATTGGGTTACGTTGGTACCTGTACGGTTAGCTTATCCAGTGTTGCCCTGAGAACGAGATATGTGCAGCTCCTATCGGGATGTCGGCGCATCGGGCGGTCTTGCTGGTCTTGTTTTACCATTGTCGAAATGTCTTGTAAACCGGGATTCCGAGACCGATCGGGTCTTCCTGGGAGAAGGAATATCCTTCGTTGATCGCGAGAGCTTATCATGGGCTAAGTTGGGACACCCCTGCAGGGTTTAAACTTTCGAGAGCCATCCCGCGGTTATGTGGCAGATGGGAATTTGTTAATGTCCGGTTGTAGATAACTTGACACCGGATCCAAATTAAAATGCATCAACTGCGTGTGTTGCCGTGATGGTCTCTTCTCGGTGAGAGTCCGGGAAGTGAACACGGTTTCTATGTTACGTTTTATGTAAGTAGGAGTTCAGGATCACCTCTTGATCATTGCTAGTTGACGACCGTTCCTTTTCTTCTCTTCTCGCTCTTACTTGCATATGTTAGCCACCATATATGCTTAGTCGCTGCTGCAACCTCACCACTTTACCCCCTTCCTTTCCCATTAAGCTTTGCTAGTCTTGATACCCATGGTAATGGGATTGTTGAGTCCTCGTGGCTCATAGATTACTACAACAACAGTTGCAGGTACAGGTTTTGCGATGATCTGGACGCGAGAGCGATGTTCCTTGTTTTGGAGTTCTTCTTCTGCTTCTTCTTCGATCAGGGGATAGGTTCCAGGTCGGCAGCCTGGGCTAGCAGGGTGGATATTGTTTGAGTTTCTATTTATGATTCATCCGTAGTCAGATGTTGTTCTTGTATGTTGTATTGTTGTATTCGTGTGGCATTGTATGCCTCTTGTATGTATCCCCATCTATTATGTAATGTTGATGTAATGATATCCACCTTGCAAAAGCGTTTCAATATGCGGGTCTATCCTTGGTAGAACCTTCGAGTTCCTTTTGGATAGGGTTGCATATTGGGCGTGACAATTTGGTATCAGAGCCTCGACCGACCTTAGGAGCCCCCCTTGATTGATCGTGTAGTTTGGCCGTTGTTGAGTCTAGAAGAAAACTGTTTTCAGAGTCTAGTTATATCGGAGAGTAGGTATTCTTTTTACTCCTCTGCCCCTTCGTTGCTCTGGTGAGGATTCTTGACGTAGGTGTTTTGATTTACTCCTCTTCCCCTTCAAATTTTTCTTTAGGTTCACGCAGTTGGTTTTCCGGTAGTTGTTCCTCAGCTCTTTTCATCCGGTGCATTTCTCGTCAAGTTGACTCGAGCCTCTTCATCCTTGCCAAGTTCAATCCTCAGTTGTTTTCTTTTCCCACCCGCCCACCCTTCTTCCTCTTGGAACGGGAGTCCCTAATCGAGTATCCATCCTACTCATGCGAAGTCTTTGCTTTCTTCCCTCAATGATGTCAACCGGTGTGTTCTCTTCAAGTTATTCATCGGTTTCTCCCCTTCTAGTTGCCTTTGTTTTCCCGCCCTCCCACCCTCTTCTTCCCGGAGTCTGAGCCTCTTTCGAGCATTAATTTTCATTCTTCAGTCTTCCCTCAATCATTTCAACCGGTGGGTTCTCATCTCGTTCGTCATTCTTCATCCCTTTCTTTTTTCGGTGGACCCAATTCAAGTTTTTCGGGTTGATCATATTCTTTTCCTTGGATCAAGTGTTCTCCTTACTCGTTTGCCTCTCGTCATTCAATCATTCCAGAGTTTGGAAGACATCTCAGGAGATTCGTCTGTGTTCCAATTAATTTGAGGTGGTCACCTCATTCGAATATTCCAATCGTTCCGGTGCATCATCTATCTGTTCAACATCCCTTTCCAACGGTGTTTTTCTTTTAGTGGGCCCTAACCCACAAGTCTTTTCCCAGGATCTTACCTGACTCTTCTAATTCCCCGGGAGTTATTCTCAAATTCTTTTCAAAGTGTGACGTAAGAATGGATTCCATCAGTCACATGCCTTCTCCAAGATCTCTTTCAAATTCTTTTCATTGTTGGCTCAACCTTTTCGGTTTCCCATTCTCCCGAAGTATCTCAGTAATTTTGCTGGTGTTTCTCGTCATCATTTGAAGATTGAAGAAGCGTTTTTCCTCTAAATCTTGCCCGTTCTCTCGAAGATTCGCGGTTCTAGCTTCATATCATCCTCTCGAATTATTCCATTTGTCAGATATTCTTTTGCTTACCCATCCGGAGCATGTCAGGAGTTGTTTTTCCAATTCTTTTCACCGGAGGCCATCATCCCAGTTATCATTCTCTATTTATCCTGTTGCTTCGTTCAAGTGTTCTTTAATCAGCTCATGATCTCTTTGTTTCTATTGCATCTAAATCCCCCTCAAGCATAGTTGTTCTTCTAATTCTTCCCGGTGATTCATTCTCTTTCATCAGTCATTTCAAAAATCTTACGGTGGTTCGTTCAATATTATCTTTCCTTGATTATCATTCAATCCAATCGTTCTTTTCAATCTTACCGGTGGTTCATGAAGACTTCCTCAAGTTTTGCGCCATATTTCCCTTAATCCTTTTTCAAGAAGAATAAGTAGTATGCAAAATCCATTGCTTGGCATCAATTTAATTTGATGAAGGACAAGCATACAATAAATCTTATTCTTATTTCATCATTGTCTAGTAATCCCTTCCTTCGGAGTTTGTTCTTTATGAATAAATTCTAGTTCCAAGTGTTTTCATCTTTTCTTTTCCAGAGTTCAATTATTTCCTCGGCCATCTCGTTGGAACCTCCATCTAAGTCACTGCAAGGCTCATCTTATTCTTTCATCCTTCATTTCTATCGCATCATCCTTTTGTCACCGGAGTTCTTCATGGTGGTTCTTCATGATTCAATTCATTCTTCAAGTGTTCATCAAGATTCTTGTTCAAGGAGTTCTAGTATCTTTTAATCTTGCGTATCGAGGTGCAATTAAATATCTGTATCCTTTTGAAGTGGAATTTTGCATTTCTTCGTTCTTCTCAGCTATCCAATCATTTCCGCTTGTGGTCGGAGATCACCTCATAATTTTGATATGTTATCTATAAGTCCACAACAAGCTTATTCTTTTTGTTGTTGATTTTCTCAACAACTCCATTCAATCTTTTCTTCTAAGGGTGCTCTCTATTTCTCGTGGCACAAGTTGTCATTTTATTCTCCGTTCTTTTCATTCCATTCTTTCAATTCTTTCTGGAGGTTTTGTGTTATCTCTTCATCAAGTATCTTCCATCTCGAGCCGGAGTGCTGCCTAAATCCTTTCAGTCTTATCCGTTTCTTTTCTCATTCTAACCACTCCGGTTAGAACGAGTGGTTTCATAGCCTATCTGATTCAGTGAGCTTTGATTCTCGCCATTCTCTGTTGCCTCTCTTATTCTCGAGTGCTCTCGATTCTCTGCTTCTTCTCTTGAGTTCTTGTTTCACCTCATCCCTTTCCCTTCCGGCTCGGTCCTAAGATCTCGGACGAGATCTCTTGTTAGTGGAGGAGTGTTGTAACGCCCGGATTCGATGCGCCAGTGTCTACCGATTATTCACCGTCGTTGCTATGTCATTTGCTTTATGTGTTGCATTTTATCATGTCATCATGTGCATCTCATTTCGTGATTCGTGTTCGTCATGCATCCTGCAGCATTTTCCCGTTGTCCGCTTTTGCAATCCGCACTCCTATGTCATCCGGCGTTCCCTTTTTGCCTCTTCTCTTGTGCGGGTGTTAAACTTTCTCGGAATGGACCGAGATTTGCCAAGCGGCCTTGGTATACCACCGGTAGACCGCTTGTCAAGTTTTGTGCCATTTGGAGGTCGTTTGGTACTCCAACGGTTAACCGGGTAACCGTAAAAGCCTCTTTTGTTGCAGCCCAACACCCCCTTCAAAGTGCCCCAAAACCCAGCTAACTCCCCTCCATGCTCTCGGTCGTTCGATCACGATCGCGTGGCTGAAAACCGCACCTCATTTGGACTCTCCTAGCTCCCTCTACCTATAAATAGGCCCTCCCCTTCCATTTTCGCGGATGAAACCCTAGCCCTGCTCTTCCCCGCGCCGCCGGACACGTCTGCCCGCCGACGGACATGTCCGCTCCGCCGCCGCAGCCAACCCGTGAGTGCCACGTCAGTCCGCCTCTCTCTCCTCCGCCGCCGTGGCCCGTGGAGCCCATCCGGGGTCCGTGGGCCCGATCCGCCACGCCTGCTGCCCAAGGCTGCTGCTGCTTCGCTGCCCGCCGTCTTGCACCGCCCGCCGGACCGCGTGCTCACAGCTGGCCCGCCGCACGACCTTGCCTTGCTGGACAGCGCCGCCGACCTCCCGCGCCAGCGCTTTGCGCCGCCACGCCGCGAATGCCGAAAGCCCGCGCGCCAGCACTGAACCAGGAGCCGCTGCCTCGCTGCGCCCGCCCTGTTGCGCTTCGAGGCCGGTCACCTCCGGTCAGATCCTCCGTCCGCCGCCATGCCGCATCCTCCGCCCGCCGCCGCTGTCGCCGCTGATCCGTCGGATCGACCGGATCCGCCGTCTCGACCTCCGCCACTTAACTCCGGCGAGGTCTCGCCAACTTGAAACCGTGGCCGGATCCGGATCTCGAATCCTCGAGTCAATTTCAAATCCCCTAATCCCTGATATTTTGCATTATCATGACATGTTCACCATATCATATCTCTGCATCCGTAGCTCCGTTTCGTGCGTGTAATATGTCAAATTTTTCGCCTCAACCAGTACTTCATTTCATTAAATTGCATCATTTTCATTTGAGCTCATCTTGATGCCCGAAATACTGTTGGAAGAGTGCATGTTGATGTTAATCTGCTGAAACTGTTGTAACATGCTCATTTGTCATTTTTCTCACGTTTAATGTGTGCATCATATGAGGTTGATGTCTACATGTGTTTTGATCTATGATATGCCATCTTTCCAGAGGTGGAAACCATGTATTTTTGTGAGTTTTGTGCTGAGTGCATTAAGCTTGTTAAGGAGGGTACTTGCTGTTACTGTTTTGCTAGACAGATTCTGTTATATTTTGTTGCTATGTTAACCTGCTGCTACAAGTCATTTCGTGCATTATTATGCAGATGTTCACTAAGGATGTTTTGTTATAAATGTCATGCTCTATCCATTCATGCCCTTGTTTGCAATTATTGCCTGCTGAAACATGTTGTTATCTTGCTCCAAAATTGCTAAATAATGTTGCTGTCAGCCTGTTAACATTAAGTTTAATGTTTCCATGATTATTTGCTAGTGATCCTTGCACCCTATGAACTTGAACTTGCCATTCTTAGCTTCACAAACATGTATTCTTACTGTTGGTTGCCTTGCCATGCCATGTAATGCTCTGTGGTTAGTGGTTCGAGCTCACCAACATGCCAACTTATTGTTGTTCCTGCCATGTATGAATCTTTAACATAACTTGCCATGGGTGCCATCATATTTTCTGTGCCTTTTTGGCTCATGGTCAGTAAGGGACTATTGTTCTATGCATTTAGTAGTATCATGCCATGCCTTTGTTTGCCATGATACGTTCCTGTAACATGTTGTTTGATAGCTCTAAACATTGCAACCTGATGTTATTTCCTGATAAGTCTGAAACTGTTATTATTTGCAATCTTCCCATGTCATTTTGAGCATGATCTAGTTGTTTCTGGAGATAGCTCAGTGTTCATGTTTTGTAGTGCTTTACTTGTACTTCATGCCCATGCCTTTTGTTATTATGTTGGGGTGCTGTAGTTATTGTTTTGATGCTTGCAATATGCCTAGTTGCTGTCTTGGACCGTTGCTCCGTTTTGAGTGTGCTCTATATGAAACTTGCTTGATTTTGCATGTAGTTTCATATTATCATGTTGCATCCTTGTTTTGGTGTGTTTGCTTGATGTTTGTATGCATGTTGCATCAATGCCATGTTTAACTTGTTTTGCTCATATCTTCTAGGCCGTAGCTCCGAATCTAATGAACTTTATATGTAACTTGACTAGAATTTCGTGTAGATCATCTTGGTGCATCTTAACTTGCTGTTTAACAACTTGAACATTAGGTTTATTCGGATCTAGACCAATTTCTAAACTTGCATATGAGGACTCACCGGAATTGTTATATGTTGTTCCCCGCCTCATTTAAACTTGCCTTGATGTGTTGTTCTTGTTTGCATCATCTGTTTGCATGAGTAGCTTCATGTAGCTTTGTCATGCATCATGCTTGTTGTGCATCATGTCTTGTCTATGTGTGGTGTGTTTACCTTGTTGTGTGCTTCTTCTCGATAGTTCCTGTTTGCTATGATCGTGAGGATTCGTTCGTCTACGCTTGGTTCATCTTCGTGGCTTCATCTTCTTCATGGAATCGTTCTTCTTCCTTGCGGGATTTCAGGCAAGATGACCGCTACTGGATCTCACTACTATCATTGCTATGCTAGTTGCTTCGTTCTATCGCTATGTCTATGCGTTACCTATCATTTGCTCTTCAAGCCTCCCAAATTGCCATGAACCTCTAACCTTTGACACACTTCCTAGCAAACTGTTGTTTGGCTATGTTACCGCTTTGCTCAGCCCTCTTATAGCGCTTGCTAGTTGTGAAGTTGAAGATTGCTCCATAGTGGATGTGGTTATGTTGGGATATCACAATATCTCTTATATTATTAATGCATCTATATATTTGGTAAAGGGTAGAAGGCTCGGCCTTATGCCTGGTGTTTTGTTCCACTCTTGCCGCCCTAGTTTCCGTCATACCGGTGTTATTGTCGGGGCGATCTCTCTGTGGCCTCGAGCACCTATGGGGCAGGGGGCCCCTTCTAGTTCGGGCAAGGAGCGGGTCGGCGCAGAAAGCAGATCGAGGTCGGGTGCGCTGGGAGACGGGCGATTTACTCCAGCCGAGCTCTCCCGAGAGATAAAACTCCTATCGCTGCTTTGTGCTTGTATTTGATCTTGCTCGAGAGCGCGAGGGTATGGTGGTGCTGCGCGGTATCGAATGGGACTCGAACCCCTACGCGGCGCATGGGCCTCCTTTTATAGTCTCAAGGGGCACCAACAGTGGCAGCCAGAGGAAGAGGGCGAGAAAGGTAAAAACGAGGTTGGTACAACAAGGACCAACAAAGGTCTCCTACCTAACTCGACGGCAGGGGACAAGGGCATTTATTGCCCGTCCGGTCGCCTAACAAGGCAAAGAAACGACCGCTAGGTGAGCCTCCGTTGCCACGATGTATGCGTCTCTGGCACTCCAAGATGCCACCGCCTCCGCAAGATATGGGCAAGAAGCTTCGCCACGCGCCTCGGGATGGCCTTTGGGGTGACACGTCGCGGGATGCGCTGGAGTTTGGTGGAAGCTCTTGCCACGGCAAGTGCCTTGCAGCGCCCCTTCTTTTGTTGTGCCGGCAAGCTTGTCGTCAGCCGGGCTTGCCGACGCTACAGTGGCATCGCGACAAGTCTTCGAACGCCTTGTTATCTTCCGCAAGCCTCTTGCCGGGCCTTTGTCTTCTCGCCAATACTTTGTTCTCGAATGGCAGTAATAGGAAATTAAGGAGGGTCTTGGCGCCTCGCAAGCCTTGTCACTGGCGCGCATGCGACCGTCTGCTCGTAGACGAAGTTCGGGGTACTAAGGTACCCTCCTTTAGTACAATCGACAGTTATGTTCCCGGATTTTATGCTCCTAACGCGGTCGGGTGATTTATGGGACCCCCCTGACAGTTCGCTTTGAATAAAACTTGTCCAGCAAGGCCCAACCTTGGTTTTACCATTTGCCTCCCCACCACCTACTTTTCCCTTGGGAGTAATTAACCCAAGGGTCATCTTTATCATAGCCCCCCCGGGCCAATGCTTGTCTAAGTGTTGGTCCAAACTAGAGCACCGTGCGGGACCATCCCTTGGCAACTTGGGTTACGTCGGTACCTGTATGCTTAGCTTATCCGGTGTTGCCCTAAGAACGAGATATGTGCAGCTCCTATCGGGATGTTGGCGCATCGGGCTGTCTTGCTGGTCTTGTTTTACCATTGTCGAAATGTCTTGTAAACCGATTCCGAGACTAATCGGTCTTCCCCGAGAAGGAATATCCTTCGCTGATCGCGAGAGCTTATCATGGGCTGTTGGGACACCCCCGCAGGTTTAAACTTTCGAGAGCCGTGCCCGCGTTATGTGGCAGATGGGAATTTGTTAATGTCCGGTTGTAGATAACTTGACACCAGATCCAATTAAAACGATCAACCCTGCGTGTAGTCGGATGGTCTCTTTCTCGCGGAGTCCGCAAGTGAACACGGTTTCGTGTTACGCTTTGGACGAAGTAGGAGTTCGTGATCACCTCTTGATCATTGCTAGTTGACGCATCGCCTTTGCTTTCTTCTCGCTCTTACTTGGCGATGTTAGCCACCATATATGCTTAGTCGCCGCCTGCAACCTCACCACTTTACCCCTTCCTTTCCCATTAAGCTTTGCTAGTCTTGATACCCATGGTAATGGGATTGCTTGAGTCCTCGTGGTTTACAGATTACTACAACAATAACAGGTGTACAGGTTTTGTAATGATCTTGACGCGATAGCGATGTTCCTTGTTTTGGAGTTCTTCTTCCGCTTCTTCTTCGATTAGGGATAGGTTCCAGGTCGGCAAATGGCTAGCGTGGTGGATATTGTTTGAGTTTCGTTTATGATTCATCCGTAGTCGGATGTTGTTCTTGTATGTTGTATTGTTGTATTCGTGTGGCATTGTATTCCTCTTGTATGTATCCCCGTCTATTATGTAATGTTGATGTAATGATATCCAACTTGTAAAAGCGTTTCAATATGCGGGTCTGTCCTTGGTGGAGCCTTCGAGTTCCTTTTGGATAGGGTCGCATATTGGGCGTGACAACTAGTTTCTTGGCTAGTATCCAGATGCCTCTATCTCTGCGTGTGGCTAGTCCTATTTATAGGCAAAGGCCCTGGGCCTCTTCCCAAATATTGAGTGGGAAGGGCGCCAACAATTTTCCATTTTGAAGGGGAACATCGGGTACTGATGGAGTCATGTACCTAGGGTAGGGTCATAGACCTGATCTAAGTACCCTACACAAGGACACCATTAGAAGAGACTACCTTCCAGTCGACCAAGGAAGATTTCACTCGACGGACTTGAAGGACTCGACCATGCAGACTCACTCGACCACTGTAAGGTCAAGAAGCACTGCACTGCAGAATAGTCATTGAATTAAGTAGACTTTATGGTATTTAAGACACTTTATAGTAAGCTGCTACAAGACGCCTGCACTTAATTTACTTTAAACACCGCATTCTGGGGCGGAGGTCTCGGGCAGACTATATAAGCCACCCCACCTCGGTGTAAAGGGTTCGCACTCTGTAATTCATACACACATAATCCACTGACCGCCTCCTGCCCGAGACGAGGGCTACACTTCTCCGAGAAGGGCTCGAACTAGTACATCTCTGTGTTTACAACTCGCTCCATAGCTAGGACCTTGCCTCTCCATACTTACCCCCACTCTACTGCCGATTTAGAACCACGACAGCTTGGCGCCACCGTGGGGCAGGTGTCTTAGCGATTTTGGAGAAGTTGTGATTCTTCCGAGTACTTTCATCATGATCTTTGGTGGAGTTTTGGTCGAGGGTCGCGAGATCCTCTCGCGCCCTCACCTTCATCGCCGACGACCGCTTGGCTCCAAGAGGCTCCACTCGACGTTGATGTGCTCCCTGGCCCACGGTGCGACGTGATTTCGCAAGATGTGTCCAAGGGCGCTCACGACAACCGCCGATCCCAGATCGGGTCGACTCCTATCTGGCCACTCCTCCTCTCCCACAGGCAGAAGCGCTTTGGTCGGTCGAGGCTCCAACAAGGGTGAGGCACGCTGTGGCTCAGTAGGACGGCCACCGTCGTGGTTCTAAGTCCGACAAGAGAGTGGGGTAGGTATGGAGAGGCAAGGTCCTAGCTATGGAGAGGTTGTAAACACAAGTGATGTACGAGTTCAGCCCTTCTGGGAGGAAGTAAAGCCCCACGTCTCGGAGCCCTGAGGCGGTCGAGTGGATTATATGTATATGTGTTACAAGAGTGCGAACCCTTCTGCCTGTGGAGGGGGTGGCTTATATAGAGTGTGCCAGACCCCTGCCATGCCCACATAATGAAGGGGTTAAAGTACATTAAGTCTGGAGCGCATCGTAACGCCTCATGAAGTGCCTTAACTATCATTAAGTCTATTCAATTACAGCCGCTGCAAAGACAGAGTGCCTTCTCGACCTTCTCGGTGGTCGAAAGTGAATCTTCATGGTCGAGTGAGTCTCCATGGTCGAGTCCTTCTAGCCACCGAGTGGGTTCCTCGCTGGTCGATCGAAGGTGATCTTCTAAGGGTACCCTTGGTAGGACACTTAGGTCGACTATGACCCTACCCTAGGTACATGAATCCATCATTAGCCCCTCAATGGATTGAGGCTTGAATGAGGAAGGAGTTGATGTCGTTTCCGATTGACTTTTTGCATACCGGCTATGCGTTGTTCTCGATCAAGATCTTCTTTGTTAACAATGAGCAACTTTTCTTCACCGACTCGATCCATTCTTGTCTTTCTTCGTCGAGTGACCTTTTTAGACTTTGCTTGCCTCGAGCGACGGATCGCAGGAAATCTCGCGCTCGACAGACTGATCTCGCCGCTCACGGATTCCACGGATACGAAATTTGGGGAAGCGCCAAGGTTGAACGACCGGGCGCCGGACGGGACAGGACATAGACGCCTCGATCTCGCAAGGCTTTTCCGCCACGTATCGATGTCAATGCAACTGTTTCGGGATATGATTAGGTTGACCGGGTCCACCTGTCATCCACTCGGAAGGGATGTTATAAATGCAACCGGTGGGGGTTTCTGAACAGTGCTCCACCCTTTCTCCTCTGCTCTCTTCACCTCCGCCCAACACATCCACTTTCGCCTCCGCAAAGCTCTTCTTCGCATCTCGCCGCAGCCATGGTCAAGGAGAAGACGGCGGCGCCGAGCGCAAAGAAGGCGCTGTGGCGGAGAAGGTGAAGGGAGATCCACCACATGGCAAGTGGTCTTCGCCGAGGTCCCATCGGCGAAGGGCTGGGTCCAGGAGATTGATCCAGCCGACCATCAAGGAGAAGGATCTCGACATGGCCGACGACGGGCTGATCCCCACGGGCCGCAAGGCTTCCAGGAAAGAGTGGCAACCCCAAACGAAGAGGGTGAGTGTGTGCTCCTGGACACTCATGTCGATCATGGATTTTCTCTGCCACCGAGCATTCTCTTTCGGGGTTTTTTGAACTTCTTCCGAGCCCAGCTCCACCACTTTACCCCAAACTCCATCGCATATCTTGCTGCGTTTGTATCCATGTGTGAGAACTTCTTGGGCTGCCGACCGCATTGGGGCTTGTTCAAGCACATCTTCACGTGTCGTTCTCAGACCGTGAAGAAGGCGAGTCCAGGCGACGAGAAAACCCAAGTTGTCCAGATGTGTGGGGGCCTGGGGATCCAAGTGAGGAACAAGAGCACCTTCCCAGCTATAACGTTTCCCGAGTTGGTCAGGGGCTGGCAGTCGACCTGGTTCTACTACCAGAACGAGACGACGACGGGACAGTCGAGTGGACTCCCTCCATTCACCATGGACCGAGTAAACAAGCCCTCCTCTTTGAAGGTGGTTCTGGAGGAGAGAGCTGATGTGAAGATGTTGATGGATCGCGTGGTGCAATTAGTTCGGGATGGCGTGACTGGCATGGACCTTCTGGAGGTTTTCCTTTGGCGGCGTATTCAACCTCTTCGGGCCCGTGAGCCATTGCATGTGGTTGTATCAAGGAACTCAAGACGAGACTCGAGTCCACCCGAGGCAGTCGACGACGCCATAGTGGAAAGGTGGATGGTCATGGTCACTTGGAACAAGGATAATCCTCGTGGATCCGGAGGATTCTCCACTCGACCATCACAAATTGCCAGATAAGGTACATTTGCTCGCATTCCATTGTATATCTGCTGAAGTTTGTTTCAGATGTTCTGCAATTTGGTCGATTGATCTCTGCCTTGACGCTCTTCCGTGCCCTTAACGAAGCTGTACTCGATGCTCAACGGAGCTCAGTTCCGATCGAGGAGGGAGAAGATAGCGGGGCGAGAGCCAAGATGAGTGGGACTCGAAGACTGTCAAGATGACGCACGGCGATGACGACGACGATGATGAGGACGAAGTAGTGGAGGAGGAGGAGGAGGTTGCACCACCGTGCTCGGAAAGGCGGTCGAAACTTGTCCATGATCCCACGACTAAACACGGTAAGGGGGTTGCGATCGCCTCACGCCGACCAAACGCTCGACCGCTTCTCCGTGCCGATCGAGAAGGCGCCAAGCAGGTAAGGTAGTCCGCTCGGCCAACCAATCTCCCGCCAAGATGAAGGTGTCCATCCCCACCATATCAGGGTAAACATATTACTTGAGTCTTCTTGTTTTATACAAGCTTTATCTCTGGTTGATACTTGAATTAATCGACTGATTCTTTGGAACTTCAGTGTTGCAACTTCTGAGACCTTAGGCAAGGCTGAGGACCATGAGATGGAGGACGCAGCAACTTCAAATCCTGGTACTATACACTTCATTCCGTCTTTATTCGACTGACTCATGATTTCTAACTCTGATTCTGTCCTTAGTCGACTGACTCGTGATTTCTAACTTTGATTCTTTTCTGAAGCTCCACCCAATGACGTTATCACCCTTCCTGATGATGATGATGAGGATGAGGAACCGCCGAGGCATAGGAGGAGCAGAAGGCGCCTACCGTAAAGCAGCCCAAGATGACGGGCGCCGAGATCAGGGGCTATGGAGGTGGAGAACATCACCGACACACCGTGTCCTTTCATGCCGCTGATTTAGTGCTCGCCCCACTTCGCCGAGTGCTGGGCAACCTTCGCTTTCACCACGCACCACATCCCGGAGGACCAAGTTAGCGCCGCTTAAGGAAGCGATACGCCAAGGTGGATCATGATGGAGCAGGTGAAGACCATCCGGATGCAAGCCGTGCAGCTTATGACGCTTAGTTCTCGCCCTTCAAAGCAATGTTCAGTCGGGCCGACCACCGCCTGCTCATTAGGATATGCTATCAAAACTTTCTTTCTCGAATCTATAGCAATCACCCACCGGGTGTGTCATAAAAACTCCGTGTTAGCGGGGCATCGCTGAGTGCACCCGCCGGGTGTAGTCCCCAAGGCTAAGGTCGATCACCGGGCAATGGCCTTAGGCTTTATAAGTAAAGACTTTTCCTTATTCGATCATGTAATGGATTTTCAAACCGGTGGGGGCACGCTGAGTGCACCCATCGGGTGTAGTCCCCGAGATCGTGGGTCGATCACGGCGCTTGATTACACCAAGAATACTCTTTTTTTGGGTCGACTGGTCGACTCTGTCTTGAACTGAACTAGTGGGGGCACGCCGAGTGCACCCACTGGGTGTAGTCCCCGAGACTACGGTCAAATGCTTGCATTCGACTGTAGTCTTAGAAATGTTTGATTTTCTCTTATCCACTCGGAAGCGAATTATCTTTGATATTTTGTCGATTGGTTCTTCGCAGAAATCCTCAGGACCTTGCAGCTCGCTATACCGAGCTGGAGCGAAGCACATCCAACTCGAATCGATCTCAAGTTGGTTCAGAGAATCGACGACTAAGGAGGAGACCAAAGGTATGTTCGTGAGACCTCGACGACTCCTTTTTCCTCCATTTGTTTCAAAATCTGATCTTGCTATAACTTGCAGGCAAGGTGAAGGAGGCCCAGAAGAAGAAAGGCCTTGAGCTAGCTGAGATGACCAAGCTTGCTGACGAGAAGCTAGCTTCAGCCACCAGCTTGAACAGAAAACACTAAGGATTGCTAACAAGGAGGTCGACCGATCAAGGCCGATAAGACCACCTTGACCGACAAGATCAACCATTGACCGAAGAAGAATGACCCGAAGCCTTCCGGTGGACTTGCTAAGAAGTTGTTTTATGCTCGAAGGTAACCTTTTATACTCGACCAACATTTTCAACTGTGATGCTTCCATTCGTCCACTGTCTTGACTCGGCGTTTTGTCCTTGCAGAATTCTGTCGAAACTTTGAAGAAGAGACTAGCCAATTGGAGCCGAACCTTGACCCTGTCAATTCTCTAGTGAATGATGAAGTTGCTATGAATATCTTCAGACTGGAGTCTCGTGTTGCCGCTGTCGTGGACTACCTTGCAAGGCTGAAGGTTGCTACGTCCCACATTGACTCGACGCTCCGGCCTAGGGCGACACTCCAGAATGACCTCGAGTCGCTGATGGCTCGATCAACGCCGCCCCCGACCGAAAGTGCAGAGTGGAAGAAGTCCTCGGCCCGTCAGGGTATCATGATAAGCGCTCTATGTGTGGCCCAAGTCCACCGCAAAGACGCACGGAAGACAAGGCATGGATATTCGAGTGGCAAACACTAAGAAACACGACTTCAGGTCCTTCATGGAAACCTTCATCGCTGCCGCTACTCCGGATCGCAGACGGGATCGACCTTGATGAGTTCGTTGCTTCCAGCCTCCACAGAGGGGTAAAACTTCCTTTAAGCCCGATTAATTTTAAATTTGCCTCGGTATGTCGAGTGGAATTGTAACCGATAAACCTTAATGTGCTCTGCTCGAGCACTCCTTTGCCTTTAGGTATCGACTCAAACTTGGATTTGATGTTTGGATATGATTGCTTTTGGCTCAATTATCCTTTTTACAGTGTTCACAAGAAGATGCTCACTGCAATCGACTTGTTCCTTAGGCGAGCACCGGCTGCAGCTAAGCCCGAGTGAGAGGAGGTTTGCTTCTTCAGCTCGGCAGGATTTTTATAACTTAGGCGAGCTGGGTTGCAGCTTAAGCCCCGAGTGAGAGGTCTGCTCTTCACTGTAGGATTTTTATAACTTAGGCGCAGCACTGGCTGTAGCTTAAGCCTCCGAGTGAGAGGTCTTGCTCTTCACTCGGTAGGATTTTTATAACTTAGGCGTAGCACTGGCTGCAGCCTAAGCCTCGAAAGTGAGAGGTCTTGCTCTCCACTCGGTAGGATTTTTATAACTTAGGCGAGCACTGGCTGTAGCTAAGCCCCGAGTGAGAGGTCTGCTCTTCACTCTGGTGAGGATTTTCACATTGTATTTGTGGCAAAGCTCAGAGGAGAGGGTCGCAATCGACCAAGCACCTCGCCTTCCTTACGAGGAAACATTATACTTATGGCGAGCTCGAGAGGAGAGGGTCGCACGACCTGCACCTCGGCCCTCCTTGTAAACCCACACATTGTACTTATGGCGTGAGCTCAGAGGAGAAGGTCGCAGAGACTCAAGGCCTGTCATCCTCCTTGCTGTGAGCATGCTGTACTTAGGCGAGTACTTGGATCGCAGCTTAAGCCTCCCGAGTGGAAGTCCGCTTACCACTCTGGTAGGATTTTTAATAACTTAGGCGCAGCACTGGCTGTGCTTAAGTCCCCGAGTGGAAGTCCTGCTTACCACTCAGAGGATTTTTAGTAACTTAGGCGCAGCACTGGCAGGTTAAGCCCCCGAGTGGAAGTCTGGCTTACCACTCGGTGAGGATTTTTAATAACTTAGGCGCAGCACTGGGATGCAGCTTAAGCCCCGAGTGGAAGCCCGGCTTACCACTCGGTAGGATTTTTATAACTTAGGCTAAACGGATTCGCTGCTGCCTCCAAGTGGAAGTATCGGCTTACCACTCGGTAGGATTTGTACAAACTTAGGCTTAAACGGATTCATGGCTAAGCCACCCACTGGGGAAAGTTTATCGACAAAAATAAAAAGTGATAAAAATTATGAAGGAATTATGACACTATTATTTCAAATCCATGAACTACGTGGAGTATTTTATTACAACTCATCCGAAGGTGAAAAACTTTATAAATGGGCGGAGCAGATCCGTGATTCTAAGCTCGGGGCTCGACATTGTGTTCGACGTTGTAGAGACGGTATGCCCGTTGGAGAACCTTGATGACGATGAAGGGTCCTTCCCAAGAAGGAGCGAAGCTTATGCTGTTTCTGTGATCCACTCGAGAACTAGATCTCCTTCCCGGAAGGCTCGACCTCTCACATTTCTCGGGCGAAGGCGACGCAAGTCTTGTTGGTAGATGGTCGAGCGGATCGAGCCATCTCCTTTCCTCTTCTAGAAGGTCGATCCGCCCCGGACAGCTTGTTCAGCTTTTACGTTGTAAAGTTCAATTCACGGAGCGCTGTGAAGAAGATCACTGCAAGACTGCTTCATCTCCATAGACCAAGAAGAATGGAGTTCTTCCGCCGACCGATTAGGCGTGGTCCGCAATCCCAAAGCACCGAGGAGTTCGTCGACCCATGCTCCAGCCGCATGCTTGAGATCGCGATCATCGCGGGCTTCAAACCCTTGAGGATTAATCCATTGGCTCGCTCGGCTGTCCATTCGATCGCGGATGGGCGATCAGGCGAAGTCGACTGTGCCTTGAGCGCTGCG